>CM077820.1:11307847-12507847 GCA_039720395.1 Liquidambar formosana | reverse complement strand
GCTAGATTAACATGTGTTTTATTGATCTAAGTTATAAGTTGATTTTAAATCACTGATTTTTCGATGACACAAAAGTTATATTATTTTTCATACTTATTGCATTCACAGCATTTTTTTCGGATAATTTTTTATCATCTAACTTGGTCTCAAGTTGACCCAATCCTCATTGGGGTATGCTTGGGTTTACCAATACCGACCCCAGGCCCTATAGCCTAGGTGATACATCTTCCTCTCTTTTTTTTTTCTTCTTTTTTTTTTTTTAAATTTATCCTTTCTTTTATCTTGGCCAACGAGGGTATCCAAATTTACAACCCAACAAACACCCTCAACACAAGTAAGATCACCCAACTAGTGAGTAGCCTCAACGAGTGGAAAGTTGAATTGAGGATCTTCCACTTATTAGAGTGTTGGTCTCACAAACCACTCATCCAATCCATGGGATTGTACCTCTTCCCTGCCTAGAGAGGGGAGTCGAGTATGATGTTCTTCACTTTACCTCTCTTCCAAGCATCCGCTATATGTTTCCATCCAAAAGAACATATGGTCAACGATTGATCAAGTATGCTGTAAAGTATAGACTATAACTCTATCAGCCCCGAACATCTTGGGCAATCCAAGCATGTATCCTCATGCTTCTAGCACGCCCATTAAGGTTCATACATTTTACCCATAGCACAAAAAATAAAATAAATGTTTAATGCATTTCCCAATTGTCTTGTAATAGTATTTTCCATTGAGGTTCAAGTCATGCTGTTAGGCCAATGCCATGGTGATGGCTAGGTAGTGGATGCAATACGCTCTAAATTCCACTATCTGTAGTGGCAGCAGCGATGGTAGGTGGAAAGTAATGATAGGTGGGAGGATTGGTAGTCTTCTTGGATGATTGAAGGTGATGGTGATAAATGGATGGTAGATAATGGTGATGACAAACCCAATTGGTCGATATTAAAGACCAATAACTTCAAGTTATTATGAGCACTAAAACTAGTAAATACTAAACAGTCTAGAGTCAGATGGATGGCATAATTAACAACCCATTTTTGTAACTATGTTAATTGAGCGTTTTAGTCAACACATTGATTACAAGAAATCTTGACAATAACTTCAAGTTAGCTTCACTTCCAATATAGGCCTGCATCTTAATTTAACACAATGCAAGTGGGTTTCCAGGAAAAGGCCTCAGAGTCTTTTCAGGGAAGAAAGTTCAAAATGGGGTGACTACAAGCAGAGGTGCAAGAATCTCGAATGGATTTTAATATACATAGAGAAGCCCTAACTAGTTTACATAATTAGCATTACACATACAAACATGTACAAACATACCAAAATTACATCAGCAGTAAGTTCAAGAGCTCCACAAAGCCAGGACTAACTCAGCACATAGATCATTGTTATGCTTTCAACCAACTTGACAGACAGCAAGCATCTGAACAGACATTAGTTTTAAAGGATTAGAATACAAACAGTGACAAAAGACAACTAAAATGCAATCTAATTAATAATAATGTCCCACATCTTTATATATAAGTAAGCATTCATTAAAATGCTGTGGATGCAGTATGGCAAAAGAATCAACTCAGCAAAGCCTTTTTACCAACCATTTCAGGTTAGCTACACAAAGATATTGGTTGGAAATGAACAAAGACAGTTGTTTTTCCTTTTTTTCTTTTGTTTTTGGCCAATGATAGATCCAACCCTTGACCCCCACCCCACCCATGCCATGCATGCAACACTAAGCTACCGAAGCTTTAGCACAGGGTGCCATTTAGTCCCACAAAACTGAAGTGAAAGACAATATGATGTAGGGCATCCGTTAACAAGGTTGCCTACAATCAATTATAGGTCGCAGGTCAAAACCTTATTTGCCGTAAGGTTTGTAAAAGGAATGGTGGTAATAGATTAATATGGTGATGGCTCAAAGAACAATATCTTAAAAAACAAAATAAGAAACTTGCTGTAATTTCTGGACAGCAATGTTATAAATTATAATAAAGAAGAACGAAGAGAAGAAAGAGAAGATAAACCTTATAATCTCACTAATGATTTCTAGAAGTCTCACTTAGAAGATAATCAATGAAATCTCACTATTAATTGAATGCAAAAGCTGTTAAAAATTCTCATTAATCAATTGTATGTAATTATGTGTACAAACTTCTCTCATACTGAGAGCCATAAGACCTTTCTTAATTAGGACCCTAAAATAAATAAAATACATTTTAGTAACTAAATAAGACCTATGAAGCATGGATACTTCAATACCCCCAAAAATTTGTATCATATTTGTATCAGATACCAATATGCCTAGGATACACCTTGATACGTATCTGATACTGTCCATATGTATCGAAACAATAACGAACAATGCCACATTATCAAATATGCGTCAGGTATTCCTCGAATTAGTAACAGATACGTTTGGGTTAGTTTGTAATTATTATTTAAATAAACAGAGGTTTAAATGTAAATTTTAAAAATAACATACTTCAATCGAAACAATAAAGCCATTTTAATTCTCTCATCTCTGTTCTCTTCCCACTCTATCTCTCTCCCAAGAAAACCATTGTAAAAAAGAATTGAGCTATTTTGTAATGTTGATTTCATTCTGGTTTTTTTTTTTTTTCAATCTTTTAATGAAAAATGAACATGGTTAATACTTATGGATGTGTTTCTTTAGACATTTATTCTTGCATAGGAATTGATTTTATAGATGTTTTAAACTTTTTATGTCTATTATTAATGTTTTAAACAAAATATTAATATTAATATATTTATTTATGAACATATCCCCACCTTATCGTATCCTACATTTTTTTAGAATTGCCAAATCAACATAACCATATCATATTGTATCCATATCCCGTATCTGTATCTGTATCCATGCTTCATAGAATAAGATTCAAAGTAGAAACTAGACCAAAGTAAACTTCAAAAATAGAAAATCTTAAAAAATAAAAAGTTCTTAGAATAAGAAATTTCTAACAAAAGACTTTCTAAATTCTAAACATGAATCATATAAATAACAACAACAATAGAAATTAATAAATCCTATAACTGAACTATTGCCTCATAAAAATATACAAAATCCTATAACTGAACTACCTATAATCTAAAAAACAAACCTACTTAAATCTGTATAATTACCAAAATACACCTAAAAGCAATTGTTGCATCGGTGACACCCACATGGACTCCATGAGTGTCTGTTTCTAAATTTTGTCTTCATCACAATTCTCGTGAAAGGCTTAGAGTAAACAATTATCACCAGAAAGACAATCCTTGTTAAGAATCATTTACATATAAACACATTTAGCAGAATGCATCTATTAGTGCACTTAAACTTCTAGAAGGAACTCATAAGATAAATTCTCTCAAAACTCAATATCATCAAATGCACGTTTTGATTGCTGGAAAGTCAGAAGAAAGGAGAGAGTTGATATATCACAATCACCATTCCAATCCCAGAGTTACTGTGTTTTCTTTCCTTTTCCTGTCTCCATAAAAACTTAATAGAGTTTTATATGTATGCATTCATCTTATGCAAATCTAATAACTTCTCACAGGTCTTTCTTTAAGGTGACATAATAAACAGGTGACAACCACCCGGCCAACATGACAAGTACTGACACATCAAAGCCATGGTGGGATATTCGAATTACATCAATATGTAAATATCCAACATATATGTACCTGCAAACATAAGAGAATATGTTGCATAAATAAAAATGCACACATAACTTTCCAACCCCCACCCCAAAAGATATTCAACAGTGCCATCATCCTAACATCAGTATAGAGGTGGATCAATGATTTGACCCAGATAATATTACCCAAAGCCCTAAATCTAAAAAACTCCAGACGAGACATTAGCTAGAACATTTATATGCTTTGTATTCATCCAAATCTATACATAACAAGTAAGCCAGACTATATTATTCTCGACAAAAGAATCAATCTGTCAATCATATGCTGAAGTAAAGATATAACAGTTTAAGATAGAACCTCACACAATAAGAAAATCATTTGTTCTGCTTAGCTGCAGCAGTTCTTTGTACAGTGGAAACACCATCCACGAATTTTGTCCGGAAGAGAACATTTGCATTATTGAACATGCCTTCTTTCAAAGAAACTACAATGAACTGCAAGACACAAAAATCAAAACAAAAAGGACTAAAACAAAAGAAACCCCATAGATTACTGCAATATGGGCTTGAAATAACTTGAAACGTTGTTTAATGATTCTTATTTTCAATGTTATAAAGGCTGTGATTAAAATTTGAAGCATTTTGATTGTTAAATGTGTCTTCTGTCCTCAATCCTCCAGTATTTACACACTAATGTAAAGTACTATTTTAGGGAAGCACTATTTTAGGTATTCTTATTTCATTGCAGCTTGGGATATATTGTTCTGAAGGGGTAAGCTATAAACTTTCAGTGAGTTCAAATAAAGAAGCCATCACTGTGTTCTGGATACTAGGTTCAGCAAGGGTATCCAGCCAATTCAACAGATGACTTCCCCAAGCCTCTCATCATCCAACATGACTCCTTTTTTGTTTTTCCTTTCTCTTATTTTCTCTTCTGAAAAGTTTTCTTGCCGACAAGGGTAGTGCTGGCACAATAATATCGTGCTCTTATCCGCCACTGTTTCCCATTTTCAGAGTACCATATCACAGAATTTCATTACAATAGCCCAGCTAGCGTTTGTTTCTAGTGATCTTACATTCTATTGTTGACTCTTCTTTCTGCCAGTATCTTAAATCTAGCATTACTAATCATACCGGTATCAACATCAGTCCAGGCCTCAATATATCTTTCTTTGTAATAAAAAAATTGAAAATTGTCAGTGTGATATATTTTCATGTCTTTGGAATTAATTTCATACTCTAACTACCACATTCTCATGGCTGCTGAATATTGCAGCTAACAAACCAACATTACCCCACTGCACAGGGACACATTCAAAGGGACACAATATGCATCCTTGACAACTATGGCCTTAAATTTAGAATGAAAGGAGAGTATAAAAAGGCACTCATACAGAAATTAAAGATCCCTGCTCTAAAAGGTATAAAGGTAGTACCCCATGCACAAGGCTTCCACCTATAGCGACGTCGGGAAGAGGTAAGTTATTATTCAGGTTGATCATTACACACTTCCTGACTTTCTATATTTAAAAAATGAATTTGATTCATTACTCCTTACAAAAAATTATTCAACTATAACTTCCTGAATTTCTGAAAGAGTTATCACTCAATTCAGTTTCCTAAACGACAAAAATAAAAATAATATTAATAACTGTCAAACCTGGGAATGTGGAAAGTGAGTTTTAATCATTCTGCCTATGTTCTGTGTGTGGCTTAGATCAAGAGCTGCATCAACCTGTCAACCACCACACAAAACAGAGCACTTGCAAATTCATGTGATGACAAATTTTATAATCTAACATAAGAAGTGCAAGAACAACAAACTACAAAACAAGATGGACAACTCCACGAACAAAGTCAAATATAAGAGAATTTTTTAAAAGAAATATATTCCAAAAATAAAATAGATGGTTTTTTATTATCAAATTTCCAAAATATTGTTCTTTTGGCTCAATTCTGGATTGATTGAGATGGACAACCAAAATTTCAAATTATATTATCCAACTTCCCAAAGTCCTGCATGTTTTCCAAATATTTGGCCTAACAATCAGCCAAGGCCACTTTTTGGATTATTTTTTCAAACTAAACACTCGCCGCCATAACCATCTTAGCAGTCCTAAAGTCATATGGGGTTCTAAAAATAAAAATAAAAACGGACTATGTGTTCTTTTGGGAATCCAGTCTTTATCATTGTACAAGGAGGGACTTTTGCACTCTTTTGGGTGGGATACGCTAGCCAGTTCCAAAGATTATGAGGACCCTCCCATGTGGCAAAATTCTATTGGTTGAATTCTCTAACCAATAGGAGCCCTTCCCACTCATTATGCCTATGGCCTTTCATAAATGCAAGCCCATGAGCCCAATTAACAAGCCTGCACTATGCATAGCCTATGTCCGATGACAATATAGACCTCGTTCCCCTACAACAACAATGGCTTGCCACCCCAATTATGGGGCAAGCTGCTCAACCAGCTCGATTGGAAGTATGGTGGGAGCTCCTTGGATCTTCACTCCCAACCTAAAAGGAGAGACATCGCATAAATAACTTGTTCCCAATATGCCAATTCAAGGATTGATAATTCAATCGACGTCTATTTAAGGAGAATTAAATTACTAAAGTTCCACGACCTAAAAAGAACAAAAAAATAAAATTTTGAATGATTCTTTGGGGTTACAAGGAAAATACTGTTGGTTGAAAAAACTCAATTGCAAAACAAATTTATAAAACTTCAAAGAATTAACAAGGTTCATATTCCAGCTAGTATCGAACTTCGTAGATATCCGTGTATATACAAATTATATGTTGACTGAAACAATGATGTACCAAACTGTATGCTGCCCAGCAGCTTATGATAGCTATTAGTAGCTTATAATAGGGTATTAGTAGCTTAAGATGTTGTTAGTAGCTTCACATGGTTAATTAGCTAGCTAGTAAGGGCATTTTAGTCTTTTCCTAGCTTTAATCTCTATAAATAGGTTGTTAGAAGTTTTTCAGAATAATTCATTTGTAACAAATTGTATTAGAGCTTTGCTCTATTTGTCTGTTGAGAAATCAAAGTTCATCTTGATTTTTCCTCACTTTCAATCATTTTCTCTCATTTTCTTGGTGACTTTCTTGATGATTTTCTCTGTAGTGCATCAAACAAACTACTTTGATGAATTTGGGAAGGATGAATAAATATGGGAGGTAACATGAGAACCTGATTGTTGAAATATTGGAACAAGAATTAAACCACACAAAGGATTACTATTGAGGACGAAAAGAAATAACACATATCTGACAGAATGCCTTTATGATGCAGGTATATGTCATTCTGCAGCAACCAGAAGTTGTTATACTTAATAGTAAGGCTATATTGGTTAAATGAATTAGGCTCTATGAGCCTAAGACTAAAGCCATAAAAAATTTTACCACGCGATCATAAAACACACACTTTACTATTAACACAGATTCCCAGAGCAAAATGTCTCAGAAAACCTACCAAAAAGCAAGCTTCTAAAGCTCATTTATAAATCCAAAACCATTTTATCCAAATCTGCAGACTAAATAACTCATAATTGAAAAACAAAAAGTAAATGATACCTCATCCAGTATATAAAGAGGGGCCGGTTTAAAGAGAAGCAATGCCAAAATTAGAGAAAGTGCAAGGAGAGATCGTTGCCCTCCACTCAATTCTGACAAGGTCTGTTTCCAAACACTTCCAAATGCAACACGAACCTCAAGACCATCTAAGAAGCTGCCTCCTTCAGGAGGTTCTAGCTTCGCCATTGTGCCTGGTAAGAGGGTAGAAAAGATGGATCCAAAGTCGCTGAAGAAAACAAACAAAAATTTCAAGTTGAAGTGGTCAATTTTTTTTTTGGTAACTAAAGAGAAGAACAATCATAAAAATGGAGAAAAATGAATGTTTATTTTGATCATAAAGTAGGATGAAGACAATCTAGCATAAAACAGCACACTCACTTGTTAACTTTAACCCAAGTAACTTTTAGTGTTTCCTTCTTCTTCTCATCTAGTTCTTCAATCACCATCTTGATTTTCGACTTGTCATTCTACGCAAGACAAACTTAATGTAAGGAAAGAAAGGTTATGACATGACAACATTTCAAATATTGAGAGTAACCCACCTCAATTATATTTTTCTTGGATATTAAGCCATTGTACTCATCTTCTGCTTTCTCAAACATTGCCATGACTTTCTTATTCACCCTTTTCTCAAGGCTTCAGGAAAATAAAAAAATAAAAAATCAGTAAAGCCTGTCTGATGCCTTCACAAAAGAAAGTAAGGGTGTGATACTACTTTGAGCACATCAATGTGGGCAAAAAAAATTCAGCTCTAGAAACAAAATAAACAATGGAAGAAACAAGATAAAGCCAAAACAAAATACGAGTCCTGCACCCTGATTGTTCAGCTTGCAGCTTTTCAAGTTCTTCTCTCGCCTTGAAAGGATCACGGGATGCGAAATCATAATCTGTCCCATTTCTTCCAAAGAGCTGTTTCTCAGACGCAATCCAGGCATGCTTCTCAATTAGTTTGTCTACCTTTAAAGAACAATCTTTCTGTTCCATCTCCATCCGTTTTACCTAAAACAGAAATTGAAAAGTGGGAGTTATTAAATAAATCAAGTTATAGAGAATATATACAGGAAAGTTAGAAAACAACCTCATTTTCCAACTTCTTCCTCTGAAGATTTGTCTCAGTAAGTTTATGTTGAAGCCTCTGCTGCTCCTTGACAATGCAACTGATTTGTGAATCACATTCCTTCATCTTTGAACGGATCAAATTCAACTCAGATTGAGCCTGATCATGATTATTCCTTATGGAAGCAACCTGCCAGAGAGAAGCATGACATGATAACTTCTACACTTCAGAACTTGCCAAAATAGACATTAGTGTTTACCTTGGTTTTATGTTCATCTACTTCTGAAGTGAGACTGTCAGTTTGTGTTCTTAAAGATGCTAATTGACTCTCCATGGATGTGCGTTCCTGTACAACTGCTTCCATTTCCATAATGAGCCTCTCTCTTTTGTTTTCATGCCCCTATTAGAAAGCAAAACAATTTCACATGAAATTAAATAGATATTAAGGCATCAGGCATTTAAATTACTAGCGAAGTCACAAGGCATGGAATAAGATATATATAGTTGAGAGAAGAGGTTTAAAATATTATGTACTACCAGTTACATAAATTAGAATATAGCGCACAACAAATTTACTACATATGGTATTACTATATATCTTTATTGCTGACACTGATACCAGCATCCCTCCTCTGCACATAATCTATGATTTTTTCTTTGAGACCGTAAACTATTAAATACAAAAACAAACATTCATGCCTTGACGTGTCCACAAGTGGTTTGACCTGTTTCAACCATGTGACCAATGCCAAAAAGTTTATTTTAAAATTATGAACATGTGTGATGTATGTCGAAAATGTCGAAAAGTGTATCAAACAAGTGTTGTGTCCAACACAAACATGACTCCTCCTTAGAAAGGTTCATGCTACATGGGCTGCCATTGGACCCAATCAATATACAATCAGACTGGTCTTCTCAAGCAGGAAAAGGCTTGGTTTCCCAGCCCAAACCAACCCAAAATTAAACTAAGCATTAGTTATTTAGCCAGGCTTTGTCGGATGGGCCTCTAAACTGAGCACAAACCTAATTGTTGAGCATGTGCATTTGGCAGCCTGGGCCTAAATGGCTACTAAAAGCACCTGGTCTACAGTTGGGATAGAATTCAATAACAAGAGAGTTTGCACAAGATTTACAGATAAATATTATAATAAACCTCAGCAACAATGAAAGCTACCTTGAGCTCCTTCGAAGCTGATTGCATTTGAGCTTTTGTTGCCTTAATCTTTTTCTCCAAATCTTTAAGCCTTCCCTCTCGATTATTAGCATGCTCTTTGATCGATTTCTCAAGCAACAACACTGTAGTTACACAGTTTTCATACAGAAGTTGCTTTTCTTTGGCAACAGATTTTGCTTCTCCAAGCTCCTGCTCAATTTTTTTCACTAATTCACCAAGCTACATTGCACCCCCCCAAAAAAAAAAAGGTTTAAAAATATAACCATACTATTATATGATGCAAAGAGAGGCAGTATGATGACAAACATATAGTTAATCCAAAATAACACAAAAGAGCTGAGAGAAAGGTGTAAAACCTTATGATGCTCATTTTGCTCAGCCCTGTTTTGAAACAATGAAAGGTCATAAGACTTAAGTTCCAACTGTGCTTTAAGATCCGTGAACTTTTTCTGAAGAGGACGAAGTTCAGCAATCTGCAAAGCCAAAAGAAAAAGCATGCAGCCAAGGATGTCAACATGAAATAAAATTCATTTTCAACACAGCCAAATGCCTCCACAGGAAAAACAGGCACTTGGAATAGAGAATACTATACATCTACTAGACAAAAGGCTCTAGACTGCAGTGTACAAACTTTCAAAATGAAGAAAAGAAGTTTTCTTCCTTTCTTCTAAATGTATACTAGAATATGAAAATAATAGTCTTACATATATATATATATATATATATATATATATATATATATATATAGTGAAAACGATGGTAGTAAATGCTATAAGCATCCATCACTAACCCAAATCTTAAATGTTGGTAATAATCAGGCAACAACAACAAAATCAAATTAGTTAAAATAAAGCACTTCCTGTCTATGTAGTAGCTTTTCACACAATTATGACCAATCAGAGATAGATTAGAGGTAAAAATGTCTGCTAACATGGATAAGTTGAGAAATTGCCTCCCCAATTCCATAGTCAGGTGTGCCATAATAAACACAGATTTTTCTAATTTCTTATTCCTGGTCCAACAAGAAATTTGGGTCTAAAACTCTATACATTTGTCTGCTCTCAGTAATTTCTCCGCAATTTTGCAATAGAGCTCACAAGGACTTTGGGTGTTGTATATTCTCTGCCCTCAGTAAATTATCCCTCAAAAGGGATCTTCTCGTCTCATCTGTGGACATAGGCAAGATTTTTCTAAACCGCATTAAATATAAATTCTCTTGCACATCTGCTTTTTTATTCTTTTACTGTTGGATCTTAGAGTGTGTGCAATTCTAGGCACAATGATTTAGCTGAAACTATACCCATTCCATACTGTACAAAGAAAATGGACTTTTTTTTGGGGGGGGTGGGATCAAGACTAAATATATCCATATCATGCACATATTTAAAGCCATTGATCATGCAAGAAACCAGTTGGGTAACACAAATAAATCATGAATGCTTCCAATTGACAAGTAGATGTAAAGTGAAAACATAGACACATGCATCAAAACAAATATACACAAGGAGGATTGCTTTTAAGTAACAAATGAACAGTTTCTCTTCTTCTTTTTCAATCTATTTACTTAATATAATTCAGAAGGCAGAGTACAAGGTTTACCTTTGCTTCAATATCTGAAAACCTCTTCTGATGTATAGAAAGTTTTGATTCAGCCTCCGCCAAAGCATGAAGTTGCCTTAACAAATCACCACCACCCCTGAGACAATTTATAAGGTTAGCTGACTAGAAGTCAACATAAACACTTCAAAGCATATTTTAACACAGGAGGATAATAACAATAATAATAACCATTGCATTACTTAATGGAGCACACAAATGAAACATAAAACCACCACAATTTTGATTAATTAGTCGAGAACATTTCGAGTACTAGTATAATCTTTCACAAAAATATAAACATCTGGTGAAATCCACCAAAAGAAACCCTGTGAAAAGTTGTCACTAGAAGAACTAGCAAGGTTGTAGCTTACTTGCGACTGCCACCAGTCAAAAGACCACTTGGCTGAAATATATCACCTTCAAGAGTCACACTTGGGGTGCTGATTTCCCTATTGAAAGCAACCTATGAAAATTAAAGTGTAAATCAGATTATGCATGAACATAACATTTAAGTGTTATTGATGGGGAACTAGTTTGAATTTGAATTAAGCGATAAGGAAATAGTGCACATATCCGAGCTGGAAAAAGTGAAAAAATAACCTGGACCCACAAGGTCCACGTCCACATCATTATAACTGGGCTATGTTCAAGGTAAGAATCCAGATCAGAAAAATCAATATCCAATCCAGTGCTTCTTTAAAGGAAAATGTCATTATATTTTCCTGAGGTTTCTAAAAATATCATTGACCTCCACAAACCTACCAGAGTACCATGAACTTCGCCACTTAGCACTACATAAGTTATAGGGTAAATATTAAAAATATCCACCAAAAAAAGAATTCTATTTCAAAGCAAACATTTGAAATATGCCATCTCCAAGAAAACTATGAAATGTCAAACAGTGCCAAAATATATACGCCTAACAAAAAACAGGCTTACCTCTTTTGCAGCATCAATAGTTTTGCAAACAAAGGTTGAACCAAATACATATTCCATTGCACTCTGCAATATACATCAACTTTTAGAAAACCATTATTAAACAAACATTTGGATCATCTAACAAGAGAAGCACATAGAACTTAAATAAAATTCAACTCATCAACACTTATGGGTAGGATTATACAATAATGAAAACAGCATGCACAAGAAAAACTTCCAACATAGACAATTGCCTAGGTGCAAAAAATAGATAAATAAAATAAAATTCATCGGATAATTTGCAACTAATTTTTAAAGTGTCTAATAACATATGGCCATGCACATCAACACTTGAGTATAAGCAGCATATAAGTAATGAGGATCAACAAATTGAACAAGCCTCATTGCAACATACCTTTAGTTCCTCATCATATCCAACCAAAGAGAGCGCAAGTTCTGCACTCTCCACACCAACCTGTATAAACAAAAACATAAATTTCTTGACAAAGCACATAGAAAATAATAAATTATAGAGAAAGCTGAATAAAGCAACTAACCAATTTGGCAGCTGCATGTTGAACCCTAGGAGGAACAGTATGGGTTTGAATTTTGTTCAGGGGTATAATTGTTACTCTTCTTCTGAGATCGCCACTTTGAAGCAGTTGTTTCCCAGTATTTTCTGTGTCTACAACAACATTAAACAACTTACCTCCGGCAGCAACCTGTAAGTGGACATAGTGTGACAGTGCACATATATTTTGTGGTAAGTTCTTAAAATCTTAGTACAAAAATTAATCCCTAAAAAACAAAACCAATTACATGATATCATGCATTCCCGACCTCTAAAGCAGTCATTGTGGAGCCATCCTTCACTTTGATAAGTTTTGCAACCACACCTTTCACCCTTGACCTATCAAAATTCTTAACTGGATCACGGTATGTAAACTGAACATTTGCTAATTGTCCTGAAAGAATCCGTGTTTCATCTTTCAAATTCTGCACCAGCTCCAACTCTACGGCACGATCCTGAAATATATTCAATGAATATGCAAACAATTTGGCCAAATTAAGATTTAAGTAACATTTAGGTAGTGATGAGAAACCACGAGTGAACAAAATCAAAACCTTTTGTAAAGCTTCCATCTGCCCCTCTTTATATGAAAGAGATTCCAATGCCATTCTGACATCTTCCACATCTTTTCGTCTTACACTGAGCTCATTCTCTACAGCAATAGCTTCTTCTCGCTTTGACATTAACTGATGTGCTTTCTCTTTCAGCTCTTTTTCACAATGGCTTATTTTTGTCTTCAGCTGTTTTAATTCTGTTTCCGCATCCCCAACTGCAACTTTAGCATCACCTAGTTGATCTTCAAGGCATTTCTCTTCATTTCCACTGCTCTTGCCAGCTACCACACCCTGCCCATAGTAATTACAACATTTGAATTACAATTTGGTTTGAATATGAATGCAAGAAGTGAAGCAATAACAGTATCATTGGAGTTTATGAACAAAACTGTATATAATGGCACTCTACTTGGTATTCATTTTCACACTCTTCCAAACTTCTGGAAAGCTCCTCAACTTGCTTTTTCAGATCAGCTGCTCCATCCTCAGCCTTTTTGACAGCAGAGGCCCTCTCTTCTACCGACTGCTTTAACTCTTCAATACTTCTCACAATCTGGAAACATCAAAACACACAATCTAGATGTGATATTCATACCACTGAAATAAAGGAAAATAATAATACACAACTGAAAGAACATAAACATGAAGTTAGTGGCAGCAAATATACAGAGCTTCAAACTACCATGAAACAACTCCACATGAGAATTGGAACTAAGCAAGAGTTACCTTTTCAGCATTCTGTTTCTCCGTTCTGAGAGTTTCCTCTTGATTTTTTAGCACAGATGTTTCCCTCACAAGATCATGAGAAAGAGCATCTACTTTTTCTGATAAAGTTTTTACCTCCCCACCCATACTGGCTTCCTTTTGAGCAGTTAAATTTGAAACTTGTGTCTCCATTTCCTGTATTTCTGCCTGCATCTTTTCTGTATTGTCATCAATTTCGACTATCTTGGCCTTTATTTGTTCCACCCCATTGACTGCACTGTGTCGAATCTTCTCTGCCTGAACAAATTCATAAGCGATGCAAAACCTTTTAAGTCGATCTAGTTCTGCATTACCATTAGCCCATTGCATGTACTGCATCCTTTCTTTCCTCAGCTTCTCCAAAGCAGGTAGTATTTCCTGGTCAAGAAGCTTATCAATCTCATCAACCTTGCTCTGTTTCTTCTCAAGTGTTTTCAAAGCTGCCTCTTTTTTGGTTTCATACATTCTTGTGCCAGCAGCCTCTTCCAGCATAGATAGGATCTCAGGGGGTTTCATGTTTAAGACCTTGGTGATGCGACCTTGCATTATAAGAAAATGCGGATTGTTAACATTAAGCTGCACAGAATGGAAAAGATTTTGTACTCGACTAGGCTGGGCAAGGTGTCCATTGATTAAGTATTTGTTCCTTCCACCAACCACGATCTGCAAAGTAAGCAAACAACTCCTCAAAAACAAACATAATTAAAATTTTAATAGAAAGAATAGGTCAACATAACATATAAAGATATAAACCCATCATATAGAGCGGAGCCACTAAAACACAATTTAGAGCCATTACCACAAGTGATGGTGTAGGACCAGTCATAGAATTTCATGAAATCCTCATGTTTGAAATCAAAATGTTGTGGCAAAGATCTCATTTTCTATAATGGCTCCATTAACATCAATGAATTTGTACATTAAAGTATGCAAAAAACACAATGGGGCGATTAAATTGAATGATACATTGGATGAGAGAAAACCAAAAAAGTTCAAATTAAATTGAATGATACAACTATTTGTCTAGCTTAATGTGAAATTTTCCTTTTTGGAAGTCCAGACAGCATATAACATACACATCATATTTTATTATATTTCCAGTCACAATTTGATAGGCAACCAACCAAAGGGCCAGTCCTAAGCAAAACAAGCAAAAAAATATGGAGCATAATGTAATATAATATAATACACACACGTATATATGCATACATCTATATAAACGCACTCATTATGTAAAGTGTAAACAAATGACATGGAATGACTTGATTATAAGGTGGTTGTCAAAATCCACATAGCGATATGTTTCACAAATTTACATGATTTACAAGGTATGAAACTATCACATTTCTTAAGTTTCCCAATTAAAGTCTGAAATTTTGGGCAACACTATGGCACTCCCATAAAAGCCTCCCGCACTCCTCAAGAGAGGAAATGAGGAGTGTAGGAAGCTTTTATGAGAGTGCCAATAATGTCTCCCTAAATTTTTCTTAAAATTGAACAATTTTACAACAAGGTTTTCAAAATATTTCAAGATTTCAACACGCATACCAAAAATGTTCAACGTTCATTATATAAACAAATAACATAGAATGACGTTATTCACATCGCACATCCGCACCAATTCATAAGATCTACATCACACATTTCTTAACTTTCACAATTAAACAAATGAACAATTTTACAGCAAGGGTATCAAAAATATTTCAACATTTTGCTAAGCCGAAACAAGTATTTCAAGATTTCACAACCGGCAAATCTAAAATTTTTAACATTTTACAACAAATCACCACCAAAAGAAAAATAAACAAATAATTAAGGAAACTTTTGTATACCTGCCGTGTCACTGTAATCTCCGGAGAATCCTCGTACCCAATTGGACTCCGGCTCCTATCCGAATTATCAAACACGATCGACACCGTCGCCTTGGTTATCCCTGCTTGCCCCTGCTTGTACACCAGCTCCTGCAGATTCGATGCCCTAACCTGCTGCAAATTCGTAATACCCAACACAAAGCATATCGAATCGAGTATATTCGACTTGCCCGACCCATTCAACCCCGTGATTGCATTGAAGAACGGATCGAAACCCGGTACCACTGTCCTCGTCGCATAGGATTTGAACCCCTCCAAGCATATCTCCTTGATATACATTCTAGTTTCTACCTTTCTCTCAAAACCCTAGAATCAGTAGCACCGAAGTGTACGAACTCGAAACCCTATAATTAGTAACTGTAGGAGATCGACGGCCAAACAAGTGAGCGAGTGAGTTTAAGGGAAATGGGAGGGTTTCTGAGTTTGAAACCCTAAACTAAATCGGTGAGTTGAATCGGTAATCTGAGATCGGAAACCGTAGAGATGGAGCTATGGATATATGAGAGGATTTTGAAAGTGAGAAGAGAGTGGTTTGAAAGTTTGAGAGCGAAGCAAATCAATGCAATTTTCAGCTGTTTTGGGGTTATGTTTAAGAAGCAAAAGGCGGGAAATGGAATTTCGAGTTTTGACTTCCAAAGTTCAAACAATTTGAGGCTCTGTTTGTTTGATCCCGGTTTTACCCTCAATCTGCTTTTACACCTCGATGCCGTTTTCTATTTTCTCTTCATCTAGAGTTGCAGCATTTTTGGTCAACAAGTGGCCCATCCACTTTGCAGAAAGCCAGCAAAACGATGCCGTGCTATGAATTTTGACGCCCAAACGCGCTGTTTTACTGGGATTTCAGAGCTCTGCTTTTATTCTTTTTCTTTTTTGTTTTTTTTTTTGGTGCATTCAGAGCTCTGCTCTACGGAAACCAAATCGGATCATTTTCTTTCTTTAGGTTTAGTTTTGGTTTTAATTTTAGAAAACAAATTAAATTGGTTTGATTTTGGTTTTTATTTTTTAAAAAATCAAATCAAACCAAAAAAACCGAATAATCTAAAATATATATAAAATTAAAATTATATATTATATTTTAAAGTTTAGTTTGTAAATTTTCTATCCAAACAAGGGTTAAAAATAAGTAGTATCACAATAAGAATACAAAACCTATTGAGTTAGTAGTCAAACTAAAGTTTGCGACTTTACTCTTAGCTTCTTGTTCTCTCTGTTTTCATTTTGATATAATGTTTAATGCTTTTTTTAGTTACTAATGTAATGCTTTTATATTAAAATTGTTTTTATTTGGAGTTTTGATTGTCATTTTTTTTATTTTGTTAGGAGTAAAAAATTATCCATGATGATTTATTGCTACTTGATAGGTTAAAACCAAAATCGAACCGAATCAAATTGAAAATTTTTTTGTTTGATTTTTTTATAGTATGATTTGGTTTTGGTTTGGTGAGAACAAAACCAAATTATTATGATTTGGTTTAAAATCTATCCTAAAATTGAATCAAACTGAACCACGAACACACCTATGACTACTTAGCTACCCAAGTGAATTCTGACAACGCAGGATGCAAAACGACATCATTCTAACTACAAATAAATATTCCTATATACCACACTGATCATATGCAGCCCCGTGCTTGTACGGGCACATCCCCCTAGTGCTCCGTATAAAATTTAGATTTTCAAAATGCATTTTTCATTGTTTGGTTTTCTCTTGAAGTGTATAGGACAGAATTTTACACATTTATAAAGGGTTACAGGTAGTTATTTGCAAATTATGTTCTTTTACAATGCGTCGTAAAAGGACATACAGCAAAAAAATGCATAAATCATTTTCCATTGCTTTTACTTCATGTGGATAAAATGAAATATATCATTTTTATTTTTCAAGTTTAACCAAACGTTATAAATTACAATTTTACATGTAATTGAATTTTTTTGTCCTAATTTATGCCTAAACAAATAGGACCTCGAAATGAAAATTGAAGGCTTTTTTTTTTTTTTGGATTTTTGGGTAAAGGTGCAGTTCGGGTAGGTTAGGATGTCTCCCCATTACCCAATGCCCAATGGGTACCCCTTATCCATGAATCATGATCATGCCCAACTTGAATATTAATCGAACCCTCTACCCATGACCAACCCAAACTTTAATTTTCCAAGGCTAAGTTTGGTTTGAGGGAATGGAATAAGGAGCTATTGAAATGAAAATAAGAATGGAATGGAATGATCATTCTATCACAATATTTGGTAAGAGGTAGGAATGAAATGAAAAAGAATAAATGGGACTCAGTTTTAATTATTTTTAGGGGAAATTAGCAAGAGGTACACGTTTGGGGGTTTATTCAAGTTTCAAGTCACCTATAAAAACTTTTTTAGCCTCAAGTCTACTGCACATGAAAAAACAGTAACGTTTTGGGAAAAAATGTAAAAAATCTTGCCATGAATGCCACCAATGCCCTTCTAAACATATATGGCAAGGTTTTAAAAGGAAAACCAGCTACGATTTCCAAAGTCAAATCCATCCCATTCATTATACTGCCTTGCTAAACACATATGGCAAAGTTTTAAATGGAAAACCAACCACGATTTATGGAATCAAACCTATCCCATTCATTATTTAGGCTTACTAAATATTCAATAAAATTCATACCCGTCAAGCTTCAACAGATATAACTAGTTGATGATGTATGGCATTTTTGTCGACTTATTTTATATAAAATCATGTAACTAACCCATATGCATGTGTATTTCCAGAAAAATTCGCAATGTAACTATTTCGAATAATGTATGAAATTTCATAACCTATATCAACAATGTCAAAATCCCTAAATCTGAATTCAAATAAATCAAAACAAACCCTATGTTTAGTTACATGAATAGTTACATGCCTACACTTCGTCTTCTTCATCCATTTGTTCATCATGTAACTATTCCCCGTTATAATAATTAATTACATGCAGTAATTACAATCACATACATCTCTAGTTACATGTAATTGAGACCTAGGTAACTAATTACCCATTCAATTTCTTTATAAAAAAAAAAAAAAAAACAAAACAAAAACAAAAAAACAACCTAGATTTAGTTACATGTTCAAAAAGTTACACGATGAAATAGAGGATCTACTACCAAAGGGATGACCGCAGGATTGTGAATGACAAGGGGAGAAAAAGTAGTAGTAATTAAGGGAATTGAGGGAGGTAAGGAGGGACCTGACAAAGATGGAGAGAGAGAGTTTTGGGAAGTGTGAGAAAATAAAAGAAGAGAGTTATGAATGGGCAAAAATAATGAAGGGGAGTTATGGGAATTAATTGAGGGAGATTAAGAAGGAAGGAGTGGAGCATATCACGGTAGGGAAAGTAGGGGACGTTGGGAATGGAAGGGAAGAATTTGAGTAGTGGAGATTTTGTAAGGATTTGGTCGAAATTTAAGGAGATTTTCTACGTAAGTTATTCCTATTTCTGATCTTTATACGATTTGTGCCTTTATAGTAGGGGCATTTTTGTCCTCCCAACTTATAGTATACTGGAGACTAAATGTGTTTTTAAAGAGGGACTTTACGCAACACAAGCATTATTTTTTGGACTTGAGCCCAAATGCCCCTTATTTTTATTCCTTAAGGTGGGAATGGTCATTCTTTTTAATTTAATGCAGTCTAAGGTTGGATTTGGATTGTGCTCAAATTACGATCACATTAAGTTGATTTTTTTTCCCTTTTTTTTTTTAAACAATTGATAGAAATTACCATTATTCCTAACCTCCCTTAATAATTACAAATGAGTATCAATGTTTTTTTATAAGCTTGAACTACCCGATATCACTCCCTTAATAAATGACACAACTTGTATATCATATGAAAAAAAGAGATAAGAGGCATCCTGAACTTGGTTGTGAGCCTCCTAAACTAGCTATCTTGTATTTTACGAATGATGATACTGTAGACACCCCATTTTGTACCACCTAATTGATTTGAAATAGCATATCTTAGAATCCCGATGATGAGGTTTATTGTGTGTTTTAACAAATCAACAAAGCAATTCCCGACGAGTCGTTAAAATTACAGCAACAAGACTCTCAATTCATAGCATATCACCCTTCATGCGTACTCACTAGCCAGAGGTGTGTACGCATAACTTTATGGTGCATACGCACCAAACTCCTTTTCCCTGATTCCCAACAGGATGTCTCTGGAAACCATGAAACCATAAAACCTGAAACCCTGTTTTCTGCCAAAGAAAATGACCGACATTCCATGTAACCTAGGCCTAACCCTAATTTATTACTATAAATAGCCTATTTGTGACCTTAGAGAGGGACCTTAGACCTTAGATCTTGAGAGGAAGCTCTTGTCATCCAGAGTGAGAAAACCATAACCCATAAAAACCCAAAAAAACAGAGGAAAAGAGAGAGCTTGGAGTTGCAATCGAAAGAGGCAAATAGGGAATTGCTATGTTGATGTTGAAGACGCCCAAACCTGTGGGTAAACTGTTCAAACAATATTAAATCCATACTAGAAAAATAGAACACATGGAATATAATAATAATAATAATAAACGCATACCTGCGGAAACAATTGAATTCAATTGACAAACCTCTGCAAAAGAGACATATATAGTTAGGAGGTTGGTCTTCCTCTACTTGTTCTTCTTTTCTTTATACAGCAACCAATGGGACAAACTATTAGGGTTTTCAACTTATGGAGTGTAGAGGGACTTGACCTATTTATAAAGAAACTTTATGAAATCTTTCTCATCATGAACTCCTTAACTTACAAGGAATAAGCCCACACTTTATAATCCCACATCACAAACCAAAGGTGCAACAGAGTCCAATTACTTTATTGATCACACCAGATACTGGGTTATACCGTATATCATTTGTGCTAGACAATCAACCCGTTTTTTACAATTTAGAAAATCAATCAATGTAAACCCGCATTATATAAATTGGGTAAATATCTAAAATATCCCTCAAAAAAAGAATTATATCCAAAAACTCCATAAAGTAATTTGTCTATCTAAAAAACCCAAATAAAGTTATAGTATATCTAAAAAATCCAATACCTTTACTTCCATCCAACTCTATTTAAATTACATAGCTTTTGGACCGATATACCCTTTTTATAATTGTTTGTTTATTCATTTTCTTTTGTCTTTCTTTTTTTTTTCTTTTTTTTTATAACTTTTTTTGTGATAAATGACAAATAATCCATTTTTTAGAATAACAAGATGACAATACAAATTTTGAATAATTATTTTTATATTTTAATAAAAATGCAATAAGGGTGTTTTAGTAAAAAAAAAATCATCACTCTAACGTAGTTGGATGGAAGTTAAGTTACTGGGTTTTTTGGATATAGATTAACCTTATTTGGGATTTTTTGATGTGAAAATTATTTTATGGAGTTTTTGGATATAATTCTTTTTATGAGGGATATTTTGGATGTTTACCCTATAAAAATTCCAACCTAAGCTACTCTCATCTTGATATGCATTTCTCTCTCCTTAGGCTGATTTGAAGTTAGAATATGCAGAAAAACAGCCATGGCATGTTGAGTGGTCATCATGATTAAATGTTGTTTTTCATTCTATGTATGTTGTTTAATCATGTGCCCCTATATAAGTTTCGAATAGTTGAATGATCGTGAATATGTTTAGAATAATAGTGATCATTCTATCGTTCATTTTGGTTCGTCTTTCTCTGATGTGATGATATGCCATGAATATGAAATAGCTTTGACTGTGCATCGTTATAATCTAGAAAAATGCCAGTTTGATGCTTACGCATCATGTGCATGTGGTACGGTGCACACCTTTAAAGCAAATAATATTTTGATTCTATTCTTAGGTGCTTACTTTTCTATTATATGTACGTCTATCATTTGTTTTGAGTAGCTAGTTTAGTATGCATGTTTATTCCTGATTCAGAATGTGTAGTTTAATATTTTACTAATATTAATATTTTAATAATATTTAGTGTTGGTGCTCTTTTTGTTTATTATCGTTTATTGTGATTTTGATTAGTTTATTATTTAGTGGTGGTTGATCGATGCTAATATCATATAGATGAGGACGTATGGATGTCTATTGATTTGTTATTGTTTATATTTGTTTAGTGCTAATATTTTACTTTTAGTTAAGATGACCTAGATTAATTTAGGGGTAGTGCTATCGGTAGCAACTAAATATAACAGTAAAAGACAGCAATTGACGTGATATTGTCGAACAAAGAGCTGTTAGCACTCCTTGGTCATCATGATATATCAACTTAGCATGTCCCATCAGTTACTGTAATTAGTTGCTGTATATAGCATTTTCTTTAATTTAGTGTTAGTCCTAACTGGATTGTGCCACTTAGGTGCGTACATAGTAATGTGTACGCATACCTATCTGGCAGAAAATTTGATTATTTCATCTGATGATTTAATGATCCGAAAATGCCAACGTCGGTGTGAATGCATCATGTGCATGACCCTTGGGCAAACAGCCCTATGTGTTTGGCCTTTCCTTGTTATGTCTTATACTCAATGATTTTTGCATATTTTATCTTATGTATATTCTGTCTTATCATGTTTTGCTAATCCTTTCCTCTCTAATCACCTTCTTATTTGCGTCATTGTTTGTATGCTTGGTGTATTGTTGCATATTCGCATGTTTAGGGTTGAATTTGATTAAATAAGCTGATTATTTAAAGCCAATAATTATTTGCGGATGTTGGTTCAAACAGACATTACTGGGTGCTTAACACCTTTCAAATTATATATCTTAACTCCGAACTCAAATCTCTGGTTATAATGAATTTGACCCTGCTAGGGTCAATTAGTTTCCAAATCTAAATTGGGTGGCGATTCCATCCATTTCATGGGCTAGCCCTTATTACGGGGTGCTGGCACTCACAGATACAAATAATGAATCCACACCATTATCTCATTGATATTGTACAAAAGAAGAGAAATCTAATATATATATTATAAAATAACATTCAAGCTAGACATGGTGGCGCTTACTTGGCATAGTTCTTTGCTCTGTAATTTTTCTTAAAATTCCACATCATCTGATATACTTTCTCTTTGTTTCGGTTACAACTTTTGATCCTATTTAATTTTCGAAATCACAATAAATTCATATCCAATCCCCTTTCCTAAAATGTCACCACCCTTGAAATGAAAAGTTGCCAGCGCCTTCAATTTTGTAACTCTTACCTAAAATGAGTGCCAGTCATAAGTTTGGTAACCAACAAATATAATTTAGATCAATTAATTCTTTCCTAATTAACTTTTTTTAGCCAGTAAATCAAAACTTTTTTTTTTGCCAGCATGTTTGTAACGTCTTTTTCCTTGCTAATTAATTCCCTTTATACCTCTCTCCCTCCCGTTACTCTTCTCAGTTTCCTACCTTCTCTTAACTCTAATCTATATATGTATATGAAAGGTTATTGCATACCTAATAATAAGATCCACTACAAAAAACTTAGGCTTTGCCGGCTGTTAAAACAGCCAGCAAATGCACTTATTTCAGCCAGCAAATCCATCCCCGGCTGTCACAACATCAGCCGGCTAAGCTGCTGTCGGCAAAAGCTATACTGGCAGACAAAATTACAGCCGGCAAAGGTGGTCATTGCTGGCCAAAAAAACAGCCGGGAACCTTTTATGCAAAGCAGCCGGCAAAGCTAATTAGTCTAATAGGCTATGCTGTCAGCCCATGCTACTTACTAAAGGTTTGGCCCAATTTATTTAACCTGACCCAAACACACAAATGGCCTCTCCGGTTCTCAATATAACCTGTAAGCTTTGAAAATTGAAACTGTGCATACTCAAGTACTCAACCAGCTTATTATAACATAACCCAAGAACATAAAAACTACAATATCAAAACCAAAAACCATTCCAAGCAGGCTGAGAAAGTAAAAAAAATCATTTATCCTTTATTATTCCAAGCACCAAAAGAAATCATGTAGCTACAAAGAAAAAAAAAGGCTAAAAAAGGTAAAATGACAACAAATCAGAAATGTAAAGGCCAACTGGAAGGTTTTGCTTGTTGCTGAAACCTGCAAAAAAAAAATAATAATAATAATAACATGAGCTTCTTATAGATATTGGGAATAGTGTCGAAATCATCCATTTCTTTTTTCTCTCTAATTCCATTTTTTTATGAGTTGTAAAAACTTCAGTAAAAGTGAAGATCAGACCATAACGTGGTATTAACAAACAGTAAGGGCACAACTAGAGGCAAATAAATTTTAATTACGGAGTAATCCATTATATTTTGCAAACCATTAGATGTGAGATTGATGAAATCATCATAGATGGAAGAAATGACATATTAAAGATAAGGCAAAACCAAAAGTAGATTTTTATCTTTTCTTCTTTTTTGTTTTGTTTTGTTTTGTTTGTTTGTTTGTTTGTTTGTTTTTTTTTTTTTTTATGAAGTAAAGCAGATTTTTATCTGCAATGACTCTTTTTTGCCTTGTCATGACACAATTTAAAAAAACATTTTTAAAATTGCTTTACTTCAAAGCTTACAAGGAAGAATCTGCCCAGAGGGGGAAGAAAATAATGTACCTCAGGACTTCTTTAAAGTGATCTGCACATTCCTTGCAAGGGTACATTCGAGATAATATTGCCATCTGGATGCCAAATGCAATTCTGTTAGTTCACCACATGATACTTCAATATACATACATCAATCTTGAATTTGGTGCCCAGTTTAAAGAGTGTAAAGGGAACTTTAAAATCCAAAGGAAAATTACCACTTTTTCTCAACATCAATAAGCAGCCCCCCCCCCCCCCCCCCCTCTCCCTAAAAAAAAAAAAGACAAAACAAAAAGAATAAGAAGATCAGAAACTGCAAAGAAACACATATATATCACATGATACCAATATGCTATTAGAAGTACTCATAAGGTGTTGATCTATTCTAACAGAATTTGTATAAGAAATTCCTCCCATTGTTGAATACATGTTAGTGAATTTTGGGTAATGAAGGTTCACGGAGGGGTGGGTTGGGCTTAGGGTGTTCAAATATAATCATTAACCAAAAAAGAAAAAAAGAAAAGAAAAAGGTTCAAGAAGGTGACTGCACCATGCAACAGAAACCTAAAAATAATAATAATAACATGAGCTTCTTTCCAAGCTATGCATATTGTATAATTGTAGGCAAACAACTTTTTACCTGTCACAAAATCAAAGACTAAGATCTGTGAGAAATCTGCAATTCTCACCAACAGCTATGATTCCCTTTTTCCCAATCTATTGATGACAAAAACAAAATTCAGATGAATCTCCATGGTAAAATTCATTTATAGGTGAAAAGATAAATGCATACGATTTTCAAAATGCAGATTTTAAGCAGAAGAAAGATAACCACTATAAACATAGAACTAGAATTTCAGCTGCTTTTAGTGAAGAGCATAGGTTGTGACTTTAAAATAAAGGACCTACATATTGGGCATAGAGATATAACAATCACAATCCAAAATTAGAATGTCATAGAGACATAACAATCACAATCCAAAAGTAGATGATCTAAGTAATAAAATTCACACTAACACAAAAAGAAACTAAATCGTTTAAAGAGAACTGTGAGGGCAGAAAAATCATAATTGCCTAATTTGTACAAGCAGAAGAAATGGTAAAAGTACAATCATGGATATTTCACAGATGCGTACTTTTTTAATTCAAAAGACTCATTAAAGGACTAACTACAGGACATAGTCTAACACTAGCCATGCCCAAATGAGCTACTTAAGGGTACAAAGAATAAGATATACCAAAACCATTTATTAAAAAACTAGAAAAGAGAAACAAGAGGAAAAAATTACTGGAAAACTAGGAAATTTCTCGCTTGAGTCAATATGTTAAACATTTGCATGAAAGATTAGATTATTGCATTTTGCAACCAGTAAAATAAGTAAAATAAGCAATAGTAAAATGATACGTAGTCAACTCTTCAAGATATAATTTCTTAACACATGTTGATAATGAACTAATGATAGAATTGCCTGCCAGACAGGAGGCATATATTCATGCTGTAGCAAGTATTTAGAGAACTACTATACTTGTCCTGTGGCAGTGTAGGTGGTTTAAGTGATCCAACTAATCCCAGGGTTGAGATAAGAGGCCAACTATGTCCAGGCATGAAAGACTAAAAAGAAAATTAGTATTAATTGGCCTAGATATCTGCTACTAAAGAGAACAAAACATAGGCATGAATTCTAAGTAGCCATATGCTGAAACTAAGCAGGCAGAGCAATCTTCAAGAAATCCTGCTATGCTACACAGTTCACACTCCAAGAAAAACACTATAAGCATAACTAACACTAATAACACTAAATCAATATCAAAAAATGAGATCTAACCTTAACAGTGGAAGAATATTATCAAACACCTTGTCTTATAACAGTGGAAGAATATTAGATTCTACCCGTGGCTGCTTTGAGCTCCATTTTTAGTCATTTTCCCCCAATTTCTGCAATAATCAGTACATCAAAGTTCATAAATCTCAAAGGAAAGAGAATAGTGTGTGGAATTTTAACAACTTTCTCGGCAACCAAACAGGGGTTTTTCTTCTAATGTAGGTTGATTTTGCTACAAAAATCACAATAAAATCAAAATCCAAACACTAAAATTCCAATCAATAGCTTCCCTTATGCAAAAGCTCAGATCCATCACCAAATTTCAAAAACTAAAACACTTTGATAAAGCAAATAGAGTTTGAGATACATATAGTGGAGATCAGATTTTGTGATCCAGACTGCAAATTTGTGAGGGTTTCTATAATCAAGCGACTATGAATTAGGGTTTGAAAAGCAACCCAACGAATCAAGTGACTGTGAAATATAAATATGCAATCTAACTTCTAGGAATTCTGAGAATTGAATGAGAATAAAAAGGCTCGAAATCAGAACACAAATTTGACAAAAATTATATATATACATATATATATATATAAAGAGAGAGAGAGAGAGAGAGAGAGAGAGAGAGAGAGAAAGAGAGAGAGAAAGGACCTTGAGCTTCATTATCGCTGGTGAGAAACGTAGAAATTTATGATTATCGATTTCTGAGAGTGAGAGATGAGATCGCGCGATTTCTATAAACCTACCTTTTCTCATTAACCAAACGGCGCAAAAAGTGAACAATGAAGAAGAAAATTTGAAGTGTCCTATTTGTTTTCGACTCTCACATATCCTTCAATCCCTTGCTTCTCTTTTCCAAGCCTTTCGCCTTCTTCCCACCCCTATAACAACATCAGCAAAGAATCAACCACCGAAAATCAAACTCTAAGGGCCCGTTTGGTAAATCCCACCTTGTAGCAGAAAATCAGACCACAAAATTAAGTCAAAATCGTTCATACATAGCAGAAAATCTCACCTTAAGCTTTACTAGATGAGCTTCATCATCGCTGTGAGAGATGTGAGATTTAGAATCCGAAGCAAAACACCCCTGATTTCTAACACTTCCGAGATGTGAACGAGCGTGAGAGAGAAGAGAGATCAGATCGAGGGTGAGAGAGAAGAGAGATCAGATCTGAAAGGTGAGATCTAACCTATTTCTAATCTGATCGAAGGTTAAAGAGAAGAGAGAACAGATCCGATCATATCAAATCTGAGGGAGAAGGGCTGTTGGCATAAATTGCTTTCACTTTCCCCTTTTTTTTTGTTTTTTTTGGTAAGTAAATGAAATCACGTATACCCATGTGCCGGCTGTAAAACAAGCTGGGAAACCCCTTTTTCGCCGGCCAGACAAAAGCAGCCGGGGAAACATAGCCGGCAATACTTGATATTTTTGTAGTGATCATCACTATCTTAGGTATTCTCTATCATATATCATATATCATTCTTGTTATTGTTGTTCTTTGAATTTTTTATTTATTTTTGATTTCTTATGTTTTGAGTTTTGTTAATATCTTGAGAATAAAGAATGAAGATTTTTGTAAAATTAGAAAGAGGATGGCCTATATGGTGATTTTATCAATAATTAATCATTAATCTAAGTTAACGAGTTTATTTGACTTGATCTCCTTGGATAGTATAATAGATAGAAGACTAAGTTTGGCTCTGGATTGAATTTCACAAAGAATGGTTTCTAAATAAAGTTTCTACACTGAAAAGGACTACTTCATCTTCATGTTTTATATTCTGAATTTTTATTTTTGTTGGGTAAGTCATATTCCGAATTTGCTCAAAGCTTTACTTCAACTAAGCCATGTCTAAATAGATGATATGTTACAATCTTGAAAGCTATATATATATATATATATATATATATATATATATATATATATATACTAGTTGGTGTACACGTGCGTTGCACGTGAATTTTTTTGAGTTAAATTATTTTTTTCAATAATGATAATAATTTTTTAAATTTAATAATTTTATCGTACCTTTGCATAAGATGAAAGCATTTTGATCACTCAATCCTTTACTTCTTTTGATATGATTCATATTTTTTTTTCATTATCTTTCCCAAATCATAGTATTTAAAATTATCTTTGAAACTTCATTATACATAGGTTCTTTGATATGATTTGATTTCGATATATATATATATATATATAGATATATTTTCTTTGTCAATGCGTGGTGGATCACTGCTTGTGATTTTATTTTTTTGAGCCTGTACATTTTTTTTAAAAATGATTTTGAACTTTTTTTTTTTTGGGGGGGGGGGGGTTGTGATCTAAGTTATTTTTTTTTTCTTTTTGTTATTTTTGGTTTTGTTTTGTTTTGTTTGGTATTTGGGTTTGCAGGTGGATATGGTAAAGTTTCATGAACCTCACGATTTGATAGGGGCTTTTTTTGGTGATTCATTAGACCTTTCCTTTTTATTTTCTTTTGTTCCTTGTGCATTCGTTAATGGTTTTTTTTTTTTTTTGGGGGGGGGGTTTGTTTTGTTTTTGTTCAAGCCTGCTTCTTTTTTAATTTTCTTTCAATTGAATTGTCTTTGATTCTCTTCTTTTTCTTGGTAATTTGACTTGATTATTTTCAAAAATCAGAGATTATATATGAATTCCAACAAAATATGAAAATTATGCAACAGCAGCAATTTAAAAGTTCAATAATGCAATTCAAGTTTTTTCTGATATGTGAATCCTTAGAAAATAATCAAAGATTATATGAGCTATTCAAAACTCTACTTATGCAATTCAAGTTTTTTTTTTTTTTTTTTTTTTTGGCCTCTTAATATGGGTTTTCATTTGTTTTTGTTTAAGCATGCGTCGTTTTATTTTCATTCAACTGATTCGTCTTTGATTTTCTTCTTTTTCTTGCTAATTTTGCAATTCAAATAGAGATTTAAAAATCCAATCATGCAATGCATGCAGAGATTTAAATGTTTATACAGGCAGAGATTTAAATGTTTAAACATAATTTGTATATATGAGTCAAGTTTATTGAAAACTACATACTAGACAAAGCACTACAAGAAAGGAGACACATAGAAGACGCAGAAGAAGGAAGCAATAGTTGTTCTTTTCTGTGTTAGGGTTTTATGATTTTTATAATATGTTTCTATTTGTATTTATATGTTAACATTGTTAGGGTTTTACTAATTATAGTTTCCGTTTTCTTAGAATTCCTATTTGGGTTTGGTTTTATTTAATTATTATACGAATTATAGTTTCCTTAAAATTCTTATTAAGGTATGTGTTTTATATTGCTATATTTCCTATATATGTAGAAGGATAGTTGTGTATTTAAAAATTAAAATAAGGATATATTAGTCAATCAAAAGTTTTTCTCACATTCATCTTTTTATAGGTAGTATAGATAAAGTAGATATAAAATAAAATGCAGGTTTAGAATCCTGGTATTGTTGGACCAAATATATATATATATATATCCTGTGCATCGTACACGTTTATGGCTAGTTGTACATAAAACATCCACAGAGCTTAGATACTCAATTGAAAGTTGGGAATCAGTTTAGAAGAAGATAAAACAAAGTATCAACAAAATAAAGTTTTAGGACTTTTAGACACAAGGTTTGACATAAATTTTGATACAAGTTTTTATAACTCCATCTGTTAAGCATATTTAGAGAAACGCACGTTAGATTAGATAGTCTCCCTATATAGACCATATGTGCCAAAAAGCTGATCCGATATTGATTGCCATCCAATCCAAAAACTTATATTTCTGATTAACAAACATCTCACATTTATGGATAAAGCAGTTTTAAATTTCGGATCAGCTTAATTTTTGGTATGCATGGTTAACATAGAGAGACTATCTAATCCAACAATGAGTTCCTCAAAATATGCTTCATAGATGGAGTTATAAAAACTTGTGTCAAATCTTATGTCAATGGATCCTAACTCTCTCTCTCTCTCTCTCTCTCTATATATATATATATATGATCAAGATTTATGGACTCAATTTTTGCACCTCAGTTGATTTGTCAAATAATAAGTGGAGTTTAACCACGTCAACCTTCTGGAATACCATTGGATTTTGTGAATCCAATGGTTTAAGAATGAGATGCAAAATAAATTGTAAAAATTTATTATTTTTAGATTTTTAATTAATCTTGAATTCAATTTTTATATTATTTGATATAAATATTCTTATATAATTTTTTTTTCATTTTTTTTCTTAAAATTTGTCTCTTGCGATACCATGTATCACATAGGTTAACTGCTAGTTTTCTATTAAATTAACATTCATATTAATTCAATTAAACCTATAACTTTCATAACCCCCACCTCCAAGGGAAAGATAAAACTTTGCATCAGCAATACATAATCAAGAGCATGGCATTGACATTAACAATTAGCATCATATATGGGTTACTTAACATTTATATGGACCTGTTTGAAAAGTTAAAAAATTAGATTAGACAAGACCCAATCCCTAACTCTTATTTAGTTTTGTGTTTATGTCTTGTTTTTAACATAAAGCCGAACAAATTAGTAAAAAAAATAAACTTACCAAATAATATGAAATCAAGACTAACCAATTTTATTTTTAGCTAGAAATGTTTTGGGTTTGCCAAGCAACCCCTCTATCTAGATATATATATACAGTAATGTTTCCATCAGCACGTGTTTATATAAGTTATATCAGCATCATGCATTGAGGTTTGTACCTTGTGCATTGGCCTATTATACTTCATAACCTACTAATGCACAAGGTACAACCCTCAATGTAAGTGTTGATATAAGTTATATCAACACGTACTTACCGGATCATCATCCTATATATATTAGGTGATGGGTTGGCTAGATTACCCAAGACCTCTTGTAACGCCCAAAAAGTATATCAGGTTTGGCATGGGATTTGGATTTGGTGCGTTTAGTCACCTTAAGTACATCGTGAAGTTATCGTATGATGAGCGGCACGTGAAGAGAGTTGAGATTGGAGGGTTGAGATTGGAGACAATCATTTCATGTCCAACCAATCTCAGTTCTCCAATCTCAACTCTCTCCACGTGTCGCTCATCGCACAATAACTTTACAGTGTACTTAAGGTGACTAAATGTACCAAAATCCAAATCCTATGGTCTAAATAGAGAGATTATCTAATCCATGGATTTATCAAAATATGCTTTATAAAAATTTATATCAAAATTTATATAAAATCTTATGCCTACATATCCTAACCCATATATATATATATATATATATATATATATTACAAATCATCTTCTCCAGGAATCTCCACCGGTTCGGTTATATATAGAATATATCTATATACCACTCTATTACAATACCATTTCCAATCATTCCTCCCATTAAATAATATAAAAAATCATATATCTTATCTCCTCCCATTATACTAAATGGCATGTGACAATGTCACCAATAAAAAGGAATGGAATATATTCCCATGATTCAAATTCTACACATCTCTCCTTAACCTCATCTTCATTAATGTTTATATAAAACATTTAAATAATCATCTTGTTCACAATTCTATCGAAGATACACGTAAAATTGAACTAATAAATATTCAAAGTATCACATTCTACCACCTTTTAAAAAAATTTCGTCATCAAAATTTGAATAGTTTTGAATCAAATACCTTATACCACTACGTTTCCGCTGCATAACTTCAATTTAAAAGAGCTCATAAATAAAACAATTTTTTTTCTCAAGAAAACGATTTTTTAAAACAGTAGGGTATATTATTTTCTCATCAAAATTTTAAATAAATCACAGTATTACATGCAGTATTAATTCAATCATGCCATCTCATATTAAAACAATACTTTCACTTTTCCTAGATCTTGGACTTGTTCGTTTATGATATGAAATATGTGACTCATCTCTCAACTTCACTCTCACGCTTAAGCCTATTGGGACCGTTGAGACTATTAGTTCTCTCACCCTCACACTCACCCATCTTGGACCTATTAGGACTATGGGTCCTATTGGGGCTCTTGTCACATCATTTCTTATTCAAAAGTCAGAGTCATCTTTAACTCTTATACCTAATTATAATGCTCCAAAAATTATATATAATAAACACATTCAATTTTTTACGAGCTTCGTACAATTAAAACCCTTTTCAAAAGTAAATTCCCATTGAAAAATACAGAATATTGCGTAGCTGCGCTTAGCGATGGTTAACCCAAAAATCATCCATATACATTGGTCAACCAAATAAATAAAATTTACATCAGTCTAAATAAAATAAATATACCTGATAATCTTTCCAAATCTTGACCCCAGTTCTATTACGTGCTTCCAACAATAATCACCTGAAAATATGATGGGGTGACTAAACAACAGCCCAATAGGAAATCCAATTCTTATACAATAAATAAATTTTCAAATATCATATGCAATACACACAATTTTATTCAAAATAATATATATATATATATATATCAAATAATACGAATTCCAAATCATACACTTCAAATATAATCCAATGATCAATAAAATCAACTATCATATTTCCTCAATTCATATTAATTGCATCAAAATAAACATCACTTATTGAACAAGAATTAAACCCTCACCTTAAATAAAATTTGTGAAATCAAAGCCTCCATGAAACACACACTCACTGTCTCTTTCGGATTCTTTCTCATTCTTACTCTCCAAATTGTTTTCCTCTTAAACCCTTATACACATAAGCAATAAATAATAGAATAATATATCCTTACCTAACATCTTCCACTTTTACCTTCCTCATAGTCCTTTTATTATCAAATGCATTTGAAGTAACTTTGCATCAAGTGTACTCCAAAACTCTTATTTGCAAATTGTTTTTTGTGAAACCAACCATTGGATTAATTTTGATTCATATGTAGGTAATACATCCCAAAAATCATGTTGATCCGACATTAAGAGCCTCTTTATCTATAAATGTCCATAAATGGACGATTGTTATTATTGATTGAAAAATGTAGTTTTGATCAAATAGTAATTAGTTTCGGATCAACTTGCATTGATTTTTAACATGGATTGCCTATATGAAAAGATTATCTAATCCAACGGTTGGTTTCAAAAAATATAAGTTACAATTAAAAGTTTTGAAGTGCACTTGATACAAAATTATATAAGTTGCATGCACTTGATAATAAAATGACTCTACTTTCCTTACCTAACATCTTTCACTTACATATAATATATATACATATATATACCTTATTCTATTACGAATCATCTTCTCCAGGAATCTTCACCGGTTCGGTTATATATATATAATCTATATATATCTATATATATATATAGCTATATGTGCGCTACTGTATTACAATCCCATTTCCAATCTTTCCTCCCATTAAATAATATAAAAAATCATATATCTTATCTCCTCCCATTATACTAATTGGCATGTGCATGACAATGTCACCAATAATGAATGTGGTCTTTTATTTCTATAGCGTGCATTGTAATTTTCAAACACAAAACCATCTTGCATTTTCTAAATTATTTCATTGATTTTAATGAGATACTATTTGCACTCGAAAAAAAGCCTCCACACTTCACACTCTCACACTTAAGAGTGTGGGAGGTGTTTTAGGACTGTTAATAGCATTTCCTTAATTTTTAAATCCATTATTGTTTGTTATAATATATATCATATTATTATAATAAGCTCGCATCTGATGGTACCAAAGCTTAACAGGACTAGATTTTTTTTTTTAAATAAAAAAATTCATTTTATTTTATAGTTGTGGAACTCTCTAGTACTTGTTATCTCTCTTCCTTTTGAATTTTAAACCTTTCAATCTAATTACAACAGGTCCACTGCCCTCGGGTTTTTTATTTTTTTATTTTATATTATTTGTATTATATATTGCAAGTAGAGTCTATGACATCTTTGGGGGTATATTAATTAAGATAGTAAGATAATTTTCTAATAATTGAAATAATTTTTTTAATTGATTGTGATTTTTAAAATTTGACCTCTAATTTAGAGAGATCTCAACATTTGACTCAATAATTCAGGTTACCGCCAAATTGGACTAGTCGAGGGCAAGACCATTTCCAAGAACCTAACCCAACCCTACACGAGCATGCTCAAATATTATTCCAATCGAAATTGACAAACTATGTCATCCCCGCTCCTAGTCAAAATTTTGCTCATATTTTGGCCATGCCACAAATTATGTTGATTAATCTGGATGATGCAATATGGTCTTAGCTAGCCTCGTATTACGTTCAAATACATGCGTACACGCACGGATACATATTCATTTACAAAAAAGGTTGCCCCTCTTGGATAATATTATAATGCTATATTCAACAATTCTTTGCACCAATTCTCAGCAATAACTCATATGACTAATGGAAAAAATGAAAAATCATCTGACACCACCTCATCAACCGCATGAACAGATGCAAACTGTAGATCAAGAATTGATACAACCAGCATTTTCCATAATAATGGTCGGCGATTCTAGCAATCAGCATTTTCCATAATAATAATAATATTAATGGCTATTCTACGTCAACTTTAAAAATGTGTGGCTTAAAATTGCCTCTTACAGGTCTCAAGTCCAAGAGGACTTTGAATTTTTTTTAAAAAACTAAAGGCAACGACCCTTGGGTTTATATACACTCTGCTGGCTTCTAAAGATACCTCAGTGTGCTAAGGAAAATGGCTTCCAAGAAGTTATACATTATTTGGGTGGTTCTCTCGATTGTCATGCTTCTCCTAGCTTCAGAAGTTGCAGCAAGGGAACTGCCTGGGACCTCCGAGCCTTGTGTGACTCGTAAGTCAGCTGCCTCCCTTATGTTGCTTGAGAGAGAGAGAGATTCTTGGGATTTTTTTTTTCAAATATGTTGATAATGCTTCAATTTCTTTATTTATTTATTTATTTTTTTGGGTACAATAGTGCTTCAATTTCACATAGGCTCTATTTGGTTCCCGGATTTTATCAAGAAAAAATAAGATAAAATATAAGGAGTTGTACTTTTCTTTATTTGGTTGTAATAAAAAATTAAAAAAGTGGAATAATTTGAATAATTTTGGTTTGATATAATTTTATATTTTCCTCTCATTTTTTTTTTCCTTGGTATAATCCATGAACCAAATAGAGGGATAGTATCTATAAACTTTTCCACCTGGAAAATGTTGCTAGTAAGAAATTCTCAAGCAGATTTCCAGATTTCCTATATGTTACCAATGTCCTATATGTTACCAATGTGCTGAGACACATTTGAAATTAAGAAAAATCTTACATGATTCACTGTCAACAAATCATGACCACTTAAATGATAATGAGTGGATTTTCTCCACACCTTCAATATATATATATATGTATATTTGTGATCATAATATATGAATTGATAAAAGCAATGACAATCGATCAATCAAGAGCTGTCCTTAAAATTATTGAGATCATATGGTTACTGATGATGGTCATGTGAATTTTGTTATATATCTCATGAATTAACGAAATAAAAACTTGTCCCACAACAACTATCAATACTACCTATAAAGTTTGTATCTTAGAAAAAATTTTGATTGACTATTACACCCTTATTTTAAATTTTAAGTACTTATTTGCCTCCCATATTTTAAAATTTAAATACTTACTTTGAATTTTACACAACCTCTACTATTATGCATGTCTCTTAACTAATTTCTTATTCTTATCGAAGACTTTTAGCCATTAAAGGAAGTTTAACCTACTGTGTTGAGCATCCATTCTAATAACCTAAATATGATATATATTAAGAATATTATATATGCACATGTTTTTCGAACAGGATTTATGTTTTCAACAAAAAATAACAAAAAATTAGATTATATACATCTGAAAATACATGAATTTTCATAGATCTTTTATTATTTAAATATTGTTCACGTGCAACGTAGGTGTGCACATATCTAGTTTGAATAAGTTTATTTATAAAGAATACAACTTTTTAGATTATTTTAATTTTGAACCTTTTGAAATTGCTTTTTTACTCCGTAGGATGTTTATCCCTGCTCATTTTGCTCTATCTTACCTGTAAGAAAAGCCCATTATGATTTTTATTATAACGGAGATAAAGAAAGTATATGATCGCATGGGTGCATGTGTTAAATGTAACTTATCTTACCTGTTAGTATTGCGACCTCGTGTTGTTATAGTAACTTATCTTTTTGTTTAATAAATTAAATGTTCAGTTTCTTATTTCTTCTTATGTGATTTAAGAGCTCGATCTCTCTCTCTCTCTCATCTCTTTGGCATTTAAGTCTCATTCAATTTTCATTTATTTTAGATATAGTTGCAGCAGGGATACACAGTGCATTAATTCGAAACAAAAAATTGTAGAAGAATTTATCAATTCATTTCATAAATCTATGTCCATACTAATAGAAAGTGGCTAGGAGAGAATGGGCAAAAGTCCCACATCGGTTAGGGTACTTAAGTATCATTCTAAAAGGTTAAGCTTTTTTAAGCTACGTGTTTAGATTCTGCTTTGATCTTGTCAGTCTAGATATGTGTATTTAGCTTAAGTTAACCTGGAAAGAAAAGAAAAGAAAAAAAAAAAAGTGGTTTGGAGGCCTTTGCATTATGATTTTATATCTATACTATCCTTATGTATATATATGTCAAAATACTGTTCTTTAACTAAAATAAAAATAAAGGGTAGTGTTATGGGCCGGGAAGCAACTAAATACAACTACAAAAGATAACAACTGATGTGACATTCTTTAACAAATAGCCATTAGCACTCTCCTGGTTTTTATGATATACCAACCTAGTATGCCACATTAGTTGCTGCAATTAGTTGTTGTATGTAGCATTTCCCAAAAATAAAATAAATAAAGGGAACAAAATAGGGCAATGATATACATTGCACTATAATACAATTTCGTATAGACAGTATTTGATGTGACAATTAATGGACTTCTTGTAGTGATACTTAATAGTTTGGAGGATATTTTTATCAACCAACTCATGCCATGTCACGTACTGTACAGTATAAATATATATGTGTGTGTATATAATATCAAGTGCACCTAATAATAGAATGATGGTATATTAATATGTATTGTACAAGGGTGGAGCCACCTATGGGCTAGTTTGGGTCTTAGCCTAGGTAAGTCGCACTAATGTTTATTTTATTTTATCTAATGTGTATTAAAAGTGAATTTTGTCCTTTACCTCAAGAAAGATATTGTCTTAACCTATGGCTTTAACTCTTGCTTTATCTTAATTTTGGATAATTTCAAATCTAGACCCCACCACGTGTATGTAAAATGATACATATTTATACTTCTATATATAATATCTGTTGATTGTGTCACACTTGTTTTTCTAGATGGGAAGTATAGGAAGCGCCTGGCCTCCGCATGCGTGGATCCAAAGCTTGCTGGTCCTCCTGAGGGTCACAATGAGTGAGTCTTCCATGTAACTGTGACATGGCCACGTGATAGTCAAAGATTAATGGGAGCAAAGCAAAATGGGATTGCAGGGTCAAAAATACTTTGACAATCCTATTTTACTTCACTCTCATTAACTTGTGACACCACATCAGATATATCACAATTACATACAAGTTTTTCTCGATTACAATTGTTGCTTTTAAGAATTGAAACACATGCAATTTGGCCACGTACTGCTTCAATAATTAATTGACTATGCTTATGTGGTACTTTGTCTGTGTTGTATTTGAAATCAAGATGGAAACTTGTCTACCCGGAAAGAGATTAGTTACGTCATTAAAGTTTATTACATACTTGTAATATATATATTTATAGTCTTTTAAATATCAGATGCATTTTATATAACTTTGCATCAAATACGTCTAATGTATGGACTAATTTCTCTCAAAATATTCTTCTTTATTTTTATTTTTATGCTCGTTTGGTTCTCAACAGGTTTAAGGGAAAGAAAAACAAAAATATTTAAAATTGCTAAAGAGCCAAGCTATTGCCACGACAAAAAGTATTCTAAGTTCCAACTTAGTTGACAGTTTTTAAGGTTTTATGAAAATATAAAAGGTTTTACGAAAATTATTCACATGGTCCATTAAAAAACATTATTCCGAATAACTTAGTAGCAAAATTATTTTCCAAAATCTGCCGTTAAAGTGAAATTTTTGGCTATTTTTCATGAAACATTTTGTAAAAATAAAACAAAGATTATAAATGGCCAAAAAGTCCACTTAAATGACTGAATTTAGAAGAAATTTCAAGTTGTTTTCTAGCGAATCATGTGCCTAATTTTCGTAAAAACCTTTTATATTTTTTATAAAACCTTAAAAAATGTAAGAAAATAGGGGAACTTAAGGTACTTTACGTGATTACAATAACCTCCCTCATTGCTAAATAATGGATTCTTCTAGTAAGTGTTTTAATTCTTCTTTCATTTTTCTTGCACTTTCCACCATCGAAACATAAGTTGAAAATGAATCCATTTTCAACCAAGCAAATCCCAACCTTGTTTTTTCTACCAAGCAAATCCAAATCGTGTTTTTTTCTTGGGTGGTTACAACAATTTTATCCAAAAGCCACCCCAAACCACAATGTCACCGCCTTAGGATAGCTTCGACCTCCTCTTAGTTTTTATTTAAAGGGGGTTTCATCATTAGTCCGTCACATAGTTAGTAAAATATGCATGGGAGAATACAGGATGATATACATATGGAGTATAATTTGGTTTTTCTTAATAAAAATATGATAAAAAATTTGGCTTAAAAAAAGGGAAACGGAAATAATATGGATACAAACATATACGGGTATAATATAAATTTTGATAAAAAATTCGGAACAAAAAATACGTGAATATGTTACATTATATCATTTAGTATACCACTATTAATCAGTACTATTTTTATATTGTTTTATTTAAATATTCATAAAATATTGTTAAAAAATCAATCATGTATAAAATAATAATCAATATTATTATTTGATTTGTTTTATTTTTTATACATTTGCTTTAAAAAGAGCACGAATTTGGCTAAGAAGATGACTAAAAATTAATAAGTATGCAAGTCTTGACCTATATATATTTTCACATTTGCATCTCCTAAATTATTTTATAGTTTTTTTTTTCCTAAAATCATATGAAATGTGATCTGTATAACAAAAGGATAGAATTTTTAACTGACCCAAAAAAATTATAGGGATTTTCAACCATAGCCTCATAGTATAGTAGAAGACTTCTTTTACAATTACTTCAACATCTTTTTCTTTAACCAAATAACCCCTTTTGCCTACTTGCTGACAAAAATACATTTTTTTTACACTCCAACCCCACTTTCTCTTTCTCACGTTTTTCTCTCACCCAACACTATCACTGGTTCTCTCTCTCCCACGTTTTTCCTCTATTCCAAGGTTATCACTGGCAGCACTTCCATCGGCAACCAAACTTTGACCAATTTCTAACGACAATTCAACCTCTGACCCTACCTTGACATTCTCTATCTCCGGCAAGTGAATCTTGTCAAGATTCGAGCCTCTCCTTTGTCTTCAATCACTTTTTCTTGCGTTGTTGCTGCTGCTATTGTGAGGACCCACCTTTTAAATAATAATAATAAATAATAAATAAATATATAGTTTAAAAGGGATTAGAACCCCATTACGGGGATAAGAAAAAGAGAAGAAAAAAAAAAGAAAAGAGAAAGAGAGAAGGGAAGGGGGAGAGCCGAGAGTGAGACGGCGCTTAACGGCAACTTGCCGGAGCGCGGGAACTCGGATCTGACGCCCACGACTTTGGATCTAGTGTTTCTTGACCTGATATACGCGCCTACAGTGTCGGATTTGCATTTTCTTCACTCTATTTTGAGGTAGGAACATTTTCTCATTTTAAACCATTGATGCATGGGGAATTAGGTATAAATCATGTAAAAATACATGTATTTCGTATACTTTGCATAAATATCATGCGTAGAGGTATATTTTGCGGGTTTTGATAAGTTTTGGAAAACTTGGGGTTTGATTCATATACCATTTCTTTATATTCATGTTATATTTGAGACCCTTTTATGTTTATAGGTTAAAATGAGTTAGTTTTGGAACCTATTAGGCTATTTTTATGTAGCCAAAATATTAGGGGTCACTTTTATATAAGTATTTTTAAAACCACTATTTTGAAAAATGATTGAAAAATGAAATATATGAATTATGAGAATTATTTCATGTGATTTAAGGGTATAAATCCATTAAATGATTTTTGGGAAAATTCATTATATTTTCTGATGATATTGGAAAATTATGGAAATGATAAATGATAAGTAAAATGGTTTTGTGGGCTTTAAAGAATGCCTTACTTGATAGTGGAGAGTCACTTGGGGTTATATCGAGGTTCAGTTAGTTCTGCCCTTCCTTTGTGGTCCTATGGGTTTAGTTAGTTTTGTTCGAAATTTATGGAAATAAAATCCTTTTATATCGTGCAAGGGCCCATTTGTTTGGGGAGGTTTATTACATATCACCTGATGCATTCAATAAATGCTTTTATATATGGAAAATGAATTTATGGATTTAAAAAACCAAAAATGGGTTTTATTGGCACACCAAGTTATCTGAAATAACTCGTTTATGATTTATAAATCACTTTGATTTATTTCTTACCTTTTTCATATAAAGGGGTTGATATTAGTGGGGTATTTAAGCATCAAAACATTATATTTTATTTCTATAACTATTCTTTTATACTTGTAAAATTTGGTATTATAAACTGATATATAAATTGCAAACTAACAATGGTTTGGTAGGGTTGTTTGAAAAGTATATAAAACTGTGGTTTTAATACCTTGGATTCTTTTTGGAAAATGTTTTTCTACTGAGCGTATAGCTTACACCCCTTAGTTTTCTTGCAGGTCCTATTTTCAAAAATAAAGCTTGACATGGGGTTTGGGAACTTATCAGCTTTAGAGAATGTGTAATAAATTTAAGTAAATTAGTTTATTTTATTTCAGCATGTATTAATTTAAGTTCATGGCTTGTAATAATTTAATAACTAGTGGATGTGGATAGGGATGAGACTTATGTGGCTATGATGCAGCCTTTAATTTATTAATTTAGAAATACTGTGTGGATGGATTGAAAATTATTATAAATGTGTTTTTTTATTGGTTTTTAGACTATTCGATAAATTAGTATGTCTTATTTACAGACGAGACCATGCCGGATTTTACTAAAAATGTTTTTAAAGGAATTATTTCATTAAACATCCACCAAAAATTGATTTAAAAATTGATATTCGTACTATTTATCTAATGACCCGTAAACGGCCCCAATTAGGGGTCGTTACAGCTATATCTCCTTCTTCTTCGTGGATTCTCACTATAGCTGTTGCTACATCTTCCTTCTTTCCTTCTTTTTCTTTGAAATTTGTTCTAATTTGGATCAGATGAAAAATCGTATAATATAAAATATTATTTACAAGAAGTTGTAGAATTTTTATGGAAAAGAGATACACTTTACTATTTTATGCTATTAAAAATTTATATAGAAAACACTAATAGTTTAGCTATAAACATTTCCTATGGAAAATAGTAATAGTTTCCTATTTTATACTATTAAAAACATTCTTCACAATTAGATCAGATCAAACATAAGTACTAGCCCCAAAAAAATTATCATCACAAAAAAACCTCCATAGGAGGTGTTGCACGCACTGTCATGGCTATTCTAAGCTATACCCATAGTTGAGATTTAGTCACTTTAAACTATTTTATGCTACTAAAATTTTTATAGAAAATAGTAAAAGTTTACTATGTTTTGCTAGAAAAAAACAGCATCTCGTGCTACTAAAATTTCTACAGCAAATAGTAACAGTTTACTATTTTAGATACAAAAAACAGCATTTCTCATGCTCTACTAAAATTTCTACAGCAAATAGTAATAGTTTACTGTTTTGGCTATAAAAAATAGTATTTCTCGTGCTACTAAAATTTTTTACAGCCGATAATAACAATTTACTATTTTACTTATAAAAAATAGCATTTTTTGTGCTATTGGAAATTCTCTAGAAAATAGTAAACTATTGCTATTAAAAACAACATTTGAGGCTACATGAACGCAAACACAAGTAGCAATCCCCACAACAAAAACACATTTAATGGGGAAAAGGAAAAAATAAAAACTAAAAATTAGAAGAAAGGGAGAAGATAGCCATGGTTAAACTTCAACTATGGTAATAGATTTGGTGGGACAAATAGGGGGGGAAAAAAAAAGAGGAAGAAGAAGGAGAAACAAAGGACATAATTGCCGAACACTATGTGTGAGCACCATGCCGTAAAGAGTTTACACATGCATGATTCAAGAGTACGCGACTAGCCTTGAAAGACTAATCGTGGAGAAGAGTCGCCACCTAATTACTATTTGGGAACAATAAACCTTAACAGGGTTCAGCTCGTTGTAACCAGAGATTCGGGTTCAGAGTTAGGGTACATTATTGGGAAGGTCTTAGGCACACGACAATGCCCTGGTTGAAACCGGCCCTTACACATTACTATTGGCCATAATTAAAATAATATTCAATTAAAATTAACGCTAAAGCATGCAATAATTATATCACGCAACAATGAATGAAACATGTAGAATGGATAGTCCAGAAACCATATAGTAGGACTAAATAGAATCAAAATTAGAAAATAAGCTTTCTGCCTGAAATCAACATGGTGCATACGCATCTATGACAATTGCGTACACACCTTTATTCAGGTACCTGCACTTCTGTTAGTCTTGCTCCAATAATCCACATGCATTCCAAACAATAATAATTAAGGAATAAAAATTTCTAAATACTATCATGTAGAAAACCCTAGAGAGAAGAAAACTGTCTGCCTTAATGGTGGTGCGTACGTAACCCGTAGGCATATCCCAAAATCCAGAAAACAAAAAACAACACAAACTAACCCTAAAACTAAATATTTAGAATACTACAAAAAAATAGCATTACTACGAAATCAAAAGAAGGAATATTTGCCTAACATATCAATATTAATATCATTAATTGATATCAACGATAATAAGTGGGTAGTCGGTCCTATTCAGATTTAACCTACTTCACTATCATGACATGATATACAATGATTATACAACTTATTCATCCTAAGCATGCATTTTAATATCATATCTTACCCATAATCATGCATAATGAAATAAAATATACAAAAGAAAAAAGGAGAAAAGAAAAGTGATTTTCGCTATTTTGCAACAGCAGAAACTTCAATCATGTTTTTTAGTATGAAAATGTTGGAATTGGACAAAACTTGTGAAATGCAAAGTTGTAGAGAATTGAATTATCTTTCTAAGGACACCAATTTCGTCCAATTCTGAATTCAAGATAAAAAGTTATTATTACAATACGATCATTGATTTTAGAAAACTATTGCTGAATTATGAAGAATTTCACTCTCTAACAACCCTATTCTTCTAAATCATACATAATAAATAAAAACACACTTTAACCAACATGCATGTGATTATACCAATATTACTTCAATCATACATAACCACAACCTATGAAACTGAATAGAAATTGTTAGAAAAGTTACCCTCAAGTTTACGCGCTTTTGAATCTGCTTAGTTCCTCCTTGCAAGCCCCTAAAATCACAACATGAATCCTCAGTTTAGGGTTTGTGGGTGAAATGTATGGTGACTCCTTGGATTAGGGTTCAAGTCCTCCTTTCAGAATTATAATGGTGTATATATAGGGATCGTTATGGTTTTGAGAGTCTTTCCCGAGTTGCTAACTGTAATCGCATTCCAAATAGGATTCTTCTTTTCAATTAAAAGTCTTAGGGAGAAAGAAATACTAAATCCAGAGTTTCCATAAAAAGGGAGGGTACGTACGCATTCCAAGTCGTTGCGTACTCATGAACTCGTCTGCATTCATTACAAGTGTGTACACAGTAGGGCTGAATGAAAAATGGCTGTAAACTTAGGATTTTTGCTGTAACTTCATTGGCTAGTTTGGGATCACTTCGCATTTGTAAAGACGAATAATAAACCTCATCATCGGGATATAAAAAGGCAATTTAGAATCATTTAGTGGTACAAAATGGGGTGTCTACACTATGGTAACAAATCTGGTTTTCAGATCTGGTTAGGAGAGAAGAACGAGAGAGAAGAGAACAATAGGTGTGGTAGTGGCAGTGGGAGTCGAGGTGGTGGTAACCCGTCAGAGAAGAGACATCTCTTGACTGTCGTCGAAGAAGAGTCACCATTGGAGAAGAGCTGTTATATGAGAAGAGCCGTAGTCGGAGAAGAATTGTAGTCGTCTGGTTGTGGCCTTACAGTATATATAGAAAAGGCTAAAACAGGAATTTCTAAAAAATAATTCTCCTTATATTGAAAGAATCTCTAAAAAATGGGGTTATGGAGTTAAAATTTTTTGGGAAAATTAGTAATTACCCCTATTAGGGGACTACTTTTAACCAAAACCCTACTATAAGAGTTTTTAACTCTATAGCCCCTTTTAAAAAAAATTCTTTAAGCATAAGAAAATCGTTTTTTTTTTAAAAAATACCTGTTTTAACCTTTTATATTTACGGTATATTTTTTAAACCGAATTCATTTACGAAGAAGAAGAAGGAGAAGAAAGGGGGTGGGGAGGGAAAGAGAAAGAGAGGGGGAGAGAAGTGTCAGTGGCTGATGAAGAAGGGAACAGCACCGGTGATGCTCGTGCGGCTGTGAAGATTTGGATTTGAAGAAGAAGAAGAAAAAGAATAGGAGGGGAGGCATTCGGCTATAGTACCAGATCTGAAAAACCAGACCTTCTTCTCCAACGGCGATCGGATCTTCTCCGACCACTGTCCAGCCATGGATGTCCGTCTTCTTCTTTTTCTTCTTCTTCTTCTTTTTTTCATCTCCAAACTCCAGATTTGCTCTTTTCTTCTTTGTGTGTGTGTGTGTGTGTGTTATATGTGTGTCTTTTTTTACAACTTCAAATATATTCATTTTTGGGGTGTATGATTAGTTCGGGAAAACTTATTGACTATTTTTCTTATTTCAATAGTATATTAATGCTATTGCACACTGTTTTTGTAACAGTGCGATTGTAGTTGTGTTTTTTTTTTATAAAAATATATATATATATATATATATATATATATAGAACAGTATGTTGTTACTGTGCATTTAACATTTTCAAGTTATTACGTATCTGATAGCATGATTTTGTTTGCCAAGAGTATCATATTACTATTTATAGTACTATTTTGAGTATGTATACCTTGGAATTCAAATTTTTTGTTTCAAAAAGTATGATGATACTGTGACTAAGGGCGGATGCAATAAGGTGCATCCGCCCTCACGTGCAACCACTCAGATTTGAAAGAAAAAAAAAATTGAATAAGTAGTTTTATTTAAATTTACTTAAGTGCTTTAGCCCTCATTGAGAAAAAATGGTTAATTTTGATTAAATTTTGTCAAATTTTGATTAATTTTGGTTAAATTTACAAATATACACCATTTTTTGTAGATTATATAAAGTTGGGTTTAATATGTGAATTGGTTTTTATGGTGTGCTTGTTAGTTTTATGTACTATTTCATAACTTCTATTCAGTCATGTCAATGTGTGGTCCTACGACTTTTCCTCTTTTCTCATCTTGCTAAGACCTTGTCCTATATAAAGTAAATGGGGATGGAAATGTTAGGAGTAGTATATAAGGTTCTGCGTTTCTAAAAATTGCCTACGCATTTTAAAATATGGCATGCCTATCGTTTTATGTCATTTCACCACTTCAAGTCAATCATGCCGATATGTGGTCTACCTTTCTCTCTTCCCTATTTAACTCTTTGAAGCAAAATATATATATTAAAAAAAAAAAAAAAGTGCAACCACTGAAAAAATTTTCTGGATCCATCCTTGACTGTGACCCATTGATGGAATTCATATTCCAACAGTATGTTGATACTGTTGCACATTATATTTATAACAGTGCGATTGTAATTGTGTTTTTTTAATATGGAATAGTATGCTGTTACCGTGCAACTAACATTTTGTGTTGGTTCGTATCTGTTATCATGTTTTTGTTTCACCAAAGAGTATGATATTACTGTCTAAATTACTATTTTAAATATGTATACCTTGGAATTCATCTTTTTTGGCCATGGCAACAAATTTGGTTCTAATCAAATCTAGTGACATAATAAAATGGGGGGGGAAAAAAAAGAGAGAGAGAAAGAAGAGATCAACGATTAAGTTTTGTTGGAGGTCGCTAATGGGAACCATAGTTGCTGGTGGAAACCATAATTGCCAGAATAGCATTTATAGCTTGATCGGCAATGGGGAAGCATGGGAAGCGGTGGAACCATGGGAGAGAGGGAAAGAACGTGAGAAAAAAATGGCATAGTTGTATTTTTGTTCAAATTCTAAAATAGGGGCATTTTGGTCAATATGGGGTTAAAAGAGGTTTTGACAAAAGTGTTCTTTTAATAGGACTTATTATAAAGGTACTCTTTTACTTAGGGGCTATGACCAAAATTCCTAAAAAAAAATTTAGTGGGGTTATTGTTAAAAGCAGTCCCCTATTAGGGGTAAATGCTAATTTCCCCAAAATTATATAAGAAATAGAAAATTACAATAGAAAAATTATAAATTAGATATTGATTAAATAAAATAAAGATAAGAATCAAGATATTTTAAATATTAGCTATAGTATTGTCGATAATTATAGTAAGAGTTGACTTGTCGACATTATAATTAAAAGTATTTTAACAAAAGTATATTACGAAATACGTTAAATACGTAAACTATATGTTTATTAAAATTAAAAAAAAAAACAAGTATTTTTAATTATATTTAAACTTTGTATGACAAACAGAAGTTTTTTTAAAAAATACGTACGTATGTGTATCATACGGGTATAATATGAGTATTTACTAAATAGTGTCTATCATATAAAACTTATTTGATAATTAGTCAAGCAAATTTTTTTTAAAAAATTATTTAGTCAATTTAAGTCATTTTTTACCAAAATACCCTTTCATTTACCCAAATATTAAACAAGTCACCATCCCCTTTCCCTTTCCTCTCTGGCATAAGTTGATTCATCTACCACACACACAAAAAAAGAAAAAAAAAAAAAAAAAGAAAGGAAAATTACACTTTGCCCCCCTCAATCTTTGGGCCAAAATCACTTTTCACCCCTCATCTACAAAATCCTATAAATACCCCTTTGAACTATTAGAAGACAACACTTTTCATCAAATCATTAAGCTACCATAATAAATTTAACAAAAAAAGTCATGTGCGACGCACATGATATAAGATCAACACATTTTATACCAAAAATGCCATTATTTAAGGGCTTACGTGCTATCACTCACCTTCACACACTCATTTTTCTCTCTCTACCCATACAAATCAGATTTCTCTTTTCTTTCTTCAACTTCACACCCGCCCACTAATATTTTTTCCTTCTTTTCTGCAAATTCTTGAACCACATCCATAGCAGCGGAAGATCGGCAATGACGAAGGCTTCCGCTCAAAGATCATGATAATTGTGATGATGGTGCAACTGGGAAGCCATGGATACAGGTAGACGAAAAGGCAAAGCAGTGCTTTTGAATCTTCTTTGGGAAGCCTTTATATGGCTGAAAATAGCATGGTAGGAAAACATGATGGGTATTTATGTGATTTTGCTTCTCCACCCATAAGGGCTTTATTGTCATTTCATTCATTTCGTTGACGCCATTAGCCCATAATCATCTTCTAGTAGTTCAGGAGGGTATTTGTAAAATTTTGTAAATGAGGGGTGAAAAGTGATTTCGGCCCAAAGATTAAGGGGACAAACTTTAATTTTCCTAAAAAAAAAAAAACAAATAAGAAAGAATCAGCACCAATAATATCTTCCACTATAAGAACCCTCAAACTCGTCAGAAACTGGACAGACACCACCATGTACCTTCACCTTGCATGATCCATAAATAGTCGCGCGTAGTTGTACTCATACTCTGACTGTGCTAGTAAAGCACGTCCATCAACCCTAAACCCCAACGCAATTTCAAAATTAAAAAAAATAAAAAAAAAGGGAAAAAAAACACACTCAAACCCCATTGATCGCAGTCACCGTAAAAGATGCAATTTTAGGACTGAAATTGCTTGTACAACAACTTTATCTGTTCTAATTAGGGTGCGTTTGGTTTAGGAAAAGGGAATGTGATGCCAGGGAATGAAACATTATTTGGGAATGGGAATGTGATAAATATTACCTATCCCACGTTTGGTTGGTTGGGAATGGGTATTGGGAATCCTTTAAACATTCCCAAATCCTATATTTGGTTGGGTTAGGAATATGATTCCTATTTGGATGAAATTCCTATAATATCCTCACTCTCCTTCTTTCATTTTTTCTTTTTTCTTTTTATTTCTCTCACATAGTCACACTACCCTCTCACTCTCGTTCTCTTTTTTTTTTTTCCTTTTTCCTTCTCTGTTTCTTTTACTCCCTTATTCTCTTTCTCTTTCACCTCTTCTGACGCCATCGTTACCACTACTACCATTACTGCCGCCTTCTTCTCCCTTATTCTCCTCTTTTTTTCTTTTTTCTTCTCTGTTTCTTTCTCTCCCTCATTCTCCTTCTTTCTCACCTCCTTCGATGCCATCGCTGCCACTACCACCAATAATGACGGCAATTCAGCAGCAATTGTAAAATCTTTAGAAAGTAAAAGGGGGCCAATGCAAAAGAAGGCAAAGAAGGAGAAGGACCAGCGAAGATCACTTTGGAATTGCCGCCGTCGATCGCTTCGGAATCACAGCCCTAGATCGCTTTGAAATCGACCCCATGTCCACAATCATCGCCTATGTTCATACGATCAGCTATACTTCACCTTCAAGCTTCAACCGCTGCTTCGATTCTCTTCGAGTCAAATCAACAGTTTGGGGTTAGGGTTTCAGCTGGCGTTAAATCTGATCTGCTATGGTTGTGGTATGGTTGTGGTTTTAGCTTTGTATCTGATTTGCTATGGTTGTGGTTTTCGGTTTTGATGGATATGGTTTTCGATTTCGGTTTCCATGCTTTGTATCTGATACACGCGGTTGCAGTGCAATGGCAATTTGCACCGACGGCATGGAGGTGGGTGTTCGGTGGGTTCGGTGTTCTACCATGAGACGGTGTGCTATGGGGGAGGCCATGGGAGGGGACAATCGCTGATTGCGTTTTGGGGGAGATTAGGAGAAGGGACATGGGCGGAATAAGAAAGTATTGTTTGGAAGAGGGGAGGGCATGGTAGTCATATTTTTTATCCTAAAAATCATTCCCAGGCAACACAAATCAAACCCACCTCCCACATGGTTTTCAGATTCCCTAGAGCCAATGGGAAAGTGAGGGTAGTGGGAATGCATCATTGCTAGGGAAGAGATGCACCCAAACATTGGAATCGGGAATGTGAACCCATTCCTGAGAATGAAACCCCCGTACCAAACACTGCCTAATAGGATAGTACCTTTACTACCGATGAAAGCAGTTCAATCACAGAAACTGCCCATACCCAATGCCCATTGGCCATTGCCTATTCCATTTTTCAATAATCAATAATAAGCAAAGAAGGCAACACAGCTAAAAACAAAAATCCAAAAAAAACCAAAAAAATATGGAAACAAGAGAAAAAAACAAAAGAGGGGATAAAGATAAAGGTGATTAGCATAAAAGGTTAAACAACATCAATTAGATGTTGGGGATATTCTGAATTTTGTGAAATTTGTCACAGAATATTTATTAAAATTAAATATGAATACAACTTATAACACAAATTAAGAAATCACAAATACAATGAAATTGAACACGAATAAATCTCTTAATAATCATAATATAAATTAATAAAAATCAACACAAGAAATATTGAATTAAAAATAAATAAGAGTAAGAAGAGCTGACTTGTGGGAAGGCACGTGAGATTACGCTGTCCTAAAGGAACTATCGCCTCCCTACGTACAGGTGCTGACGGACGATAGGACCTCCAAGATACAACCCCAAAGCTCGCAGCTCTCTCTTCTATGGGTACGTTCACAAGAAGAGTATAGTGAACCCGTCCACGATCAGTTGCCCATAAATACAAAATATAAAATAACTTAATAAAACTCTTAGAGAAATATAGTAGAAAAGGATTGAGAAGACAATATAAATCCCTCTTTGTTCATGTAGAGAAGTCCACTATTTATATTAGTAAAATGCTGAAATTGGTTTGGGCTAATAAAGGCCCAAAATAAATATCATAATGATTCTTATAACAACCCAATTAATAATATGAAATAAAAGTCCAACGGCTAATAACGGACACCCATAAATTATAGAAATTAAGGTCCAACGGTCAAATGAAATAAACTCATATAAATAGGCCATTAAGTCACGCGTGCGCCACATGATGCGCCACATCACGACACGGCCGGCCGGTCGGGGTCGAGGTGGGCTATGTAGGTGCGCACACGTATGTGGTATGAAGTTTTAAAGCTTTAAAGAAAATCACATATTTTCTAACAATCCCCCACAAGATTTAAAACTTCGACAAATAAATAATTAAACAAATTAAATATATATATAAATATATAAACAAAATATATATAGGGCAACTATATACTATGCAATGAGTGTAGGTGTCTTCTTGACTTGAATCTCACTTAGTGTTAACCGTTTCCATTTGAGGAGTCATAGTGGCCAAAAGCTTGAACCTGACCCCTTGAACCAAACTTCAACAAGTTACACACATAGTATTGATATGGGACGTGGTTCTAGGCGGGTTAGCGCAATTAATGGCCATGCGCTATATCTTGATTTTCATGAGAGTTTCTAGGGTTAGCCCAAACCCATAGCCGCGGCCTCACGGCGGCTCTCACATAGGTAAGTCCTCTAAGGGTACTGTGACTGTACCCTGCAGGAGTGTTCCTGCCTTGGGCTTATTCAGAGTAAAACTCTTCCTTACTGTCACATCAATAGCACTCTCACCATAGGGATAGGGAGGAGACACTCTCCTAGCAAAAAGTGCTTTTTGTGAGTTACGCTCTGCGGATTGTTTCTACCCATTGAACCTCCTTCATGGGATCTCCAATCACAAAGGTTGGGTTACTTCCATTGGTGACTCCCTGTGGGCTAAAGCCCCATCCCCCTCGATGGATAACATAACTGCATTTTCGTACAAGCTTCTAATTGGTTGATCAACCACCATATTCTACATCTCATCAATTTATTGGCATTATCGTTTCCTACATCACATAATGCTTCACATAGACATTAGTCAAACTTTAAACGATATAAACATTGCCAATATAGTGAACTCCCATAGTTATGAATATTTTCACTCTTTAAATAAGTTCACAAGTAAACATAATTTCAATGTCTATAATTTCTGACAATCATCTCATGAACAATGCATATTTCATCTGAAAATCAAATTATATTCATGATTGCGTTACCAATTCTAAATAAATAGAATATGATAAATTCTCAGGATAATAATCACAATGTCATGTTATCTCCAAAATTATAATCTTATAAAACTATGATTTTGACCATTTTAAATCTTTACTACAAAATATAATCCTCATATAAAATATAATATGCCACAATAATCATTACTTTATAATAAACCCCCACATTCAAATAATTTATTTTGATTTACATTTATATGCAACAGGACAATATACTGACATATTCATCACATATTCTAAATGAACGAATTTAATTTCAAAGATTTAAAGCCAAAGTTTGATACATTAATATAGTTCTTATTAAAACTAGATTCTTTCCAGACAAGAGTAACACTAGGTAACATATAAATAAAAAATTTCGGAAAGAGAAATAATTGTTCAATCTTCTATAGAATAGAAATATTTAAAATTTTAATAATTTAAATTCATCAATTTCAACAACTTTCAAGGATTAAAGGAGATTTTAAAATATCAAAAATTTAAGCAAATATATATCAAACATTGTACTAGACATGATATGATCAACTACGTACTACATGATTCTAAATATAACATATACGAATGGAAAATAAATTATAACAACAGTAACAACAACAACAACAACAATAATAATATCAATCCATATCTCAACCACCAATAAATTTGTGTTTACTTAATCTTGTTCCCGCCTTTATTGACAATTCTCAACGCCATAGGCATATCAATACTCATAAACCATAACAATAAAGTATTGCCAAAATAGAACAATACAATCACATGTTTTAACAACTGCTATGCAGTATTCTATTCCCATAAATATATACAGTTGGAGATGGTTCTAAATTCATTCTCATTAATACATTTGCATGAATGCAAAAATGAACATTTAAATAAAACAACTCATATAATTTATAAGGTTCTAAATATATCTCTTCTACGTATCCTCTACCCTCTTTTCCATTTTATTCAACTTCATAAGAAAGCTAATAGATATTTATTAAGGATACTAGCAGACTAATATAGCATTAGCCAAAAAATAAATAAATAAATAAACATTCTCATGGGTTCTAAATTTAAGTGCAATAGCACCGGAAGAGAAACTTGGTCTCAATGCGAGAAAATAGTTTTCAGTAGAAATTAAGAAGGTTGACGAGTCACCAGAAAATACATGGAGTAAATACTAGGCAAAATTAACTTGTAGCTCCATTTTTTTTAATTTTTTTTTCCACTTAGTCTAATAACATACATAGATTATTTGAACAATTCCCATAAAAATCCCTCACATAATTTAAGCATTCACCCTTCCAGTTTTTTCAACAAAATAAAGTTTGGAGCAAATATATCATAAAATAACTACAAGTGATTGGTACCATGTAGACGAACAGGTGTTCGTTTTATTCATTTATTATTTTCTATTATATAACTTCTCTATAAAGATTGAGGCAAGCAAAATTTGCAATCTAAAAACTTCATTAGCCCTCATCAAGATAGATTACATATCAAAATGCACAACTTTGAGTTTAAGCAAACCAAAACATGATTGCATCTCAATCCAATTAAAATAGCAAAAGAAGCTCAATATCAATTCTAAATTACCCATTAAGCTATTAACGGCTAAAAGAATAAGAACACAATATGTAACTTTAAATTGCTACGTACCCTTTTGTTTCACCACTAAATATGAATTGTTTCAGATTAACTAACTCCTTAAGTAGTGAAGCTAACCGTTATGATTTGAAAAATAAATTACTTCTTGATATACTCAACAGCTAGAGATCTCTAAAATAACACAAAATCAAATTCTTAATAATATAACACAAAATAATTTTCTCATTAGAACACTATTACTATTCATAAAATACACACTATTCGATCTTTACAATTTTAAGAAGCCACCATAGCATAATAATGTTATGTAAGTCCATCCTTCTCACTCATAGTCCAATAGCCATGATTAGATTCGAAAGAATTTAAATAAATCTATTTTCCCTTAAAGTTGAAAGAAATTCATAGTACATATGATGTGTGGGCTATGTTGGAAAAACCACACAATAAAATATAAAACACAATCCGAAAAATTAAAACTTCTTCAACAAACAATTAATTAGAGGAGAAGAAAAGTACGAAGAAAAAAATACATTCTGCCAACTCCTAAAGACCTTTTTTCCAGTATGAAACAGTAGTAGTAGGGCATTAAAATTAGACAGTTTTATTACGTAACGTACGTGTAAGAAATCAAATAGCAATAAAACATTAAATAGCAAACTGTTATGGGCTAATGGCTTTAAAGCTAAAAACCGACTAAACGTTGAAAACATTGGCTTCAAACCTGAAACGACTAAATATTGAAAACATGGTTCATCTGTTATCAATTAAATAAAATAACGCTTAAAATATAAAGTATGAAACGACCAAAAGAGTGCTAAAACAGATAACTATGTGACTGCATTACTGTATCTAAGAAATTATAAGACACCCAAGGAAGCTCCTACTACATAATACAGTCACACCACCTAAATTATTAACATGAGCATGACCGAGGATCATAAAAATTCGAATTATAAAAATAAAGCCAACAAGCTTTTGATATTCCTGTCACATACTTGAGTAGACCAGACTATATAGAATATGTAATTGACTTGATCTCAATCGTCAATAAAAACAAGGAAGTAGGAAGATAAAGAGATTTTTTTTTTTAACATATTGTATATGAGTCCGTGTGTGTATCAATGTGTCCTCTTTTACAAAATTGCTAGTAAAATTCAATGACAAAAAAGTCCAAAAGAACAATCATATATTTCATACTAGTATGAACCCGCGCGATGCGCGGGAATCACAAATAGCTTAGTGATCCGAGTTTAGACCAATATGTTTTTATATATGGTTCAACTTTTTGCATACATGATCCCAATGTTAATCTCAATCACATATCCAACCCAAAGTACCCAATTTTGCATTCATTACAGTTTCAACCTAAAAATATGAACGATAATGATAATGGAAAAAATGATGTAAGGGAATTGCTGGGATGATAGGGAATTGGGAGTTGGAGAGATCAAGAGAGAAAAGATAGACAGTCAGTGGCTTTCAAATTTTGAAATTTGAAATACACAAATGGAAGAAAGAAAAGAAAAAGAAGAGAGAAAGAAATATGGTCTAAGAGGGGAAATAAAAAAATAGATGTGGGAGGAAAGAGAAAGAAAGAAGAGGTAGAGATGTGGGCCCAAAGTGAAGGAGAACTTAGGCTTTAGGAGGGAAAGGCTCTCAAGCAGCCACCTCATACACTATGCTGATGTCAGCAAAAAACTCCTAAATATAATATAGTATAGATAGTAGACCAAACCAATCCTGGATTAGGGCATATATACTCGTTCAGTTAAATCAAAAAAGGTATATCAGATTTTCCATTCAAAATATTTAAACGAATCAATGAATCCGATCAATAGAGAAAATAACATTCAATCATTTCCACTAGAGGTGTGACATGGATCAAGCTTCAAACACTCTCTTTTATATGTGTATCAATCTATCAGATATGAAGCACCAACACACCATGGTATGGGAAGTAGAAGATCAAGCATGACACATTGGATTGGACATTCAACAGTATGAAGTGTCCAAAATCTTCAACTTCCTTACATTAAATCATTGTATATACATGACACATGCATGATGGTGCAAGATATATAATCCAAATAATATCTACACAACCTCATCTAGATCACTAGTCCAATATAACCCAGTTTTTCAATACCGTGGAGTATTGATAAAAACAAAAACATACCGATTTGGCTACGTATATATCAACCAATACGATTTAAATAAATTTCCATCAACAAAAACCACACTAATTAGAGATCTATAGTTCCTTTAGATTGTTGGGGATATTCTGAATTTTGTGAAATTTGTCACAGAATATTTATTAAAATTAAATATGAATACAACTTATAACACAAATTAAGAAATCACAAATACAATGAAATTGAACACGAATAAATCTCGTAATAATCATAATATAAATTAATAAAAATCAACACAAGAAATATTGAATTAAAAATAAATAAGAGTAAGAAGAGCTGGCCTGTGGGAAGGCACGTGAGATTACGCTGTCCTAAAGGAACTATCGCCTCCCTACGTACAGGTGCTGACGGACGATAGGACCTCCAAGATACAACCCCAAAGCTCGCAGCTCTCTCTTCTATGGGTACGTCCACAAGAAGAGTATAGTGAACCCGTCCACGATCAGTTGCCCGTAAATACAAAATATAAAATAACTCAATAAAACTCTTAGAGAAATATAGTATAAAAGGATTGAGAAGACAATGTAAATCCCTCTTTATTCATGTAGAGAAGTCCACTATTTATATTAGTAAAATGCTGAAATTGGTTTGGGCTAATAAAGGCCCAAAATAAATATCATAATGATTCTTATAACAGCCCAATTAATAATATGAAATAAAAGTCCAACGGCTAATAACGGACACCCATAAATTATAGAAATTAAGGTCCAACGGTCAAATGAAATAAACTCATATAAATAGACCATTAAGTCACGTGTGCGCCACGTCATGCGCCACATCACGACACGGCCAGTCGGTCTGGATCGAGGTAGGTTATGTAGGTGCGCACACATATGTGGTCTGAAGTTTTAAAACTTTAAAGAAAATCACATATTTTCTAACATTAGAGATCTAATACACCTAAAAAGAAAAAAAAAAAAAGTGGGAACCTACCACTATCAGCCTTCCGTGCTCAAGCCCCAACTGCACCTACTGACGGCTTCACCTTTGGCGACCTACCCCTCCCCGTCGGCGCGCCAGCTACTCACCGAAGATGGAGCCGGTGCTGGAGCTGCAGTCACCTTAGCCTTCTTGGGTGTACGTCCGCGTGGCTTCCCACTTCCCAAAGGAGCCGCCTTCTTCTTGCGTTAGAGTGCAACGCGGTGATGACAGACTTGCCTTGAATGGGGAGCATCTGGCAGCAATTGAGGCCTAGATCCTAGACTGAACCAGCTCTTTCATTTCTTTGGCTTCTCTTACGACCCGTTTGGGAACTTCACGTTCTGGATCAAACCAAGTCTGGTCTATAATTGTTATTTTGTTTTTAAATAAACTAAATTATAATTATTTTTTTAAAAAATTGTGTTTATATCTTATTTTCAAAACAAAATTGAACTAATTAATAGAAAAAAGAAATATTTACCAAACAATGTAAAATCAAAACCAACCAAACTTATCCTCAAATATGGCCAAGTTTTCAAGTTTTCCAAACAACCTCTTTTGCAAGCTTCCAATCAAGACTAGTGCCAGCGGGTGAGGTAGTGGAGGGGAGAGAGAACTGAAAAAACTGAAGCAAAAGGTAACCCTTGCAGGGCAAGATTTTACCATTTTGAAAGTGACAAACAATAAAATTTTGGGCCAAGTTATTGCCACCACATAAAGTATTCTAAATCCCCACTTAATTTATGTTTTTTTTAAGGTTTTATAAAAAATATAAAAGGTTTCTACAAAAACATAATTCCCGAACAACTTTGTAAAAAAAAAAATTTCCAAAATTTATCATTTAAGTAGAGTTTTTGACCATTTTTCAAGAAACATTTTTGTAAAAATGAAACATAATTATAAATGGCCAAAAAATCCATTTAAACAATAGATTTTGGAATTTTTATTTTTATTTTTACAAAGTTGTTTGGAATGATGTTTTCTAGTGAACCACAATTAGTTTTTGTAGAAACCTTAAAAAAATGTAAATAAGTGGGGGTTTAAAATAATTTATGTGGTGGCAATAGTCTTCGTCTAAAATTTTAGACACAATAAAATTTTATAGTCTTAAAAAATAATAGAATATAACATTTTAACGAAGTATACTGTCAAACTGTAAAATTTTATAGTTTTACGAAATAATAAAATATTATAGCTTTATGAAGTGTTATATTAGATCGAGCCCAAATTGTAAAATTTTACAATTTTCAAATTTTTTTAATAATTACTTAAACAATATGAATCTTGTTTCGAAAATATCGATGAGTAAGTTCCAAAAGTATAATGTTTTTGAAAATGAATATATATATTGCAAGTTATAAGCTTTTAAAAATTGGAATACTAGAAAACCAAATTAGTTACCTAGGTGTTCTTAATAACAAACAAAAAAAAAAAAAAAAAAGTATTCTCAATAACAATAAGGGTGAATCAATGATTCTTTTTTTATTTATTTAAAAAAAGGTGACTAATTGCCAAATAAGTTTCATTCCATTAATTAATTGAATTAGAAAAATTCTTACTTGACTAATTGCTAATATTTTATTTAATTATGGACTAATCGCCAATTTCTCCTTTTTTTAAATATATATATATATATATATATATATATATATATATATATATATATATATATATATATATATATAAATTTTAAATTACAATTGATAAAATCAATCCCTATATCTAACCCCTCAAATATTGATAAATAAGTATCATTGCTTCTCTATAATTTTGAATCTGAGACTAGTTACTCAATAATTTAAAAGAATGTTACTAGGTTATAATGCCAACCGCACTTTGAGCCAAAACTTTAAAATCATGAGTTTTATATTTTAAAATTGAAATCTCGCTTCCAACCAAAATATCTTTATTTTTGAAAATCACTTAAGTACCTATTTAAATCGGCATTCAATCTCCTCACCCACTTTGCATTGACAAAATTTTTTAGAGGACGTAATTTGACCATTCATTTGGAAGAGACTGTCTAACATTGAAAGAGACCATTCAATTGGAAGAGTTGGTCAATCACGCTAGAAAAATTAGGACAAGAATAACATTGAAAGAGTTGGTCAACTAACATTGAAAGTGTTGGTCAATCACGCTAGAAAAATTAGGACAAGAATAAGAATGTGTTCCCATTCAGGTTCATATACCCCCGCGAACCCTGTGCTTTTATTTATTTATTGGTCAATCGAAAGGGTAAAAAGTAGCCCACTAGATATCTTGGCAGATGTTACAAGTATTTATTTATTTCTTTTTTGGGCAAATTATACTTACACCCTCTAATACAAGACAGTGACACGGCCAATCAAAGTCAAGTGGAATTATCAAATACCTTTTGACCCCACAATCTCATTTTATTTGGTTTTAATTGCCCGTGACACCACATGATCTGTATCACAGTTACATAGAAGTTCTTCTCCTCTAATACATGGTAATTACAGATACGTCCCTTTTTGCTGTTGAATAGCATCACTTAGGTTAGATTTTATGATGCCTACACGAACTCTCTACAACCTGGGACTGAAAAAAAATAAATTTTTTATTTCAAATAACTCAAAGGGTTTGATCGTTTTATTATTATTATTATTATTATTATTGTGCACTATTTATTTGATGAAGGGTGTATTTGAGTCTTTTTAAAAATAAAGATATCTTGGTTGAAAGGAAATTTCAATCGTAGTCCCTTTTTAAAAACAAAGATTTTGAAATTTTTGGTCAAATTTAACGAAGTCATCGAAAGTAGACTTGATTAAAGTGCTTGGACTTATTCTTTCATTTTTTTTTTAATTGGACTATCTTTTTAATTTATTTGAAAACCTACCGTTGTTAGGTAGAGAGTTCAGACAAATATATAAAGTCATATGCTAAAGAACAGTATGCTCTAATACTTTTATGTTTCTTACTCAAATCTAAGTTGTTAAGTAGAATGTCCAAACAAGTATATGAAGTCGATCATGTCAAATTTTATAACTAATCGATGTGAGATGTGATCTTTTTCTAACATTATTAAACAAAATGTTTCTTTTTGGGAAAAAATAATAATAATAAGCTAGATCTGTAAACAAGGTTAAAACTCATCCAATCGAAATGTACTTTTGACTTTTGTATAATTGATTAATTTACGTATTAACTTGGCAAAATATGAGATTGGACATTGGTAATTACAGCAAGCATGGCATGTTCTCCTAGAGAGGGAACAAAGGAATATATAGAAGTTCAAGGACTGAGTCAGGAATTCAGTTAAGGGGAGGCAAATTGTGGATGATTGTTTGTACTTTATTCTAATTCAAAAAATTAAAGGAACTTTTGAGATAGAAAAAATTGCAAAAATTTGTAGTTCATTAATAAACCATATTGTCCTCCATGCGCGAGACCCATCTTTTGAAAACATTGTATGATAGTACTTTTATTATTAGTGCTACCAAATATCCCCTCACTCACATGTGGCTTGTCTTATAGCTTTACCCATACTAGAGTCAACATGTATGAGATTGGCATTAAGATGCTCGTGTCCTCAGGAAGCCAAGGTTCTGAGTTTTGACTTCAACTCTTACTAAATCTTTTAAGACTACCAACACAAGATTTTATGATTCTTATAAGTTTTGGATTTACTTAATCTATATGAGTTGTAAGATTTTATATAAGTCTAGGTTTATCCAAAAGGTTTTTTCATTAAAAAAAAAAAAAAAAAAAATGCTACATACAACAACCAATTGTAGTAACTAATTACAGCAACTGATTTGGCATGCTAAGTTAGTACATCATGATAACAAGGAGAGTGTTAACAACTATCTGTTAGAGAATATCATGTCAATTGCAGACTTTTATTGTTATATTTATTTGCTACTTACAACACTACCAAAAAAAAAAAAAAAAAGGAGAGGAGGAAAAGAAAAATAATGTTCTGTGTGTACACCCTATGGGAGTCTAATCACGCCTGAGTTGGGCAGTGGGAGTTATTTAAACTTCCATTTCATTGACTCTTTCCAATATAGTGAAAATCAAAGTAGAAGCCTAGGAGGCAACTAGGCAACCGCCATACTCCATAAACCATATAAACAAAGACTAGTTAACTTATCCTAAAAAAAGACTATGACTAGTTAGTTCCCAAAACCTTCAGTGGGCAGGGACAGCTGGGTCCGTCCTTGTATATATAGAAGGGTATACGGAGTACAACTCTTAAGAATCCAAACACTACAATAGCCTCTACAACTATGGCCAACCTAGGGAAATATCTTTCACTTCCACTCTTATTTGCTTGGGTGGTTTTGCTATCATTCTGCAAAGCAAACCCAGTACCAAAAACTGAAGCCGAGGCTCTCCTTAACTGGAAACAAAGTCTTGCAAACCAATCCATTCTCCAGTCATGGGTGAGTCTCAATTCCACTGCTACAAGTCCATGCAAATGGAGTGGAATAACATGCAACACGGCGGAAAGTGTGGTTGAAATAAACCTAGCATCCACTGGTTTACGAGGTACCCTTGATAACTTACATCTCTCTTCCTTTCCAAACCTTGTTCGCCTTAATCTTAGAGTAAATGAACTCACAGGCACCATACCCATAAACATTGGCACACTTTCGAAACTCCAATTACTTGATCTTGCGACAAACTCTTTCAATGGTTCACTACCGCTTTCTCTTGCTAATCTTACTAAGCTTGTCGAGCTTGACATATCAAGAAACAACATAACCGGTGTATTAGACCCCCGTTTATTCCCTGATGGCACAGGAGTCACCAAAACTGGCCTCATTAGTCTCAAATATCTACTTCTCCAACGCACTGAGCTTGGTGGCCAACTTCCCTCAGAAATAGGAAATTCAAGAAATCTGTCCCTCATTGCCCTAGATGGGAGTTATTTTTCCGGTCATATCCCTCCATCTTTGGGTAATTTGAGTGAGCTGAATGCTTTGCGTTTAGCCAGCAATAAACTTTCTGGAGAAATTCCGCCGAATATTGGTTCATTAAGCAAGTTAACTGATATACGCCTGTCTTCTAATCGGCTATCTGGTTCGGTACCTGAAGAAATTGGAAATCTTTCTTCACTGACTGTTCTTCTTCTGTCTTCTAACAACTTCTCCGGCCACATACCACAACAAGTGTGTCGAGGTGGAAAGCTTAGAAACTTCACTGCAGCCTCTAATAATTTTGATGGACCCATCCCAATATCACTGAGAAACTGTCGATCCTTGTTTAGAGTCATGCTTCAAAATAACCAACTAACTGGAAGAATAGACCAAGTTTTTGGAGTTTATCCAAACCTCACTTATATTGACTTGAGTTACAACCGATTGCAAGGTGAACTCTCGTCGAATTGGGAAGAATGCCCGAATTTGACAGCCCTGAAAGTTGAAGGGAATATGATTGGTGGCAAAATCCCAGATGAAATTGTTCAGTTGAAACTACTGGTAATTCTTGACCTTTCTTCCAATCAACTTTCCGGAGAGATACCAGTGAGAATTGGTGAATTATCTCAGTTGGACTTTCTTAGCTTGAAAGAAAACAAGCTCTCTGGGCAGATACCGGCGGGAATTGGAGGACTATCCAATTTGGCGAGGCTGGACCTCTCCAATAATATGCTAACTGGACCAGTTCCTGATCAAATTGGGGACTGCTCCAAACTGCTTCGTTTATGCTTGAGCAAGAACCTCTTGAATGGTATGATCCCGTATCAAATTGGTAATCTTGTAGCCTTACAAGAATTGCTAGATTTGAGTTATAATTCACTGACCGGAGAGATCCCTTCACAGCTTGGAAAGCTTAGGAGTTTAGAAAACTTGAACATCTCACACAACAATCTCACTGGCTTGATCCCTGATTCACTTAGCAAAATGGTCAGCTTGTCAGCCGTCAACCTCTCATACAACGGCTTGGAGGGCCCTCTGCCTGATAGCAATGTCTTCCGTTTGACTTCCCCTGAGGATCTTAGCAACAACAAAGATTTATGTGGTGCAATATTCCAAGGTCTGCGACCCTGCAAAACGGGTGGCCAAAATGGAGACAGAACTGTGATTGTTGTTGTTACTTCTTTGGTGAGCACGGTTTTTCTTGTGTTTATGCTTGTTGGGATTTATGCATTTTTTGTCCGAAAAAAGGTGAGGCCACAAAAGACTTTGACAACAGAAAACCCATTTTCAATATGGAATTATGATGGGAAAATTGTGTACGAAGACATCCTTGAAGCCACAAAGGACTTTGACGACATGTATTGCATTGGGGTGGGAGGATCTGGAAAAGTGTACAAAGCAGAGCTACCAAGCGGTCAGGTAGTCGCAGTAAAGAAGCTGAGTTCCATGACCGGAGACATGGAGATTGAGAATTTGAGAAGTTTTGAGAATGAGGTAGTGGCCTTAACAGAAATACGACATCGAAACATTGTGAAACTATATGGGTTTTGTGCTCACAGAAAGCATACATTTTTGGTTTACGAGTTCGTCGAAAGGGGTAGCTTGGCTGATATTCTGAGCAATGACGAAGGAGCCAAGGAGTTAGATTGGGTCAAGAGGGTGAACATTGTCAAATGTGTAGCCCATGCCCTATCTTACATGCATCACAGCTGCACTCTGCCAATTATTCACCGGGACATATCGAGCAAGAATGTTTTACTGAGCTCTGAACTGGAGGCTCATGTTGCAGATTTTGGTACCGCAAGATTTCTGAAACCAGATTCGTCTAATTGGACCTTAATTGCAGGCACGTATGGTTATGTTGCTCCAGGTAAGCTCTAGATGTTCTCTCCGTAGTCTTAAATTTGTTTTTTTTCTTACTTGAACTAAACACATAATTCAGGATTTCCGAACCATTTTGGACGATGGAATTAAATTTTAACCTTCAAATGCTATGAAAAACACTCAAGCCATCAGTTTGTCCTTTTTTTCCTTTTCTTTTGAATTTCCCTGGTAGAATTATTTTCCAGTTAACTTACCTCTCTTGTTGCAGAGCTTGCTTATACCATGGCAGTGACAGAAAAATGTGATGTTTATAGCTTTGGGGTTTTGACACTTGAAATATTGATGGGAAAGCATCCAGGCGAACTTATTTCCATTATACATTCATCAGCTGATCAAAACATCCCTCAAAACGATGTGTTAGATCCACGCCTCTCACCTCCTGCAGGTCAAAAGATTGCCGAGGAGTTGGCATTTCTAGAGAAGATAGCTCTCTCATGTTTACATGCCAATCCCCAATCTCGACCGACCATGCAATTTGCGTCTCAACTGCTCGAAATGAAGGCTTCTTATGTCTAGATAAATTCTCTTTCTGATCTCTGTGGCTCATGATATGGATGAGGCATGTCATGAGCACATAGCACAAATTTCCATTTGGTGCAAAGAAATGTTTAGGGTGAGCAGTTTCAAACTGCACATTAATGGTTTCCCTTGTAGTTAGACTAGTTGTAAATTTTCTCGCAGGCACTGAAAATTTATGCTGTTTTTCTCAATCTATCTGGCATTTTTGTCACGGTTCTTGTAAAGAGTAAAAATGGCCCGGCCAACGGGAATATGATTGGCAAATCCCAACATTGTTTTCTCATTAGGAATTGTACAATTGAAATGGAATTTGAATCATTCCATTTATCTTTTACACAGAATTAAAAGTACAAATGCATAATCTTGGGATAGGAGCGTGTAAAGAAAGTAGAAGGTCATCACCAATCATGGTATATGGTGATTTAATTTTAGGAATTTATCATATCCCCATGTTTCATATTGTTGTTCGTATTAATGGTGCCATTATCTCAAATTACACCATTGAGAATAATGAATTTATTCAAAAAAATAAAATAAAATTATATACCGAATATAAGAAAGTAATTCATTTTCAATGGGACATTCAATCAGGCACTATATTGTTTCTCTAAGAGAAAAGCACGGTTCTCATTCAGTCCATGATGGGTTGGAAGCTTTATCCTAGGCGTCAACTAATGTAGAATACGTGAGTAGTGGCCTTATCCATGTTTAGGAAATTAGATTAGTTTGAAGCCGACTATTATTAGAAGAAAAACACATAAATACCCCAAGGGGGTGTTAATCACTAAAATCGAGCTGACCAAACAACCTAGTCTTTTTGGGAGGATTAATTTCTCGATCTGCAAATGAAATGCAGCCACTACTATTGAGTTGTACTTGGCCCAGGGTATTGAGGTCACACTACTCCGTTTAAAGTTAATGGATCCATTCTTATCTCTAGAGTGATGAACAAATATAGGAATATCAGTGGAAATTAAAGGCATTTTCAAAAAGAAAACTTAAGAAACCCCATTGGATAAAATAATTAATTGGTTTTGATCCTTACATTTTTAAAAGTGGAAGGCCCTAAGTTTGACTTCCCTCATGAGGCCCTATCCCATTTTTTTTGGATGTTTAATGTAGAGTGGACAGTGAGCGGTACACTTAATCTGGATAAGTCATCGCCAAAAAAAGAAAAAAGAAAGAAAGACTTACATTTTTTATTAACAAAAATCTCACATTTATGGATGAAGCGGTTCTAAATCTCAGATCAATTTGATTTTTGATATGCATAGTTAATATAGAGAGAGTATCTAATCCAACGTTAGGTTTCTCAAAACATGCTTCATAGATGGAACTATACAAACTTGTCTCAAAATTTGTATCAAATCTTGTACCCATGGATCCTGATCATATATATATATATATATATATATATATATATATAGGATGATGATCAGGTAAGCACGTGCTGATATAACTTATATCAAAACTTGCATTAGGAGTTGTACGTACTTTGTGCATTAGTGGGATGTGAAGTGCATTGAATCAATGCAAGGAGTACAACCCCCAATGCATAGTGCTGATGTAACTTATATCAGCACGTGCTGATGGGATCACCTATATCAGGATCCATGGACTCTTGCACCTCAATTGATTTGTCAAATGATAAGTGGAGCTTAGCCACGTCAACTTTCTAGAATATCATTGGATTTTGTGAATCCAATGGTTTAAGAATGAGATGCAAAAATGAAGTGTAGAAAATTATTATTTTTAGATTTTTATATTTATAATTAATCTTGAATTCAATTTTTATATTATTTGATATAAATATTCTTATCTCATTTTTTTCATTTTTTTTTTTGTTAAAATTTGTCTCTTGCAATACCGTGCATCACATAGGCTCATTGCTAGTTTTCTATTAAATTAACGATAATATTTATTCAATTAAACCTATAACTTTTTATAACCTATAACTTTTTATAACCCGCACCTCCAAGGGAAAGATAAAACTTTGCATCCGCAATACATAATCATGAGCATGGCATTGACATTAACAATTAGCATTATATACGGGTTACTTAACATTTTATATGGACCTGTTTGGGAAGTCAAAAAATTGGATTAGACAGACCCAATCCCTAACTGTTATTTAGTTTTGTGTTTGTGTCTTGTTTTTAACAGGTCCACTGCCCTCAAGTTTTTTTTTTATTTTTTTTATTATTTGTATTATTGCAAGAAGAGTCTCTCACAACTTTGGGGGTATATTAAGATATTAAGATAATTTTCTAATAACAAACAAATGAATAGAGCAAAGTGTTACAATTTAATAATTCAAATAATTTTTAAAATTGATTGTGATTTTGAAAATTTGACCTATAATTTAGAGAGATCTCAACATTTAACTCAAGAATTCAGGTTACCGCCAAATTGGACTAGTCGAGGGCAAGACCATTTCCAAGAACCTAACCCAACCCTACACATGCTCAAATATTATTCCAATCGAAATTGTCAAATTATGTCATCCCTGATCCTAATCAAAATTTTGCTCATGAAGTCATGATATTTTGGCCATGCCACAAATTATGTTGATTAATCTGGATGATGCAATATGGTCTTAACCTCGTATTTCGTTCAAATACGTACACGCATGAATGCATATCTAACACTATAATAAAAGAGATGGAATAAGTTTGTTTACTGTAGATGCACTGTTCATCTACAGTAAAATTACGGATTTGCCCTTTTTTTTTTTTCCTCGACATATGTGCTTTTTTATTTTTATTTTTAAAAAAAGGGTATTATAGGCATTGAGTGATACCAAGTTGGTAGTCAACTTGTATCATGTTGATAGTCAGTTTGTAGGAAGTTGACAAGCAATAATGTAACATATAGCATCACTTTTGAAAGCCTAAATATAACATGACCAATTGGCAAATAACATTAAGCACATGTGTAACATGTTCCTCACCCTAGTTTCTTTATATACTTGCATTGTCATTAAAGTGTTCTTGAGAGAGATCACTTTGAATTGCCACAAATCATGGCTTAATCATTACCACTAGAACTGCCACAAATCATGGTTGCCTTAATAGTGACATCCATATCTGAAAGGTCCCATAGAATTTCAAAATCAAGACTACTACAAATTTAAACAGTTTTGTAGCATTTTCCACACCCCACAAAAAACTTCAGAATTAAGACTAAATTCTTAACTACTTGAGAGTGAACTCCAAATTTGAAAGGTCTTGAGGCATATGGAAACATATATAAACACTTGAAATAGAACACTATAATGAAAGAGAATAAGCTTGTTTACTGTAGATACACTATTCATCTATAGTAAAATGACGGATTTGCCTTTTTATTTATTATTATTTTTTTTATTCTTCGACATATGTGCTTTTGTTTAAAGGTATTATAGGTATCGAGTGATACCAAGTTGATAGTCAATTTGTATCATGTTGATAGTCAGTTTGTAACAAGTTGACAAGCAATAATGTAACATATAGCACTACCTTTGAAAGCCTAAATATAACATCACCAACTGACAAGTAACATTGAGTACGTGCGTAGCACATTCCTCACCCTAGTTCATTTACAAAAAAGGTTGCCCCTCTTGAATAATATTAGATCAATAATGCTATATTCAACAATTCTTTACACCAATTCTCAACAATAACTCATATGACTTATGGAAAAAATGAAAAATCATCTTACACCAACTCATCAATCACATGAGCTGGTGCAAACTGCCGAGAATTGATGCAACCGGCATTTTTCATAATAATAATATTATTAATGGTGATTCTAGCAACCAGCATTTTCCATAATAATAATAATATTAATTAATGGCTATATACTCTATGTCACCTTTAAAAATGTGTGGCTTAAAATTGCCTCTTATAGGTCTCGAGTCCAAGAGGACTTTGAATTTTTTTTAAAAACCTAAAGGCAACGACCCTTGGGCTTTATATATATATATACTCTGCTGAATTCTAAAGATACACTGAGTGTGGGGCGAAGGAAAATGACTTCCAAGAAGTTATACATTATTTGGGTGGTTCTCTCGACTCTCAGGATCCGGATTTACTATAGTTGGAATGGTTTTACTGCACGATGCAGTAGTAGTTGAATGTGCTCCACGGGACAAGTATGGAAGGATTAGCGGCTGGGCTTCAAAACAACTAAACCAGGTTGTTTCTCACACTCACTCACCGGCAGTTTTATAGCTCCGGCTCCCGCACTCACCTCCATCGTCTCACCGCCGGCGCCATCGCTTCCCTATATATATTTTTTTTCTTCAAGATCAAGACACCCAAATTGATTGTAACGAAATTACCAAAAAAAAAAAAAAAAAATCAAAGAAGAAGAAGAAGGAGTGGCAGTGAGGCAACCCATCCAGACCAGTTTTTGTGGCTCCGGCTCCCTTACTCACGCCTCCATCGTCTCACCGCCGGCGCCATGGCTTCTCTTTCCTCCTGACGCTTCTTCTTCTCCTCTTCTGTTTTTTTTTTTTTTTTTTTTTGTGGATCTGAAGCTCGATTTATATGCCGGGGTTTGGGTTTATCGGGAGAAGATGGAGTAAGCCTTCGCCGGAGAAGATGGAGTAAGCATTCGCAAGTTCACCCAAAAAAAAAAAAAAAAAAAGGAAAAAAAAAAGGAAAAATGGCTGAAAAATTGGAGCAAGCCTTTGCCGGAGTGAGGAGTTTATGGGGAAGGGAATAGCAGATCGTAGAAGTGGTTTCAGCCATGGGTTTCTCGGATCTGCCGTCGCCGTCGGAGCACCCCATAGCCACTGCCATGGTCGGAGATCTCAGATCTGCCATGGCAGTCGTGAGAGATCACCGGAACAGAGAAGGGACAGAGAAGGGAGAGAGGAGAGATCACCGGCAGGAAGGGGGGTTTGGACGTGCCATGGATGGGGACTTCTGCAAACCATGGTGAGTGGGTGTGAAGCAACCTGGTTTTGTGGTTTTAAAGCCCAGCCGTTGATCTTTCCTACTTGCCACGTGATCTTTCCCTTTTTTTTTTTTTTTTTTATCATAATATATTTGATAAAAGCAATGACAGTCGATCTGTCAAGAACTGTCCCTAAAATTACTGAGATCATATGGTCAATGATGATGGTCATGTGAATTTTGTTATATATCTCATGAATTAACGAAATAAAAACTTGTCCCACAACAACTATTTGAATAAATTTATTTATACAGAATACAACTTTTTAGATTATTTTAATTTTGACCCTTTTGAAATTGCATTTTTACTCCGTAGTATGTTTATCCCTGCTCATTTTGCTCTATCTTACCTGTAAGAAAACCCCATTATGATTTTTATTATTACAGAGATGAAGAAAGTATATGGCCATATGGGTGCATGTGTAAGAGCGAGAGCAAGAGAGGTTTTGTATTTTTCTTTGTATTGTAACCTCGTATTGTTGTAGTAACTTGTTTTTTTGTTTAATAAATTAAATGTTCAATTTCTTATTTCTTCTTATGTGATTTAAGAGCTCTCTCTCTCTCTCTCTCATCTCTTTTGCATTTAAGTCTCATTCAATTTTCATTTATTTTAGATATACTTGCAGCAGGGATACACAGTGCATTACTTTGAAACAAAAAATTGTAGAAGAATTTATCAATTGATTTCATAAATCTATATCTATAATAATAGAAAGGGATTTGGATTTGGTGCAGTTTTGCACTATAACTGCCCCGTACAGTAATCGTTAGATGAGCAACACGTTGCAAGAGGAAGGTAAAAACGGTTGGGATTTAAGAGAGGAATTTGCCATGAGCTATGTAACGCCGTGAGCTACTAATGGAACAAAACTCAACCAACGTTCCCAACCGTTCCTATCTTTCCCTTACAACGTGTCACTCATCCAACAGCTACTGCACGGTGCAGTTAAAGTGCAAAACTACACCAAATCTAAGTTCGAAAGAAGGTGGCTAGGAGAGAATGGGCAAAAGCCCCATGTCGGTTAGGGTACTTAAGTACCATTATTCAAAGATTAGGCCCTTTTAAGATATGTGCTTATATTCTACCTTGATCCGGTCAGACTGGGTGTGTGTATTTAAGTTATTTTAACTTGGAAAGATAAAAAATAAAATAAAAATAAAAAATAAAAAAGAAAGAAAGAAAGTGGCTAGGAGGCCTTTGCATTCTGATTTTATATCTACACTCTCCTAATATGTCAAAATACTGTTATCACTGCTCTTTAACTAAAATAAAAATAAAATAAATAAAGGGACCAAAATAGTAATATCAGAATCCTTTGTATGTGCAGACAAATTGCATATATGTGCAACCACTTTTATGTATGAAATTCATTTAACTTATTGACTTAGTAAATTGGCAAACTGGTTGAAGTCTACACGAAACACCCAGGCTTGTTGATATAGTGATAGGGCAATGATATACATTGCACTATAATACAATTTCATATTAATAATATTTGATGTGATAATTAATGGACTTCTCGTGGTGATACTAAATAGTTTGGAAGGTATTTTTGTCAATCAATTCATGCCACATTAGGTACTATACAGTATATATAATATGTGTGTGTATTATCAAATGCACCTAATAATATAATGACAGTATATTTATGTGTGTTATACAAGGGCGGACCCACCTATGGGCTAGTTCGGGTGGTAGCATGGGTAAGCCGCACTAATTTTTATTTTTATTTTTTAATATGTACTAGGGCCGAGGCACGTGCTCGGTGATTTATGGTGGTGTTTTATGCGGGTTTTGTTATTGTGTATGTTTGTTAGAACAAAATGCACACTCTATAAACTACTTGTAGTAAGTAGAAAAAAGCAAAATGTGCCCAGATATTTACAAGTTCTTTTGGAAATTAAGATACTATTGCATCGAATAGTTGTGGAAGAGGGAGAGGTAATGATTGTTTTTGATGCAAGGGCATCTTAGCTTTTTGCTGTGGCAAAATTAGTGTTTGGTGTTTAGGCAGAGTGTGTTAGATCTTCATGGTTCAAAGTCACGGTCACGGACGCCATCACGTAACGGTCACGGTCATCACGGTCGCGGAAATCTCGTCACGTCTCGGGTGAGACGCAACATTTCGTATGAAAGAAAGCTAAAAAAAATCTGAAAAAATCATGGAAAAATCTAAAAAAATATAACAATCACATTGGAAGCATAACACAAGTAAAACAAATAATCTAGAACATATAAAATGATTAAAAGCATCAAAACAGGTAGCAGCGTACTGTGTAAGTAATAAGAAACTCAATATTTAAGTCTTAGATATACAATGTAAGTCATATAAATCAAAATCATTCTAAAGATTCAAAAAAATTGCAAAAAAATACAACTTTTGAAACCCTAAAGTACTTAACTAATAGAGTAATAGGAATATAAGAATATATTGTGTTTTTTTGAAAATTTATTATTAGAAAAAAAATAGAATAAATTTTATTTTCAATCAAAATTAAAAATGAAATATACTCATTTATTTTCAATCTTTAACATATATCAATTTAATTAAGTTTTGATAAACAATTAAATATGTTGAATATTTTTTTTCTATTTTTCTAATTGGAACAAAAAAAAAATTTGCAAAAAAAAAAAAAATACAGCTTTTGAAAACCCTAAATTACTTAACTAATAGGAATATAAGACATTAAAGAAAAAGAAGAGAAAAAAAAAAGAGAGAATATGTTGAATTAAGTATAATCCAGTAAAAGAGGAAAAAAAAGAAAAAACAAAAAGCAAGCAAAGAGAAAATTTTTTTAAAAAAAAAATACTTAACTCTTATGTACTTAAGAGTTTGACTTCCTTTACACTTCAGACACACCCACCCACCCAACCCGACTACCCAAGGGTTCAGTGAAGGCTCAAGAGGAGTCGAGGGAGGAACGAGGGCTGACCAGCGATGGCGAGACCCGATCGGCGACGGCAAGCCTCAAGCGACGACGGCGGCCTTCGAGCGACGACGGCGAGCTTCGATCGGCGCCGGTAGGGGCTTGTTTGAGAGCTCGAGACTCACTCCAGGGAGGCGACGATGCGAGACAGCTAGACCAAGCGACGGCAGACGACGGCAGACTTGATCGGCGACACTGGGACTCGATCGACGACGTCGGGGTTGATGGGTTTTTTCCACAGCAGCTCCACTTTTCCAGGTCTGACCAGAATTTTTTTTTTGTCTCGAAATGTCACAGCGAGATTACGGCGAGATCACGGCGAGATCTCGGCGAGATATTGTTGTCACGGCTGTGACGAGGAATTGGCGAGATTCTTCTGTACCGCTGTAACGTCTCGTACCGGAAGCCTTCGAGACCGGTACGTCTCGGGCGAGACGTCACGGTTTCGGCCGTGACTTTGAACCATGTAGATCTTAAAGAGATTGATTATATATACAGACATTATGTGGTAGAGATTGTTTGGTGGAGAGAACTAATCAAGGGGAAGATGCGAGATCTTGAGAAGTGCAAGATAGGCAATCATTCAATGCATGTGCAGTCAGGGGAGGCTCTTCAATCTGGTGCACAACAGGAGGTGTTGCCTTCTTTTTGTCATCTAGATTAGTTGGTTCTAGATTAGGAGTGAGGTTGGACTTCTAAGGATCTGGAAGCTCTGTAGCTGCTATGATCTGTGCATGATGAATGTTGAATTTTTTGATAACTACTTTTTGAAAACGCCGCCGAGATGCATGAATCTTTAGCAGGTAGTGGTTTCTAAGAGCTGACTTTACTGTTGCACTCACAAAGCTTGAAGCAAGCTGGGAAAAAATTATGAATAATTTTTCAGAATTCTTTGCACATTTTAAGGCTGGAAGGATAAAAAGCTAATAACATGTGAATTCAAGTTCCATGAGTTGTTTTCTTACAAAATAGTCAACTACTCAATTCTTTGTAAGCGACATGAAATATAGCTTAGAAATAGTACAAAAACTAGCCCTTAATTCACTATCAGTTAATGAATTTAATTTCTTAATTGATTTATTTATCATTAACCAAAACTTCTTAAAAAACAAGTAGCCTTATGTCTAATGCTGAAGTTGTCTTTAGCGTTTGAAAACTGTTAATAAGAGTATATAAAAATCATATTTATATGAATTCATCAGTCAATCAATCAAGAAAACACACAACAATAATTAAAGAAAGTATAAATGTCAAATTAGAAATAGTACAAAAAATGAGCCCTTAATTGACTATCAATTATTGAATTTAACTTCTTAATTGATTTGTTCATGATTAATCAAAACTTGTTAAAAAAAACAAGTAGCCTTATGTCTAAGGTTGAACTTGTCTTTAGCGTTTGAAAACTGTTAAATAAGAATATATAAAAATCATATTTATATGAATTCATCAGTTAATCAATCAAGAAAACACACAACAATAATTAAAGAAAGTATAAATGTCAAAAGAAGAATCAGGACAAAATTTAGTTGGAAATTAAATCAAAGAATTCAATTCAATTCAAATTAATTCAATCGTCTATATTTTTATCAATACCAACAGGAAACATTAAGATCAGCTACTCAACCTCTTTTATTTATTAGAAACTCTTGATAGATAGGAAAAAGATAAATAACCTTATGCAATAATTACATTCATCATTTCTCAAAACTGGCTAATAACATCAAAAGGGGAAGATAGGAATTGAGCACCCAAATAAGTAAATAGATAAATGAGATAATAGTAACTATTTTGAGACAAAATCATTGAATTCAACTCAACTCAAGCGAAGGTTGATCAGGACAAAACGCAGTGGCAGATTAAATCAAAGAATTCAATTGAATTCAAATTAATTCAAATGTGTATATTTTTATCAATACCAATAGGAAACATTAAGATCAGCTACTCAACCTCTCTTTTTTTATTACAAACACTTGATAGATAGGAAAAAGATAAATAACATCATGCAATAGTTACATTCACCATCTCTCAAAGCTGGGTAATAACATCAAAAGGGTAAGATAGCAATTAAGCAGCCAAAATAAGTAAATAGATAAATGAGATAATAGTAACTATTTTGAGACAAAATCATTGAACTCAAGTCAACTCAACCAAAAGCCAGTTGGAGATTTAATCAAAGAATTCAAATTAATTCAAATGTCTATATTTTTATCAATACCAATAGCAAACATTAAGATCAGCTAGTCAACCTCTCTTTTTTATTACAAACTCTTGATAAATAGGAAAAAGATAAATAACATCATGCAATAATTACTTTCACCATATCTCAAAATTGGCTAATAATATCAAAAGGAGAAGATAGCAATTTAATACCCAAATAAATAAGTAAATAAATGAGATAATAGTAACTATTTTGAGACAATATCATTGAACTCAAGTCAACTCAACCCAAGTTTGATCAGGACAAAACCCAGTTGGAGATTAAATCAAAGAATTCAAATTAATTCAAATGTGTATATTTTTATCAATACCAGCAGGAAACATTTAGATCAGCTACTCAACCTGTCTTTTTTATTACAAACTCTTGATAGATAGGAAAAAGATAAATAATATCATGCAATAATTACTTTCACCATATCTCAAAATTGGCTAATAATATTAAAAGGAGAAGAGAGGAATTGAACACCCAAATAAATGAGTAAATAAATGAGATAATAGTAACTATTTTGAGACAAAATCATTAAACTTAAGTCAACTCAACGCAAGCTTGATCAGGACAAAACCTAGTTGGAGATTAAACCAAAGAATTCAATTGAATTCAAATTAATTCAAATGTGTATTTTTTTATTAATACCAACAGGAAACATTAAGATCAGCTACTCAACCTCTCTTTTTTTATTACAAACTCTTGATAGATAAGAAAAAGATAAATAACATCATGCAATAGTTACATTCACCATCTCTTAAAGCTAGGTAATAACATCAAAAGGAGAAGATAATAATTGAACACCCAAATCAATAAATAAATAAATAAATGAGATAATTGTAACTATTCTGAGACAAAATCATTAAACTCAAGTCAACTCAACTCAAGCTTGATTAGGACAAAACCCAGTAGGAAATTAAATCAAAGAATCCAATTGAATTGAAATTAATTCAATTGTCTATATTTTTATCAATACCAACAGGAAACATTAAGATCAGCTACTCAACCTCTTTTTTTTATTACAAACTCTTGATAGATAGGAAAAAGATAAATAATATCATGCAATAGTTACATTCACCATCTCTCAAAGCTGGCTAATAACATCAAAAGGGGAAGATAGCAATTGAGCACCCAAATAAATAAGTAAATAAATGAGATAATAGTAACTATTCTGAGACAAAATCATTGAACTCGAGTCAATTCAACCCAAGCTTGATGCCAACTACATGGTTCAACTACATGAATCTGTGTTACTTCGTTCAAATCTATCAAGGTCACTAAACTGTAAAGGACAATTCAAAGGAAGTACCTTTCCCAGGTTTTCATTTAGATAGCCCGAATTTTATGTTATAATTTGAATGATTCTAGCATATGCAGTTTCAATTCATGGGTTTTACTTTGCACGAGGAGTGCATCATTTATTAACATGGTTGTCCAAATCAACAAAATGTAAAACAACGTAGAAACCGAGGTAATAGAAATACGTACATCTGAGGTGGAGTGCACTAAGTCTTGAGCAGTGCGAGAGAGGAGTAGCTTTGCTTCCTTTCCATAAACATAGGCTGTCAATGCACCTGTGGAGTCTTCGACCTCAACCTCAATTGTACACCTACAATGATTTTTCCTTGTTAGTGTTAATTTTATGGATAATAGCTTTGTGCTAAGGCAGTTTGTATTATACCTTGGTGTGGAAACAGCAATGGGAGATAAGCATTCATTACAAGTGAAAGTTTCTTTGAGAGCAGCACTTGTGGACTTGTTGCATCTATTGCAAGCCTAGTACCAAAAGTTTTGATGTTCATTGGTTACTTTCATTGTTGCTGTGACCCATAAGGTTGTCTGCACAATATAGGATAGTGTTGTAATGGAATGTTAGTTTTTTATTGTAGTTTTGGATGGTTTTTCTTTAGGTAGTTGTTGAGAAGTTACATTGAGTGGCAAAGATGTAGCAGCTTGGACTGTTGAAACTTCCCTAATTGTTGATGCTGGCCTTTCATTGGAGGAGGAGAAGTAGTTTCTTATCTCAAACCTGTTTGCAATGGTATCTTTGTTGTGTAGGTACCTGCATTGATTGAACATGTTATTGAAAGTCTTATCTAATTTAATGCAAAATTAATGGGACTTTAAAAACAAGGGGAAGGATTGGAAGTTACCAATTTTCTAGAGCTTTTGCCTCTCGGGTGTGCAGGAGAGATAAACACAGCACTTGAACTCTTTGTTGAGATTGAGAGCCCTGAGATATATTGTGTAAGCTGTGCTTAGAGTAATATAAGAGTTAATGAGGTGTTGTTAAAATATTAAATGTTTTTACATGTATATAAAAAGGAATGAGGATAATATGTGTAGTATAAGCACTATATAGTAGTTAGATTGTGACTGACCGTTATACCCAGTGACATTCATTCTCAGTACTATAATAATTGGGTTTTGGGCTAGCTGCTCAAAGAAGGCTACACATTCATTGTGCACAAAGGTACCCCAGAAGCTCACAAGTGTTGGGATAAGCCTAAATTTTTTATTTTTTATTTTTTATTTTCATAAGGGAGGGAACAAATAATTAGAATAAATTAAGCTATTTAGAGAATGAAGCAAAAAATTGACATTGAAAGATTTCCACAGTATTTAATAGAGAAAACGATACTCTTGATTAATGAGTACTGCTTCTTGGACTATGCTTGGTCCATATGGTGTATTCAGTTCTCTTGATGGAAGCATATCCAAAACAACACCAATAATATCTGCGTTGTTAAGAATGCACTGTTAAATTTCTGTATTTAATTTGAAAGTAGAATAGAAAGCTTATTTATTAGAAGTTAGAACATTACCAACTTGAATTGGGACACTGATATACTCAAGGAATTGAGCATAAGGAGTGAATTTGTAGTTCGGAAGTGGGTTGGGGGCCTCAGGTGCTAACACTTCTTCAATTAAGGTGTGGTTAGCTATTAACCATTGGTAGTTGTTCGGGACAAGTTGATATTGGGGTAGGATTGTTTTAATAACGGCATTTGAGACAATGTAGTGTTTATTTATTAGCAGCCTATTGTTAAACTTGCTGATGTTTGGTCCCTAAATAGTTGCTTAGATTCTTGTTCCCTACAAAAATGAAGACATCGGTGAATAGAAGATATGGAGAAAAAAGGTTTTATAAAGTAGTAGTTGAGGAAATGTGCCTTGCAATCACATAGTATGAGCCTTTGTGTCGACTTTTGTGGGCTTGTGTTATTTAACCTTGGGTTGTGCTTTTCTAGGACAATAACTTTTACCCTCCAACCTAGTCTTGAAGTTGGAGTGATATCATCGATGCAACTTAAAGAATGTGCCATCTATGATCACTGTATGGGCATATCTAGGAAAAAACTCTGCAACATTAAATTAAATAATCAGTGTGAAAGTAACAAGGAGAACAAGAGAGAATTGCAATGCTCAAAATAGGAATAACATGATGGCATGATATGTTGTATAATAAAAAATTTCAGAAATAGTTGTAAGAAGAGAGGAATATAAAAGAAGATAAGAGAAAGCGGTGTAGATGTAGGCAGAGTATTTTTGTTACAATAGAAAACATGCAAGATTTGTATATTTTTACTTTATTACTTATGTTTTTACTTCGTTAGATTACATACTTTATAGATAAGATGTAGTTTCAAGTGGTTACTTATTTGTTTATCAGAAAATTTAAGCGCAATAAGCAAGAGGCAAATTAAACGAAGCATGTGAAAAAGTAAAATAAAAAATAAAAAAACCAAAAATAGTGTTTTATTAGCTATAAAAGGGGGGAAAGAAATGATAATGGCTTACCTAAGAAGACAGTAAAGAGTACTTATTTCAATTAAGTGAGAATGCCTTTGAGATCAATTCGAGTATTGCATATATATGAAGATTGTGAGCCATGAAAAAACAAAAGAGGTGGAGGTGAAAAGTTAAAAGCAAAAGAATAAAAGGTGGTAGTTGTGATAATAGTATCGATGTGTACAAAATACTGTTATGAATTACATACGACAAAATAGCCTAAATGGAATACAGGAATTAATAGATATTCATGCAAATAGCCTATGTAAGATAGCAGTGAATAGTAAAATGTGGATAAAAGAGAGAAATAGTATTAAGTTAGTGAACCTAGATGTGCGCGACATAGAAGCAAACGGCACTAAGATGGATGTGCTAATTCGAGAATCTCCTTGCATGCGATATTTGTAGTACATTGTGACAATAGGTTGTTGTTTATTGGTGGTTTAATTAGAACTTTGATATAGCGAGCACTTATTGCTCGTGATAGAGCAACGTATAATTGCCCGTGCGAGAATACTGGTAGTGGTAAGTAAACTCCGACAATATCTAATGTTTCTCCTTGTGCTTTGTTTATAGTCATTGTAAAAGATAACTTAATAGGGAACTGAACTCTTTTAAATGGGAATGGGTATTTGTCAGCTTTGTTTGGTAAAAGTGGTATTCTGGGCATGAAAACTTTCTCCTTTATGATGGCCGGTTGAGATTTCAGCATCTATAATGTTGCGATCAAATCTACAGCATATTAGTCTTGTTCCATTTGATAATCCTTTTAATGGATCGATATTTCTAAGTAAAATAATTGGACTACCAATTTTGAGAATCAATTCATGAAGAGGATAACAGTTCGGTGTCAGAGTATTGAAAAAGTCTTCTTCAAGTAAGCTGTTGTCAGTTTCGAGATTCTCATCACAACTTTTATAAATTCATTGTTGCCCTGGGAATTTTTTTATTAAATCGTCATTTAGGTCGTCAATTAATTCATTTTGTGGTGTTAAAATTGCTCTATTGAGTAGAGTATTATTATTTACCTCAAATGAAGAGATATTGGGAAATATGAAATCAATAATGCGATTTAAAGAAGTTTCATCATTGTCATAAGGCAGAAGAATGTGATCAGGTATTCTAATGTTATCATCTTTTACAGTAATCTTTGTTCCATTTCCAACTCTCAGTAAGTAGTCAGTGAAAGAAACATCAAGCTTTGGTCTCATATTCTGGCTAAGTGTTACCAGTGTGAGGTGAGGCCACAATTTTAATTTGACGAGGCTTGCATTTTTTGTTTCTTCTAATGTCCCTTTTGGTACAACTGGTAACACTTGGCAAAATTCACCGCCAAAAACAACAACCTTTCCGCTAAATAATAGGTTTGAGTCCATTAAATCCCTAAGCATGTTGTCAAAAGCTTCTATAGCATATCGTTTAGCCATTGATTCTTCATCCCAAATAATAATTTTTGCAGTGCGAAGCAATTGGGTGAGGTTGCTTTGTTTGCTAACACTACACTTTAGTTGTTCATCGGCATTAATTGGAATCTTGAAGCGAGAGTGACCTGTGCGGCCACCAGGTAGAATTGAAGCAGCTACGTCGAATGTTGCTCTTGCAAGGGCTATATAGTTCATTGATCTGACTGTTGCAAGTAGAGCTCTATACAAGAATGTTTTCCCTATTCCACCCGGGCCATCAACAAAGAAAACTCCACTTTCATTATTATTAATCTTCGACATTATTAGGTTGAAAGCAAGTTTTTGCTCAAAATTGAGTAGGTGGACAGCTTCAAGATCAGTACTGCTTACTTGTAATGCTAATTCATCAAGGATTTCTCTAGGCATGTGTAATTGATTGAGAAACAAAGGAGATATATCAACTAAGTGGTAGTCATCAAGATTTCTTCCCAAGATTTCTTCCCATAGAATCTAGCGTACAAGCAATAGATTGTAACACTTAAGATCTAATAGTGGTTCATGAATTATTTATTCCATGCATGAAATCTTTAGACATTGCGTCTTCAAATTTAGTCTATAATTCCTTAGGATTGGAAGGATTGCAATGTACAAGGATTATGGCAAATAGGCGCCGTAAAGAACTTAGCATGCAAAAGAGAATTGCTTTTGTTAAACAATCTTCCAAACTTTGATCAGTGTCAATGAGACTGAGCAATAAGGAAGCTTCTCGACACGACTGAGTTAAAACACCGTTGATAGTTCTTAAGTCTTCAAAAGATGTCGGGCCTCTAATGTGATTGAGCAACAGTCACTACAACAAAATAGGTCATCCACGGCATGCAAAACACGCTGTAAATGACCTTTTACGGCGTGCGGGCAAATGCCGTCTAGGGCGACGCCGTGAAAGACCGGGTATTATACACGGCGTGCGGTAAACGCCGTGGATGTGTTATTTACGGCGTGCGTTGTATGCCGTTAATAATGATTTACGACTTGCAGATGCACGCCGCGAATATATCATTTACGGCTTGCAAATGCACGCCGCGAATATATCATTTACGGCATTCTCATACACGCCGTAAATAGTTCAAATACGGCATTTGCTAGTACGCCATCAATATATTATTTATGGCTTGACAATGAACGCCGTAAATGATGTAATTGCGGCATGCTATAACACGCCATGAAATAGGATATTTGTGGCATTTATTGCATGCCGTAATTCACTTATTACGGCAACTTGTGCACATCACCAAATCTATTATTATTTCCTAATAGGTGACTTGATGACACCAAAGCATAAAATGCAACAAAAAATGCAAAATCTGTAATGTTAAAATAGGCAACCATAACAAAACTCAAGCTCATGGAATCCAACACATAAATTCATATCTATTCTTTGCTTCCCACTTGAAATGAGATATTGTTCAAAAAAAAGGAAAACATACAATATGTGATTAAGTCCACAAAAATAGAACTTCGATTAGTCTTCTATCACATACTTGGTAATTGTGTTTTTCAAAATACAACCCATTTACATAATACCACTACATCCATGATACTAATAGTACTAGCTAGTAAAAAAAAAAAAAAAAACCACTAATTGTGCAGACACATCCACTAAATAGGGCATTAATAACTCGATGATCACTAGTTCACCACGATGAAATAGAGACAAAACTTTCAAAGAGGCACCCAAAACAATTGTCACTAATGATCAACCTGCAAAATAATCTATACATTGCACGACTGAATCATCCTGCAAAAGAGGCACCCACTTGAGTTTTATTAAGTCTCTTACAATGAAAACTCTAGAAGTCACAAGCCTGAATCATCACAACACAATAATCTATACATTCATGACATGCTGATTCAATTTGACTAAAAAAACTTGATATAGCACTACCATGATTCATGAAAGTTTGAGACATCAATGATTTATAAAACATTGCACGACTCAAAGAAGACCAAGGATGCTCACACCGAAGTTGGTGACACAGCATATAAAACTCTCAACATCAATTTGGTGACAAACCTTTGTGGAACTCAAACAAGCGAATCTATGGCAATGCTATATTTGGCAATACCCAATCTATTTTAGAACCACAAATCCAAAGCCATTGGAGCATGCTACATTTTTCCTTTTTACTTCATGTCATATATGGCATTGGAGCATGCTATTTTGTAAAGGTTAATGTAACATAAAACCATTACCTCTATTGGATTTCAATTATCCAAGACAATGAATTCCGTTGGCCAAGCTACTGTACTGCCCATCGCATTTTCAAGTGAAAAAAACTCTTGTGTGGGGCGAAACAATGGGACATTAACAATTACTCGATCGACCCAAACTTTCCAGCAACGGGGTCCCAATGGGACATGATGCACAAGTGTTTCCGGGTCAATTGCTCCAATCTTGGCTTCTGCAACTATTACCCCTGTCCCCATCCAATGTAATAACTTGCACTTGGCATCAATATGAGGTCCACCTCCTTGTGTGCCCACACTACTGTTTTGTGACTATAAAGAAGACGAGAAAAATTAGAAAGAAAAAAAAAACTAACCATTTATATTCAAAGTATTGATATACCTTATTAGCTGATTTATTAGTATTGGCTATGTTCTCATCATTGGATCTTTGACTCTATAAAAGTTACAATTAAAAACTCAGATATCTCAAAGTGAAAGAATTACACAAGAGTCATTTTACAAAGACCTAATATAGATCATTTACCTCAGTTGTCTTCCCTTCTTGTGTGACAATGGCTCTCAACTCTTCCAATTGTTGTTCAAGTAACTTATATGGGATCAAAACTGTTTCATAGTCACATTTTTTTTCTGTCAAGGCGTCCACCTTAGAAGACACAGACCCAAATCCCATTCCTCGAACCCATCCGCGACGTTCAGGACCAATGACTTGGGCAAGAGCATCATTTTTTATAGAATTTGTAGGCTCTTTAGGGCATTCTTCTAATTCCTCTTAAATCACACATGCAATATATGTTTAAAAAGTTAAAATATATAATACACAAACACACACAAACGATTATTGGAAACTAAACAGGCTGCATTTTTTACCACAACTTCAGCAACCAATTCGTTGACGGGCTTCCCACCATTTCTTGTATGCCCACGAATCCAAACATCCATTCGAGTCAGCTCTTTCGGATTATTACTTCGATCATTTTCTTTTTTCTACCAAAACATAAGTATTAAAAATGTCAAAGCACTTCTCTGTTCTTCTATATTTTGATGGCTTACATTAAATTCATACAATTTTATCTAATCACATTTAACTTCTTACCATTTCATCCTCTAAACGAGCATAACCCTTCCTGCTCATTGTGTGAGGAAGTTGTTGATTCTTTCTCATTTCTTGAAAAACTTTGCTTTTGGCCTATAAAACAAAGACTTTCATAAAGTTATATAAAACAAAAAATTTTCAGTTCAATGATGACTAAAGGCATATATTAGTTACTTCAAATTCAGCTGATAACCGTTTCTTCATAAATGCTTCCCATTCTTCTGATGTTAAGTTATCAGGCTTGATGAGGGCAAGTTGATTTGCTGCATCATTATCTTGAGCAAGTTCTCTTATCATTTTTGACAAAATAGACTTGTAATCTCGCAAATGTTTTCCCATCTTTTGGACAATCATTTTTTTACGACTTTCATCCAAAATGTATTTTTGCTGCATTGGCATAACAACAAAGTTAACATTATGAACATGCAAACATAAAAGAATTTGCGATAACATATTATATATATATATATATACATACCTTAACACATGCCCATAAAGTTTGCTCAATAGCATTAGGAAGTTCTGACCAACGGTCTAGGGTCACTTTCACATTCTCCCGCACCAAAGCCCCAATAAAGGTAGACAGTTTGACAGATGTCTTGCCAATTGGTTGAGACCGTTCATTGAAATCAACTTCAACAGATTTTCCTTTATCTTCAGTTCTCAACTTGCTTGGTCCCCTTTTTTTCCTAATTTTTATTTGAGTATCATTGGATGCTCCTTCTATATTAGAAGATGAATTCAATTGAGAATTCAAGCTCTCATTTGATAGTCTAACACTAGCACTACTTCCTTCATTAATAGTGGCTGCAACAACAGCTGTTCTCTACTTCTTTGCTCTTTTTTCAGCACTTTTAGAGCTCTATATTCAACAAACAAGTCATTTTAAATGATTTAATAGTCAAAAAATAATGTAACAACAAATTCACATGACAGGATGAATGATGGTGGATAAAAAGCAAAATAACAACAATCTAAATGCTCCTACTAGTAGTTTTGAATGGTTAGAGTTTGACCATACTTCTCCAGATTCAGAATTCTTCCGTCTCTCAGTCATATTGCTCCTACTAGTAGTTTCGAATAGTTAGAGTTGCAACCTGTGCACAAAAAAAATCCCGTTAGACTTGAAATAACCACATTTATTTAATATGATAATAATGAATTCTATTAGGAAATTGAATTAGAAAAGTAAAATAAATTAAACAATCATTCCATATGAATTAACTTACATCCCTATATGGCAAATCAAAAAATATAGACTTCTTCTTCCATGGCTTTTGCCCGTCGGTCGGTTTTTCCTTCCTCTTCTTTCTTTTATTTCCTTTCTTTATCTTCTTTCCCAAATCATTAATAGCATGTTTTCCCTTCTTTCCCCAGTCATTGACAATATCTTTCATCGCAGTTAAAACTTCTGAACCGTTCAATGGTCTAGGCATCCCCCGATTTTCTTGCTTCCCATCAAACCAGCTTTTTTTCTTTCGAAATGGATGATTGGGTGCTATAAACTGCCTATGGCACATGTATGCAAACTTATGACTCCATTTCAACCATTCTGAACATGTGTTAACACTACATACAGGACAAGCTAATCTCCTTTTCGTTGGACATCCAGATAAGTTTCCATAAGTTGGAAATCATTTATTGTCCACATCAAAATAGCCTTCAAATTGAACATAGAATTACTAAATGCATCATACACCTCCACGCCATTGTTCCATAACTCTTTCAAGTCATCCACAAGTGGCTCCAAATATACATCTATGTCATTCCCTGGTTGTTTTGGCCCTGGGATAAGTAATGTCAACATCAAGTTTTCCTTCACCATGCATAGCCATGGGGGGAGGTTATAAGTAACCAATATCACTGGCCAACAACTGTATCTAGAGCTAAGATCTGCAAAGGGATTAAACCCATCTGTAGCAAGACCAAGCCTAAGATTTCGTGACTCTGAAGCGAAATTGGGCCACTTTTGATTAACTATATCCCATGCCAATGAATCAACTGGATGTCGCATCTTGCCATCTTGACTTTTGTGAGTTGAATGCCATGTCAATTGTTCTGACTTTTCAGTTGACATAAACATCCTCTTCAGTCTTGGTATGATTGGAAAATAACGCAACACCTTTACAGGAACTCCTTTTTGGATCTTGTTAGTGCGTGGATTTATTTTCCATCGTGAAGAGTTACATTTCGGACATTTATCCATAAGCTCTTGCTCTTTTCTAAACAAACAACAATCGTTCACACAAGCATGTATCTTTTCATACCCTAGATCAAATGCTTTTAGTAACTTTTTTGTTGAATACATAGAATCAAGAAGAGTGTTATCTTGAGGTAGCATATCGCGAAGGATTTCAAGAAATTCATTAAAACTCTTGTCAGATAGACCATTTATAGCTTTATGCTTATATAAAACTACAATAGCCGACAACTTTGTGTACTTTGTACAACCAGGATATAAAGGAGTTTCAGCATCTTCCAACAAAGGTGCGAACTCTGACTCTATTCTTTCATGTGTAGGTTGTGTAACATCATCTTCTTGCATGAACACATCTTTATACATTCTATGTGTATCCGGCATTTCAACATCTTTATGCCGTGGAGAAGCACTAGGGCATTCCCCATGAAAAACCCATGTAGTGTATGTGAGATCCATCCCATATATTACGAGGTGCTCATGCACTTTTTTGTAATGTTGGTGACGTAAGTTTTGACATTCAGAGCAAGGGCATATGATCTTATCTGGATTCCCTGCCCTCTTTTGAGCCATTTCAGCAAATTGTTCAGCTGCAACTCTATACTCTTCTGAAGTTCTACAAATTATAACTCACAATTTCATTAAATCGATTACGTGAGTATGTAATATCTCAACTAATATTTATGTAACATAAAATATAATAGTAATAAAATAAAACCTTGGAAGTTGAACCCATGCTTTATCCATTGTGAGTGGCTCAGTTTCTAGCACCAATAAGTACCTACACTTATTGAAATGTTAGGCTTTTGGGTTAGAATACTTTTGCACGAGGGAGACATTTACAAGTAGTAGCCACAAACCCATCTATAATTTAGGAGAAATTACACCATTCAATGCAACCCACAAATCAGTAAAACCCCAAGAAGCACTTTATAAATAGTTTGTCCATCATATCCTTACAAAAATTTTACAAATTCCATCTCAAAAGCAAATTCCACCTAGAAATTCCTCATCCAAATGTAGCATTAAGTCACCTACAAAGTTCTCTTACATTATAGAAACTCTGGAAATGCAATCAATTTAGTGATTTTTGCAGATATATCTAAATTCCATGCATTTGTAATAACTAATAAGTAAACCAGACTGATGGCATGGTTCCGAAGTGGAAAAACATAAATATATGGAAGAACAATTCTAACTTGCCTACTTTATTGGCAAATTAGGTAAGAGTATTTTCTTTTTAAAAGGACAAACAAAAGCCATTTAAAATCCAACAAGAACATCACTCTCAACTTCTCAAGAGTTCACACAGTATATTCATAGAAAACTGCAATTCTTACAAGTATATAGCAAGCTGCAGTACGGTACCATCTCCGTTGAAAGCAATCCTCAAACAACCTACTTTCTAAAGTGAACCTGAGGGAAGTGAGGCACACTTTTTAAAGATAATAAATTAAAAATATTTGGTTAATTGCAACTAATTAAAAAAAAAATCGATTTACACAATTGAATACTCTCATCTTTAGGCCTATAAGCTCAATTGGTTAGAGAGTTGTGCAATAAAATTAAGCATACAGAAATTTTGGAAAAAAAAAATAAAGACAAAAATGAGCATGGAATTAACAGAGAACGAATTGGGAGTATGACATGAGGATAAGAAAAATAAAATCACTACAAAACTGAGAATAATTTAGGGCTATTGAAGGATGGAGTTAAAGGACAAACTGGAAACTTGAAGGAGTTGAAGGAGGCTGGAAATTTTTCTTTGAAATATGTGCAAAGAATGAGTTTGTTATTATGAGAAGCTACACTAATGTTGAGAAAAAGAGAGAGCATAATAGCTTCCTACTTTCTTTTTTCAGCAAATTATTGAGTATTAGAATAGGACTACTAATGTGATTTCCTATTAAAATTAGGTAAATAATTAAAAATTAGAATAAAGTTAAAGGGAGACTTCATCAAAAGTTAAAGGAAGACACCGTACAAAAAAATTCAATAATTTAATTCAAAATAAAATAAAATAAAATAAAAATCTTACCCTTTTATTATAAGTAATTCCTAAAATTTTAGAGGTCATGGCTATACCTTCCCCCTCCCTCATGAGGTTGTCTTAGTGAGAATCTTGTGAGAAGGGAGATCCTTTGTTGAGAGAATCACTCTTCTAGAACTTAGAAGAGTGATTCTCTCAACAAAGGATCTCGCTTCTTACAAGATTCTCACTGAAAAGCATGGAATCGTGGTTTTGAAGCAGGATTGATAGCCTTGTTGGAAATTTCCGGCTTCTAAGGCTTCTAAGGCAGCAAACTGTAATGAAAATTTCATCTTCACAATGCAAGCCAAAGCCACAGTGGGTGAGTGTGCTTTGGCATTAGTCGTGCCGCTGCCCATAAATTGGAATTGGCTTTCAATCTGTGACAGTCACTCTCATATGCAACTCAAATTCCAACCCTTGGTTGCATAATTGCAGCAAATTGCTACAGCAGCACCAATCCGAACAAAAATAGACCCCAGAGCAGACCCAAATAGGAATTGCATATCATTTAACAATTAAAATGAAAGTCAGCTCAATAGGCAACAAGTGAATCCCTCACAATATCAGCACCCCATTACAAGATAAATATGACATTCTGCATCATGATCCTCAATACTATCTACATACCAACCATCTATGCAACCTACAATATCCCAGATTCCCAGTAGCTTAGGGTTAAAAGTTGCACCAGCTGTTTTCACTATTTAGAAACTAGGCTAGCAACAAAGAACAAGATAGGATGTCATAATCCTACTTAACAAGGCGAAAATGCATTGAAAAGATAACTTGCAAGAAAGCTGATATTAGAAGCAAGCATCAGAGCATTAGAATATGCAAGTAACACAAGACAAAAAGGTTGCTCAGACAAGAAAAATCAAATTTGCTTCCTATTACATGATGGGGTACTCCTTTTGTTTCCCTCCTTTTTCTAGTTTAAACATAAACACCCATGCTGTGTTACATACTTATCTTGCATTTCAAGCTTTTAAGTGGCAGTGTCAAACACCTGTTACCCTTGTCAGATAACACTGGTGTTTGCCTATGTTAGATAGGTTCTTAATTATATTTTCAAGATAAAACGAGAAGTGAAAAAAAATATACTCAGTTGATCTTCCAGCAGCAGAGAACAATATACAAATCAGTAAAACCCCAAGAAGCACTTTATAAATAGTTTACATATAACGTAAGAATGAAGAGTCCTCTTCAGCCACCAAGGGAATAGAAGGAAACAACTCACCCAACTCTGTCACCATAAACATAAAAGAAATAAGAGCAAAGTTTGGTATCTAGAGAAAATTTTGCGAAATCAATTGGAACAAAGTATCTTGGTGAAAATCAATTTCGAAATCAATTTTTGAGAAATCAATTTCGAAATATGAATGTAAAAATCAAAACAACAGGATCTGGTTACCTTAATTTTTTTCAGTTTAGCTTCCAAGGATGCTTTCTTCCTGTTTTCCCATGAAGCAACAATATGGAGCTGTTTCTGAGCCCTGTTCAACGGTTTTAACAGAGTTGATTACATTTCGGCAATCAAATCCTCACAGGTCATTAAGAAAACACATACATTATAAAACTACAGCCATTAACTATTTTCATTCAGCATCGATTCAGCAGGGTAGAGAAAGTAAGTCTTCAACTTCCTATTAAGGATCAAAAGTGTTGATAATCCCTATTAATAAGGACAGGTTAATCGACAATAATTTAGAGTGAGTACTAAACCCTAACCAAAATTCAAATAAAAGAACCGACGGAAACAAGACCCCGTTTGGTTGCTGAGAAACTATATGAAACGAAAAGAAACCCTCACTAGACCAAACAGAGCTACCAAACAGAGCTAGGGTAAAATAACATGACATTTCATTTTCATTTTTTCATTTTTCCCATTTATTCAACCAAACAGAGCTAGGGTAAAATATTCAAAGAGAAATTCAGAGAAAACCCATACCCGAAAACAAAAACCCCTGTCCCAAGATTAAAAATCAATGCAAGAGAAGCCCCTAAAATGTTGAGAACCTTGTCAGATCTCACCGAAAATCGTTTTGGCTCTGGAGTCTTGAAATCGGGTGGCAATAAGATGGTAAACCCTTGTTTTGGTTCCTCTTTGGTGCTTAGACAAGATCACAAACCCTATGTTCCAAACATTCAAAGAGAGACATCGATAAAGAGAGACAACGACAGAGAGAGAGCGAGAGAGAGAAAGAGAGAGAGAGCGAAAGAAAGAGCGAGAGCGAGAGAGAGAGTACCGTGAGAAGGAGTATACGCAGATCAAGCTTCTTCACCCTGAGAAACAGACGCACTTAGCCCTAGTTTCTCATTCTCCTTCTCCTTCTGGTCCATTAGTCGAAGAAAAGGGGAAAGGAACTTAGCCCCCAAAAAAAAAAAGAACGGGAAAAGTACAATCAGGAAAAAAGCCTGCTGAATTTTCGCGGTCACATTTTAACACGAGCGCCCTTAACAAATGTCGTAAAAAAAAATTTGGTATGCCGTTAAAGTGGATCACATTTAATGGCGTGCGCAAGCCTGCCGTGAAAAGGATTATTAACAGCATGCCAAATGTGCACGCCGTTAATATAGTCTCTTTCCCTATCATTTATGGCGTGCATTTTGTGCCTGCCGTAAATGAACACATTAACGGCATGCATTATATGCACGCCGTTAATGTGACGCCGTGAATGACACAGTTTGTTGTAGTGAGTCTTAGATAGTATCTTTCACCTTTTACAAGGTTTGCAGTCACAATTCTTCTAATGGAAAAGCCTTTTTGACAAAGGCCCTACGCCTTGTCTTTTTACCTCATACATAATATTCAGGAAATTCTTTGTAAAGGAGGCTTCTTGCATGTTCAGATTGAGCATTTGTGACAAAAAACTATGTTAGCATTGTTTTTTTTAAAAAGTGGTTTTCAACAACAGTTTGTAAGTTGTCTGAGTCTTTGAAAGGAATAGATTGTTTGTCTTTCAGGTGAAGTTACAATGCTACAACACTTGGATTTATGTCATTTAATAGAAATCCAAAAATTCTCCACATAGCTTCAAGAGGGCTAACCCAACGGCCGTTTTGAAATTTGCTTATCTCATCATATTCTTCAGTTAATTGCTTAGAAACTATTTCAAAAGTGACTCAATCATAACCTTTGTATACATATTTATATAAATATTTAACAGCTTTGATTGTCCAGCAAATTTCAACGTTAATATGACAGTCATATTTTGCTAATGAATATGGATTGTATGGAATAACCCAACGATTGTCCAAGTGATGGCCTCTAACTTTTATTGAATCTCCATTGTCAGACCTCTTGTATATTGGAAAGGAGTCTTTTCCTTGTAATGTTTTTTCATAGAAGTTTTTTGGATAATGGAGTTTACAAACTCTGCTCTTCATACAAACATTATTAGGTTTAAGAGAACCACAAGGTCCATGCATCATGTGCTTTTTAACAGCTGAGCATAAGTGAGGATTTGTTTTTGGTGGTATCCCTACTAAAACATAGTTGTCATATGACTCTGGAGAAACAATCTTTGCTTCTTTTTTTTTTTTTTTTTTTTTGCAAAATTATAAGAAAATGAGCATGTGGGAGGTCTCTTTTTTGAAACTCGATGACATAGACATAGCCAGCAGCTAGCCTAAAAATTTGTTTCTTAAAAAGGTCACATTTTAGTTCCTCAAGCATTGCACGAAACACCCGTGAAATCAGATCAAGTCTATTTTGCGCTTCCTCTCCTTCGGCTAGATTGTCTCTTATTTTAGCCCAGCTTGGATTGCAAGTCATTGTAATGAAGAGGTCTGATTTATCAAGTTTTTGAATAAGTGCCATTGTATCTGCAAATCTTTTATGCATATCTCTAGGACCACCAATAAAACTTCTGGGAAGAATAACTCAATGTCCCACAGCTTTACCTTGAGTTTGACCATGAACAACACTATCAACAATTCCTTGATATAGCTTAGAACAGATTTATTCTTGGTGTGTGCAAGAATAATCCAATCGAGAGGATTCCAATTTGATATACATGTCTACAACATATTGTTAGAGGAGACGACCAGAGCACAATAAAATTGACTTGTCATGTGGTTGAATTTGAAGTTTGTAACAGTAATACTCTCGAGCAGATACGTGGATCCTTTTGTTGCGTTTGGCATCATTTAGTACTGAAAGGACAAGCGCTAATTAGTTTAATGGAAAGTGACAAATTTTAAGGCATAAGATAAGTTGCAAAGATAATTAATAGGTGGATTAAAGATGGGATACTACTTTCTTCTAAGAGAAGGAGACTGTTGATTGAGGCTTGATTTTGTGCACTTATTAAAATCTCACCAAGACAACAACCATTGTGATTATGAGGATCAATTCTTTTGATTCCACTATGCCATCCAACCTCACCAAATGGAAACAAGATTGGATATTGTAACTGGTCATAACAACTGTAGAAATAATTGACTTTATGTTTCTCACTAGCTGAACATTGAACAATTATATCTCGGTGATCACATAGACTATTGTCATCATCTTCAACCCAAATACCAGCAACTTGTGAGACTGTTGGAGCATTGTAGACATGTTGATTAAGCATTGGTGTACACTTAATTATAATCTTCTGTGTCTCAAGGTTTGGAAATTGTGCAAGGCTGCGAAAAAAATTGCGATAAGGATTGAAGTTGAGCATTTCGATAATCAATTTGACAACTGATGGTCTAAGCTTATCTGATTGATTTAGCCTATTTTGAACCTCATGTTCAGTGTCATAGAAATACAACTGTAAGAATTACGGTGGAGAATTTCCAAGCAACAGCTAGTTGATGTAGTGGTAAATCTGGCTTTGAACTCTAAACGTGTTGACACCATTGTTTCTCCTACAGAGATCCTTATCATAACAAACACTAATAGAAGTGAGTGCAAATAGATTGTTGTAAGTTCTAATGAAAGTTCTAAATAAAGCTGAGTCATCATCCGATGAAGTCAACAAATGAAGTAATTGTTTTGGAGGTTCCGTTGACGACAACCGGACCTTCCTTCTGAGCAACAACATCCTTTTGGTTCACGATGGAAGCGCTTAGTGTGGCAATAGTCATATGGTGTAGTAGGCCACAGACAGAAGACTTCAGTTGGTAGACTTTCAAGAGAAGTAAACAAAGCCAAAGGAAGTTTGTTTTGAATGTTGATGGCATTTGTACTGTTATAAACACTAATAGAAGTGTTTATATCACTGGCATTTTGATGATACGGGCTTGTTTCTTCTGTATGAGCTATAATGGTTACAGGATTGTTTTCTGTAGATAAGACTTTTTGTGAAAAGGCTTCCAATCAATAGCGAACACATAAGAACTCTATGACATGAGAAAGAATATCACTCACCATCCTCTAAGCTATCAACTTCATTAGGAATCATTATTGTTTTACCCCTATCATTTTGGCTACTTTGAGGATGCTCTATTGAATCTGCAACCTCAATTAAAGATTTGTTTTGTCCGATGCAATAAGAGTAGAAGAAAGAAAGCACAAGTTTAGTGAAAAGCTAACTCAGCGCGTAGGTGTCATATTAGATATATATATATATATATATATATAGTTTATGGAAGTAGATGGAAATAGTGTGGTAAGAAATAATAGGGAAGTTGTACATACTTGGTCTAGGAATTTGAGTAGGATCTTTGAAAAGAATACCATGAGAATAGGGAAAATGGCCATTATTATTATGGGAGAAGTTATCGTGGCAATTGGATATAAGATCAGCAGTCAATTAGCTTTCTCTTTTTTTGCACGATAGGCCTCACACTGTCGGCGTAGCTTCTCTTCATATGCTTTTGCTAAATCTATGTCATCTGCAAACAGCCTAAATAAATTAGAAGTAGGACAATTTGCAATCTATTGTTGTCTTCATATAATAATATGCATTTATAGCACTTAACTATAAGTAACAAACCTCTATGACGTTTGTGGTTTCGAAATGTACTTTCTTCTATCGAGTACAGGCTTTTCCTAAATAAATTGAGAGAAAAATGAAAGGAGAATAAATAGCACAAGAGGAGTTTTGTTTTTTAGGAAAATCAATATTATAAGAACTAATTATGTTGGAGCGAAAGATTAGATAAGTAAGCTGGGTTCAACCTTTGCTTAAGTTATGTTAATTGTATATAGATCATAGAATTAAGTTAATTAATTATTCTGTAAGTTATTTTAATTATAGTCACATAATCAGGAGGTTCTAAAAAAATATTAAACATGATCAATAAGCAAAAACACGAACCAGATTTTGCAAGTTCGAGCGAAAGAACAACCATAAATAGAAAGGAAAAGTGAAGCTGTTTTGAATCTCTCCATGCGAGCTATTTGTAGGGTTCTGTTATAGAGCACGGAGCGACAGAGAACTAGAGAAAGAGAGAGATAGAAACTCTACAGTCTCAACTTTCATAGAAGAGAGAAGCTGGAGGGAAAGTTAGAAAATGTTTTTATTCTCTATGCCCCTTATTTCTCTTCTATAAATAAGTAAAATACAAGAGGGAATTAATTTTTGGTTTAGTTTTTTGGATTAAAAATCCCTATTATTTAATATCAATACGAGAAAATGCCTAGTGTTTTAAGGTGAATGTTAAAAATGCCTAATTATTGTTATCCCAAGTGTAAAACCCTAGAGGGGGTGAATAGGGTTTATAGCCAATTAAAAGTAATTATGACAAATTAAAATTCAGATTATTGCAAGCTAGAGAAAATTTAACAATAAGCAATAATGAGAAGAGTTAGAGAATGCAAATACAAGAATTTAACGAGGTTCGGCCTTCCCGCCTACGTTCTCGCCTCAAAAGCGTCGCTTGAGGATTCCACAATCTACTACGACAATCTCCTTCAAGGGTGAAGATCAAACCTTTTACAAAGAGAAGCTCTCTTCAAGACAAATCTCTCTTGTCTCACTAGGGTTCACACAACTCTTACAACACTTGAATTTGAAGTTGGTTTGTTGTAAACAATCTCTCTAGAAGAAAATACAACTCTTGAAAGCTAAACAAACTTCTAATAATTGCTCAATTGAATGTTCTTTAAGAATTAGGGCTTGAAAGCTCTTTTTCAAAGATGGGAATTGATTGCTCTTGTATGGATACTCATAAATGAGTTTGAAGACTTGTATTTATACCCATTTGGCCTATTATAGCCGTTGCAAGCATTAAATGCCGAGAAAAAGCCGTTTGGTGGCAATTAATGCTTCTTGGGCTTTCAAAAAACTAGCCGTTATAGCCTATTCGAGTGATTTAGTCGACTAAAAGTCCCCATGTAGTCGACTAGAAATATTAGTAATGAAAATATAGCAAATCTGCATGATTTAGTTGACTAAAAGTCCTCATTTATTCGACTACAAATATCAGTAGTCAAATATGGCCTATATCACTTGATTTAGTCGACTACATCCATGATGAAGTCGACTAAACCTTGGATTTTCAAGGTTTAGCCTAATTTCTCATGTGTTTTCAACACTTGTGACTTAATATATCAATTTGGTGATAGAAAATATTAAAACAAATAATATTAAACTAAGCGGAAGCGAAAACAAGATGAATTGGATCTATATGGCATGGAAAATCACAATTGAATAAATAATCTATACATACCGGTAAGAGTCGAAAACATAGTCACTATAAAGATGCTTCTACCTGCAAGAATAGAAAACTACGACGGCCGTGGTACTATACCCAGCTTTCCTAACTTCAGGATGATAGGGTTCCAAAACACAATGAAATATATAGGCGGCTGGGTGACGACCACTAACCCTAAGTTTCCAAATCCAACTAGGACTTAACCCATCATAAGTCCTATGGGTCAAGACATATAGAATCAAATCACCACATTCACTAAAACCCTACTAATATTACCAAATTATTTTCGATCAAACGGTCAAAATATATTCACTGTAATTGACAAAAAACCGTTTGATCTATGGGTCCCACTTTTACAAGATCATCACAATTAACTCAGAACTTAATCTAAATAAAATATGAGCTATAGAGTCCAAAAAATTCTCACATTCTCCCACTTGGACCATAGCAAAAGATTTTAAAATTTGAAAACAAAGTCTGAGTTAATAACAAAATTTTGAAGTCGAGTGGCCACTCATTAATTTGAAAAACAAATGATGATCTTATTTAAGTTGCCCAAACATTTAGTAATATAAAAGTTTATAAAACAAAACTTATTTACAATGATTTGATAGACACCCAATCAGGAAGGGCGTATGCATTTACGTAGTACTGGCCTATTACCAAGGTCAAAGTATCTACAAAATCATCATATTTAAGTAACAAAATGTGGAGACATGTGTCTAATGGGACAAGACATGTAACAAAGTACAGTGAAAAAACAAACAAGCCTTTCCCATGAACGATCATCGAAACTTCATGTGCACCAAAAACAAAAGCACATGTCACCTGGTTCCAAAATATGATTGGGGCATATCATAACAATTGTGCAAACAAAATCCAGATGAGGGCACTTCAGATGATTTCCGATCATCCGGAATTCCCAAGTTAGTTTAAGAGTTCTAAGTCCCCAAAAGTGAGCGTATAAAATTGAATCTCACATATATTTCAATAAGAACTCTAAGGAACCAAAACTCTCAATTTGAGAGAAAACAAATACGAATCCAAATAAACCAACGCAGAAATAGATTTCCACTAATCAAACTAATAGTGATATAATATAAAATTATGACGAGAAGTAAATGTAATTTTCAATAAAACTTCTCCGACATAAGATAATAATAATAATCAAATGGTCTATAACAAAAAAATTCTAATTTTGGGGGGGCTCCCACAAACTAAAAGTACTAAATACAATTAAGTATTTATCAACATAATGTGCAAATAAATTTAATTCAAAATGCACACTAATCCATAAAATAATTGAATAGCATTCAAATGTGCACGAACAAAACTATTCTAAAACAATTATGGATAGCATAACAAAAAAAATCACAAGCACTTGCTAGTAATGATTTAAAAAAAAATTGAGCCAATATATAAAACAAAATAATCTCTTGCAAAAACTCCCACTGAGAAAAAACATTCATAGGATGAAAAAAGTTTATAAATAGTGGGTTAGATACAAACATGTGAATAAGGGACACATAAGAGTATCACAAAATGACCATTAAATCTAAGCCAAAAGAATTTATTTGAAATGACAAAAATAAATTGATGTTCATAAATGGTCATTCAAATTTGTGTATCGAGAAAAATCCAAAATATTTTAATATAAACTAATAGTTTACTATATCTAAAAAACATTGGATTTTCTTTATCTCAAAATTTATAAACTTTAAATATACTCAAAACCTCAAGTAAATGAATTTATTACCAAATAAATATAAACCCGAGATTATAATAAAATAGAGTTCTTAAAAAATTATGAGATGAATTCAAAAATTGTGAAAATAGTTTCACCAACGGAACTTCCAAAAAGAACTCATCAAAGTGTACAATATTGTCCTAAAACTGCAAGAAAATTATATAAAGCCCCAAAAATATTGTGATTGTGAGTTTCTAGATAAATTATATTTGATCTCATTCTAAAAATTTATATCTATAATCATGAAATAGAAAACAAGAGATCAATTTTAAAATTTGAAATTCTTCTATAGCCTTAATCTTAAAACAACCAATTTCTTAACAGCTATAGAATCAGAATTTGTTTCACTATTAATATGGCATATTCGAAATAAATTATAAAAGAACGGGAGCAAATTAAATATGCTAAAAAACGAACGTGGATAATATAATACTAAGCATATGTAAATGCAATAACATCCACAAAAAATTTGATCTTTGGGGTAGACCAAATTCTAAATTATTTGCAATTCAAGATTCCTCCTTTGGGTCAAAATCATGAACCAAATAACGAAGCGACTTTATCGCAAGATCAAGGCAAGTTTCCTACACATAGTGTCTTATCATTCTCAATGCCTTTGGGTCATATGTTGAAATCAATTTCACACATGCATATTTCACTTCCTTGCCCGTTCCAACCGTGTTACCATAAATGACAAAGACTTTGGATCATATATCAAAAATGGACACGATCGAACGCAACATAACATCATGACTTTCAAAAGTAACACAAACTCAACATAAACATGTTGAACAAAATACTAATGAGCCCTCTACTAATAGTTATAGAGATTTTTCGTCTACTTTGGCAGTCCGATAGTCTCATACAAGTATTAGCGCAAGTCTCACAATATATCATGATGCAACAATACCTATAGTCATACCTTCCCCATAGGAGACTACTAGTTAAAACATAAATTAATATGGGCCAACATAATAATTATCTATAAAGATCACCGATAAATTGATTCAAACATATAATAATTTTGAAATAACAAATGAGAATGAACAAAAATATGTTTTGAATCAATTGACAAAACAGAAACCAAAAATCCAAAATATCAAAAGCCCAATAAATTCAATAGTTTAACACTAATTTATTTCCTCGAGCAAAAATGAGACCAAGTCACAAGTGACTAATAAATATGTTTTATTACCGAACTAGTGTCAATTTAAAAAATACGTAAAAAATTCTATAATTGACACTTATAAAATTTGACGTCTCATAAAAATTATATTTTCAAAAACTTACATAAAATATTAAGAGGAAATAACATACATCCACTGATAATTCTCAAAACCTCATTGAAAACAAATAACTATGCGGACCCCATTAGTAGGATTACCCAAGCACGTGTAACAAGCTGAAGGCATGAGCACAATTCTTCTTCTTGACTTTTAAAACTAACAACCATAGTTTTGGAATAGTTCAAAAAATTGGGTCATATAGGCAAAACACTTTGGGAATAACAAATTGGATCAACAGGTCCAATAAAATAAAATAATAATAATAATAATAATAATAATAAATGGAGCCTTTTCCTCTTCACGTTAATTTGTGTTTCTATAAAGGTACAGGGGTTTCTCACAAATTCTTCAATATATTGCTTTTAAGGCATCTTACAACCACAAGGCTAATCATAATTGGCTACTAACAACCTCAAAAGAAGACACCCAAACAGCCCAAATAGTGTCGGTGCCAAACCAATAACAATCCATCACCGATCGAAATCAATTCTAGAAGATAGATCAAAATTGCGCCTTTGGCTTTCTAAAAGTTAAGGTTTAAAAAAAAACCTTCAAACAATTTTCATAGGAATATAACAAAAAGAAAATTGCGAAACCAATGCGGTACCAATATGATGTCGAAAACAAATAAAATTAAGGAATTTTGCAAATAATCTAACGGTTAAGTGATCACCAAAACCACATAGATCTGAACCATGGCTCTGATACCACATGATAGAAAATATTAAAACAAATAATATTAAACTAAGCGAAAGCGAAAACAAGATGAATTGGATCTGTATGGCATGGCAAATCACAATTGAATAAATAATCTATACATACCGGTAAGAGTCGAAAACATAGTCACTATAAAATACTTCTACCTGCAAGAATAGAAAACCACGACGGCCGTGGTACTACACCCAGCCTTCCTAACTTCAGGATGATAGGGTTCCAAAACACAATGAAATATATAGGCGGCTGAGTAACGACCACTAACCCTAAGTTTCCAAATCCAACTAGGACTTAACCTATCATAAGTCCTATGGGTCAAGACACATAGAATCAAATCGCCACATCACTAAAACCCTACTAATATTACCAAATTATATTCGATCAAACGGTCAAAATATATTCACTGTAATTGACAAAAAACCGTTCGATCTATGGGTCCCACTTTTACAAGATCATCACAATTAACTCAGAACTTAATCTAAATAAAATATAAGCTATAGAGTCCAAAAAATTCTTACATTTGGGCCTCTAGTGATTGATAAATTCAATTCAATTAAGGTTCCTAGGATCCATCTAGGTCAATAGAGCAAAGTTATGAGCAATTATTTACATTTTGGATCCTAAAACCTCATTTGTAGCCCAAATGAGTCTTCATTGACGATGATTGCATGGCTTGAGGTGCTTGTAAGTCCATTGCTAGCTTTTTATGCTCTTGTTGCATCATACTTGATTGTCCTTAATGTTTTGGATACGAGCCTCGAGTTCCATGGCTTGGTTGAGCTATTGAGTGCATGTGCTTGAGTCATTTGATCCATAAGCTTATGCTTGAAACAATTTGATCTTGATCACCTAGCTTTGATCATGTTCTTGACATTTAAACCATTAGAACTAACATCGATCTTTTGTTATCATCAAAATCTCAGATATGCCCTTGGTTGAAAACCTTTAGGTCTGACAATTATATTTCCTCTTAACTTATATATTGAATGTATAAAAATCATACAATGAACCTAATAAACTATTTTTTGCGTTGCTTTAAGAGAGCTTATATAATCAGTGCTTTTTAAAAATATTAAATAAAAGATTGATTCTATACATAATGAACAAGTATACAAGAATTTGATTAAATAAAATATTGATTTTATATATGAAGAACAAGTGTACAGGAATTTTAATTGGGAGCACAAAATAAAACCATATACAATAAGGAAATAATTTTAGAAGGACAAAGTGATTAAAAAAAAAAAAAAAAACAAAAAGACACTAAAACTGTACGTATAACATAGTTCATAGAAAGGCTAACAAATTTTAGAATGCTTACCCAACTAGAACAAAGCGAAACTTGTTTCACTGACATGGCGCATAACACCTCGCAGACCAGTGATAATACCATCGATTTGCAAACAAAGAGGGGCAAAGGGAAAATAAAAAAAATAAAAATAAAAACAACACAATGAAATGCAAAAGTTGTAGTGATAGGGACCAAAAACAATAGATACAATGATAATCTAAAAACACAAGGAATATTTTTTGTAAGGTGAAAACACAACAAAAAATAATGTATGAATTAAATATGAACAGGTGAGAACACGTGGGAAAAAGAAACGAACTTATACATAGAATAGAGAAAAATAGCAGAGACAAATGTTATATAAAATCTAAATCTTACAGTTGGATGGCCTAGGTCTAATCAAACTAGCAAATAACTTGAGTCAAGGAATTTATGAATAGAAAGAGACTCAATTCAACAATACAAAGAGATGCAATTGAGACTTCGCGCATGTAGTTGAGATTGATGTTGCTTGCGGTTTTAAAACAAAGCTTCCAAAAAGCATGTAATAATACAAACCCTCACCATCACCATACCACATAACGAAGCAATCAACTGCCACATCCATTGCATTGTTTAACAATATCATCATTGCCTCATGTCGTATTATTTGGAAACCAATGTAACAACGTAGGAAATCTGATACTTGGATCATTTGAAGAAAGAGGAAGAAAGCTTAGTTTAACAGCCAAGAAATCAACACCAAAAACACACTTATTCTGCAGTTGCAGACTCTGTTGCTTGTGCTAAGCAAATGGAAATTCATAAAACATCTCATTTCTTAGACGAACCTTCAGAGTTGCCTTATTACATAACAAGTTAGTCAGTGAGAAGATAACAGCTGCTGTTTTCTTGCTCCTGTATTCCGTCTTTCTCCATCTCCTTTACTTTTTCTTTTTTGCTTTTTTTAAATGGCGAAGATAATTTGGGTAGTTGAACAGTAACTGAAGCAAAACGTGAACACGGTGGACAAACGACGACGTTCAGTGAGAAAACAGGACTAAACAGTGCCATTTAACAAAGTGAAGAAGCCCCCAGAAGTCATCCAGCCAAGCAAAACAACACCGTTTTGGTCAATGGGGGGACTTGATGCGCCATTTCACACAGTAAGGTTGTGTCGTTTTCGTCTAATAAATAGTCAGTGAACCAAAGAGTGAATAATACCCAGAGGCCATCCTCTCTTTTAGTACATCTATATAGATATAGATATATTGGTGTATATATATATATAATATACTTGGGTGAAGGCCAATAAGATTAGTACATATACTTAGATAACATCAAATAAGATTAGAAACTTAGATTAGATGGTAACTATTTTTAATATCTATACAATCAATGAAAAATATAATCTATAAAGAAAACTTGAAGCCAAAGAAATAAGACAAGATCAATTAAAAAAAAAAAACGGCATAAGAACCCTAATAAGTAAATAAATAAAAACTACAAAGATACAAAACATGAGGAAAAAAAAAAAAAAAGATTTGAAGCAGCAAGCATATAACATGCTAAGTTTTTTTAAAATCCATACGATTGATGAAAAGTAATCTATAAATATGGTAGTGTTCTTTCATTGTCATATCGGGTCAAGACTAACAACTTAAAAAACCTAAAAACAATGTAGTTTAATACTATATTAAATTCAACCTAAGAACTTAAATGCAATAGGCTTTTGTTTTTTAAATAAAAAATCATTTGTGAGAAAGGCCTTTTCAAAATCTTATTTTTAAAACAATAGATTGTCCTTTCATGACTAAATTGTTAATTCAAAATGGTAGATTGTGCTTTCAATATTATGCAAAATCTCTTAAATCGTTTAATTTCGAATTAGACAACCAAACATGAGATAAGTTCTTCTCTATATGCATGACGGCCTTCAATATTTATTCAAGATATAGTACAATTTTTCTATATAGATATCATATCTTGATTTCCTTTAAGTTGCCAAATTGGTTATTGTTCAAGAAGCTTCAACATTTTCTTTTTTTTTTTTTTTTTTTTTTTTTTTTGTAAATTTTTTCCCCCCCCAAACATGACATAAGTTCTTCTCTAAATGTCAGCCTTCAATATTTATTCAAGATATAGTACAATTTTTCTGTATAGATATCATATCTTGACTTCCTTTAAATTGGCTATTGTTCAAGAAGCTTCAACAATTTTATTTATTTATTTATTTTATTTTATTTTATTTTATTTTATTTTAAGTTATTTATTTTTAATTTTTAAATTTTTTTTTTTATGGGCCTTCTAGTGATTTGTTTAAAAAAGTTTTGACACGTAAAAATCATCTGTGAGACAGGCCTTTTCAAAATGTTATTTTTAAAACAATAGATTGTCCTTTCACGACTCAATTGTTAGTTCAAAGTGATAGATTGAGCCTTCAATATTTATTCAGGATATAGTACGTTTTTTGTTTATAGATATCATATCTTGACTTCCTTTAAATTGGTTATTGTTCAAGAAGCTTCAACAATTTTATTTTTTTTATTTTTTATTTTTTTTTTGCCAAACATGACATAAGTTCTTCTCTACATAACAGCCTTCAACATTTATTCAAGATATAGTACAATTTTTCTTTATAAATATGATATCTTGACTTCCTTTAAATTGGTTATGGTTCAAGAAGCTTCAACAAATTTTTTTTTTTTTTCTTTTGGGCTTTCCAGTGATTTGTTTAAAAAAAGTATGACACATTAAAAAATCATTTGTCAAACAGGCCTTTTCAAAATGTTATTTTTAAAACGATAGATAATCCTTTCACGACTCAATTGTTAATTCAAGATGATAGATTGTGCTTTCAATATTATGCAAAATTTCTTGAATTCTTTAATTTCGAATTAGACAATTCCAAGTAGTGGCATATCTGTTGAAGCAATACATGTCTTCTACATATTTAACTTTTTAATTGATTTATCCATCATTAAGCAAAGCCTCTTAAAAAACAAGTAGCCTTATGTCCAACGTAGAAGTTGTCTTTGGGGTTTGAAAACTCTTAATACGAATACATAGAAATCATATCTATATGAATTCATTAGTCATTCAATCAAGAAAACCCGCAACAATATTTAAAGAAAGTATAAATGTCAAAAGAAGAATAAGACAAGAACATGAGGAAAAAGAAAAAAGAGATTTGAAACAGCAAACATATAACATGCTAAGTTCTTTTAAAATCCATACAATTGATGAAAAGTAATCTATAAACATGGTAGCCTTCTTTCATTGTCATATCAAGTCAAGACTAACAACTTAAAAAACCTAAAAACAATGTATTCTGATATATTGAATTCAACCTAAGAATTTAAATGCAATAGGCTTACATTTTTTAAATAAAAAATTTTTTGTGAGACAAGCCCTTTCAAAATGTTATTTTGAAAACGATAGATTGTCCTTTCACGACTCAATTGTTAATTCAAAATGATAGATTGTGCTTTCGATATCATGCAAAATTTCTTGAATTGCCTAATTTCGAATTAGGCAACCAAACATGACATAAGTTCTTCCCTACATGACAGCCTTCAATATTTATTCAAGATATGGTACAATTTTTATTTATATTTATTCAACATATATATATATATATATATATATATATATTTTTTTTTTTTTTTTGCTCCTTCTAGTGATTTGTTTAATTCAAAATGATAGACTGTGCTTTCAATATTATGCAAAATTTCTTGAATTATTTAATTTCGAATTAGACAACCAAATAGTAGCATATCTAATGAAGCAATACATGTCTACAACATATTTGACTTCTAAATTGATTTATCCATCATTAACCAAAGCTCTTAAAAAACAAGTACCCTTATCTCTAACGCCGAAGTTGTCTTTAGGGTTTGAAAACTCTTAATAAGAAAAGGTTTGACACATAAAAAAATCATTTGTGAGACAAGCCTTTTCAAAATGTTATTTTTAAAACAATAGATTGTCCTTTCACGACTCAATTGTTAATTCAAAGTGATAGATTGAGCCTTCAATATTTATTCAAGATATAGTACATTTTTTCTTTATATATATATATATCATATCTTGACTTCCTTTAAATTGGTTATTGTTAAGAAGTTTCGACAATTTATTTATTTATTTTTTGTTTTTTTGTTTTTTTTGGTTTTTGCCAAACATGACATAAGTTCTTCTCTACATGACAGCTTTCAATATTTATTCAAGATATAGTACAATTTTTCCTTATAGATATCATATCTTGACTTCCTTTAAATTGGTTATTGTTCAAGAAGCTTCAACAAAAAAAATTTTTTTATAAAATTTTTTGTCATGCAAAAAATTAAAAAATTCATGCAACAATTAACTTCCATTTGAAGATGAATAACATCATGCAACAATTACAGTAAAAATTCAAAATATCAACATTTCATATAAGCCTTAAAATATACTATAGTTATTTAACTTCCATTTGAACGACGAATCAAACCCTAACATTGGGTTTTTTTTTTTCTTTTTTTTTTTTCCTCATCTCTGATAATCAATAAGCCTATGTTATGATCTTTGAGGAGGAATCATACTCCAACCCAGAAACGGGAAAGAAAAATTAACCACACGCCCACTTCAAGTAAGCCCAAAGCCGGAGCCATTTTTACCTCAAAAACACAAAATACAGGGTACCTCTACATACAAACACAAGTAAATCAGAACACAAAAAGTAGAGGAAATTTTAATTTTTAATTTTTTTTTTTTTTGGTTTATACCAAAACAGCATACAAATACCCACTCAAAAAATCCAACCTCAAAAGCACAAAATACAGGATACCTCTACACACAAAGACAAGTAAATCGGAGCAAACGCAGACGAAGAATCCAGAACACAAAGAAGCAAACCCAGCCATGCAAACGCATAGGAAGAAGTTGTACATGGGAAGCGACCGAAGAAGGAACACAGAGATGGATGGAAAAAGGGAAAACCAAAAGCCAAGAACAATAACAAACCAGCCTTCTCTTCGGGCAACAATGCAAAAGCCTCTACCAAAGAGAAGAGAAGAAGCATCTTCCAAGAAGACAACCCCTCAGAGTCATCCTCATTAGAACCGTCCACGGCTCCCGTAGGTACAAGCATGTCAACACTGGAACACATCGTCGCCTGCAGCACCTGCAACGGAGAGACGTGGAGCAAGGAACACCATGCTCGAAACCCACCGCCTCTAGAACGGGGTACGAAGAGGCAATCATGCCTGCACGCCTCCCGCCTTACGTCTCTTTGGCTTTTGGATCTATACAACGGGGTGGAGAAAATGACACCGCTGAGAGAGAAAACGGGCCAAAACACGGCCATTTAGCAAAGTGGAGAAGACTAGAAGCCATCTGGTCAGGCAAAACGACGCCGTTTTTATTACTGGGGAACCTGATGCGCTGTTTCACGCGCTAAGGTTATGTCGTTTTGGTCCATGAACAGTAAGTGAACGAAAAAGTGAACATCTTTTAATATATCTACTTAAGATTAAAAGTGAATTTTATCCTTTACCTCAAGAAAGATTTTGCCTTAACCTATGAGTTTAACTCTCGGCTTTATCTTAATTTTGGATATTTTCAAATCTTAGACTCCACCACATGTATGTAAAATGGTACATATGTGTACTTCTATATATAATATCTGTCGATTGTGTCACACTTGTCTTGTTTTTCTAGATGGGAAGTATAAGAAGCTTCTGGCTTTCGCAAGCGTGGATTTGAATTCTGGTCCTCTCGAGGATTATAATGACTAAGTCTTCCATGTAACTATGACATGGCCACGTGATGTCATGGGCCAATGGAAGCAAAGCAAAATGAGATTACGAGGCCAAAAATATTTTGACAATTCAATTTTATTCCACTCTCATTTCTTTGTGATATCACATCAACCATATTATAATTACATTCAAGTTTTTCACGATTTCTCAATCACAATTGTTGCTTTTAAGAAACACATGCAATTTGGCCATTCCTTCAATAATTAATTGACTATGCTTATGTGGTACTTTACTATAAAAGTACCCTAATGTTTGTTTAGTAAAATCTTGTATGTACTGTAATGTGTGAATAATAAAATAAAAAAATGTCCAAGGGTTCTCCAATCTATTTTGTCTGTGTTGTATTTGAAATCATGATGGAAACTTGTCTACCCGAAAAGAAATTAGTTATGTTATTAAAGTGTAGGGTTAATTACTCTTTTGTACCACCAACTTTGGGAGTAATTTCAATTTAGTCTACAAATTTGACATTGACTCAATTTTGAGATAATTTTTAACTTTGTATTTCAATGTAGGACAAGGGGTGACAGACGTTAAGATTTTTAATGGAGCAGTTACGTGCCCCGCACGTGCAGCTGATGTGGATCTCACGTAGCATTAAACTTTCTGAGTTAATTACTTTTTTGTACCATCAACTTTAGGGGTAATCTCAATTTAGATCACGAACTTGACATTTACTCAATTTTGGAACAACTTTTAACTTTGTGTTTCAATGTGGGATAATGGTAACGGGCGTTAGAATTTTTAACGGAGCAGTTAAGTGATTATTTGAACAATTATTTCAAAATTTTAAGAATTTTATGCATTTTTTTTTTTAAATTAACAATTAGGAAAATAATTATTTGAACAATTATTTCCCAAAAATCAATTTCTAAATTTTAATAATTTTTTGGATTTTTTAAAAATTAAAAATTAGGAAAATGATTATTTGAAAAATTATTTCCAAATTTTAAGAATTTTCTTCATTTAAAAAAAAAATGGAAAATGATTATTCGAAGAATTATTTCCCTAATTTTTGGTAATTTACTGAATTTTAAAGATTTTTTCAATATTATTTAACATTATTTAGAATTTTTAAAAATTTAAAACTCAAAATTATGTGTGTGTGACACATGGCAAAGGAGCATCTTCTCCTTCCTTGGAACGGATTGCAAACATACTTAATTGTCTCAAAATTGAGTTAATGTTAAGTTTGTGGACTAAATTGAGACTACCCCCAAAGTTGATGGTTCAAAAAGTAATTAATCCTGAAAGTTTAATGCCACATTGAAACACAGAAAGTTTAAACCCAGAAAGTTCAGCAACACGTGCGGGGCACGTGCCTATTCCATTAAAAATCTTAATGTCTGTCACCCCCTGTCCTACATTGAAACACAAAGTTAAAAATTGTCTCAAAATTAAGTCAGTGTTAAGTTTGTGAACTAAATTAAAATTACCCCCAAAGTTGATGGCACAAAAGAGTAATTAACCCTAAAGTTTATTACATATGTGTAATATATATATTTATAGTCTTTTTAATATTAGATGCACTTTATGTAACTTTGCATGAAATACGTCTAACTTATGGAGTAATTTCTCTCAAAATATTCAATTTTATTTTTATTTTTACGCTCGTTTGGTTCTCAACAGGTTTAAGACAAAGAAAAACAAAAATATTTGAAATTGCTAAAGAGTTAGGCTATTGTCACCACATAAAGTATTCTAAGCCGTTGCTTAGTTTATAGTTTTTAAGGTTTTATGAAAATATAAAAGGTTTCTACGACAATTGTTTACGTGGTCTACTAAAAAACATCATTCCGAACAATTTTGTAGTAGAAAGTTTTTCCAAAATCTATCGTTAAAGTGAAGTTTTTGATTATTTTTTATTAAACATTTTGTAAAAATAAAACACACAAACATAAGTTGAAAATGAATCCATTTTCAACCAAGCAAATCCAAACCGTGTACTATTTTTTTGGGTGGTTACAACAATTTTATCCAAAAGCCACCCCACCCCTCCAAACCACAATGTCACCGCCTTAGGATAGCTTTGACCTCCTCTTATTTTTCATTTAAGGGGGTTTGATCATTATATAAAACTTATTTGATAATTAGTTAAGTAAATTTTTTTAAAAAAATTATTTAGTCAATTTAAGTTATTATCGATCAAAATACCCTTCCATTTTGCCCAAACATTGAACAAGTCACCATCCCCTCTCCCTCTGTTCTCTGTCGCGTAAGTTGATTCATCTACCAAAAAAAAAAACAATGACTTGTTCATTTTCAACTTATGTTCGGATAAACATAAAGATGATAAAGCGTAAAATGTTAAACAACATCAATAAGAGATCTAATCCACCTAAAACAAAAAACAAAAAACAAAGAGGAGGCGGTGTGCGGTCACCTTAGCCTTCTTGGGTGTACGTCCGCGTGGCTTCCCACTTCCCAAAGTAGCCGCCTTCTTCTTGCGTTAAAGAGCAAAGTGGTGATGATAGACTTGCCTTGACTGGGGAGCACGTGGCAGCAATTGAGGCCAAGACTGAACCAGCTTTTTCATTTCTTTGGCTTCTCTTAGGATCTGTTTGGGAGTTTCAGATTCTGGATCAAATCCACTCTTATTCATAATTGTTATCTGATTTTTAAATAAATCAAGTTACAGTTGGTTTGAAAAAAAACTGCGTTTATATCTTATTTTTAGAACAAAACTGAACTGATTAGGAAGAAAAAAAGATATACCAACAGTACAAAATCAAAACTAACTAGACTTATCCTTAATTGCTTAAATTTTTAAGTTTTCCAAACAGCCTCTTATGCAATGTTCCAATCAAGACCAGTGCTGGAGAGTGAGGGAGGAAGTGGAGGGGAGAGAGAAATGAAAAAAACCGAAGCAAAAGGTAACCCTTGTAGGGCAAGATTTTACAATTTCGAAAGTGCATGACAAACAATAAAATTTTGGGTTAAGTTATCGCAATCATATAAAGTATTCTAAACCACCACTTAATTTACGATTTTTAAGGTTTTATGAAAAGTATAAAAAGTTTCTACAAAACCATAATTCCCAAACAACTTTATAAAAAAAAAAAAAATTCAAAAATCTATCGTTTAAGTGGAGTTTTTGGCTATTTTTCATAAAACATTTTGTAAAAATGAAACATAAATTATAAATGGTCAAAAAATCCATTTAAATGATAGATTTTGGATTTTTTTTTAAAAAAATTTTTTTTTTACAAAGTTGTTTGGAATGATGTTTTCTAGTGGACCACAACTAATTTTCGTAAAAACCTTAAAAAGTGTAAACTAAGCGAGGGTTTAAAGTAATTTATGTGGTGACAATACCCTCCCTCTAAAATTTTACACACAATAAAATTTTATAGTTTTAAAAAATAATAAAATTTTATATTTTAACAAAGTATACTGTCAAATTGTAAAATTTTATAGTTTTACGAAATAATAAAATATTATAGCTTTACGAAGTGTTATATTAGATCGAGCCCAAATTTTAAAATTGTAAAATTTTTAATTTTTTTAATGATTACTTAAACAATATGAATCTTGTTTCGAAGATGTTGGTGAGTAAGTTCCAATAGTATAATTTTTTTTTTTTTTTTTGAAAATGAATGTATATATTGCAAGTTATAAGCTTTTAAAAATTGGAACACTAAAAAACCAAGATGGTTACCGAGGGTGTTTTTAATAACCAAAAAAAATAAAGTATTCTCAATAACAATATGGGTGAATCAAGGATTAATTTTTTTTAAATAAAAAGATGACTAATTGCTAAATAAGTTTCACTTCATTAATTAATTAAATTAGAAAAATTCTTACTTGACTAATTGCTAATATTTTATTTAATTATAAACTAATCACTAATTTCTCCTATATATATATATATAATTTAAATTACAATTGATAAAATCGATCCCTGTATCTAAGCCCTCTAATATTAATAAATAAGTATCACTACTTCTCTATAAATTTGAATATGAGACTACTTACTAACAAGTTAAGAGAATATCACTAAGTTATAATGCCAACGGCACTTTTAGCCAAAATTTTAAAATCAAGAGTTTTATATTTTAAAATTGAAATTTTGCTTCCAACCAAAATACGTTTATTCTTGAAAATGACTAATATACCTATTTAAATTGGCAATCAATCTCCTCACCCACTTTGCATGGTGACAAAATTCTTTAAAGGACATAATTTGACCATTCATTTGGAAGAGACGGTCCAACTCAAATTGGAACAGTTAGTCAATCACGCTAGAAGAATTTAGGACGAGAATAAGAATGGGTTCCCATTAAGGTTCATATACCCCCGTGAACCAAGTTCTCTTATTCATTTATTGGTCAATCGAAAGGGTTGAAGCAGCCAACTAGAAATCTTGGCAGATGTTACAAGTATTTATTTATTTATTTATTTATTTTTTGGGTAAATTACATTTGCACCCTCTAATATGAGAAAAACTTTCATGTAATTGTGACACGGCCACGTGGTGGTGTCACAGGCCAATCAGAGTCAAACAAAATGGGATTGTGTTTCATTTTGCTTGGCTCTGATTGGCCATTGACATTACGTGGTCCATGTCATAGTTAAATGGAAGTTCTCCTCTAATACATGAATTACAGATACGTCCCCTTCTTTTCTTTTTCTTTTTTTCTTTTTTTTTTTTTTTTTTGTCAGGTACAAAGGATTAGCCAAACTAGGACCTGACAAAGGAGACGGAGGACATATTCACTAGTAGCAAAGGGGTGAGCCTCATAAGTGGTTGGCTGAGAAAAACTAGCCTTTTATTATGTGCCTTTCCTTTTTTAGCAAGAAAGTTAGCACAAGAATTTCTTTCCCGAAGAATGTGGGTGATGGAGCACTCCCAATCACACTGAATAAGACTCTTACAGTCTTAGATCACTGCCGCCAAATGGTGGCTTTCATTGTCTTCATGGATGTGTTTGATAGCAAGTTCAGAATCAGTCTCTACCACAATCTTTGGGATATCTTTCCTTCAAGCCTCCTTAAGCCCAACACGAATGGCCTAGAGCTCAGCTTCTAAAGTAGTGCAGTCACCCAAACTTTCCCAAAACTTTGCACAATCAAACATCACTATCATTGCGGATAAGGCCACTATGAGCGCTGTGTCCTAAACCACGCCGGCTCGGGAGTACGCCACTAGCCAGGAGGGCTAGCGCGGAGTAGAGTCGCCACCCGATTTGGTTTCGGGAACCAATTTGACCCCTAGCAAGGGTCTAATCCGTCATAACCAGAGAATTTAGGATTCGAAGTTAAGGTACGTTGTTGGGAAGGTGTTAGGCACCCAACAACGCCAGGTCGAAGCCGGCCCCCACACGTGTTTTGTTGGCTTTAATTAACAAGAATCATCAATTGGATTTAACCCTATCCATGCAATATGCAATTTAATTCAAGTGATATCACGCAATAATGGTAAATAAATAAATAAATATGAATTATACAAAGAATCAATATAACAAAAGGGCTAATCTAAATAATGATACAAAAATAAAGAAAGAGTCAAATAAAGAAAGAAATAAATGAATAGACAAGTAAGAAAAATAAAAGTATGAGAGGAAATAATCTACTAATAATGAAAGAGAAACAAATAAGTAAAGAAACAAGCAGATAAGCAAGGAAGAGAATAAAAATAAATAAAGGAATGGTTTAAATAAAGAACTAATCTAGAGAAATAAATAATAAAATATGAAACTAATCTAAATAAAGAAATGATAATAAAAAGAAGATTGACATAAAGAAAGAAAGATATGTGAGGGATAAACAAACATAGTATTAACCTAAACTAGGGAATAGATAAAATATGGAATCAAACAAGTATGGAATGAATAATATAGAATAAAATAAATATAATAAAAGAGTCAACCGATCATACAAAGGAGGTGCGTACGCACAACCGTAAAGTGCGTACGCACTTTCGATTTATGCGTACGTACATTAGATTCACGGAACCCTGAAATTAATGATATGCTTCCACAAGTAATAAAATATGTAAATGTATAAAAGAACTATGATAATCAAGTCCTAAATCTATATACACATAAGTAAAAAGATTAAAATGATAAAAATAAAATTAGTAAGGGATGGGAATAAATCAAAATGAACTAAGAAAAAGAAATCTTAATTTAGTGAATGAAAATACATATGCAGAGATAAATGCGCCTATTCTACTATGTGGTTACATAAATTAATCGATGCAGAAAATTACTAATCATGTGAAAGACGAAATAAATAAAAATCAAAAGAGAACTAAATAAATAAATTTACTGAGAAATGAGAAATAACTAAACAAAATGAATACTCAATTATGGGAGAAAGAGAAGCATATCCGGACATTCAAAAATAATAACCAGCTATCTCAAATAATGGAGAAAGAGATGGAAAAGTAAGCGATACCCTCAGGTTGGGCGATATGTAGGATGAAACTTTGATGAATTCTCTCCTTCAAGTCTCCGTGATCACAGCCGTCCTTCTCTCTCTTAGCTTCTAGGTTTGTAGGAATGGTAGCTAGGGTTTTTAGAAGTGGTGGCTAGGGAATGGTTTAGAGAATGGTGATAGCTAGAGAATAGTTGAGGTCCTCTTTCTCGGTTGAAAGTGCTATATTTATAGAGGCAGTATTAGGGTTTTGGAGGAGCTAGGTTAGGGTTTCTGGCTTCTCTAGCTGTTACAAGGTGGCTACAAAATAGGTCAAACCTTCATAAGGTAACAAGGGGAATACCAAAATTGAGGGAAAAAATCCGGATTTAGGAGTTAATGTGCGTATGCACAATTAAAAGGTGCGTACGCACCACTGAATTGCACGTACGTACAAATATTTAATTATGGGCTTCCGCGGGTTGGGCTACGATTGTGATCACGTTAACTCTTCAAGGATCATTCATCAATTATTTTAAACTAGATCACCCTTCATCATTGGGCTTAAAAGAAGTGGACTTAAAATGTTTAGGCGGTACAAAATTGGGTGTCAACAGCCACCAATACCTGTAGGCCCAGAGTTACCCTAAAACATCTATCAATATTAATTTTAAAGAAACCTATAGAAAGAAAATTCCATTTAACTAACCTGGATTCTCTTCTAGAGAGAGTACCAATAGGGGAAGGGGGCGCGGCTCCTCTCAATTACAAGGAATCTACTGGACATCCAGTAGTGATTGCAGGATGTTGGCACATCAATAAGATTGTAAATATACGGCTAGGATTTGTGGGATCTTATACTGTATGCAAAACATCTCGTTTTATGTTATTTAGGTTTGTAAACGGTGTCTAACAAACATTAATTCTAGGCTCTCTCATCTCTTTCTCTGCAACCCAAGGATTTGTCCCATGAAACCCATGGCTACCCCCTAAAATACCCTCACAAAACCCCACATAATCGTATACCATCCTTTCTCGATGTCCAATCTACTCGTGCCTGTGCTAGCTTTGGTGGCAACCACTCCGACAACGACAAGGATGCTGTGGTTGGGGCTTTTAGCTTGTGGCTTCTTATAGGTGGTTGGGGCTTTCTGATTGATGGATGTGGTGGGGATCCCAGCTTTGATATTTCTCTTTCTGGTGGCACTCGTTTTGTTTGCTGGCAGTGGTGGCAGTAGATGAAAGTGGAATCTTTGTGTGTAGTTGTTTTGTTGCTGTATTGGAGTGAATACCTTTTGTGTTGTGCTTGTGTTTCTAGGTAGCTTGTGGGTGCTTAAGATGGGTTGGGTGGTTGTGGGCTTGTGGCCAAGAGTATTGAAGAGGTGTTTTTTGAACCTATCCTTTGTTAGTATGTTAGATTGACTCCATTTACAATATAAAATGAGGCATTTTACATAAAGCATAAGATCCCAAAAATCCTAACCGTATATTTACAATTTTATTGATGTGTCAACATCCTGTTATCACTACTGGATGTCCAGTAAATTTCTTGTAATGGAGAAGAGCCAAGCCTAGGGAAAGGACCAGCTAAAGTAGAAATAATATCATTAGTAAGGGATTTGGATTTGCTCAAGTTTGCCCCCAAAACTTGAGCATCTAGTAGCCGCGCGATGCTCGCCACGTGGACAGCTTCTCCTTCAACGGCTGGGATTGAATTTGCACTTCCATCTGGGTTTACGGTAACGCCGTTTGGGGGGGGGGGATGGAAATGCACTAGAAACGGTGCCGTTTTGACCTGCAAAAACATAAGCAAAGGGGGGGGAGCGGGATTCCATATGGGTTTCCATTTTGATTTTGGCTCCTCTTCTTCTCTCTCTTTCTCTCTCTCTCTCTCTCTCTCTCTCTCTCTCTCTCTCTTTCTCCCCTCCATTATCTCACCCTCGCCTTTCCTCCATTATCGCACCCGCATCGTCCACTCTCTCCTCGTGGTGAAGCTCGCGACGGGTGTGAAGGTTAACTCCAGATCTAGTTAAAGGAGCTCACGATGGCAGTGGTGAAGCAAAAAACACCAGATCTGGGGATATGCTTGCTCGCGACGGCAGTGGTGAAGCCCTTCCCCCCGCCGACGGCAACCTCCTTCCCCCCGACGGCAGTGGTGAGTTAGGGTTTCCAATTTTTTTATTTTTTTTTTGGCTGCCAGTTGGGGATATGCTTGTGTGTGGTCTGCGTTTTTTTTCCCCCCGCCGACAGCGACCTCCTTCCCCCCGACGGCAGTGGTCAGTTAGGGTTTTCAATTTTTTTTTTGGCTGCCAGTTAGGGATATGCTTGTGAAATATTGTGTTAATGGCCTGTAGTAGTTGATTTATTCCTTGTTAGCGGAATTTCTTTTTTTTTTTTTTTTTTTTTGCTGCCAGTTGGGGTTTTGAAGCCTAACTGGATGTGGACCAACGCGGTAAGTTAATCGTATTAAGGGCAGATGTAAAATGCATCAGGTGGTTGTGCTCTGAATAGGCAAGAAATAGAATTGTGTCAAAAAAAAAAAAAAAAAAAAAGCTTGATTCTCGGCAGTGGTGAGTTAGGGTTTTCTTTTCTTTCTTTTTTTTTTTTTTTTTGGCTGCCAGTTGGGAATATGCTTGTGGTCTGCGTTTTTTTTTTATTTTTTTTTATAGCATAAATATTGTGTTAATGGCCTGTGAGTTAGGGTTTTTGATATTGTGTTAATGGCCTGTGAGAATAAGTTTTTTTTTTTGTTTTTTTCTTTGGTTGTGCTGATTGAGACTCTCAAGAATTAGCCTGGTTCGAAATAGCCTTCTATTATTTATTTGTTAATGTGAAAGAAGCTCTAACTGACTCTAAAGCATGGTTATGAAAAGAAAGCACTCCTGCAAATTCATGCCTTTACATGACTAGTTATTATGTGCCTTTTAACACTACTCTACCAATATGAGTATTACACGCCAATTCATGCCTTTACATGACTAGTTAGCAACCAATGGATATGAGAATTATGTGCCTTTTGGTCTTACCATGGTGAAGGCATCTCTTTGATAGGATTTCTATGGGAAAGGGGAGCGGAGGGGTGGGGTGGGATGGGGTGGGGTGAGGATATTGTCATATTGGGAGAACAGGGTCAAAGGGAAGCAAGTGTTATTACCCAAACAATTGTTGTAAGAAATCTTAAGGGTGCATTTGAATATCCATGGCATTGGAATGATTCGCCTGTTTTATGTTGCATTTTAAGGCATAAACCCATTCTCTAGAATTATTGCCAGTATTCTGATCTGTTTGTGTGTTTTGAATTTTTGCGTTATTTTTTTAAATTTTTTTTTTGCTGCCAGTTGCAATTAGATTTCTTTAAATCCACATATTCAGTCAATACAAGCATCTGATGGAATTTTTGCGTTATTTTTTTATTTTTTTATTTTTATTTTTTTCTGCCAGTTGCAATTAGATTTCTTTAAATCCACATATTCAGTCAATACAGGCATCTGATGCACTTCTTTGACTACAGATATTATTCAGTTTATTGGGTTTTAAGTTTTGGTCTCAAAAAAGATATTATTAGCATTGTGCAATATTGGTTGATAACTCGACACCTTGTGTTATCAGTTATGCAAATGATAATGTATATCTGTTATTCATGTTTAAAAAAAAAAAAAAAAAAGGGTATATCTGTTGGAGGTTTCTTTCATCAACTATCATGCAATTGACCTATATTTAAATTTTAATCTATGTTGCATGAACATGGACTTACAACATGGATATGATTCAAGCATTTCGGGGTGGAAATTTTCTAAAAGATAGGACACATAAGGGGCACATTTTTTTTTATTTTATTTTTAAAAATTTAATTGAATTTTATAACAAGGGTGTTATGAGCTTTGGCCCTAACTAATTCCTTGGGCACGTGCAGTCCCCTCGTCTACACGCACTGGGCTATTACTAGGCCCTTTAGGCCTTGGGGGTAGCCTTAAAGGGGATCAACATTTTCGTGGGGTTTAAACATTGAACCTACGCTTCCTGAGGCGCTTATCAAGGCTTGGCTTGCTACTAGGCTAACCCCTTGGGGTTACACATAAAAAGCATTTGTTGACATATCTATATCTTTATTTTTGTTATTGCCCCGATGGCAGTGGTGAGTTAGGGTTTTCAATTTTTTTTTTTTTTTTTTTTGTAAACATGTTCTTATTGTGAGAATTGATTTTAAATATTGTGGGTGAAGAAATGGAGTTGGCAAGAGAAGAAAGTGTTGATCAATTGGAATAGAAACTGATGATGGGTATGGAGTTTGATTGAGTATTGATTTTACTTTCTTATATTGTTTGATGAACAAACTCTATCGTTTTGATTTATTTGGTGAATTTAATTTTTGTACCTTTTTTACTTTTTCCATTCAGGGTTGATGAACAAGCTCTTATGGACCTATCAATTGTTGCTATTGAAGATTGATTGCCAAAGCATGGAACGAAGTGAAAAGAATGATTTTTGTCCCAATTATTTTTATTTGATGTATTTTGATTTAATGTGTACGCTAAATATAGATGTAAACTTAATTTATTTCTTTTTTTGGTTGTTTTTATTGGGGACTAATTGTTGGTAGATGATTTTTGTTACGATGGATGTTTTATTGCGGACTAATTGTTGATAGATAATAAGTCGATAACTTGGGATGTCCTTATTATAGATAGGGTTATGTCAGATTTTCTAAAAAAATTTGCTACCTTGATATATTGTTGGCTACTAAATAAATAATGAGTAGTTTGATTTTGTATAGGTTTAAACCTGTAGGAGTGCGTTCTGATTTTAAATATTGTGGGTGAAGAAATGGAGTTGGCAACTAGAATTTTGTTTTTTTTTGGATAGTTTGTATGGATGGGATTGATATGTACAGGTTTTCAGTAGCACTAATTGTGACCATTAGTATGATCTTATTTTGCCAATTATTTTTGCCAGCTCATGACAATGAGAATTGATCCCATTTTAAGTAGCCCTATCTTGTGGCACAACTCAACTCTATTTGCCAAATGTTTGTCCATTTGAGCTTGGTTGATCACATCATGCACTTAGCAATTAATAGAACCAATCAGAAATGAGAAAACCATTATGAATAATAAGTGCTAAATAGCACCATGTACCCCAAGCTAGTCAACCTTTGTTCTTAACAAAAGAGCACTATAATCATGCATAAGAGAGTCAAATACTTAGTATGTACATTCAATAAAAACATAGCAGGAGCTTCTTGATTAAACACTAATGGGATTGCACCAAATACCAAATAAGAGCAAATTAGAATGGTCAGACCCGAATGGAATTTTTTTGGAAAAATGAAGATTTCTATTCATAAATTTCTAATGGCCAGACCCAAATGGAAGCTTTAAACCCCCCCCCCCCCCCCCCCCCCCCCCCAAAAAAAAAAAAAAAAAAAAATCCCAACAACCAACTTTAGGCTTGTTCAGTCTGGCTTTCATCTTTTACAATATATTAAGGCACAAATATATTAAGGCACCAAATTTTTTGGAAAATTCGACATGACCCTATCTATAATCAGGACATCCCAAGTTATCGACTTATCAAGTCTGTACAAAATCAAACTCAACCGCAAATAAAAACAACATATCCTGTACATCATTCCATTGAACCAATAAACCATCCATCGTAACAAAAATCATCCACTAACAATTAGTTTGCAATAACAACAATTAGTGCTCAAATTGACTACAATTGGTGCTCAAATCATCCACTAACAAAAATCATCCGCCAAAACACCCAAGACAGAGCGTTAATGGAAAGGCAACTAATCTATAAACCCCAAAATGACTACAATTGGTGCGCAAATTGTTATGCCGGTTGAGCAGCCAAGCCCAGCCATAACTTTCTTTCAACTGGCTTGGAAGGAGCTGCCGTTGAGTTGCCTATATAGTAGGGTGTTTTTGCGTGATCCTGAAAAAATATATGTTGCATGAACATGGGGATGTATAAAAAACAAGCTATGGTGCAAAGGAATAAATCAGCTACTACAAGCCATTAACACAATATTTATGCAAAAAAAAAAAAAAAAAAAAAACGCAGTATAGGAGGCCCTTCTCAACATCCACCCCAAATTAATCCTTCTCAACATCAATTTACTTTGTCAACTTTAGCATTTGTAATGCACGAAATATAGGAGGAAACCCCATCCTGAACTTATAAAGAAACAAAGTATATGTTTGGTACAAAATATTATAATGTTTGATCTATTTTAAAGCTCACAACTAAATAGCTGTAAGAAATTGTATTCAGAGCACAACCACCTAATGCATATTCAGAGCATATTTCTTGCATATTCAGAGTACAATTCTAATGCATATTCAGAGCATATTTCTTGCATATTTAGAGCACATATTCAGAGTACAACCACAACGAGAATCAAGTTTTTTTTTTTTTTTTGACACAATTTTATTTCTTACATATTCAGAGCACAACCACCTAATGCATTTTACATCTGCCCTTGATACGATTAACTCACCATGTTGGTCCACATCCAGTTGGGCTTCAAAAAAAATTGAAAACCCTAACTCACCACTGCCGTTGGGGGGAAGGAGGTTGCCGTCGGCGGGGGGAAAAAAAAACGCAGACCACACACAAACATATCCCTAACTGGCAACCAAACAAAAAAAAAAAAAAACAATTGGAAACCCTAACTCACCACTGCCGTCAGGGGGAAGGAGGTTGCCGTCGGCGGGGGGAAGGGCTTCACTACTGCCGTCGCGAGCAAGCATATCCCCAGATCTGGTGTTTTTTGCTTCACCACTGCCGTCGCGAGCTCCTTTAACCAGATTTGGAGTTAACCTTCACACTCGTCGCGAGCTTCACCACGAGGAGAGAGAGTGGACGATGTGGGTGCGATAATGGAGGAGAGAGAGAGAGAGAAGAAGAGGAGCCAAAATCAAAATGAAAACCCAAATGGAATCCCGTTCCCCCCCCCCCCCCCCCTTTTGCTTTTGTTTTTGCAGGTCAAAACGGCACCGTTTCTGGTGCATTTCCATCCCCCCTCCAAACGGCTTTACCGTAAACCCAGATGGAAGTGCAAATTCAATCCCAGCCGTTGAAGGAGAAGCTGTCCACGTGGCAAGCATCGCACGGCTACTGGACGCTCAAGTTTTGGGGGCAAACTTGAGCAAATCCAAATCCCATTAGTAAGTACCCTAGCCTGATGGACAACCAAACCCCCTTTTTTGCTTTTGAAATTACACTACCACCGCTTGTCAGAACAGAGTAAATAAAATGACGCAAATACCCCTAATGTAAAACACACCGTTTTAACCCTTCCCCTCTTCCTTCTTATTAGTTTTTTTTTTTTTTTTTTTTTGGTAAAAACACATCCCCTCTTCATCACAGTGATTCCGCATCTGTACCTCTCTGCAACAACAGGGAGTTTATAATATGCACGGCAAAGATCTATGCCCCTTCGTCCACAAGGCCTTCACCTTCAGCAAGCTCGATATTCTTCTTCCTCTTAATTTTTAAATTTTCTTTTCTCTTTTTTTTTTCATGCTTTGTTCTTGTTCTTTTTTTTTTTTTTTTTTTTTTTTTTTTTGTGATGCTCTGTTTTTCTGTTACTCTCTTTTTACCACTTTCAGATATCTTCAACTTAAGATGAAGTTCATGACCTTGTGTAGAAGGTTTCTAATCAAATGCGTAGATGGTATAGTGATGCTATTCTCCACACCTCTTTGTAAACAATTTTGTGGGGAAGATTTTGAGAGCAAATTCCTATTTCCTTCTTAAGTGCCAGGATTGCTCCTTCTTGTAAGTTCTTTCTAGGACGTTAAGTGCCAGGCAAAAAAACAACACATAGGATCAAGCCCAGTTAAAAAACAAAAAGGAACGTGAAAACTACCAAACCCGAAGACCTCTCTCTGCAAATTGAACCTATAGTTGCTACTGCAAATTGAACCTATAGTTGCTGCTACACTGGAATAGCATCACTTAGGTTAGTGGTGTTGTTGTTGTTGTTGTTGTTTATTTATTTATTTTTTTTTGGTGGGATTTATGGTCAGGGTGTCTGGGTTAGCTTGCGCGCATTTTGACTAAATCTCTTTCCGGATAATATCAAGGGTGCACTCCCCTACATCGGTCTGATCCATTTAAGAATTAATTCCTGGAGTGCTTTTTAGAGGAATCAAACCTAGGTTAATAGAACACAGGGATTCTTCTCCTACCAACTGGATTAACTCCCTTGGATCACTGAGGTTAGATTTTATGATGCCTACAGAAACTCTCTACAACCTCAGACAGAATAAAAATATAATTCTTTTTTTATTTAAAAGAAGGTCTCCGCTGCCATTTACCATAAGGGGAAAAGTGTATGTAGCACTATTTACCAACGAGTCTTATATAGGAAAGATGAAAATAAGACAAGCAATTGTACTTTTAAAAGAAAATCGAAAGAGAAATAAGTACTAATATAATTTTAGCTTGATATAGTTTTATTCTTTTTCCTTTTCCTTTTTCTCCCTAGCAAAATTCGTGAAACAAATGGAGGGTTAGAGCACTGGTTTTGGGTTTAATTTCCCACTATCTTTTGGGATCAATCACCAACTACAATTAACGTCCGGCTAATTAATGTGAAGTGGACGATGATTTCATCAGTGTCTAGGGATTAGTAAGACTAAAAGTATGGATACCCACCCCCTAGCAACAAAAAAAAAAAAAAAAATAGAGCCACTAGGATCTGGGGCTTGTCTAGTGGGAAGGTGGGGTAATGAATAGGATTAGGATATATCAAGTATTTGAACCCCTCTAATTATACCTCAAAAAAAAATAAAAAATAAAAAAAAACAACAGACTAAGTGAATTAAATAGGAGACAATACCACAAAGGCTTCCATTTTTTTTTTTATTTTTTTTTATTTATATCTAATAAATGTGGTCTCCCTTTTAACAGTGGTATGAAATTGTCATTGACAATGAAAAGTTTAATTATCTGAATAAATTAGCTTTATGTTATAAGTGTTGGAAACTTTGAATGTGAATGATGGGCCTTGGACTGGTTTAAAGCTAGTGCTACCGACAATGTTAGAAACAAGAGGATGGCTATTGAAACCCCTCAACATTATTTGTAAATCCCATTTTTTTTTTTTTCACTTTTTAAAGTTTTATGACAAAAAAAAAAAAAAGAAAAAAAAAAGTTTTGATGAAAACTGAGCATGTTGTTAACTAGAAAACAACATTTTGAACAATTTTGTAGAAGAAAATTTTTCAAAAATCTGTCGTTTAAGTAAACCTTTTGCCAATTATAATTTTCGTTTCTATAAAAATGAAATAGAGACTGTAAATAGACAAAAAATCCTCTTAAACGTTAGATTTTGGAAGAAATTTCTTTTACAAAGTTGTTCAAAATAATGTTTTTTAATAAACAACGCAAACAGGTTTCATATATAAAAGCCTTTTATATTTTTCATAAAATCTTAAAAAGTGTAAAGAAGTAGAGTCTATATAAATAAAGTTGAGGGGTTGCAATAGCCGCCCTCTAGAAACTAATCGAGTTTTACATGAGCCAAGAAAAGCCCAATTACGGTGACTAAGAAGCCAATCAGAGGCTGCTTTACCCTCGTATCAAAGGGGATTGCTATTGGCACATAAAAACTTGCTTTTTATCCTCCATTTATTTTACAATTCATCAAAGTTTAATGAAAAATATTAAAAGTTTTAATGAAAATTGGTCACATTGTCCACTAGAAAACATCATTTTGAACAATTTTGTAGAAATTTTTTTTTCCCCCCCAAAATCTATCATTTAAGTGGACCTTTTGACATTTTTTTCATGAAATATTTTGTATAAATGAAATAGAGATTATAAATGAACAAAAAGTCTATTCAAACGATAGATTTTAGAAAAAAAAATTTCGACAAAATTATTCAAAATGATGTTTTTTAGTGAGCCCATTCTTATCATCGTCCCAAATTTCTCTCCCGTGATTAACAATCTCTTTCAATTTTAGTTGGATAGTCTCTTTCAAAGGAATGGTCAAATTATGTCCAAGAGCATCTCCTTAAAAGAAAGGGAAATTTATTGCGATTGTTTAGAAGTTTGAAAATACAAGATCAAGTATGTGAAGGCAATTTAAGTCCTTTTGTTGAAAAACAGGTTTGGTTGAACTCATTGTCTTGATTTCAAACTATTTCAAAGGGTTTGATCGTTCTATTATTATTATTATTATTATCATTGCGTACTATTTATTTGATGAAGGGTGTATGTGAGTCTTTTTAAAAATAAAGATAAAGATATCTTGGTTGAAAGGGAAATTTCAATCTTAAAGCATGGAAACAAAGATTTTGAAAATTTTGGTCAAATTTAACGAAGTCATCGAAAGTTGGCTTGACATGAGTATGAAAGCAAAACTAGAGAAATGAAATGCTCGGACTTTCTTTCATTTTTTTAATTGGACTGGCTTTTCAATTTACTTGACAACCTACCTTGTTAGGTAGAGAGTCCACACAAATATAAGAAATCATGTGTCTAAGAACAGTATGCTCTAATACCTTGTCACGTTTTTTAAGGTTTTGTTAAAAATATAAAAAGTTTCTACAAAAACATAATTCCCGAACAACTTTGTAAAAAAAATAATAATAAAATAAATAAATAAATTCCAAAATATATCATTTAAGTAGAGTTTTTGGCTATTTTTCATGAAACATTTTGTAAAAATGAAATATAAATTATAAATGGCCAAAAAAATCCACTTAAATAATAGATTTTGGAATTTTTTTTTTTAATAAAGTTGTTTGAAATGATGTTTTCTAGTGGACCACAACTAGTTTTCGTAAAAACCTTAAAAGTGTAAACTAAGTGGGGGTTTAAAGTAATTTATGTGATGAAAATACTCTCCCTCTAAAATTTTACACACAATAAAATTTTATAGTTTTAAAAAATAATAAAATTTTACATTTTAACGAAGTATACTGTCAAATTGTAAAATTTTATAGTTTTATGAAATAATAAAATATTATAGCTTTTTGAAGTGTAATATTAGATCAAGCCCAAATTGTAAAATTTTACAATCTTCAATTTTTTTAATGACTACTTAAACAATATGGATCTTGTTTCGAAGATGTCGATGAGTAAGTTCCAATAGTATAATTTTAAAAAAAAAAAAAAAATGAATGTATATATTTCAAGTTATAAGCTTTTAAAAATTGGAACACTGAAAAACCAAGTTAGTTACAGAGGGTGTTCTTAATAACAAAAAAAAAAAAAAAAAAAAAAGGTATTCTCAATAACAATAAGGGTGAATCAATGATTAATTTTTTTTTTAATAAAAAAGGTGACTAATTGCTAAATAAGTTTCACTCCATTAATTAATTGAATTAGAAAAATTATTACTTGACTAATTGCTAATATTTTATTTAATTATGGACTAATCGCCAATTTCTCCTATATATATATAATTTAAATTACAATTGATAAAATCGATCCCTATATCTAAGCCCTCTAATATTAAATAAATAAGTATCACTACTTCTCTATAAATTTGAATCTGAGATTACTTACTCAACAAGTTAGGAGAATATCACTAGGCTATAATGCCAATGACACTTTTAGCCAAAATTTTAAAATCAAGAGTTTTATACTATAAAATTGAAATTTCGCTTCCAACCAAAATATCTTTATTTTTGAAAATGACTAAAATACTTAGGCTATGTTTGTTTGGTTGGAATGGAATGGATGGAATGGAATCTCATTCCAATTCATTCCAAACAACATGTTTGGATGAGGTAATTATATCGGAATGGAATCAAATAGTGGTAGTGAATTATAATGATATTCATTCCGCAATGTTTATTTCAACCTCATTTCATTCCAGACTATTTTGAGCATGGAATCGGATTCCATTCCCCCCATTCCATTCCAACCAAACAAACATGGCCTTATTTAAATTGGCATTCAATCTCCTCACCCACTTTGCATGGTGGCAAAATTCTTTAAAGGACATAATTTGACCATTCATTTGGAAGAGACGGTCCAACTCAAATTGAAAGAGTCAGTCAATTACGCTAGAAGAATTTAGGACGACAATAAGAATGGGTTCCCATTAAGGTTCATATAACCCCGTGAACAAAGTTCTCTTATTTATTTATTGGTCAATCAAAAGGGCTGAAGTATCCCACTAGAAATCTTGGCAGATGTTACAAGTATTTTTTTTTATTTCTTTTTTTTGGGTAAATTATACTTGCACCTCTAATATGGGAAAAACTTTCATGTAACTGTGATACGGCCACGTGATGTCATGGGTCAATTATAGATAAATAAAGTGAGATTATCAAAGTACCTTTTGGTCTCACAATCCTATTTTGTTTAGTTCTAATTAACCTATGACACCATGTGGTCCATGTCACAATTACATAGAAGTTGTTCTCCTCTAATACATTGTAATTACAGATACGGCCCTTTTTGCTTTTGAAATTGCACTGCCATCGTTGTCAGAACAGAGTAAAAGAAAATGACGCAAATACCCCTAGTGTAAAACACACCGTTTTAGCACTTCCCCTATTCCTTCTTATTTCTTTTGGTAAAAATACCGAATCCGCATGTGTACCTCTCTGCAGCAAAGGAGAGCAAGTGCCCTTTGCCATATGCACGGCAAAGATCTATGCCCATTCGTCCACAAGGCCTTCAGCTTCGGCAAGCTCGATAGTCTTTATCCTTTTAATTTTAAAATTTTTTTTTTCTCTTTTTTCCCATGCTTTGTTCTTGTTCTTTTTTCATTTGTTTTCATTGTTTTTGTGATGCTCTGTTTTTCTCTTACTCTCTTTTTACCACTTCCAGATATCTTCAACTTAAGATGAAGTTCATGACCTTGCGTAGAAAGTTTCTAATCAAATGCGTAGATGGTATAGTGATGCTATTTTCCACACCGGCCCCTTTGTAAACAATTTTGTGGGGAAGATTTTGAGAGCAAATTCCTATTTTCTTTCTAGGACGTTAAGTACCAGGATTGCTTCTTCTTGTAAGTTCTGTCTAGGACGTTAAGGGTCGGGCCAAAAAAAAAAAAACAGATCAAGCCCAATTAAAAAACAAAAAGGAACGTGAAAACTACCAAACCCGAACCTATAGTTACTACTAAGCTGGAATAGCATCACTTAGGTTAGATTTTATGATGCCTACACGAACTCTCTACAACCTCGGACTGAATAAAAATAATTATAAAAAAAAAAAAAAAAAATGGTCTCCGCTGCAATTTACCGTAAGGGGAAAAGTATATGTAGCACTATTTACCAATGACTCTTGTACGAAAGATGATAATAAGACAAGGAGTTGTACTTTTACCTTGGATTTGGTTCGTAGATTCTACCAAAGAACAAAAAGAAAGGGAAAAAAAATGAGGAGAAAAGAAAATGAAAGGAAAGTAGAAAATCATATCAAGTCAAAATTATTTCAATTCTTTTTTTTCTTTTAATTTTTCATTGCAACCAAATAAAGAAAAGTAGAATTCTTTATACTTTATTTTTTTCCCTTGATAAAATTCACAAACCAAATAGAGCCTTAAAGGAAAATTAGAAGAAAAAGAAGGATTGAAATAATTTTGGTTCAATATAATTTTATTTTATTTTTCTTTCCCTTTTCTTTCCTAGTAAAATCTATGAATCAAGTAGAGGGTTAAAGCATTGGTTTTGGGTTTAATTTCCCACTATATCTTGGGGTCAATTACCAACTAGAGTTAACATGGGGCTAACTAATGCAAAGTGAACGATGATCTCATTAGTGTCTAGGGATTAGTAAGACTAAAAGTATGGATACCCACTCCCAGCGACAAGAAAAAAATAGAGCCACTGAAATCTGGGGGCTTGTCTAGTGGGAGGATAGGGTAAATGATAGGATTATGATATATTAAGTATTTGAACCCCTCTAATTGCAAAAAAAAAAAAAAAAAGGGGAAAAAAACAACAGACTGAGTGAATTAAATAGGAGACAATATCACAAAGGCTTCCATTTTTTATTATTTATTTATTTATAATAAATGTGGTCTCCCTTTTAACAGTGGTATGAAATTGTCATTGACAATGAAAAATTTAATTATCTGAATAAATTAGCTTTATGTTATAAGTGTCAGAAACTTGGAATGTGAATAATGGGCCTTGGACTGTTTTAAAGCTAGTGTTTGTTTGTTTGTGTGTTTTTTTTTTTTTTTTTTTTTTTTTTTTTTGCACTTTTCAACGTTTTATGAAAAATAAAAAAAAGGTTTTCATGCAAAACTGAGTATGTTGTTCACTAGAAAAAATTATTTTGAACAATTTTGTAAAAGAAAATTTTTCCAAAATCTGTCGTTTAAGTGGACTTTTTGCCAATTATAATTTTCGTTTTTGTAAAAATGAAGTAGATACTATAAATAGACAAAAAAAAATCCTCTTAAACCTTAGATTTTGGAAAAAATTTCTTCTATAGTTAAAGTTGTTCAAAATAATATTTTCTAATAGACAAGGCAAACAAGTTTCATATATTAAAACCCTTTATATTTTTCATAAAATCTTAAAAAGTGAAAAGAAGTGGAGTTTATATAAATAAAGTTGAGGGGTTGCAATAGCCGCCCTCTAGAAACTAATCGAGTTTTACATGAGCTAAGAAAAGCCCAATTATGATGACTAAGAAGCCAATCAGAGGCCACTCTACCCTCGTATCAAAGGGGACTCCTATTAGCACATAAAAACTTGCTTTTTATCCCCCACTTATTTTACAATTCATCAAAGTTTAATGAAAAATATTAAAAGTTTTAATGAAAATTGGTCACGTTGTCCACTAAAAAACATCATTTTGAACAACTTTGTAGAATAATTTTTTTTCCAAAATCTATCATTTAAGTGGACCTTTTAACAATTTTTCATGAAATATTTTGTATAAATGAAACAGAGATTATAAATGAACAAAAAGTCTATTCAAACGATAGATTTTAGAAAAAAAATATTTCGACAAAGTCATTCAAAATGATGTTTTTTAGTGAGCCCAATCTTATTATCGTACATCTCTCAAATTTCTCTCCTGTGATTAACAATCTCTTTCAATTTTAGTTGGACAGTCTCTTTCAAATGAATGGTCAAATTATGTCCAAGAGCATCTCCTTAAAAGAAAGGGAAAATCCTCTTCTTTTTTTTTCTCCATTCAAAGTGGGCTGGGTCGTAAGGAAATTTATTGCGATTGTTTAGAAGTTTGAAAATACAAGATCAAGTATGTGAAGGCAATTTAAGTCCTTTTGTTGAAAAACAGGTTTGGTTGAACACATTGTCTTGATTTCAAACTATCTCAAAGGGTTTGATCGTTCGATTATTATTATTGCGTACTATTTATTTGATGAAGGGTGTAATTCAGTCTTTTTAAAAATAAAGATATCTTGGTTGAAAGGGAAATTTCAGTCTTAAAGTATGAAAACAAAGATTTTGAAAATTTTGGTCAAATTTAATGAAGTCATCGAAGGTCGGCTTGACATGAGTATAAAAGCAAAACTAGAGAAATAAAGTGCTTGGACTTATTCTTTCATTTTTTTTAATTGGACTATCTTTTCAATTTGCTTGAAAACATACATTGTTAGGTATATGAAGAGCCATGTGCCCAAAAATAGTATGCTCTAATACCTTGTTTTGTTTCTAACTCAAACCCTAAGTTGTTAGATAGAAGGTCCAAATAAGAATACGAAACCATGTCAAATTTTATAACTAATCAATGTGAGACGTGATCTTTTTCTAATAATATTAAACAAAATGTTTCCTTTTGGAAAAAAAATAATAATAATAAGATCTGTAAACAATTAAGGTTAAAATTCATCCAATCGAAATTTACTTTTGACTTTTGTATAATTGATTGATTTACGTACTAACTTGGCAAAATATGAGATTGGACACCGATAATTACAGGAAGCATGGCATGTTCACTTAGAGAAGGAACAGAGGAATACATACAAGGGTATACGGAGTTCTACTCTTAAGAATCCAAACAAGACAATAGCTAGCCTCTACAACTATATGATGGCCAACCTAGGGAAGTATCTTTCACTTGCACTCTTAGTTGCTTGGGTGGTTTTGCTATCATTCTGCAAAGCAAACCCAGTACCAAAAACTGAAGCTGAGGCTCTCCTTAACTGGAAACAAAGCCTTGCAAACCAATCCATTCTCCAGTCATGGGTGAGTCTCAATTCCACTGCTACAAGTCCATGCAAATGGCGTGGAATAACATGCAACACGGCGGGAAGTGTGGTTGAAATAAACCTAGCATCCACGGGTTTACGAGGTACCCTTGATAACTTACATCTCTCTTCCTTTCCAAACCTTGGACGCCTTAATCTTAGAGTAAATGAACTCACAGGCACCATACCCATAAACATTGGCACACTTTCGAAGCTCCAATTACTTGATCTTGCGAGAAACTCTTTCAATGGTTCACTACCGCTTTCTCTTGCTAATCTTACTAAGCTTGTCCAGCTTGACATATCAAGAAACAACATAACCGGTGTGTTAGACCCCCGTTTATTCCCTGATGGCACAGGAGTCACCAAAACTGGCCTCATTAGTCTCAAATATCTACTTCTCCAAAGCACTGAGCTTGGTGGCCAACTTCCCTCAGAAATAGGAAATTCAAGAAATCTGTCCGTCATTGCCCTAGATAGGAGTTATTTTTCCGGTCATATTCCTCCATCTTTGGGTAATTTGAGTGAGCTGAATACTTTGCGTTTAGCCAGCAATAAACTTTCTGGAGAAATTCCACCGAATATTGGTTCTTTAAGCAAGTTAACCGATATACGCCTGCTAGAAAATCGGCTATCTGGTTCGGTACCTGAAGAAATTGGAAATCTTTCTTCACTGACTCTTCTTCTTCTGGCTTCTAACAACTTCTCTGGCCACTTACCACAACAAGTGTGTCGAGGTGGAAAGCTTAGAAACTTCACTGCAGCCTCTAATAATTTTGATGGACCAATCCCAATATCACTGAGAAACTGTCGATCCTTGTTTAGAGTCGCGCTTCAAAATAACCAACTAACTGGAAGAATAGACGAAGTTTTTGGAGTTTATCCAAACCTCACTTATATTGACTTGAGTTACAACCGATTGCAAGGTGAACTCTCGTCGAATTGGGAAGAATGCCCGAATTTGACAGCCCTGAAAGTTGCAGGGAATATGATTGGTGGCAAAATTCCAGATGAAATTGTTCAGATGAAACAAATGGTATTTCTTGACCTTTCTTCCAATCAACTTTCCGGAGAGATACCAGTGAGAATTGGTGAATTATCTCAGTTGGACTTTCTTAGCTTGAAAGAAAACAAGCTCTCTGGGCAGATACCGGCGGGAATTGGAGGACTATCCAATTTGGCGAGGCTGGACCTCTCCAATAATATGCTAACTGGACCAGTTCCTGATCAAATTGGGGACTGCTCCAAACTGCTTCGTTTATGCTTGAGCAAGAACCTCTTGAATGGTATGATCCCGTATCAAATTGGTAATCTTGTAGCCTTACAAGAATTGCTAGATTTGAGTTATAATTCACTGACTGGAGAGATCCCTTCACAGCTTGGAAAGCTTAGGAGTTTAGAAAACTTGAACATCTCACACAACAATCTCACTGGCTTGATCCCTGCTTCACTTAGCACCATGGTCAGCTTGTCGGCTGTTAACCTCTCATACAACGGCTTGGAGGGCCCTCTGCCTGATAGCAACGTCTTCCGTTTGACTTCCCCTGAGGATCTTAGCAAAAACAAAGATTTATGTGGTGCAATATTCCAAGGTCTGCGACCCTGCAAAACGGGTGGGCAAAATGGAGACAAAACTGTGATTGTTGTTGTTACTTCTGTGGTGAGCACGGTTTTTCTTGTGTTTGTGCTTGTTGGGATTTATGCATTTTTTGTCCCAAAAAAGGTGAGGCCACAAAAGACTTTGACAACAGAAAACCCATTTTCAATATGGAATTATGATGGGAAAATTGTGTACGAAGACATCCTTGAAGCCACAAAGGACTTTGACAACATGTATTGCATTGGGGTGGGAGGATCCGGAAAAGTGTACAGAGCAGTGCTACCAAGCGGTCAGGTAGTCGCAGTAAAGAAGCTGAGTTCCATGACCGGAGACCTGGAGATTGTGAATTTGAGAAGTTTTGAGAATGAGATAGTGGCCTTAACAGAAATACGACACCGAAACATTGTGAAACTATATGGGTTTTGTGCTCACAGAAAGCATACATTTTTGGTTTACGAGTTCGTGGAAAGCGGTAGCTTGGCTGATATGCTGAGCAATGACAAAGGAGCCAAAGAGTTAGATTGGGTCAAGAGGGTGAATATTGTCAAATGTGTAGCCCATGCCCTATCTTACATGCATCACAGCTGCACCCTGCCGATTATTCACCGGGACATATCGAGCAAGAATGTTTTACTGAGCTCTGAACTGGAGGCTCATGTTGCAGATTTTGGCACCGCGAGATTTCTGAAACCAGATTCTTCTAATTGGACCTCAATTGCAGGCACTTATGGTTATGTCGCTCCAGGCAAGCTCTAGATGTTCTCTCTTTTGTCTAAATGTTTTTTTTCTACTTGAACTAAACACATAATTCAGGATTTCCGAACCATTTTGGATGATGGAAATTTTAACCTTCAAATGCTATGAAAAACACACTAAAGCCATCCGTCGTCTTTTTTTTTTTTTTTTTTAATTTTCCTGGTGGAATTATTTTCTAGTTAACTTACCTCTTTTATTGCAGAGCTTGCTTATACCATGGCAATGACAGAAAAATGTGATGTTTATAGCTTTGGGGTTTTGACACTCGAAATATTGATGGGAAAGCATCCAGGCGAACTTATTTCCATCATACATTCATCAGCTGATCAAAACATCCATCAATACGATGTGTTCGATCCCCGCCTCTCACCTCCTGCAGATCAAAAGATTTCCGAGGAGTTGGCATTTCTAAAGAAGCTAGCTCTCTCATGTTTACATGCCAATCCCCAATCTCGACCGACCATGCAATTTGCGTCTCAACTGCTCGAAATGAAGGCTTCTTATGACTAGATAAATTCTCTTTCTGATCTCTCTGGCTCATGATATGGATGAGGCATGCCATGAGCACATAGCACAAATTTCCATTTGGTGTAAAGAAATGTATAGGGTGAGCAGTTCCAAACTGCACATTAATGGTTTCCCTTGTAGTTAGACTAGTTCTAAATTTTCTCGCAGGCACTGAAAATTTATGCTGTTTTTCTCAATCTATTTGGCATTTTTGTCACGGTTCTTGTAAAGAGTAAAAATGGCCCGGCCTACGGGAATATGATTGGCAAATCCCAATATTGTTTTCTCATTAGGAATTGCACAATTGAAATGGAATTTGAATCATTCCATTTATCTTTTACACAGAATTAAAAGTACAAATTCATAATCTTGGGATAGGAGCATGTAAAGAAACTAGAAAGTCATCACCAATCATGGTATATGGTGATTTAATTTTAGGAATTTATGAAATTCCCCTGTTTCAACTTTTTATTGTTCGTATTAATGGTGCCATTATCTCAAATTACACCTACTGAGAATAATAAATTTATTCAAAAAAAATTAAAAAAATTATATACCGAATATAATGAAGTAATTCATTTTCAATGGGACATTCAATCAGGCACTATATTGTTTCTCTAAGAGAAAAGCATGGCTCCCATTCAATCCCTGATGGGTTGGAAGCTTTATCCTAGGCGTTAACTGATGTAGAATATGTGAGTAGTGGCCTTATCCATGTTTAGGAAATTAGATTAGTTTGAAGCTGACTATTATTAGAATGAAAAACACATAAATACCCCAAGGGGGTGTTAATCCCTAAAATCTTAGCTGACCAAACAACCGTCTATCTGGGAGGATTACTGCAAATGATACTGCAGCCACTACTATTGAGTTGTACTTGGCCCAGGGTATTGAGGTCACACTATTCCGTTTAAAGTTAATGGATCCATTCTTATCTCCTAGAGTGATGACCAATTATAGGAATATCAGTGGAAATTAAATGCATTTTCAAAAAGAAAAATTAAGAACCCCATGGGATTAAATAATTAATTGGTTTTGATCCTACTTTTAAAAGTGGAAGGTCCTAAAGTTTGACTTCCCTCAAGAGGCCCTATCCCATTTTTTTGGATATTTAATGTAGAGTGGACAGTGAGCGGTACACTTAATCTGGATAAGTCATTGCCAAAAAAAAGATGAAAAAAAAATAATAATAAATAATAAAAAAAAAGAGAAAAAAAGGAAGAAGAAGAAAGTGTAGAAGAAAGAAAGGTAGAAAGAAAGAAGAAGAAGAAGGAAAATGAAAAATAATTGTAAGCATTGACAAGTCTACCAAATTCATTATTGTTCATAGGCAAAACACCCCTTCCCCTGCCCAAAAAGACTTGTAAGAAATACTTCAATTCGGACATTTCGTTTTATTTTTATTTTTTCTAAAAAGAAGGATAAGTTTGGGGAGGAATTGTGGGGAGATTAGTTTGTTCATCAAAACTTATGAAGGCTAAGACAACATTTGATATAGTATAAATTGAGGAGGATAGTGAGTTCATTCACTATTAATCTAGGGCCTTTTTTGCTTTTATATTTATTTATTTATTTTGGGTACAATTGGAGGGGTTTGAACCCCTAACCTATCCTACTCCTACCCTTTACCCCATCTTCCTTCACCATTAGGCTAGCCTTGGTGGCTTTAATCTAAAGCTTTTACACCCTGTAACCTCTTCATACTTATCCATGTAGTCATGATGTAGAATGGTGAAAGGTGATTACGGATAAATCCTAATTACCCTAAAAGGGCCGGCCATCATCAATCATATATCAAAGGAGTTTTTTATATATAAATTTCTCTAACTTCATTGTAAATTAAATCAAATATAGAAACAAACATAAGAACTCATAAAATTCCAGCGGTTGTTTGAAGTTCATGTTGATTTTATAAAATTAACCTATAGTTTAGGGAGATTATACATTTGACTCAAGAATTTAGGTTGCAGCTTGCCCGATTGGGCTAGTCGATGGCAAGACCACACCTAAATGGACAATGTGCATGACCTCAATTTATTACATATAATCATTGCTTATATAAGATGTCCTTTAATTGCTGTGAGAAGTTGAAACGATAATCTCTCTAGACCACACCTAGGACCAAAACGTTCAGCCAACCCAAATAGAGCAGTAAATCATTATCTTAATTAATAGAATAATATTTCCCCTTATCAACACACTAGCATATTAACCAGTGAATCATTATCTTCATTAGTAGAATAAGAGTGGTGTGTGTGGATATGGTAACATTGGTAAGTACATATTTTATTTTTGGAATTTCCTATTTCTGAAGGAAGTTGGCCACCAAGCTCATTATCTTGGAGGAGTAGATATTTGAGACTAATGAGGCCAGTTTTGATCACTCCTGTGCCATCAGGGAATAAATGGGGGTCTAATTCACCGGTTATCTTGTTTCGTGATATGTCAAGCTCCAAAAGCCTCGTAAGATTAGCAAGAGAAAGAGGGAGTGATCCGTTGAGAGAAATTGAAAAAAGATCAAGTAATTGGAGTTTTGAAAGTGTGCCAATGTTCATCGGTACAGTGCCTGTGAGATTGTTATTGTAGAGCTTAAGGTGAAGAAGGTTTGGAACGGAAGAGAAATCTAAGTTATCAAGGGTACCTCGTAAACCCGTGTTTGCTAGGTTTATTTCAATCACACTACCTGCCGTGTTGCATGTTATTCCACGCCACTTGCACGGACTTGGAGCAGTAGAATTGAGCTGTGCCGCCGGAGACACCCACGACCAGAGAATCGATTGGTTTCCGAGACTCCCTTTCCACTTGAGGAGAGCCTCAGTTTCAGCTTTTGGTCCTGGGATTGCTTTGCAGAAAGAGAGCAAAACCACCCAAGCAACTAAGAGTGCAAGTAAAGGACATAATTTCCCAAGGTTGGCCATGGAAACGCAGGCTGGGTATTCTATTGGTTAGATTCTTAGGAGTAGCATGCCTTATATTAGCATACAAAGGCCTTTTTGAGGACTCAGCGGAGTACACATAGCCCATGAGTATAAATTCGGTCAAAGTCGTCTTGGGCAAGAAGACGGACGTACGTTAGCCTATTAGGTGGCAATTTTAAACGGAAAATGCTAGTTAATCCCACATTTTGTCCTATCCTTTGCCGTAGCATGAGAGAATAAGTTTTGTTTCAATTTTTACAATTTAACTATATCAGTGGATGCCATAACTTTATCCAAAAATTTTATTTTATAATTCTTTTATATTAAGATAAAGCGTATGACAAAGTGGAGAAACAAGTGTGGGTTTAACTAACATTTTCCATTTTAAACCACATATTTCAAAAAGCCTATTTTTCTTTCAAAAGGCGATGTAGGCCCTATCCATTAATACTCATTGCATCCCACAAAGTCAGCTAGGTTGTCTTTGACAAAACTAGGAGATTAATTAAGAAAAGACGGTAACCTATCAAACATTTTCCCTTTAAAAGTATTCTTCTCTTATTTGGGACTTGGTTTTGTGTTGAAAATAATTGTTCAAATAACAAAAAGAGTGTAGAAAAGTCCAAAAAATTTATGATTTGTCTTTTTAAAATAGAGAAACATTTGGAGCAATAAAAAGTAACAAAAATAACATATCTTTGTGGGACAAATGGAATGTCATTAACTAGCATTCAATATTTGTGGGGCAACCTATTTTGCATGAGTGGACCTACATGTAAGGTTTGGGGAGCCATGGCACCTTCAAATTTTTTTAAACCCTTTAAAATATGTTTAATTCCATGAAGTGGCACCCTTAAATTTGATAAAGTTATACCCTCAAATTTAATTATTTACCTCAAAATAATATATTTTTATGTTTGCACAGAATGTGGCACTCCTTTAAAATGTGTTTAATTCCATGAAGTGACACCCTAAATTTAATAAGTAGCACCCCAAATTTAATTTTCTGCTTCCAAACAATATCTTTTTATGTTTGCACACATAAATTGTATCATTGTACGTATGTACGTGCTTGTATACATATTAGCACGTAAGTGGCAACCGCAAACAAAAAATTCTAGTTTTGCCCTGCTTTTTTGTGTGCATGAATAGGCAGCGTTCATGCATGCTCGAATGTGTTTGAGCAAAACACAAGGTAAAGGCCATAGAGTATCACCCAGATCCATCAACATAATTTGTAATATGACCAATATCATAAGCAAATCATGAAAGTTTTGAAATGAATCCCAGGAAACAAGTTTCATCAACAAATGCCTAGACCATCGCGATAATCCCATGCAATTAGTGGCAAACTGGAACAACTGGGAAGTTGAATTAAGAATCTTCTATTTCTTGAAAGGTAGAATCTCAAAAACCACAAATCCAACCTAATTAGGGCGGGGATTAATGTACTTCTCCCCACTTTGAAGGATAAACGTTGTGGGGGTTCAAAATTCGACCTCGTCGTATGAAAATTTGTGCTGGGGCCCATCCTAAGCCTCCTCTGGTCTGTTTCCATCCAAAAGAACAAATGGTGCATAATTGATCAAGTGTGTTGCAATGTTAATTGCAACAGCATAAGACATCTTGAGCAATCAACTGTGTGTCCTCATTCTATTGGGTGTCTTCATAGTAGCTTTCTTCATTAATGTTTTACAATCAATAGTTCCAATTAATGTATATTACTGTGGCTCTGGGTGGTTCAAGTCAAGCTGGTAGGCCTATGCCGTGTCCATTCCGGAGGACTTTAATTATAATTGGCCATTGTTACCTCAGTCCAAAGACTTAATTGGCAATTAAATCTACAAAAAGCACTCTTCTCTTAACAGATCTGCTTGGAACCCACCATTGGAAAGGACATTTTTTTTTTCTCCACAAAAATCTTTTAACCTACTTTTGAAGATCCAAACAGGGTTGAGATTTCACATTTCAAATGCGAATTGAAATGTGACATTTATGATTTGGAAAGGATTTCTTACATAGAGAACAGCTGCCAGATATTCTGCTAAGTATTTGGACTTTATTTTCTCTTTCAGATGGAAATAATCTCTAAATTCTTCTCACGTGTTTGACTAAATGTTTAGGTTTTAATTGGACTTTCTCTTTCAATTAACCCATGAGTATAAATTCGGTCAAAGTTAGCGTCCAATGGGCGTTTTTCAATTAAAACAGCTATTTGGTTTCATAGGAAGTTGAGATGTAAAAAGAAAGTGAAAAAATTATGCAATAAGAAAACGTACTTTTAATTGGATTTGGAAGTTACGTAGTACTCCTAAGATCAGGAATTTTATGTAGTTGTTAATCCAGGTAAACTTCTAAGTAGAAAAAGTCTTGCTAATAGAGGAGTAAATGTAGATAGTTCTTGTCCCCTTTGTAGTTCATAAATTAAAGATATTAATCACATATTTATCACATGTACTAGGATTAAAGAAGTGTGGAATTTGGTTAGTTATTCTTGTCTTGTACCTACATATAATGATAATGATTTGATTAATTGGATTTTGAATTTAAGCAAATGCTATTCTAGAAAAAGTAAAAATTTCAGATTATGGGATGGATAAAATTGCTAATTTGCTTTGGCAAATTTGGTGTGCTCGAAATAATGTTATTTTTAAGAATGAGACTCTTAGTAAATTCTTAATTATAGAGCGAGCTACTAATCTTTTTTCAGATTATGTGATTAACTTATCAAGAAATGATATTAACTTTGATAAATCCACAAATAGTGAAAACAAGAAATTTAAAAAGAGTTCAAAGTTTATTAGATGGATTCCTCCTAATGATGAGTGGTTTAAATTAAATTTTGATGGATCTGTTAAGAAAAAGAATGGAATTACGGGATCAATAATTTGTGATCATTTTGGTAAGTCAATAGTTATGCATTGTAATTACTTTGAGGAGAATATTTCTATTCCTATAATGGAACACTACAACAAAATTGCGCTTTTACGGCGTGCGAAAAACGCCGTTAATGACTTTTCACGGCATACATCCATGCACCATTAGGTGCAATGCCGTGGAAAGTCAAAGTATCCACGGCGTACATTGTACGCCGTAAATAACCTTATTCATGGCATTTTAGGCGCGGTCAATGAATTATGTACGGTATTTTGAGGCACGCCGTAAATACCTTTTAACGACATACAACTGAATGCCGTAAATACTATTTAACGACATGTACTGGAATGCTGTGAATAATGCTATCCACGGCATTTACGCATGTCGTAAATACTTTTTAACGACATGCATTTGCATGCCATGAAAAGTTGTTTCGTGAATACCTTATTTTCTTGTAGTGGAAGCTATTGCATTAAGGAATGGTTTGTTGTTAGCAAAGCAAAAAAATTGTAACAAGCTAGGTGATTATTGAAGGTGATTTTAAATTGGTTATTAATAGTTTACATCATTTGGATAAATGCCTTTGGACAATTTTATTGTACAATAAGTGATTGTAGAAAGATTATTATTGAGAATAATATAGATATTAAGGTTAATCATGAGTATAGAGAAACAAATAGAGGGTTAGAGCACTGGTTTTGGGTTTAATTTCCCACTATCTCTTGGGGTCAATCACCAACTAGAATTAACGTGGGGCTAATTAATGTGAAGTGGACGATGATTTCATCAGTGTCTAGGGATTAGTAAGACTAAAAGTACGGATACTTGTGATACCCCGAATATTTATTGATTTATTTTATATGTATATTTGACGGAATTGTAAATAGGGTGATAATTTTAAATATTTTTGAGGTTAGTTGGATGTTGGGAGACATTGCATTAAATTGCTTTGGATGAAAAATATGCTTAAATTGTAAGATATATATATATATATATATATATGGGGAAGGAAAAAGACAAAAGAAGAAAGAAATAGAATAGAGGGAAAAAAAAAAGGAAAAGAAAAGAAAGAAAGAAGACTATTTTTCGGTGGAAAGAATAAAAGAAGGTAAAAGAATAAAAAGAAGAGAAGAAAAGTCAAAGAAGGAAATAAAGAAGGAAGAAAAAAGTGGTGGGTAGGTGTAGAAAAAAGAAACAAAGGAAAGAAAAGAAAGAAAGTGGCGTGTGAATAGAAGAAAAGAGAAGAAAAGAAAGAAGATGGTAGGAGATGAGGGACGTACGGGAGGATAATGAAGAAGAAAAGATAAGGAAAAGAGAGAAGGGGAGCAAGAAATAAATAGAGAAGGGAGGAGAGAAAGAGAGTAACGAGCAGGCATTGGGGAAGCGAGAGAGGCAGAGGGCTGACGGTCCAATTGCCGAATCAAGGGAGTTTTGATCACGTATTCGAGTATGGATTTTATGTTTTTGAGCAGATTTATGCGTCTACATTGGTGATTATTCATTTTATTCACTTATTTTTTAGGTAGGGGATTTAATTCTTGTACAGTGAATGATGATTATTTTGAAGCATATGTTAAGATTTGATTTATGCAAGGTGATAATTATTGATGGTGATATATTTGAGGTTTATGATGGTTGATTTCATTGACATATGGATTATATTTGAGGTTGATGATTTGGAGATCGTATTATTTGATTTATATATTATTTTGAATATATAAATGCTTGCATGTGATTTTTGAAACATTATTTATTGTATAGGAATTGGATTTCCTATTGGGCTGTTGTTCACTCACCCCAATATATTTTCAGGTGATAATTGTTGGAGGCACGTAGTAGAATTGGGGTTGAGATTTGGAGAAATTATCGCGTATATTTATTTTTATTTAAAGTTGATGTAATTTTATTTATTTGGTTGGCCAATGTATATTAATGATGAGTTTTGGGTTAACCATGGCTACCCGCAACTGCGCAATACTCTATATTTTTAAATGGAATGTATTTTTAAAAAGGTTTATTTGTATGGAGCTCATAAAAAAATTGTACGTATTTATTGTATATAAATTTTGGGGCGTTACAATACCCACCCCCTAATGAAAAATAGAGCCACTGGGATCTAGGGCTTGTCTCGTGAGAGGGTGAGGTAGAAAATAGGATTAGGATATATTAAGTATTCGAACCCCTTTAATTGTACCCAAAAAAAAAACCCCAAACAACAGACTGAGTGAATTAAATAGGAGACAATATCACAAAGGCTTCCATTTTATTTATTTTTTTATTTATAATAAATGTGGTCTCCCTTTTAACAGTGGTATGAAATTGTCATTGACAATGAAAAATTTAATTATTTGAATAAATTAGCTTTATGTTATAAGTGTTGGAAACTTTGACTGTGAATGATGGGCCTTGGACTGGTTTATAATTTTCATTTTTATAAAAATGAAATAGAGATTGTAAATAGACAAAAAATCCTCTTAAACGTTAGATTTTGGAAAAAATTTCTTTTACAAAATTGTTCAAAATAATGTTTTTTTAATTAACAACGCAAACAAGTTTCATATATAAAAACCTTTTATATTTTTCATAAAACCTTAAAAAGTGTAAAGAAGTGGAGTTTATATAAATAAAGTTGAGGGGTTGCAATAGCCGCCCTCTAGAAACTAATCGAGTTTTACATCAGCCAAGAAAAGCCCAATTACGGTGACTAAGAAGCCAATCAGAGGCCGCTCTACCCTCGTATCAAAGGGGACTCCTATTTGCACATAAAAACTTGCTTTTTATCCCCATTTATTTTACAATTCATCAAAGTTTAATGAAAAATATTAAAATTTTTAATGAAAATTGGTCACGTTGTCCATTAAAAAACATCATTTTGAACAATTTTGTAGAATAATTTTTTTTCCAAAATGTATCATTTAAGTAGACCTTTTGACAATTTTTCATGAAATATTTTGAATAAATGAAACAGAGATTATAAATGAACAAAAAGTCTATTCAAACGATAGATTTTAGAAAAATTTTTTTCGACAAAGTTATTCAAAATGATGTTTTTTTAGTGAGCCCATTCTTAATAATTATCGTCCCAAATTTCTCTCCCGTGATTAACAATCTCGTTCCATTTTAGTTGGACAGTCTTTTCAAATGAATGGTCAAATTATGTCCAAGAGCATCTCCTTAAAAGAAAGGGAAATTTTTTATTTTTTCTCCATTCAAAGTGGGCAGGGTCGTAAAGGAAATTTATTGGGATTGTTTAGAAGTTTGAAAATACAAGATCAAGTATGTGAAGGCAATTTAAGTCCTTTTGTTGAAAAACAGGTTTGGTTGAACTCGATGTCTTGATTTCAAACTATCTCAAAGGGTTAATCGTTCAATTATTATTATTGCGTACTATTTATTTGGTGAAGGGTCTATTTGAGTCTTTTTAAAAATAAAGATATCTTGGTTGAAAGGGAAATTTCAATCTTAAAGTATGAAATCAAAGATTTTGAAAATTTTGGTCAAATTTGACGAAGTCATGGAAGGTCCGCTTGACATGAGTATGAAAGCAAAACTAGAGAAATAAAGTGCTTGGACTTATTCTTTCATTTTTTTTATTGGACTATCTTTTCAATTTACTTGAAAACCTACGTTGTTAGGTAAAGAGTCCACATCGACAAATATATGAAGCCATGTGTCTAAGGACAGTATGCTCTAATACCTTGTCATGTTTCTAACTCAAAACCTAAGTTGTTAGGTAGAAAGTCCAAACAAGATATGAAGCCATGTCAAATTTTATAACTAATCAATGTGAGATGGGTTCATTTTCTAATAGTATTAAACAAAATGTTTCCTTTTGGAAAAAATAATAATAATAAGATCCGTAAACAATTAAGGTTAAAATTCATCCAATCGAAATTTACTTTTGACTTTTGTATAATTGATTAATTTACGTACTAACTTGGCAAAATATGAGATTGGACACCGATAATTATAGGAAGCATGGCATGTTCACTTAGAGAAGGAACAGAGGAATATATAGAAGGGTATACGGAGTTCTACTCTTATGAATCCAAACGAGACAATAGCTAGCCTCTACAACTATATGGCTAACCTAGGGAAATATCTTTCACTTGCACTCTTAGTTGCTTGGGTGGTTTTGCTATCATTATGCAAAGCAAACCCAGTACCAAAAACTGAAGCTGAGGCTCTCCTTAACTGGAAACAAAGTCTTGCGAACCAATCCATTCTCCAGTCATGGGTGAGTCTCAATTCCACTGCTACAAGTCCATGCAAATGGCGTGGAATAACATGCAACACGGCGGGAAGTGTGGTTGAAATAAACCTAGCATCCACGGGTTTACGAGGTACCCTTGATAACTTACATCTCTCTTCCTTTCCAAACCTTGTACGCCTTAATCTTAGAGTAAATGAACTCATAGGCACCATACCCATAAACATTGGCACACTTTCGAATCTCCAATTACTTGATCTTGCGAGAAACTCTTTCAATGGTTCACTACCGCTTTCTCTTGCTAATCTTACTAAGCTTGTCCAGCTTGACATATCAACAAACAACATAACCGGTGTATTAGACCCCCGTTTATTCCCTGATGGCACAGGAGTCACCAAAACTGGCCTCATTAGTCTCAAATATCTACTTCTCCAACGCACTGAGCTTGGTGGCCAACTTCCCTCAGAAATAGGAAATTCAAGAAATCTGTCCATCATTGCCCTAGATCGGTGTTATTTTTCCGGTCATATTCCTCCATCTTTGGGTAATTTGAGTGAGCTGAATGCTTTGCGTTTAGGCAGCAATAAACTTTCTGGAGAAATTCCACCGAATATTGGTTCTTTAAGCAAGTTAACCGATATACGCCTGATGGAAAATCGGCTATCTGGTTCGGTGCCTGAAGAAATTGGAAATCTTTCTTCACTGACTCTTCTTCTTCTGGCTTCTAACAACTTCTCCGGCCACTTACCACAACAAGTGTGTCGAGGTGGAAAGCTTAGAAACTTCACTGCAGCCTCCAATAATTTTGATGGACCCATCCCAGTATCACTGAGAAACTGCCGATCCTTGTTTAGAGTCACGCTTCAAAATAACCAACTAACTGGAAGAATAGACCAAGTTTTTGGAGTTTATCCAAACCTCACTTATATTGACTTGAGTTACAACCGATTGCAAGGTGAACTCTCGTTGAATTGGGAAGAATGCCCGAATTTGAGAGCCCTGAAAGTTGCAGGGAATATGATTGGTGGCAAAATTCCAGATGAAATTGTTCAGATGAAACAACTGGTATTTCTTGACCTTTCTTCCAATCAACTTTCCGGAGAGATACCAGTGAGAATTGGTGAATTATCTCAGTTGGACTTTCTTTGCTTGAAAGAAAACAAGCTCTCTGGGCAGATACCGGCGGGAATTGGAGGACTATCCAATTTGGCGAGGCTGGACCTCTCCAATAATATGCTAACTGGACCAGTTCCTGATCAAATTGGGGACTGCTCCAAACTGCTTCGTTTATGCTTGAGCAAGAACCTCTTGAATGGTATGATCCCGTATCAAATTGGTAATCTTGTAGCCTTACAAGAATTGCTAGATTTGAGTTACAATTCACTGACTGGAGAGATCCCTTCACAGCTTGGAAAGCTTAGGAGTTTGGAAAACTTGAACATCTCACACAACAATCTCACTGGCTTGATCCCTGCTTCACTTAGCAACATGGTCAGCTTGTCGGCTGTTAACCTCTCATACAACGGCTTGGAGGGCCCTCTGCCTGATAGCAATGTCTTCCGTTTGACCTCCCCTGAGGATCTTAGCAACAACAAAGATTTATGCGGTGCAATATTCCAAGGTCTGCGACCCTGCAAAACGGGTGGCCAAAATGGAGACAAAACTGTGATTGTTGTTGTTACTTCTTTGGTGAGCACGGTTTTTCTTGTGTTTGTGCTTGTTGGGATTTGTGCATTTTTTGTCCGAAAAAAGGTGAGGCCACAAAAGACTTTGACAACAGAAAACCCATTTTCAATATGGCATTATGATGGGAAAATTGTGTATGAAGACATCCTGGAAGCCACAAAGGACTTTGACGACATGTATTGCATTGGGGTGGGAGGATCTGGAAAAGTGTACAAAGCAGAGCTACCAAGCGGTCAGATAGTCGCAGTAAAGAAGCTGAGTTCCATGACTGGAGACATGGAGATTGAGAATTTGAGAAGTTTTGAGAATGAGATAGTGGCCTTAACAGAAATACGACATCGAAACATTGTGAAACTATATGGGTTTTGTGCTCACAGAAAGCATACATTTTTGGTTTACAAGTTCGTGGAAAGGGGTAGCTTGGCTGATATGCTGAGCAATGACAAAGGAGCCAAGGAGTTAGATTGGGTCAAGAGGGTGAATATTGTCAAATGTGTAGCCCATGCCCTATCTTACATGCATCACAGCTGCACTCTGCCGATTATTCACCGGGACATATCGAGCAAGAATGTTTTACTGAGCTCTGAACTGGAGGCTCATGTTGCAGATTTTGGCACCGCGAGATTTCTGAAACCAGATTCGTCTGATTGGACCTCAATTGCAGGCACTTATGGTTATATCGCTCCAGGTAAGCTCTAGCTAGATGTTCTCTCTTTTGCCTTTATTTTTTTTTCTACTTGAACTAAACACATAATTCAGGATTTCCGAACCATTTTGGACGATGGAATTAAATTTTAACCTTCAAATGCTATGAAAAACACACTCAAGCCATCGGTTTGTCTTTTTTCTTTTTCTTTTGAATTTTCCAGGTAGAATTATTTTCCAGTTAACTTACCTCTCTTGTTGCAGAGCTTGCTTATACCATGGCAGTGACAGAAAAATGTGATGTTTATAGCTTTGGGGTTTTGACACTTGAAATATTGATGGGAAAGCATCCAGGCGAACTTATTTCCATTATACATTCATCAGCTGATCAAAACATCCCTCAAAACGATGTGTTAGATCCCCGCCTCTCACCTCCTGCAGGTCAAAAGATTGCCGAGGAGTTGGCATTTCTAGAGAAGCTAGCTCTCTCATGTTTGCATGCCAATCCCCAATCTCGTCCGACCATGCAATTTGCGTCTCAACTGCTCGAAATGAAGGCTTCTTATGACCGGATAAATTCTCTTTCTGATCTCTCTGGCTCATGATATGGATGAGGCATGTCATGAGCACATAGCACAAATTCCCATTTGGTGCAAAGAAATGTTTAGGGTGAGCAGTTTCAAACTGCACATTAATGGTTTCCCTTGTAGTTAGACTGGTTCTAAAATTTCTCGCAGGCACTGAAAATTTATGCTGTTTTTCTCAATCTATTTGGCATTTTTGTCACGGTTCTTGTAAAGAGTAAAAATGGCCCAGCCAACGGGCATATGATTGGCAAATCTCAATATTGTTTTCTCATTAGGAATTGTACAATTGAAATGGAATTTGAATCATTCCATTTATCTTTTACACAGAATTAAAAGTACAAATTCATAATCTTGGGATAGGAGCATGTAAAGAAACCAGAAAGTCATCACCAATCATGGTATATGGGGATTTAAGTTTAGGAATTTATGAAATTCCCATGTTTCAACTTTTTATTGTTGTTCGTATTAATGGAGCCATTATCTCAAATTACACCATTGAGAATAATGAATTTATTAAAAAAAAATAAAAAAATTATATACCGAATATAATAAAGTAATTCATTTTCAATGGGACATTCAATCAGGCACTATATTGTTTCTCTAAGAGAAAAGTGGTTCCCATTCAGTTCCTGATGGGTTGGAAGCTTTATCCTTGGCGTTAACTGATGTAGAATACGTGAGTAGTGGCCTTATCCATGTTTAGGAAATTAGATTAGTTTGAAGCTTGACTATTATTATAAGAAAAACACATAAATACCCCAAGGGGGTGTTAATCCCTAAAATCTTAGCTGACCAAACAACCGTCTATCTGGGAGGATTACTGCAAATGATATGCAGCCACTACTATTGAGTTGTACTTGGCCTAGGGTATTGAGGTCACACTATTCCTTTTAAAGTTAATGGGTCCATTCTTATCTCCTAGGGTGATGAACAATTATAGGAATATCAGTGGAAATTAAAGGCATTTTCAAAAATGAAAACTTAAGAACCCCATGGGATTAAATAATTAATTGGTTTTGATCCTTACACTTTTAAAAGTGGAAGGTCCTAAGTTTGACTTTCCTTGTGAGGCCTTATCCCATTTTTTTTTGGATGTTTAATGTAGAGTGGACAGTGAGCGGTACACTTAATCCAGACAAGTCATTGCCAAAAAAAAAAAAAAAAAAGAAGAAGAAGAAGAAGAAGAAGAAGAAGAAAGAGAGAAAGAAAGAAAGAAAGAAAGAAGAAGAAGAAGGAAATGAAAAATAATTGTAAGCATTGAGAAGTCTACCAAATTCATTATTGTTCACAGGCGAAACACCCCTTCCCCTGCCCAAAAAGACTTGTAAGAAATACTTCGGACATTTCATTTTATTTTTATTTTTTTTAAAAAGAAGGATAAGTTTGGGGAGGAATTGTGGGGAGATTAGTTTGTTCATTAAAACTTATGAAGGCTAAGACAACATTTGGTAAAGTATAAATTGAGGAGGATAGTGAGTTCATTCACTATTAATCTAGGGCCTTTTTTGCTTTTATATTTATTTATTTATTTTGGGTACAATTGGAGGGGTTTGAACCCCTAACTTATCCTACTCCTACCCTTTACCTCATCTTCCTTCACCATTAGGCTAGCCTTGGTGGCTTTAATCTAAAGCTTTTACACCCTGTAACCTCTTCATACTTATCCATGTAGTCATGATGTAGAATGGTGAAAGGTGATTAGGGATAAATCCTAATTACCCTGAAAGGGCCGGCCATCATCAATCATATATCAAAGGAGTTTTTATATATAAATTTCTTTAACTTCATTGTAAATTAAATCAAATATAGAAACAAACATAAGAACTCATAAAATTCCAGCGGTTGTTTGAAGTTCATGTTGATTTTGTAAAAGTAACCTATAGTTTAGGGAGATTATACATTTGACTCAAGAATTTAGATTGTAGCTTGGCCGGTTGGGCTAGTCGATGGCGAGACCACACCTAAATGGACAATGTGCATGACCTCAATTTATTACATATAATCATTGCTTATATAAGATGTCCTTTAATTACTGTGAGAAGTTGAAAGGATAATCTCTCTAGACCACACCTAGGACCAAACGTTCAACCAACCCAAGTAGAGCAGTAAATCATTATCTTAATTAATAGAATAGTCTTTCCCCTTATCAACACACTAGCAAATTAACCAGTGAATCATTATCTTAATTAGTAGAATAAGAGTGGTGTGTGTGGATATGGTAACATTGGTAAGTACATACATTATTTATCGGACAAAACTTTTTTAACTTCGGCCCAATTGATGGGCCACCAAACAATTGCCATGCCCCACTTGCTAAAACAATCACTAAATCAATGCCTACTTTATAATCACTGTCCTTAATTGGGGTGTTTGACCAGAAGTCTATATTACCAAAGTTTTATAGGTTGAAGTCCCACTTAAAAAAAGTAATCAAGCCTCAAGTCCAACAAAAGATGACAAGACCAAAATGACCTTGATCCCTCAATGAAATAAGATCCCGTTTAAAATAAAGGATATTAACTCTCCAGTAAATCTGGGGATTTCACCTGTGCGAAATATTAAAAAATCACAAAACAATAAATGCACAAATTAATTACCAACAAAAGGGAGTTTGTTGCCAAGAAGGCTGAGGTTCCTCTTTGGTGAGAAGGTGTGCCGCTGTTTGATCGTTGGCAATCAACAAAACTGAAGGATCATTGTTTGGGGAGGAGCAGCTTATTCACAGGCAAAATGGCGAAAAAACGTGAGTTCATCATGGTTAACTACATGTATATGGGTTCATTTGTTGTTCTAAACAGAAAGATTTCCATCTTTATTGGTTTATACCACCAATTTTCAGTGTAACTGTTTTAGGGTTTGTTTTGGATGAAAATATTTCATCTTTTTAGGGTTTGTTATTGACGGCAAACATATTCAAAATCTTGGTTTTTCAAGGTTTTGTTGGTTTAAAGTTTACATGATTGAAGATGTGGAAGTTTATGGATTGGATGAGTTTTCAATGTGGTGTTTTTAGACATCGGAATTGTTGAAAAAATTTCCTTTTTTTTACCAGCTGTGTCCTAATGTAACTATTTTGTTTAAATAGTTTGTGATTGTGGTGGGTTGTGATTGTGATTTTAGATTTAAATTTCAACATTTCGAAGTAATTGTTGTCTCTAGAGGCAAAAAAAAATTCATATTCTAGATCATTCAAAATGTGGCGCTTTTATGGATTAGACAAACTGATGATGTGTCATTTTTGGACATTGATTCTAGAGGAAAAAATTCCTTTATTTGTTCAACGTGCTTTAATCTCTGTTTCTTATGTAATTATTCTATCTGTTACACAAAAATAGTTACATAAGAAACACTGGAAAAAGGAGAATGTTAATGTAAAGAGTGGCATAGTGGTGGTTTAATGTCACGTCCAAAGAGCGACTCCAATTAAACCAAAATTCAAGTTTGAAATTTTACCATTTTTGTTGAAGGTGAAGATCGTTGGAATCTCCATGATTGTCACTGAAATCGTGGGGATTAATGCATGGAGAAACTTCCCCTAAATAAAATGTACACGGCTTCAGAGAATAAGGCCCTGTTTGGGAAAACTGTAGCTTTTGCTTATAGGCAAAAGCAGAAGAGAATCAGAAGTTACGAGTAGCAGAAGATAATCAATCTCTGTTTGGAAACTGTATTTCAAAAGTGTTGTTACAGTTGGAAGTGATTTTTTATATGTTTGGGGAGAACATTGATGAAGTTGTTATAATCCTGAATTGACTGAACTGTCCCTTATAATAGATGATTTTTTTTTATTTGCTTTCTTTGGTATTAGTAGTGATTTCTTTTTTTAATATTAATGATTGGGGGTATCCTAGGCCATACTTTAGAAAACACACACAAGACTTGACCGCTCGATCAACCCCACACACTAGGGATTTTGCTTAAGGTTTATTTATTTATTTTTTCCCTTAAAAAAAAAAAAAGAGGCATGAATTGATATTTTTTTTAAAAAAATTATTACAAATCCAAATTTTATTGAATCAATTCTTGAAAAAAATTCTAACAAGTATAAATCAATGAATATAGGAAGGGAATAAAAAAAAAAAAAAAAGATTTGAAGTTTAAATTATGATCCTATAGGTCCAAGTTAGTTGAGGTTTACCAACACATTGATATCAGCAGGAGAGAGGAGCACTGCTGCAGGAGAGGAGAGGACTTGGGTCTAAGGTGGGGGGCTGTTATCGTTTTGTTAAAGCATATGGGTGGGAAAAATTGTTTCTATACTCAAGCATTAAGGGTAGTTTTGGAAATATGAAAAGTAATTAAAATCATCTGCAAAAGCTGATGCCTTAATTCTGATTAGAAGTTGGGGACAGTTTACTTATTATAGAATCACTTTTTGAGTTTAGAAGTGATTATAATTTAGATCGCCAAATAGGACTAAAAGTGATTTTAGGCTTTAAAAGTGATTTTGGACTATCTAAAAGCTAAGCCAAATAAGGCTTAAGTTTCGATGGTTAAGAGCAAGGACATAATTATATAGTCTTATACAGCTGGAAACGTTTGGGGAAAAGTTGGACTTGAGGCTAAACAAAAAACGTGTAGAGACTTAGTGCTTTACTAAATGTGGTATTTGGACTTCTCCCTAATTTCTCCTTGATGGAACACAGTATTCAGTCGATAATATGTTTATTCAAACAATCGTAACAAAACTTGGGGCACGGCTCCTCTCCATTACGGCTAAAGTAATGGACATCTCCAGTACCTGAATGAGATTGTGACATGTTGTCTTCTAACTTAATCCATGGTTGAGCACTTGCCACATCAACAACTCATTAAAAAGGTCATCAACGTTGTCATTTTGTACTTCAAAGTTGTTAACATCGTCTCTCTCTTCTATGCCTCTCTTCAAACCCGAAGCTCAGAAAGCTCTCTTTGCGTATGAATATTCTCTTTGTTTAATATTATTATTATTGTGTGGATATATTATGTTTTTTAGATATATAATTAGAGATGAAGATTAATAAACAAGAAGAGTTTAACAAGCTAGATTATTGGTCAAGAGCATTGCGGGGCCAAGGGGCCTTTGGGGGCACGTGCCCCCACGGGCTCAACTAAGGGTTTTTCTTTTTTCTTTTTTGGGAGAGATAGTACCATTTGATGATTATATCTTAATATAATGCCAAAAAGAGGAAAATGGTAGTCATTTTAAAGCATAGTTACAATCAATTTGTAATAAGTTAACAAAAATATCCTTTTATTGGTATTAAATTTTAAAATGATTGCTAAAAAAGTAATTTTGTTTTAAAAAAAAAAAAATGCTTTTTAGAGATTTTAGTTCTCAATTCCCACCTCATAGTATCATAGCATAGTGCCCCCATTGGAAATAAATCCTGGCTTTGCACTTGGCTAGGAGACATATCAAGGCAATTCATTGCACTATCCTGGGTAAAATTTCATAAGGGGTTTTGGGAATTGGGAGAGAAGGGGAAAATGTTATCCATGGATTGAGGTTGAGTGGCTAAAGTGAAGATGTGCAATTAAATTATAAGATATTTGTTCACAGCTGTAATAAAACACATTATGATTTGCAGATTTGAAAATTGGGTAGTTAAGAAGTTACCAGGTCTAAAATGAAACTATTTTATTTTTTATTTTTTTGGGTTTGTGATGGAGAAACCAAAGTGGAAGAAAATGGAAGATTTGATTTGATTAAGATCTGATCTGAAAGTTGCTATTAGGGAGAGAGGTTGTTTTCGACGGTCGCAGCAGAGCTTACGATTGAAAACCAAACTCTCATACAAACTAACAATCGCTTGAGTTTCATTGGCACGAGGACGATAGAGGTGAGACCAATATTGGTTTCACAGCAAGACTTGGCAGGAAGAAGCATTGAGTTGATGCAGTTAGTGCAAATTTAGAGTTCATAAAACGATGGCGTTTAAAACGTTTGATAATTTAATTAAGAGTAATGTGGCAAATTCTTAGTCGTTGATGTAGTACTGGAGGCACCAAAACTTCCTAGTAAAAAATGAAAAAGGAAAAGGAAAAGGAAAATACAGTACCGAACTAACTTGGGGTCGGGCCCATCTTATGGAAATCACTATGCACTACTTTAAGCAGCCATTATCAAGAATCAAGAATCAAGACTTCAATGAAATCCAATACCAGAAACATAAAACGATCAAGACTTCAAAGAAATCTAATCCTAGGAACATTCAAATCAACCATTTAAAAAAATAAACTTAATAAAAATAAAAATAAAAACAAAACCCCGGTAGAACGAGAAAATTTGCAACCACTCACAAGTGGGGATGTGTTTGAAAGTCAACTAAATCATGGCAAATTAAATTTAGCCACGTGTCTTCTTATAAGTTGAGTGGGATATATTTATGACAAATAAATGTGTGCTATGTGTCTTTTATTTCACAGCGTTGGCGAATTATAGATTGTCATGTGTTTTAAAATTGCTACACAGGTGGCCAAATCAAATATTGCCACTTGTCATGTAAGACCAAATAAGATGAGGACAAATAATTCTTCCAATCAAATGTTGCTACGTATTCTGATTAGGATGACTATCAAATAATTAATATTTATCCTTTTATAAAAGATAAATAAGGGATAATTATTAAGAAGTCAATTCGTATCAGAATACTCTTCCCTTTACCACTATAAATGGAGGTAGGCCCCAAGGGTCAAAAAAGAAGAGACATTCAAGCAATGAATTCTGTCAAACCAAAGCCTCAAAAGCTCTGTTATAACCAACATTCAAGCATTGAAGCTCTATTGGATCAAAGCCTCAAAAGCTCCATAGAACTTCTACACCAAAGACTCAAGACGAAGAACTCGCACCAAACCTCATAGTCTCTAATATGCTCAAAGCCTAAAGATTCATACAAGAAATCTATTCCGCCTACATCAGAGGAAATTTCACCCGTTGAATTGAGAACAAGTTGCTCAAGCCCTCGTCAAAGTTTCAAGGAGAGAAGAATTAGAGGATTACTTTACTTTGTAAACAAAGTCTACACAGAGATTGTATTTCGCTTCTACAAATTAATAAAATTATCCTTTGTCCACTTTTTGGTCTATTTATTTTTAGACACAAAATTTGTGTGTACAACGCCTCCTAAAACCATACTCAATGAATGGCCTGGTTGGTCTTCATCATCCAATTAGGATCACTTAAAATCCATCAAAGAATTAATTGGGGCATCATCTGCGTTTCAGACACAAACCCAGTTGGATGGTCCAAAAGCGAAGCCTTCCGTGTATCCGATTTAACTGAAAAAATCAGCATCCATCAACATCCTTGTATATGAATCCACTAGAGGACTAATCAAATCATGATTATTAGCAGTAGGAGGAATAAGCATCTCATCATTAAATGGGTATTAGAGGGGCACAATCATATCATCATCATCAATTGGGTAATTGGGTTTTTCTCATATAATGAACACGAATCAGTAGGCGAGTCCATGTTGTTGTTGATGAAATTTTGGTTTTTGCTCTGGCTCTGGCTCGGCATGATTAAGGAGGAGGAGGGCTGTGATTGCGTGTGATTATGATCAAAATAGCAGTCAATCATCCCATTCAAATCATCCGTCTAATCAACAAGAGGAGTCTGATACTGGTATGGGTACCGTATGAAAGCATCGAGATGATGATAATCATCAAGAATAGTACTCAACTCTAGATTGTGGTAATTCCTTTGATTCTCCATGGTTTGGGTTTGGTTATCTGTTCTTTCTTCCTTCAACAACTCATCAATTCTACCATTCACGGATTCAATCTTTCTATCCAATAACCAAACAAGTTCCCTCAGTTGATCCCCACCTAAATCATCAATACAATCATCACCCTCACGCCTAGTAGCAGCCTTAGCTTTGAACTTCTTGAGGATACGACGAACTTCATCGCCATCGGGGGCCAGGTATCCGGCTCCGTCGGACGATTACTGGCATTCTGATAAACGCCGAAGACGACGATGCAAGAATCAATGCCACAAAGAGTGGCCAATTCATACGTCTTTTTCATCAACCGTTTCCTTCTATTGCGAAACATTGTGTTACGACTTTTGTCGTTAAGTAGTGTTGCCTTTCGATCAATACCTATTAATCGTCCAAAACTAAGATAGAGAGGAGGAGAGTTGGAGAGAGAAACTACAGAGGAAGAGTCGGATAAAGATGGAGTTTTTCCTATATATCTTTCTTCCCTTTTTCACCTCTTTTTCTGCAAAAATTACTTATGCGTCTTAAAATTTCTTTTTTACTTTCCTATTTTGTCTCTTCTTTTGCTAAAATTACTTCTATATCCCAACATTTTCACCTTCTTTGTCAGGACTTGTTGCTGAGTGCTATTTGGAGTGCTCTATTGCTGCACCTTCTCCCACGAGTTCTAGACTCATCTTTTTCTTAGACTTTCCTTTGCCGCTCACCGTTAATCGCATAGCACAAGTTCGGTTTCATGTTTTTTATTTTTATTTTTTTTATTTTTATATATAACAAAAATACTATTATTGATGCGAACAAAAGTACAGATAAAGCACAGACTTGTTTCTGTCTAATAATATGATTTGTTACATTCATTGAATTGTAAGAATGCATAGCTAATACTAAGAGTTTAAGAGAAAAGCCTTTTTTTTTTTTTATAAGCAAATGATTTATATAAAAGGAGCTAAGACATTCTCATGAGAGACCATTGAAAAAGTACTGGCATAGTTTCTGACTTACTGTCCATTGATTTCTATTAATATGGAGTTTAGTATCAATTTTGGAGGAAGATCACATTCATTGAATTGTAAAAATGCATAGCTAATAATAAGAGCCTAGGACAAAAAGCCGCTTTTTTATTATATTTTTTTATAAGCAAATGATTTATATAAAAGAAGTTGAGACATCCCATAAGCGACCATTGATAGTTTTTGACTCACTGTCGATTGATTTCTATAAGTATGGAGTTTAGTATCAATTTTGGAGGACGATTAATCACCTTAGCATTACCCTGTGCACCTATAGATGTGGATGACACATGTGAACTGTATAGATTCCTACATGGTGATAGTCAAGTATTCATTGAAATTCTCTAGAGAAGAACAGAATGTTCTAAAATTGTGTTAGTGGCTCTATTCTTGTAATAAAGATAAGGGTAAATGATAAAAAAAAAATCTCTCTAATGTTTGGCCCTTTTTCATGTAACCCTCTTAAAGAAAAAAATGATTGCAATGTATCTTAAAATAGTTTACAAATTTACCAATTAATGACATAGTTAACTACCGATCATAAAATTAACGACAGCCACGTGACTTTTTTTTTTTTAGCAATGTACCCTCATACAGCTTACAAATTTAGCAATTAGTGCCATTAATTATTGATCATGAAATTAGCATCGACTACGACTTTTTTTTTGTCTAATTCATGAACAATGATTAATGGTGGTGCTAATTGCTAAATTTATAAACTGTTTTGGGTACATTGCAACCATTTTTTCTTTAGGAGGGTGTTACAAGAAAAATGACAAAACATTAGGGGGTTTCCTATAATGTACCTTAAAAAGAAATATGATAAATTTGTGGGGAGATTTTTAGAACACAAATCCTAACAATTGAAAGTATAACAAGTGGTTTGATTCTTACTGTCCATCAAGAAGATGGAGTGATATCGTTTCCTTATAAGTATGAGAAATTTCATTAGGGCATAACTTGAAATGTTGGAATGAAAAGAGGATAATGGTAGACATGGTTCAGGATTTGTTATATACGATTAATTTAGAATATGTATTATTTCATGTACTATGTAGAGGTTCATAAAACCTATTTGCTTGTGAAACCCATCAAGGATGTTGGTCATGCTAGTATATACTATACGGAGTACTTATTATTATATTTTTTATATTTTTTTGTAGCGGGGCCACCGCCAGAGATTGAAACAAGAAATAAAGAATACGGTGAAGCCATGAAGGAGTTTATCAAAAAAATAAAAAAAATAAAGCCGTGAAGGAGTTTTGGTTGAAAGTTAAAACCCTAACCCTTCTCCATGGGCAATGCTAGCTTGCCCCACACTTTTGCCCTACACTTTACCCTACTAGTGTATTTGGGAGGGTAAAAGTGTAATCATATCAGTGGGTTCCATGCCCTTACCTTCCCAAATACAAAAGTAGGGCAAAGTGTAGAGCAAACGTGAAGAGCATGTATGGATTGGACGCCCATTAAGCAGGATTTTTGGTTTTTAATAGTCAAGGCTAGCCCTGCCTTCACTATACTCTTCGTTTTTAGTTTCTCTCTCCAACTCTCCCCCTCTCTCTCTCCCCATCTCTCTATGTGTCTGTTTGATCTTAGTTTCAGTGAAGGAGTTTATAAAAAATAAAAATAAAAAAAATAAATCCATAAAGGAGTTTTGGTTAAAAGTTAAAACCCTAACACCCTAACCCTTCTCCATGGGTAATGCTAGCTTGCCCCACACTTTTGCCCTACACTTTACCCTACTAGTGTATTTGGGAGGGTAAAAGTGTAATCATATCAGTGGGTTCCACACCCTTACCTTCCCAAATACACTAATAGGGCAAAGTATAGGACAAAAGTATGGGGCAACCTAGCATTACCCAAGGAAAAGGGTTAGGGTTTTAACTTTTTACCAAAACTCCTTCACGGCTTTATTTTTTTTTTAATTTTTTTGATAAACTACTTCACTGAAACTTAGATCAAACAGACACGTAGAGAGATGGGAAGAGAGAGGGGAAGAGTCGGAGAGAGAAACTAATTAAAACAAAGAACATGGTGAAGGCAGGGTCGACCCTGACTATCAAAAACCAAAAATCCTACTTAGGGGGGCATCCAATCCATACATACTCTTATAATATACTAAAGAGAAAAAAGGTGGGCAAACTACATATTAGTGTCATGAACATTACCCCAAGTTTCAATGTGGTGTATGAACTTTTAATTTGCACAATTTAATGTACTAACTGTGCATTTGTGTGTCAATGTAGGAAATCACTGGATGGACGTTTGGTTCCTAATAGAGAAAGTCACGTGTGCTCACGTGGTGGCCAGCTGGCGTTGATGTGGCATCCCCGGTGGCCATCTGACCCAATTTTCCTCCCATTTTCATCCCACGTGCGTTGCACGCGAGGATTAGTTACCTCTTTAATCATTCTCCCTGCCAATTTATATCACATGCGCAGCATGTGATACATACTTTACCTTTAGTTTGTCTCCTGGATACGATCTAGGGCTTGTGGATTATTCGAAGTAGAGAGAGAGAGAGAGCAAGAGCGAGTGAGAGAGACGCCCAATGGTGATGAAGGCTTGATCTAGACAGGGCAGGACAAGGTTGACTCGATGCATTACAGATTGAGACAAACGGCAAGGTTGAGTCGAAAGTCAGGCTGAGAACGGCACGGTTAAGTCAACAGCGAGGCTGTGTTTATTGGAACCCTCCCTGTTCAAAGCAAATAGAAAGAGAGAGAGAAAGAGTAAGATCGAGGCCTGCTAAACGCCATTGTAGCTACTGTTGGAGCTATATATATGCCTCATTCAATTGCATCTTCACAATCTTCTTTATCATCTATTATGGTATGTCGGACTCTAGTCCATTCAATTTGTGGATTGTGTATTCAATCCGAGTAATGTAGTGTATTGTAGCACTAATCTTCATCACAATCTTGAAATAGGGGTTAGTAGATGGCAGGTCAATAGGTAAATCAATGTTATTGTGGAGACAGGTCTATGGTATGGATTCCATGGACCAATAACAACCCTGGTTGCAAGTTCTATGGTTGCCCAAATTACCAGGTATTTGTTGTTCTGTATTGTTGTTTGCAAATGTTTATCACCTAATGACACTAAATGTTTGATCCTTTTTCTTTTTTGGCAGGTCAATGGTTCTTGTGGGTACTTCAGTCGGCTTGATCCACCAATTTGCCTATGAGCAAGGCGAATTATTCCCAGATTGCTTAAAAGGATTGAAGGATACCGCGCAAGGGAAAAGACTTACTGGGTCACATTTGTGATTTCTTGGGTCATTACCATTGGGGTTGTGCTACTATATTTTAGTAAGAAAAAAAGCTTGAGGAATGGAGGGGTGCTGTTTTTGTCTTAGAAGATAGGTGCTGAAGAAGTGATGTAGTTTTTGTGGTAATCTACTGAGGAAGTGATGTGGTTTTTGAAGATGGGTGTTGAAGAAGTGATGTGGTTTTTGTAGTAATCTGCTGAAAAGGTTATTTGCTTTTTGCAGCAGTGATGCCCAAAAATGTTGTAATGGAATGAAAAGGGAGAATTCGTTTCCTCTTTTTTTGAATAGCAATAAAATTGTTTGTTAGGCTTATGTTTTAGCCATATTGCTTGAGTTCAATTATTTTGGTCAACAAAGCTCTCTTGAAATAACAATAAGATGTATTCTACATTGGTATCTTATTCTATACCGAAACTCATCAAACAGGGTAATTGTATAACTACAATAAATGACCCATAGCAAATGCAACTGGGCATTTTGTAGGAAGATAAATAATGCCTCACTGGGCTTTGTTGATAATTGGTCAGAATAGATTGGTTGCCATCTAATGAAATTGATGCCACACAAGTCGGTTGGTTGTATGTAGCCACCAATCTGTCATATTGTTGAGCCATCTATTGGCCAAACTTAATGACCAATATTTATACATCATAAAAGATTTATTGTACCTTGTTAGGGATGATTTTCATTTCAGACGCTTTGGTCAAAATCCCAATTAATAAATGGCATAGATGTCCATGAGTGATTAGATCTCCACTTTGTGAAGTGGTATTAAAAGTTTAAATTGTTTAAATAGGCTATATGGTTAGCATTTGGGGAGAAATTTTTTGCTTCTGATTTTTTTTTTTTTTTTTTTTATAATAAAAAGTTTAAATATGCTAACCTCTATAAATCTAGTTTCTTGCTCGAGCAGCTTTAGTTTGGCAAGAGTACGATGCTTCCCTTGCCTATGAGGTGTTGTAATAGATTCAACCTGGGAACAATTTTTCTTAAAAAATCATTTATGACACGTGTTTCAATAAGGCATTTAAATGAACAGATAGTATTCAAACATTACTGTTGAAAAAACATAAAATAAAGAGGCTGCATAAGAAAGTAATTGAATTTAGGAGTATGTAAAAATATAGGCTACATAACTTCTACAAAAAGAAGGGGGAAAGTACAACTTTCTTTCTTTGTCAGATGCAGCCTAGGAATTTACAAGCCATGGCCACTGATTTCCAATAGGGTAGTCAGAAACAGATCTCATTCCCATACTTGTTTGTTAACAATATAAGAAAAAAAAATGAAAAATTTATCATTAGCGTCGTGCCGACATACCAAACAAACTCAAAATCGAAGAACTGGTAACAGCCTAGCAGGGTACAATTTGAGATAATAGCAAGTTATATTAGAATCAACATCAAAATTTATGAGAATCAAGCCATTCTAATAGTTTTAAAGGCACATATGAATTAAAAATTAATATAAAATCACTTGATTAATGTTTACTTGACTCACACTTCAATGGAGATGGAGTGGAGTGAAGTGAAGAAGAAGACAAAGAAAAGAAGAAGAGTTAGATGTATAGGAAGTTAGGAACACGAAAAGATGCTGGGTTAATCTATTGTTAATTAGGAGGAAGAAAAGGATACCTAAGTTATTTGTGTATTACCAATAATAATATGTCGAATGACATATTCTAAAATGGGTAACTTGGTCCTTATAAATTTTAGTAAGGGCAATAAAGTTAATTAAAAGTTTTTCTCATATTTAGATTTTTTTACTTAACTCATACTTCAATGGAGATGGAGTGGAGTGAAGTGAAGAAGAAAACGAAAAAAAGAAGAGTTCGATGTATAGGAAGTTAGGAACACGGAAAGACGCCAAGTTAACCTATTGTTAATTAGGAGGAAGAAAAAGATACATAAGTTATCTGTGTATTACCAAAAATAATATGTTGAACAGCATATTCTAAAACGGGTAACTTGGTCCTTATAAATTTTAGTAAGGGCAATAAAGTTGATCAAAAGTTTTTCTCATATTCAGATTTTTATAGGAATTATAGATATAGATAGATTGTTAGCAAACAATTTTGAATGATCTTATATTAACTTCATGGTGAATGGTTTTATTTTTATTTTTTGTTTTACTTCATGCAATTTTATTGAAAACATGAACACATGCCAATGCTGGGAATATGGTTAATTTTCATGAACACATGCCAATTCTTGGAGTATGGTAATTTTTTGTTTTAGTTCTCTTGGGGTTTTATTTTTATTTTTAGTTTTTTTGGTGAAAAGCCAAAACTTCATTGATAAATGAGAAAATAGATACATTCCAAATCTAAGGACACAAAATAGAACATAAAAGATCAACATGCTCTAGAAAAGAAACCCCAAACCAACACTCATTTGAGTTTTTGTCCCTCATTTGCTTTTGCGGTGCGCGGGTTACTGCTAGTGTATATATATATATATTGGTTTAGATATATAGGCCTCATCAAAAGCCCACTGCACATGGGTAGCCCAAAACCCGAAGGAAAAAACCCGGCCCAAGCTCGAAAAGATCCGAGCCCAAGCCCAGCTTGAGTACCCTTGGGCTAGGCCTGGGCCTTTAGTTGAAGCCTAAAACCCAACCCGAATCCCAACACTATAGCATTATATATAATTTTGAATATTTTCCAATTGTTTGGAGAAGTATCTTTTGGTGATTAATTTTCAGATTAATACCAATACAAGGGTGTTTCCTGCTATCTTACAACAAATAGATAGTCAACTTAATACAAAGTGACTACTAATGTTCCCTGTTTTGGTACTACGATGGGAAGTAGTCACCAAAAGTAATTTTTCACTTTTTTGCTTTTGTTACAACACTACTAGTAGGTTAATTTTGCTTAGGCCCGAGGCCTCAAGCTCGAGACCCAAAAATGCTCAAGTCTATGGGTGGGCCTAGGCTTTATAATTTCCTTTATGGTCCAACCCGATAAATAATGTAAGCCTGAAGAGCCCGGCTCAGCCCGAAAAAAAAGCTCAAGCCCGGCCCAATGCAGAGGCCTAGATATATATTTGTTAATTCTTATATTAATACAATATGGTGTGATTTTATATGTTATGGGGATGGGATGGAATATAACACATCATATATAATCTCTTTTTTTTTCCCCATATATTATTGTTGGAACTATATATATATATATATATATATATATACAGAGGTGATCCCATCAGCACGTGCTGATATAAGTTACATCAGCACTGTGCATTGGGGGTTGTACCCCTTGCATTGATTTAATGCACCTCACATCTCACTACTGCACAAGGTACAACTCCCAATGTAGGTTTTGATATAAGTTATATCAACACGTGCTTACCTGATCATCATCCTATATATATATATATATATATATATATATTTGGATTTGATATAAAAAAAAATGGAAAAAGAAACAAAGAAAATACTTCAAATAATAAATTATTCAAATATTGTAATGTCTGTTTTTCAAAGGTGGATAGGAGTCGAGAAATTCAAAAAGCATTATCATCATTAACATGTATGCAAATTTTTCAAAGATTAAATCATATAATTGTTAGTTAAAAACTCATGTGCAACACACGTGTGAAATAATTAGATAAAACCAAATTAAGGCAGAAAGATATAGTAATGTCATCATTTACTCAGTAGCATAATGCAATTTGATTATACATGCCTAACTACAAGTTTCACACTCGTATCGCCAAGACTGACCACCACAACAACCCTTTCTCCCTCCAACGACTCCTTCTATCGTGGATGATGTTAGCATCGGAAATTTTATACTATGCTTGCTCCATCATCGGCCACATTTCATCTCCTAAAACCTTTGCACGGAACACCATCATCAGAGCTCATTATCCTACCTTGTGGAAGTTTCTAAAATTTCTATTACTTACAAACATTGTACATAAATAGTAGAATTTTATAGAATTCCCTAAATCCTAGTGGAAGGATGTAGTGATTGAAGGCCAAAGTCCTCAATATATTAATAGAAGTGAAGTAAAATGAGATTGTGGGATCAAAAGGTGTGCTTTTTTTCTTTTTCTTTTTTTTAAAAAATTATTAGGGGTATCTTAAGTCTTACTACCGTCGAAGTTTTAACTCAGATTATTCTCCTAACTATCCGTGTGAGATACTCTATACTCATACAAATAACGATCTCTGCGAAGAGATTATGCTAATCAGACTTGACTCCTATTATGATATCAAAAGGTGTTTGAAAATTTTACTTTACTCTATTTTCATTAACTTATGATATTACATTAATTGTATAAATTTTAGTTTTTCTCCTAAAATTATGCTAATCAGACTTGACTCCTATTAATGGAATTGATACCACCCTAACCCAACTCGAACTCAAACATGAACCATTTACAAGCCGTGGACTTAATGAGCTAGCTCGTGGTAGGACCCCCTAAATGCAGAGGGAAAGATAGCAAAGCAATTATTGGTACATCACACCAATGATCACTGAAATGACTTGTCTCTAATCACAACATCTTAATGCTAGAGAAAGGGCAGTACTGTTCCAGACCTGCACATAGCATAAATTCAATGGGCCCAATACTTCAGCCATCACCCATTTTGAGCTCATGAAGTACCCATGTACAGATTTTGGTTGAACATGGAGGCCCATTAATTCTCATTTATTCCACCATTGATTACTACAAGCCGCACTAGTCTCACCCGCGATAGCACACGATGCTGTAGGGGTGCCATTACTCCATTAATTCTGAATTGCATTTTTTGACCCCTCCCCCTCAAAAAAAAAAAATAAATAAATAAATATATATATATATATATATATATATATATATAAATCTTAACTGCATTTGCGGTTGTGGGGTGTTGGGATTACGTTGAGGGGAAAAAAAAAACAGGGGAAATTTATAAAGAAGTAAAGGAAGAAAATGAGAAGATAAGATGGAAGCTGTATATAAGAAAAAACACTAAAAAAGTAATAAAGGGTGAAACATCTGGACCAAACGACGCAACACGATTCCCTCACGTGTCCAACACGTCAGCACACCTGGAAGTCATGCGGGTGACGATAGAACTGTTGCTGGTGGTTGCTATTCTCTTGTCCCATACCACCCATCCCCTCCTTCTGTCTCCGGAGCTCCATCACCTTCCTGTGCGAGTTCGAGTGCTGAGTCAACACGAACGTCGGACTCGCCGCGGGTCGGTACTCGGGTACGAGTCGACCCGACTTGTACCGCACCCCACACGCGTTGCACAGCGTCTTTGGCCCCAAGGGTCCCGTCCGCCACTGCGGCGTCTTCTCCGATGCGCAGTGGGTGCATCTGCGCACCCCTCCCGCCGATGAAGAACCCTCGCTGTCGGAGACTGGAGAACTCACCCTCTTCTTAATGGTATTCGATTTGGTCCTTCCCGTTGCAGGTGCGTCAGATTCCGGCGGCACTGTCATGATGGTCTGGGCTGATGATGCACGAGATCGCTTGACCCTCATTCCACCGGGAACTGACCCGTGATGTCGGAGACTTTGAGTTCCGGCGAGTTCGTTTACGGGGTAATCGGAAAACGAGTCGTCGACGAATCTCGAAAGCCATTCTAGCTCTGCCACATCCTCGTTCTACATAAGAAAATGAAAAGAAAATGAGAAGAAAATTATAAATGTATGTATGATGAATTGGTGCATGTACTGATGCAAGGATGAACTGTTGTTATATATATATATATAGAGAGAGAGAGAGAGAGAGAGAGATAAAGAGAAAGAGAGAGGGTTGTTGGGGATGGAGTGATGTTGGTACGTACAGGGACGCAGAGATTGTCGGTGAATGAGGCGGAGAGGTTTGTGGTGGTGCTGGTGGGGGTGTGGGGAGTTGGAATGGTGGTGAAGGGGTGGTGATTAGGGGAGTTTTGTGGAGGAGCAAGGTGGTCCGTGGTGGAAGGGAAGAGATCGGCGTTGGAGAGGTCTAGGAGGTCGTCAATGCGGAAATGATCTGGGCCGTGGTGGCCGTGCTTGTCCATCTCCGGCTATGTGAGGCGAGAGAGAGAGGAGGGTTGTAACTTTGTATCGTTTGGAGAATTCAGTGGGCGAATGAAAGGAAACGAGCAGCGATTCAGGAAGGAATCAGAGGGGAGTGCCCCATGCAGCAGCTAGTACGGTGCACTGGAGCTAAAGACCTCAGTTTCTTATTTATTTATTTTTTCAATATTAATATAATATTCGAACAAAGGAAAATGACGGACACGCGGTAGACACGTATCCGTAAAATTGCCTAAACCCACGTGGAGCCCACACTACTCAGACTCTAAGAGGTGAGTTTTTTATTTTTATTTTTATTTTTTTAATGCGAGTTATCCATGGTTTTTCTATGAAAGAGAGGCCAAAACACATGGAAATGACAAGGAAAAAAAAAAAAAAAAAAAAAACCAAAATTTTAATTGATTTTTTCTCTCAATTTTCTCAGTTGGAGTGCATTGATGTAGTGCCTACTTCCATCTCATAATTGGCAAGAAATTTTGAGAGGAATAGCACTGCCTTAATAATATTGCTCAATAATCAATATGTAGACATTTATTTATATATTTAATAATAACAATACGCGATTAATCCTCTCGTGATACATCGATCATCCACAAGTCCATGGGTTTGATAGTGAAAAAACAGATCACAGAGACTCAAATTCGAAACTCATAGTTTTTGAGTTACAATTTTTTACCATATGCACTATCCTTGTGAGTTGGTAGAGATAATATTGAGAGTGTGTTTCAAATTAATGACTTTTGGAAAATAAATAGAATAAGTTGAAAATTATAATGCATGTATATTAGTTAAAGAGTATGAGGGATTATAAATTATACCCAGTGATACGTAGGCATTGACCAACAGCTAGCCCAAGCCAAAACTTCGGCAAAAATAATGGAGAAAAGGAAGGAGGAGGTGAAGAAGGAGAAGAAGAAGTTTAGGTGCTTGGCAACCAATAAAGATTGAATTTTATAGGTAGTGAAGGCACAAAAAACTTAAAACCTTTTATGATCCCTGATTTATTATCATCAAGGATAATTTAGCTTCTTGAACTAAATTAAATTTGATCTACTTGAACTAAATTTGATCTTCTCAACTACTCGTAAGGGTACGAGACTCATTCCTTTGTACTCAAAGGAGCCCTACTTATCATAAATTTTGCTTTAAGTAGTCAGTAGTCACCCCTTTTGTCTGAAATCTCAAATTTGATCTTCCTTATCATAATGGCAGTAGTTTTTCTGCAGGTATTTAAAATGTTGGGAGTAAACCATTACAAAGACAACACCAAAACAAAGACAACTAATCTCATCAATCATCATCCTCTGAAGTATATATGCATGTATTAACTACTAGTAAGCATGTGTATTATTAATGATCGTAAAGCTTTGCTAGCAAGAGATTGGTCTTGCCGTATTCAGCACACCCTTAGAGAGGGTAACAAAGTGCGCTGATTTTCTTACTAGGGAAGGGCTTAAAGCCATTTGTAATTTTCAAGTTTTAAATTCTCCCTCTTCTGCCTTTGTAATTTGTTGTTTGGGGATCTCACCGGTGTACGTTAGTGCCATCAGGTTGAATGAATATCCATCAAACCAAAAAAAAAAAAAAAAATTTAAGCACGACTGCATGAGAATTTCTTCAAGACACTTTGAAATTGAAAGGCATCCATCACTGATAGAAACTAAATTGAGCGAAAATTTGGTTATTTAGAGAAACACCTTCTTTTTTTTTTTTTTTGGTGGATAAGCTCACTTAAAACTAGGAATGCAAATCGGTCCGGGCTAGAGGTGTTTTTAGATCGGACCGAACTAATTCGGGACTTCAAAATTTTTCTTGGAATCAGACCGATTTAGGACTTGGATCGGGGCTAGGATTGGACATAATTTTTCGGTTTAGGCCGATCCGGTTCTTGGGTTTTTTTTTAATTCATTTTTGTTTTAGTTTTGTTTTTGGTAAAAAGTAAGAAATTTATTATAAAAGTATTACTATTCATTGAATAATATTTATTTATTGAGTATATTTATCTCTATATATATATATATATTTTTTTTTTTTTTGAATTTGAGAATTTAGTCCGATCTAATTTTAAAATCTTCTACACCGTAGATTAAATCAAATTAATTCAAAACTTTAAAATTTGAACCAGAATCACACCGGTCTGATCGTCGGGTCCACCCGAGCCATTTTGCACCCCTACTTAAAACACGAGAAAGACATCACCACCCTATATTTCGTCTTCTCCACCTTGCTTTAAATACCGCACCTTGTGAGAAAGAACCCAAACAAGGGGACAGAGTCTCTCCCACTGGAAACAGATATTTAACGTCGTAACGTCCGTTACCCCTTTCACATCTTTATCGGCTTTATTTACGAAACCCCATAAAACCGGCCAGCTCATAACAGCTGCCACGCTCTCATTGACCACAGACTACTCCTACTGTACTCGCAAGTACTAAACTCGCGCGGCTGAGCTGGTTTTTTCAGGAGCTTCTTGCTACGTGTTTACTAGAGGAAGCGTGTTTCCTTTGACGGCAACACCAAGCGTGTTTTCTCAAGTTCTGTCACGGTGTCCAATGAAATTCGACCTTGAGATAACTAGGTTCCCAGCCGAGTGATGGAATCAGTCCTCATTTATGTAGGAGGAGGTACGCGTGGCTTTGACTTTTTAACCCAAACCTTTGCCAGTTGGCTCTTCACGATCACGTGCGTCCATCGTACGGCTAAAAAGGGTGAATAAAAAGAGGAAGAGATCGGATCCTCTGCAGCGACTGTTGTAAAGCGAGGGTAAGTGCCGGCCGAGTCGGACTTTTTATTAACCGACAACGGGTTGGAGGGAGCAGCTTTTTCTAGTCCCTTCAACCTGGTCTATTTCAGAAGTCATTTATGTATTGACGTCTTGACGACTCTTTTTATCATCATATTTTCATTATTTATTTATTTATTTTGATAAGCAGCTGAATTATATCTTAAATTGCATCTTGAATACAAAGAAAAAAATGGGATTGTTACTGGCGAGTGAGAATCAAGTAAAATAAAATTTTTAATGTATTTTTAATTTTATAATATTATTTTATTTAAATTTTATTAACTTATGATATTATCTAATTATTTTATAATTATATGAACTATGTAGATGTTACATTGCTACTACATCAACACATAATTTTATTTTTATTTTTTTTAATGAAAATAAAAAAAGAAAAAACATAAAAATCTATAGCATTTTTATTTTTCTTTTCATATTTGACATGCTAATCAAGGGTGACAACGTGCTTTTGATCTTACAAATTTCATTTGCTCCAGAAATTTGTGAAAAATTACTAAAATTTTCAGTGAAGAGTGAAGACACTGATGACTGAACGACTGAAGAAACCTCGAGTCACGTGAGGTGGAAGGGTGTGACAGTGATCCCGAGGCGAAAAAAGAATAGCTGCACGTGCATGGTCTTGTGCTCATTTAACGAGATTAATTTAAATAATGAATGACAAATCTAAAAAAAGAATCTAAAAAAACAAAGGGTAAATTACATTATGACCCCTCTAAAATCTGACAATTACAAATAGATCCCTTCACGTTTCTAAAATTACATTAAGACCCCCTTCCTCTAACTTCCGTCCAAAATCCGTTAAATCACTTTCAATTTTTTTCAAAATACCCTAATTACCCTTATTGGATGACAACTTTCATGTTAAATGCATATAAGTCATCAGTACATTTGATTAATTTATTTATTTATTGATAAACAACTAAAAGATTATATATATATATATATATATATATATATATAAGAAAAATGCCAAAGAGCTTAAATTTTTATCCAAATGATGTGGTAGCCGTCAGATTTGCTCATTAGAAACAATTATCTATTTAATTGATGTGTAAAAATAAAAATAAAAATTGATTTGCCAAATTGCCACCTCATTTGCCACCTCTATACGTGCATCTTCATTGTAATAATTCTTTTTATTTATTTCTACATATGAGTAATGCTACATAGCCCTTTTTTTTTCACTCAAATCTACTACTCAAATGAGGTGGCAACTTAGCAAATCAATTTTTTTATTTTTTATTTTGCAAATCAATTAAAAATTTAATTAAATAAATAATTTTTTCTAAACAACAAATTTGACAGCTGCCACATCAATTGGACAAAAAATTTAAATTGTTTTTAGCATTTTTCTTATATATATCTATATATTATCTTTTAGTTGTTTATCAATAATAATTAAAAAATTCAAAAGTATTGGATGAACTATTGGACTGGTGAGTTATACGCATTTAATATGGAAGTTATCATCCACTAAGGGTAGTTAGGGTATTTTGAAAAAATATGAATATGATTTAACGGATTAATGGACAGAAGTTAGAATTAGGGGTCTCTTTGTAGTTTATTTTGTAACGTAGGGGTGTCAATGTAATTTTAAAAACGTGAGGGGGTGTATCTGTAATAGTCAGATTTTAGAGGGGGTCTTATTGTAATTTACCCAAAAACAAAAAAGCTGCACGTGCATGGCCATGTGCTCAGAGACCTACCGTAAGGTTATATAATCTTCTTTGATTGTCTTGAAAAAGAAATGAACAGAAAATATGGATATGGTTGACTGTGTGAGCTTGTTAAACTTAATAATCATCAATCTTTCTTAAAAATAGAGCTTGGTAAATAATAATTCCATTTTTTTCTTCATATTGACAACTGTGAGACTAAAAGTTCCAATCATAAAATTATTACAATGGTAAGCAATTGATAAAAAAAAAATTAGTTAATTAATGACAATTAAAGGTTCAACTCTCGACACGAACAAAAATATTATAATTATTATTCAAAAAAAATTCATCAATATATGCTAGAGATTTTCATCAGTTGGGATGACTCAATAAATATAAAGAATAGAAAAATAAACCAGTAAAAAAAATATAAATGTGAGAAAAAAGGGAATGATATTACGACGACAAAAATATAAATGCATGACAAAAGAGGACAATATTACAACGATGTCTATAGCAAAAATATTAACGTTTGATCAGAGAGTCGGATATATGATCTCATGACTTCACCATAATATTGTGAAAGGTAAAAATCTAGGGGTCGAAAATAACAAATGTTAAAACAAAATTTTGGGTAAATGGCAGAAAACCCCCTGATGTATAGGGGTCAACACATAACCCCCATTATATTTTAATTTTGCCAATGTCCCTCTTTGATGTTTTAATTTTTTCCAATGTACACCACGATTACTCTCCATCAGCAAAAAGTGACGGAAAATGGTCATGTGCTATGCACATGACGTTGTAATTGTCAAAAATACCCTTCATTCTCTCTCCTAACCCAAACCCCCATCCTACCCTCCCTTTCACCCATGACAGCCATGGATGCCGGAGCCCAAACCTTCATGCAAGCATGTCACCATCGCCAGCGAGGATGTCTACCCCCACTCTCTTTCCCAACCCAAACCCCCATCCCACCCTCCCTCTGCACCCACGACAGCCATGGATGTCAGTGATGGTGACATGTTCACTACCATGGCCGAAGAAAATGAAGCAGTAGCAACAGTAGCAGCAGCAGCCGCCATGGCAGCCCCCCTGTCGACGTGATGCAAGGGCCCTCAACTACCAGAGACCATCGCCGAAAACAAAATGGGAGGTGCCATAGATGATCTCATTACCGCCGGGAGCTTGGATCTGAAGGAGCACCTCTCCTCTCTCTCTTCGCCATCGATCCATATCTGTAGCGTTGCCGTCGATCTCCTCAGCTACCATAGACCATCGTCGTTAGGCCAACTTCATTGAGCCACTGTCGAGCCTCACTGTCGACGTCACCAGATCTGGATTCCCAAAACCGAAGCCTACCATTGCCGTCGATCCATCTCTATCGCATCGCTATTAATCTCCACAGCTGCCGGAGACCATTGCCGTTAGGCCAGCTTCGTCGAGCCACCGTTAAGCACCACCGTTGAGTCGACCTTCACTGTCCCCCTCTCTTTCTCTTTCTGCCTTGTGTTTTTCCCCTACAACTCAAAAAAAGAAAAAAAAAATGGAGACTCCAGGGTTTGGGTTGTAGATGATGATAGCTACGGCCATAGGGGTTTGGGCTTACTCGCCGCTGTATGTGGAGATATGGGTATTGGGTTTGGGGTTTAAAGTTGTAGCTACTATGGATATAGGTATCAGCTCCCTGTTACCTCTTTTCTTGCCGCCATCGAGAACCCCCTTTCCTTTAGCCAGAGTGGGTGCACGTGAGAGAGAGACAGGGAAAGGCCGCCGGAAAAAATAGAGTTGGCCGGAGCATGGGCCGTCGGTTAAAGAAGGTCTACGTGATGGGGATGGTGTAAGGGTATGTCAGTTTTTTTAAATTTTCTGTTAACGGTGTTAACCCAATTAAATCCCCAAATGAGCTCAGGGGGCACATTGACAAAATTAAAACATAAAGGGGGTTATCTATTGACCCCCCCATACATCAGGGGGGTTTTCTGCCATTTACCCTAAAATTTTCCAAATAAAAAGGTTCAGAATTAACTGGTTAAATATGATTTCTAGCCTTAACAATTGTCTTAGTAGAGCTTATTTAATTTGGTGGTATGTTTTAACACCATGTTTTAAAGTCTCAATCTCGGTTGTTGTCACGTTATGGTTTCAGTCATCTTGATTTTGTCTATCTCGTAGCATTTCGGACGAAACGTAACTTTACGCATTAAAGGAAATTTAAAAAAAGTCAAAAAAATAATTTAAAAAAATAGGACAATCATATTGAAGCCATTAAAGAAGTAAAACAAATAACACGGGACACATATTATAATAAAAATATCAAAATAAACCCTAGCGCGAACTTGAAAATACACTATAATTAGGTTTTAGATACCTAAAATTGTCACAAATAACATAAATAAATATGATACGTCAATGATTAAGTATAGGTTTTGATCGATGGGTATTCATTAAGATTTCAATTTTATTAAAATAGAACCCTACTATATGCTTGATTCGATCTCACATATCGTTTTACCCTAAATAAGATTGGGTTAACCCGACGAGATCTCGTCCATCTCGGACAAAACTGTGAACCATGTTTAACACACCCAATTAGTGATTGCTATAAAGACTAGCTCATTTGTTTGGCAAGAATCAGGAGAATCATAGTAGAATAGTATGAGAATTGAATGGTGAGTATGACCACACACTATTAAAATCTCATTTCATTCTATTCTGATTCTTCTCGATTTCGAATAAACAAATATCTTGTGAGTTTAGAATATGAAGAGTTACCTGAATCTGAGTGGTGCATATGTTTCTTCTTTGATTCTGGAATCGATTGGAATGGAAGGAAGAAATCGTTGTTTCTTGGCCAATAAATCATAATACTCCTAAAGAGCAAAAACAAAGATGATAAAAGGGACACGGAGAGAGAGAGTTACTTCATAAGGAACAAAACAAATTAAAGATGGAAGATACCCTAAATTAAGTGGCAAAGGATATTTAAACTCTGCATTTGTCTGAGGTTGGAAATGAAAGGGTGTCTTCTGTTTCTTTAAATATATTGCAACTGGACCCAAAAATCACCACCGATTCCTTAGTGCACTATAAAAAAAAGATTTATTTTACTTAACCCAATTTAATATTTTCCCCCCAAGTCATCTCTAACTACAGAGTACGTTAATAAGTTTACTTCTTTGTATGTAACTTCGATGCTGCCGATCTGACCGTGGTGAAAGTGAAGTCAATATGTTTACTTATGAAGTAACTCTCTCTCTCTCCCTCTCTCCATTTTATCATCTTTGTTTTTTTTTTTTTGTTTTTTTTTTTTTTTTTTTTGCTGTTAATGATGGAAAAAAAAAAAGAACACAAGCAAAACAGAGAAAAAACACCTAAGAAAAAAACAAGAACCAAAACAAAACAAAAAGAAATCAATCCCAACTGCAACCATTTAGACTACAAGCTTCAAAAAGTGATTCCGAAAGAGCATTGGAAGGTAAGAATCCATCAAAGCCAGTGCAGAGAAACCAACGCGCCATCGCATGAGCGGCCCCATTAATCATTTTTTGCACCTTACGGAATAGAAAGCAAGGGGGTATCCTTAAGACCAACCACTATATCACAAATAATAACTTCTATTGCCCAAGAGCAACAATGTAGAGCATAAATACTTGTAACAACATTAAAGACGTCCCCTTCAAAGATGCATTTATCCCAACCCATACTCTTAGCAACCTTTAAGGTCAATCTAACAACCTTTGCTTGTGCCAATAGAGGACCTGAACCCATAACTTGGATAGCCCAAGCACCTAAAACTTTTCCATGATTATTCCGTGCAACACAAGCAACGCAAGAATTATATGCCCCTACAGCAGCATCAAAATTGAGTTTCATGAATGCCTCTAAGGGGAGTTCCCATCGGACAGGCACCTCTATGAATGGGATACTGTGGACTACTTCAGGTATGGACTCCTCAGCACAAATAATGGATGAATACTCATGAACTCGAGCGTCAAGCTATTGTGTCAGTAACTCAAAATCTGGTAATATCCCTTCAAAAATCTTTTGATTCCTACATCTCCATATAATCTCCACAAGTTCGGCTGTCCAGATAATAAATTCTTATTCATTAAGATCTTCCTTTAGCGAAAACTATACCTGCATTGAGCAGCACTCCAAACCATTCAACTAGGGAAAGGTTTGTAAGATGTTCAGTAATCAGCCCCCATTTGGCAAACCAAAAGGCTCGAGCAATCGAACAAGTGAAGAACAAATGTTTAAATGATTCAATCTCTTTGGTGCACAAAGGGCAATAGGGATCTTCAATAAAAAACCTTAAAGCCAAGGCACTCCTGGTAGGGATAGCATTTGAAAAAACTCTCCACATAAACACTTTACGTCTCTCATGCAATTTTGTCTTCCAAAATTTCTTCCAAATTCGCTCGTGGGAAACTAAACTATCTCCCCATCTCTGTTTTTAGTCCATAGAATAAGTAGTTTTAACTGTAAATTTACCATATTTAGAGGGAAGTCATACCAGTTTATCCCGACAATTGGAAGTTGCTAAGGGAATTTGAAGGATAGCTTGGGCTGCTGGTTCAAAAATGCAATAAATCACATCAGATTTCCATTTCCCTTGATGAGTATCAATTAACTCAGCCACTTTGGTAGGAACCTCATAAAACCCAACTTTTGGATAAACATAATAAGTAGCCAAATTTGGTACCTATTGTTGAGTCCAGATGTCAATAGATTTCCCATTGCCCACTGAGTAGCACGCCCCCTACTTGATAATATCTCTCGTCTTTAGAATTGCTTTCTACATAGATAAATCAGTGGCACTTTTGTTTACATGGAGAAAAGAATGCCAAGAGCAATATTTCCTTGTAAACCGAGATACCCACAATCTATCCTCCCTAGAAGCCATTTGCCAACCTAGTTTCGCTAAAAGAGCCCGGTTAAAATCATGAGATCTTCTAAACCCCAGTCCCCCTATAACTTTTGGTTTACATATGGAATCCCATGCTTTGAGGCAAAGAGGCATTTTTTTAAAAAAAATAATTATATGCATGCCCCCACCAAAACCATCGAACTCTACCATCAATGTTAGCACAAAGAGTTGTCGAAAGAGAAAAATAGGACATCACATATGAGGGCATAGCTGCTGCAACTGATTTAACAAGAGTTATACGCCTAGCAAAGGACAAAACTTTCCTTTTCCAACCATGAATCTTTTTACAGACTTTTTCTTGAAGAGGACCAAACGTTGCCTTCTTTGAACGCCCCACAAACATTGGTAGACCAAGATAGATAGTATTTCTCTTGATCTTTTGCATTCACAACATTGATTGTAGCAAACCAGCTTTATATTAAGAGATATTCTTACTAAAATATACCCCAGATTTCTGCATGTTAACCTCTTGACTAACCATTCACAATACAATTCAAGGCATTCTTTAATAGCTTCAACACCATTTTCTTCTGCACGACAAAATATAACAAAGTCATCAGCAAACATTAGATGCGAGATAGGAGAACAATTTCAAGCAATCTTGATACCCTGGTAACCTCCTTATTCCTCTTCACAAGCCAAAAATCTGGAGAGAATCTCAGAGCATAAAATGAACAAAAAAGGTGAGAGTGGATCGCCTTGTCGCAATCCTCGTTTGGGCACAATGTGGCCTAGCGGGCCGCCATGTAAAAGAATCGCAAAAGTTGGGGAAGTAATACACTGCATAATCCACTTAATGAAAGTTGGATGGAAACCAAAATTCTTCAACACTGTTCCAACAAATCCCCATTCAATTTTTTCGTAAGCTTTCGCCATGTCCACCTTTATTTCCATAAGAGCACCCTTCCCTCCTTTTTTTTTTGAGAAAACATGCAGTATTTTTTGAGTCATAACCACATTTTCAGCAATACATCTACTAGGAATAAAAGCCATCTGATGGGGGGATATCATCTTCTCTAACGAAGGTCGTAATATGTTAGACAAGATCTTTGAAATGATTTTGTAACCCACGTTGCGTAAACTGATCGCCCTATAGTGCTCCACTTTGTTAGCATTTTGGGATTTAGGGATGAGAGCTATGTAAGTACGATTGAGCTCTTTAAACAAATGGCCATATCGAAAAAAAACTCTACACCATATCAATAACATCAGCATCAATAATGTGCCAATAAGAATGATAAAAAATGGCTAACATTCCATCTGGGCATGGAGATTTTAGGGGAGGCATACGATCCACGACATCTTTTATCTCTTCCGCTGTTGGGATCTCTATAAGCATTGCATTCTCTTCATTAGTGATGACAGGATTGATGAGATGTTCTAAGTTTTCTAGGCAGATGGGATTATTTGACGAAAATAACTGGTTGAAATAGTTTATAAATTGGTTGCCAATGCCTATACGATTTGAGACCCAAGACCCATCCACTATCTTAAGAAAATCAATAGCATTACGTCGTCGACGGATCACTGTTAAGAAGTGGAAAACCTTTAAATTAGAATCTTTATCTTGCAACCACTGGATATGAGATTTTTGCTTCCGCATAATCTCTTCCCTCTGAAGTTGCTCATTTAGCTCAAATTCAAGGTTTCGTTGGAGCCTCAGGTTGTCTTCAGATTCATCTTGCTGTTACAGCTCATCAATATACTGTATAAGTTGTTTAGCTCTCTGTGTACAGTTTCCAAAGTGATTCTTGTTCCATTCCTTCAGCTTCCTCAATGAAAGTTTTAGTTTCTGGAAAAGGTTCAAGGCAGGAGATCCATTAGTAAAAGGACTCCAAGCATTAAGAACAACACCATGACTGGATTGATCCCTAATCCACATCGCCTCAAATTTGGAAGGCCAGAAGAAATTATTAAACTCCCCTTCTGTGTTAAGCAACAGAGGGTTATGATCAGAGGTTATAGCTGGTAAGTGGAGAACATTAGCTTTGGGGAAAAGGGTTCTCCAGGCCGTATTAACCAGCCCTCTATCAATTCTTTCCTTAATATTTGCAAGGCCGGCTCTTTTGTTAGACCAAGTGAATGGGTTTCCATTGAATCCAAGGTCCACCATTCCACTATCTGCAATAAAGCCTGTCAGGCCACCCCTCAAGCTACATGCAAAAGGCCTTCCCCCCTTCTTTTCCAGTTGGTTAACCACATTATTGAAATCACCGATGCACAGCCACGATCTATCCATCGTATTGTTGATAATAGTAAGAGCATCCTATAGCTGATATTAGGCATGTCTTAGGGGTGGAGCATAGACACATGTTAGGAGCCAAGGAGCATGCACAGGATCTGAAAAGATTAGAATTGAGATTAAATTATGGTTTGCCACAGTAATTTCCAAATCAACTCCATATTTCCAAGCAAGACATAAAGCTCCTGCTCTATTTCTTGCAGGAATATTCTCAGAATTTATGAAGCCCAATCTACTCACGACCAAGCTAGCTTTATTCACATCAACTTTCGTTTCTGAGATGAAAATGCAATCCAGATTAAAATCTCTCACCATAGACATAAGTTGATGAATTGTGAGGCTTGGGCAAGCCCACAACAGTTCCAAGCTAAGATTCTCATGTAGACAGGTAATAGAATACCTGAATAAAGAAAATCTTTCACAGATAATAACTCGAACAGGTGGAGGAATAAAAGAAGCAGAATAAAAAGACCTATTATCCAAGAGGTAGAGATAGACTGCCAAAAAAGAGAATGGGAAAGAATAGAAAAAAGAAAGAAGCGACCAAATACTGTCACTCAGACCTTATATCAAACAGTAGGGGTAGTATGTTGAAAAAAGGGAAAGAAAGAACAAGGAAGGAGAAAAAAATCAGAGCCGAAAAAGGGAGGGAAAAAGGGGACTGAAAGAGATAGTCAAATAGAAAAGATTCCCTCAAAAAGCGAAAAAGCAAAAAGAAAAAGAAAAGAATAGGGTCGGGAAAATAAGGTGAGAAAAAGAAGAGGGGGAAGTAGGATAGGGAGGAAAAAAACAGAGAAACTCACTAGGAGTAAAGGATATGAATCCAGAGGAATCACCCAAAGATGGGGAAGATAAAGAACGCTACTGAAACAGAGCGTTAGGCAAATGGACAATTGGAGTCGCCATTGGAGATCACAACGAGAGTTTGCGTTTTTTATCATCATCTTTGTTTCTATTCTTTAGGAGTATTATGATTTATTGGCAAAGAGGCAACAACTTCTTCCTTCCATTCCAATCGATTCTAGAATTAGAGAAGAAACATATGCATCAATCAGATTCAGGTACCTCTTCATATTCTCAACTTACAGCATGTTTGTTTATTCGAAATCGGGAGGAATCAAAATTGAATGAAATGATATTTCAATAATGAGTAGTCGTACTCACCATTCAATTCTCGTACTATTCTATTCTGATTCTCCTGATTCTGGCCAAACAAATGAAAATTGATAAGCACAAAATATTCATTGAAATTACTCCCTGTGAACCCCGGAAATTGGGCCCACAAGGGATTGAAAGAAAATGGGTTTGAAAAAGAAAAAAAGGAAAGGAGTCGCCACCTTATTTTTTAAAGGAAACAAGGAAAACCCTAAAAATCAGGTTGTTTTAGGAAAACAATTTGAATGACTCCATAAAAAGGAAAGGCAAAAACCAATCTTTTGAAAACCAAAGAAATCGGGGATTCGGAGGCTAAGTTATGACATGGGAAGGTTCTAGGCAAAGCCTATAGGCACCCATGTCACCCTTTCGGTCTCTCAGTTCATTTGGGCTAAATTAAAGTCTTTTCCATACAAAAATCAGCAAGTATATCATCACAAGAATTGCATGCATATCATATATTTCATTCATCCATCCATGCATAATAAGCAAACAAAACAGAAAATAAAAAGAAGAAAAGAAAACAAAAAGAAACCTAGGATGCTTGGATCCTAGAACGGACTTGAGCCTCACGAAGAGCGCCTACGTACCATGCAACGAAATACATGGATCAAAGTCCACGTAGTTCGATTAGAATTAGGGTTGAATCCTAATATAAACCTATGGTAAAAACCCTAAGTTTCCTTATTTGAATCAAAAGAGTTGAATATGATAGAAAGTTTGATTTTAGGAAAGAAATCCACAAAATGGAAACTTTAATAAAAACCAGAATTTTATTTATGAAGGAAACCTTTGATTAAACCATAGGATCATATTAAAAATTAACCTTAGATAGGGAGAAGAGAAGGGATAAGGAAGAAAGGTGAATTGGGGCACCTTCACACCCACTTACCTGAGCACAATTAGCTCCAAGCATTAGCTATTTCAGACCTGAGCAGCCCTATTTGCCATAGGACAAATACCACACCTATTTGCACCCTTACAAGTGCTCAAAACCATACGAAAACACTAACATGCAAATCTGGACAGAATAGTATTATGACCTAAAATCATCCACTAAGCATGCCAATAGCAAAAACAGCGAACAATAATAAGTCCTAACATATTCCTAGAACCATATCATGCATAAAAACCCTAAAACATACTAACATGCATACAAAACTATCATGTTTACTCCATATGAAAAACATATACAGCAAACACGAAGAAAAACCAATAAAAAGTCTACTTTATCATGCTATATGAAAACAAACACGAAACAATGACTCTAAAACCCTAAACTCACAAATATGCTTAAAAACATACAAAACATACTTTAATCATGCTAAAACCAAACTAAACAGAAATTAAATCATGCATATTAACTAACTAAAGCAATATAACATGATGAAAATCCTAACTCTAACATGCAATGACACTAATCCTAGCACAAGGACAAACAGGAGCACAAGAATCATAACTATGCATTGAAACATAAAGGACAGCCCTAAAGCATGCTAAACAGTAGATAAACAATAGATATTCCATGTATATTAATTAGCTAGAGTGTTAATACATGATAAAAAAGGCTACTTTTAACATGCAATAAGCCTAACCCATATGAAAACCTAGTTTAAGCTTGAATAGAGAAGGAGAATACCTTATTCTCTCTCAAACACTCAAGTATTAATGCATAAAGTGGCTCCCCTTGTGTTTGTAATTGTTCGTGGCTCCTCAGGTCTTTAGAGTGAATCAAACCAACACGAATCCTCCTCTTTGTCAAAGTGGTATCACAGCAAAGAGATCAAAACTCACTCAACTTTGAAAAGAAATAGAAAACAAAAAGAGAACAAGAGAAAAGAAAAGTGATTTTCGTCACTTTGCAGCAGCAGCAACTTCAATTGCGTTTTTGGGTATGAAAACGTTGGATTTGGACAAAGCTTGTGAAATACAAAGTTGTAGAGAATTGAATTATATTTCTAACAAGACCAATTTCATCAAATTCTGACTTCGGATGAAAAAGTTATGATTAAAACACGACTGCTGGTTTTCAGAAAATCTGCTGCTGAATTATGACGAATTTCACTCCCCCCAAACCCTCTTCTCCTCTCCCTTGTTTAAAGACATTAAGAGAGTATTTATAGCTGAAATCTGGAGTTTCCCTTTCCTTCCTGGACTAGGTTTTTTTGGAGAATAATCAAAAGGTATTTTATAATGATAAAAGACTTCTAATCTGAATAGGAAAAGGAAATTGTCTTTTGTAAAAATTGGGAGACTGACCGCTAACACGCATGCACATGTATCGTATGTGCGTACACACACTCATCACATACGTACACGTGTTAGTGTCATGATAAAAATGGCTAATTTAATAAAATAATTTTCTTTTCATTTTAACCAAAAATCTCATGCTGTGATTCGCACTAATTCTTCAAGAATAATCCGTAAATAACCACACTAAACTCATCATCAGGCCATATCAAAATTGAACTTCATGAAACACTTTTGAGGGTAAAATGATGACTAATGAAAGTCAATTTGAAAAGATTTGGTTGGTAATTGTGAGTCAATTAGAGCTAACCCAAGGAAGAGTCAATTAACCAACTTGAACTACATCGAGCCATTTTAATCCCGAGCCATTGACTTACCAAATTGAACCTAGAAATACCTCTTATGCATCCATATGAACTCCAATTGACAATTTGGAGATCATTTCAAGGTCAAATGAAAAGTTTGGGACTTAAAAGACGATTATGCCCCTCAAGTCACAAAAGCTCTTATTATCCCTCAAGATCAACTCCAATTTGAACCAAAATTCATATCCATTGTCCTTGTGACTCTAGAAAACTAATGCAAGTGACTAGACTCAAAAACAAAACAAAAACATGCATGAAATGATGAGCCCTAGTAAGGTGGTGCAAAAATGGGGTGTGACACTCCCTAATTTATATTTTCTAGTTATTTTATTATATTTAATTTTGTGTGTTTAAAGTGTTCTTGATTTATTGCAGGGCTGTTAAGTTTATACCAGAAAAGATGACAATCAGGACTACTTAAGCTAATAAATGCAACTTGAAATGGGTTTCTCACCTACCTAAAATTTTATGGAGCTGCAACAAGAGTTGGGTCAACAATTTTGAAGATTTGAGCAGCTGAAATTCAAAGTTAGGCAAAGAAATTCATGATCCTAAAATCAGCAGCAAATCTGGACAGATTGACCAAGTTTTGGTAATCTGGCCATAACTTGTGATTCCCATATCCGATTTGGGTGAAATTTGTGGCTCTAGAAAGAGGACTAAAAGAACTACAATTGTTTAGTTTATGGCATTTCCTGATTCAAACGTCTTCCAAGTCAAAAATGAGCTGGAAGTAGACTTATTTGCAAAAATCTAAATCTGGCAGCATTTGTCAAAGTGAGAACATGGGCAGCCAAGAATTCAAAGAAAGTGGGCATTGCTTTTAACTTGTGGGATCAGCTTGATCCTTCCCCCATCTCCTATAAATACCAAGGGAATTCACATAACAAAGGGAGCAAAGGAAAGGAAAAGAGGAGGAGGTACAAAGGTGGCAAAGGGGAGAGACTAGTTCTTGGTTATCTACATGGCCAACTAATCTTTGTCTTAGGGGGGAGATGAAGCCCTAATCAAGTATTGTGTATTTTATTGTATTGTGTTGTTGATTTGATTATTTGTGTATGAGGATTGCATAACTAGGAGGATTGTATTATTGATACAATTGGTTTTAGTGTTTTTATCTCAAATTGTGTTTAATTTCTGTGATTTTAAATACAATGGTTATGCAATGGTTTTCACTGTATATATATTTGGAGATTAAGATGATTCATGCTTAGACAAGATGAGTCGTGCTCACAAATTAGTTTAGAGTAGAGTAGGTGAGACGGTTCATGCTATATCTTTGATGAGTTATGCCTAATTTACAAATATATGAACCTTTCTTGATGATGTCATTGGCCTTGTAGCTACAATGAGTCTTGCTCATACCAAATAATAATTTCTTGAAACACGTTACAATAAGTGCATTTTTATATAAGATTAGTGGTGGATTCGAGACCCTAAGTATTTCCTTTCTTGAAGAAAATATAAATTTATTTTGCTTGCATTCCATAGAGTTCAAAACTACAAAAATCATCTTTGTGAATTATTTTAGTATTCAGTTTTCAAAATTAAAATAATCCCAGTACAGTCCCTGTGGTACGACACCCGTACTATCACTATATACAAATTTTTTGCATCCTACGGGAATTGATTTTGACACGATCAAAAATCACTAATTAGATGTGTTAAAACATACCACCAAATTAAATAGGCTCTACTATGACAATTGTCAAGGCCAGAAATCATATTTAATTGGTTGATTTTGAACCATTTGATTTGGAAAATTTTGTTTTAACATTTGTGATAGTAAATTTGAAACATCTCAAAAATGAAATGAGGTCAATAATTTAGGAACGGATGGAAAATAAATCTACAAGGTGAACAAAGAATCAAGTCAAGCAGGATCCTCTATTTGGATGCTTAGATGCATGTAACGGTTTTAAAAAATTAATCATTCATTTTGTAAGTGTATTTGTTTTTTCCAATTCCAAACACCCAAACGAAGCATTGACACATCGTGAATAGCATCACTACTAAGGTGAGGAGTGGCACATTAATGCATGTGAGCTACAACAGATTAATAGAAAAAAAAAAAAAAAAAAAAAAAAAAAAAAAAAAAAGGGGCAATCGGCCACAAGTTCATAAAATAGAACTTATAAAGGCTTGAGTCCATAGGATATTCTTATGCAGCTATAAGCCCACATAACAGTTTTTTGTACCAAAAAACCCTCCACAGCTTGGAAGAGGGAACCAGTCATTCCTTTTCCTCTTGTGATATTTTGTTGATCATCCGATATATCGAAAGCCGGGCCTTTTCATTTGTCCTTCCGGCTTGCTTCTCCTCATCATACTCGGCCAAAAACCTTAAAACTCCCTAAAGACGAAACCTTGCAGTTAACGAAGGCGTTGTGTGGACAACCTAGCTAAGGAATGTGGATGTCTGGTGTTCCGTTCAAGGGGTATTCCGTTCTTATGGATTGCAAGTTTCCCAAGTGCAAAACAATCACATGGGCGCCTTCCCAAAGGGAAGCATTCAGCTGGAGAAAATATCAAAACCCTTCTCTTTTCCTTTTCTTGGTGACTTTGGCTCAGGGTATCCATGAGCAGAACCATGGATACATCACAAGACATGTACCACTAACACCAAAGTGGAGTGTTTTTTTATATAACTAAATTATTAAATTAACTCAAAAAGCAGTTACTTTAAATTTAAATAATTTAAAATTTTTCAAAACAATTACATACGATTGTTTTAAAATAGTTACTTGTAACTATTTTGTTTTTTTGCAAAATTTTATATTCATGATGGGTCCTATTTTGAAGGTTTTGATGAATAGATTTCAACAATATAAATTTTATCAAACATGGATATGTATATTGAAAGTTATATCAATTTAAAGTTTTTAAACAAAAAATAACTACTTAAAGGTATAATTGACTTCATGCACCTAAGACTCACTCTATCGTTTACTTAAAAATGGACTTATGGTCACATAAGTTTATATTTTGAACTTATGCCTCTACAAGTCTTATAAAGTAGACTTCTCCCTAATCTATATTTATATCTATACTACCTATTAAAAGATGAATGTGAGAAAAACTTTTGATTGATTAATATATCCTTATTTTAATTTTTAAATACACAACTACCCTTCTGCATATATAGGAAATATAGCAACATAAAACACATACCTTAATAAGAATTATAAGGAAACTATAATTCGTATAATTATTAAATAAAACCAAACCCAAATAGGAATTCTAAATAAACGGAAACTATAATTCGTAAAACCTTAATAATGTTAACATATAAATACAAATAGAAACACATAATAAAAATCATAAAACCTTAACACAAGAAATAACAACTACTGCTTATTTCTTCTGCATCTTCTATGTGCATTCATTGCGCCTTCTTTCTTCTGGTGCTTTGTCTGGTATGTAGTTTTCAATAAACTTGACTCATATATACAAATTATGTTTAAACATCTGCCTGCATAAACATTTAAATCTTTGCCTACATTGCATGATTGTACTTTTAAATATCTATTTGAATTGCAAAATTAGCAAGAAAAAGAAGAGAATCAAAGACGAATTAGTTGAATGAAAATAAAAAGACGCGTGCTTGAACAAAAACAAATGAAAACCCAGATTAAGATGCCAAAAAAAAAAAAAAAAAAACTTGAATTGCATAAGTAAAGTTTTGAATAGCACATTTAATCTCTTATTATTTTCTAAGGATTCACATATCAAAAAAAAAAAACTTGAATTGCATTATTAAACTTTTAAATTGCTGCTATTGCATAATTTTCATATTTTGTTGAGAATTCATATATAATTTCTGATTTTTGAAAATAATCAAGTCAAATTACCAAAAAAAAGAAAAGAGTCAAAGACAATTCAATTGAAAGAAAATTAAAAAAGAAGCAGGCTTAAACAAAAACAAAACAAAACCCCAAAAAAAAAAAAAAAAAAAAAAAAAAAAAAAAAACCCATTAACGAATGCACAAGAAAAAAAGGAAAATAAAAAAGAAGGTCTAATGAATCACCAAAAAAAGTCCCTATTAAATCGTGAGGTTCATGAAACTTTGCAATATCTACCTGCAAACCCAAAATACTAAACTAAACAAAACAAAACCAAAAAGAACAAAAAGAAAAGAAAATAACTTAGATCACAACCCCCCCCCCCCCCAAAAAAAAAAAAGGGTTCAAAATCATTTTTTTTTAAAAAAATGTACAGGCCCAAAAAGATAAAATCACAAGCAGTGATCCACCACGTATTGACGAAGAAAATCTATCTATATATATATATATATATATATATATATATATATCGAAATCAAACCATATCAAAGAACCTATGTATAATGAAATTTCAAAGATACTTTTAAGCACTATGATTTGGAAAAGATAATGAAAAAAAAAAATAGTGATCATATTAAAAGAAGTAAAGGATTGAGTGATCAAAATGCTTTCATCTTATGCAAAGGCACGATAAAATTATTAAATTTAAAAAATTATTATCATTATTGAAAAATTCACGTGCAACGCACATGTGCACCAACTAGTTTCCCCAAAAAAATTAAATTAAATTACTTTCAGACAATAAAAAACGGCAACTCGATCCTCCTTGTCTACTCCCACTTGGAATAGGCTTATATAAAAAATCTCCACTCGGAATAGAACATACTTACATACAAACAAAAGATGACTTGGGGGCAAAATATTAAATTGGGTCAAGTAAAATAAATATTTTTTTATAGTGCACTAAGGAGTCGGTGGTGACTTTTGGGTCCAGTTGCAATAAATTTAAAGATACAGAAAATACTCTTTCATTTCCAGCCTCGGACAAATGCAGAGTTTAAACATCCTTTACCACCTAATTTAGGGTATCTTCCATCTTTAATTCGTTTTCTTCCTTATGAAGTAACTCTCTCTCTCTGTGTCCCTTTTATCATCTTTGTTTCTGTTCTTTAGGAGTATTCTGATTTATTGGCAAGGAGGCAATGATTTTTTCCTTCCATTCCAATCGATTCTAGAATTAGCGAGGAAACATATGCACTACTCAAATTCAAGTACCTCACCATATTCTAAACTTACAACATCTTTGCGTATTTGGAATCAAGAAAAATCGGAATAAAATGAAATGAGATTTCAATAGTGAATGGTCGTACTCACCATCCAATTCCCATACGTATTATTCTATTTTGATTCCCTCAATTCTAACCAAACCAACGAACCCTTAGACCTTAGCATTTGTTTTTTTTTTTTTTTTTTTAAAAATAACTAACTAGTTATTCAAGTGAGTTAATCTAAAAACACTAGTTATTATTTAGCTACTTCAAATTTTTTTATTAATATATTTTTTTTTTCTAATTTAGTATAGAGAGAAAGAAAGAAGAATGCATAAAAAGAAGAAAAGTGATTTTATTTTTATTAAAAATAATTTAGCTAGTGAACATATGTTAACTAAATGTAATTAACCAAAATAACAATAACTATAATAGTTAACCATATAGTTAATCCGTTAAAGAAGAAAAATAAAAATTAGTTAGTTGAAATAATTAACCAAGAGGTTGGATGGTCATACTTGGCCCTGCGCTCTTTCTCTCTGTCTCTCCGTTTTGTAAAAGTCTCTTTCTTGTCATAGGCCCCAACTGAAAGCTGCTCACCGGTGAGTGGTCAATGCTCCTTCCCCCAAGACTCTTGCTCTCCTTTTTGATCGTCTTTGTTCCGATCTCTTCTTTCATTTTCATCATCTCTGTTTCTCTTCTTTAGGAGGAATTCTGATTCATTAGCAAGAGGCAACGAAAAAGAGTCATCAATCCATTCCAACTGATTCCAGAATAAGAGAATAATCAAAGGCCCCCATTCAGATTCAGGTACCCCTCTCTTTTAATTCTCAAACTTACTGCAATCAAAGGGCTCTACTAAGTCTACATATTGATTATAAACCATTTTATTTGGAAAAATTTGTTCGAAAATATTTTTTCCCCTTCCCCCCCTTAAATTTTTTTACCTTTCACAATATCTTGCTGAAATCATAAGTTCATCTTAATCTTTATATGTAATTGCTGAGCACCATGTCAATATTTTTACTTGATAGACTTGGATCTGACTACACAGTCAATAAGTTTATTTCTTCGAACGATGTCTATGCAAATATTAATTGATGATTATAATGTGAAATCAGGTTGAAATCATGCTGTTCAAGATCTCAGACTGTTGAAGATGCTGCGGAGGATCTGACTGTTGCGAAAGTGAAGGCAGCTTCATATTAAGGCTGAGAAGGATATAATAGCTTTTGTTTAATTCTCTTTTCATGGGCTCGGGCCCAAATTGCTGGTGAATTCTCTTTGCTCCTCTATGCAGTTGAAGTGATATTCTTCTGTCTGCTGTCGAGTGATTCTTTGATCCTTCCATTCATAATAAAGAGAAACACAGAGAGGTACTCTCGCACAACCAATCTATTTACGTGTTTGCCCCACACCCATTGCTTCAATAAAACTCTTGTTTGTGTGTTTAATTAGGTCTTTCATTATTTACCGTATCTGCATTCTCTGAAAAAGGAAAACAAAGAAGAACAAGAAGAAATGGCTGTGGGCGCAGTCATTTCCATTGTGGCGAAACTCGGAGAGTGCCTGGTCGCTCCAATCGGGCGTCAACTTGGTTATCTGCTTTGCTTCAACGGAAACATGGAAGATTTTAGAGAGAAAGTAGAGAATTTGAAAACAGAAAGAGCAGCGGTGCAATTACCAGTTGATGCGGCTGAAAGGAATGGAGAAGATATCCTGCCAAATGTTCAGGCCTGGCTGACAAGTGTGGAGGAGATCACAGAAGAATCTACGAACTTTTTTGATGAGCTCCAACAAAACAAAAGGTGCGCGCTTCTACGGCCATTGTCCTGATTTGAAGTGGCGCTACCAACGAAGCAAGATTGCTAAGAAGAAGGCAGCAGTGACTGACAAGCTCAAACAAGAAGGCAGGTTCGGTAGAGTATCTTTCCCTGCTCCTCCACCGGCGATAGGATCCACGTCCAGTACAGATGCAGAGATGTTCGAATCCAGAAAATTGATTTTTGAAAAAATCATGGAGGCCTTAAAAGATGATCAGATCAATATGATTGGGATTTATGGCATGGGTGGTGTGGGCAAAACCACACTCGTGAAAGAAGTTGCCAAGCAAGCTGAAGATCATAAAGATCAATTTGATGAGGTAGTGATGGCAGTGGTTTCCCAAACACCAAACTTCATCAAAATTCAAGATGAAATTGCTGACAAGCTAGGTCTGAATTTTGTTGCGAAGAGCGAATCTGGAAGAGCAAGAGAGTTGTATGATAGGATTATGCAAAAGAAGAGGAGCCTTGTAATATTGGATGATATTTGGGAAAGAGTTGAGTTGGAGGCTATTGGAATTCCTTCTGGAGCGAACCACAAGGGTTGCAAAATTGTGTTGACATCTCGAAAGAAGGATGTATGCAATCGGATGGGCACTCAAAAGGATTTCTCAATTAAATTCTTATCGGAGCAAGAGGCATGGACTCTGTTTTCGAAAATGGTTGGTGATTCTGTTGACTTTCCACGTCTACGTTCTACAGCTGTTGAGGTGGCAAAAGAATGCGGGGGTTTGCCCCTTGCAATAGCGGTAGTTGCGAGAGCATTAAGAAATAAAGACTTGTCCTTTTGGCATGATGCTTTAAATCGCTTACGAAAGTCGATTCAAGAAAAGGACGTTTCTTTGGCTCTAGAGTTAAGTTACACTCATTTAGAAAGTGAGGAAGCCAAATATTTTTTCTTGCTTTGTTCTCTATTTCCTGAAGATCATAGCATAGCAATTGAAGACTTGTTGAAATATGGGATAGGTTTGGGGTCGTTCCAAGATGTTGATACAGTGGACGAAGCAATAGTGAGGGCAAATACATTGGTTTATAACCTAAAATATTCTTGTTTATTGCTTGAAAGTCACCGCGAGGAATATGTCAGAATACATGACGTCGTTCGAGACATTGCCATATCAATCGCATCCAAAGGAAATCGTGCGTTTCTGGCAAAAGCTGGTTTGGGATTGAGGGAATGGCCAAAAAAGGACACATATGAACCGTACACCGCCATCTCAATCATGTCCAACGATATTCATGAGCTTCCTGAGGGTTTGGAATGTCCCAATCTTCAAATTTTGTTTTTAGATGGAAATCGACCTTCATTGCAATTCCCTGAAAATTTCTTTTTGGGGATGGAAAATCTCAAAGTTTTAAAGATGTCTGGTATACATTTTTTATCATTACCACCATCGCTTTGATATTTGAAAAACCTTCGGATTTTGTGTTTAGATGGTTGCAACTTGAAAGATGTATCTATAGTCAGAGAATTGAAAAAACTACAAGTTCTTAGCGTTTCTTGTTGGGGTTAAACTACCCTATTCCTACGGATCTTGAGATGTGAATATAGAGAAGAAAAAAACGGAAATAAATCAAAGGCAAATAAACAACACACAGATTTACGTGGTTCACCCAATTCAGGCTACGTCCACGGAGTTGCAGCGATTTCACTATGTTTTGAAGAACAATACAAAGAGGTCTCACAACCAAACACTACCAGACACAGTGCTCTCAAAGACGGCTCTCAACCTTAGCATCAGAATATGATAAAACCCTTATATTTCCGGGTTAAACAAAACAAGTCCGTCGCACATGATCGTACGTGCATTACCCATGCTCGTACGAGCATTACACATGCATGTACGTGCATCTGAAGGGAAACAATGTTGGACAGTGGTTGTTGGACGGGCTCCACACATAGCCTAACAATCTCCCACTTGGAGACTAGTCCAATCACCAACACCAAACACCACATGCCTCTAAACAAAGTAACTATCGCAGCAACTCATCCTCCTGTCCTCAAGCTCGAAGACCAACCGAAGCTGAGCACAGCTTCAGTTTCTCAATAGTGACACCCTTAGTCAACATATCTGCTGGATTTTCAGTTCCACGAATCTTCTCCAGTACCAACTGTCTACTGTCAAGAAGAGAACGAATAAAGTGGTATCTCAACTGTATATGCTTCGTCCTAGAATGGAACGCCGGATTCTTAGCAAGAAAAATAGCACTCTGACTATCACTGTGTAGAGTACCCCTCTCATTCTTCTTACCCAGTTCATCCAAGAGACCCTGTAACCAAATCATCTCCTTTCCAGCTTCAGTTATGGCTACATATTCAGCTTCTGTAGTAGAGAGAGCAACAATCTTCTGTAACTTAGAAGCCCAACTCACAGCTGTACCACCAAGAGTATACACAATTCCTGTAGTACTCTTCCTGCTATCAACATCACCAGCTAAGTCAGCATCCACAAAACCCTGCAATTTTAAACCTGCTCTTGTGAAGCACAGAGTTGTATCTGAAGTGCCTTTCAAATACCTTAGGATCCATTTGACTACCTCCCAATGCTGTTTTCCTGGATTACTCATGTACCTACTAACTACTCCCACTGCATGTGCAATGTCCGGTCTTGTGCAGACCATAGCATACATAAGACTTCCAATAGCTGAGGCATAAGGAACCCTACTCATGTAGGCCTGCTCTTGCTCTGTCTTTGGTGACTGATCCTTAGATAGTCTAAAATGACTAGCCAAAGGTGTGCTCACTGGTTTAGCACTATCCATGCTAAATCGACTAAGAACCTTCTTCACATACTCTGTTTGTGAAAGCTTCAGTGTCCCACTGACCCTGTTTCTGATGATTCTCATACCAAGGATTTGTTTTGCAGCACCCAAATCCTTCACTGCAAATTGTTTTGACAACTGCTTCTTGAGATTATTAATCTCCTCAATATTAGACCCCGCAACAAGCATATCATCCACATACAACAGTAATAGGATATAAGAGTCGTCAAAACTCTTAACATAGCAACAATGGTCTGCCTGGCACCTTGTAAACCCAGTGCTACACATGAAGCTGTCAAACTTCTTGTACCATTGTCTTGGCGCTTGTTTCAACCCATACAAGCTCTTTCTCAGTTTGCAAACTTGATTCTCCTTTCCTTGCACTGCGAATCCCTGTGGTTGGTGCATATAAATATCCTCCTCCAAATCACCATGAAGGAATGCTGTCTTTACATCTAACTGCTCAAGATGAAGATTCTCTGCAGCCACAATTCCCAGTACCAGCCTGATTGTTGTTAGCTTCACAACTGGAGAGAAAATATCTGTGTAATCAACACCCTCCTTCTGCTGAAACCCTTTCACAACCAATCTAGCTTTGTAGCGCTGGCTACCATCATGCTCTTCCTTTATCCTGTACACCCATTTGTTATGTAAAGCCTTCTTCCCTTCTGGTAATTCAGTTAGTTCCCATGTTTGATTCGTCATCAGTGACTCCATCTCATCCTTCATGGCTAACTCCCACTTACTAGAATTTTCAACCTGCAAAGCTTCGTCATAACTCTCTGGCTCACCACTATCAGTCAGCAAAATGTAGAACAGGGATGGTGACAAACGCCGTGGAGGTCTAATGTTCCTAGAAGACCTTCGGACAGCCTCTGTGGGTGTACACTGTTCTACCTGTGGGTCTACATTCTCATTATTTTCCTGACTCCTACTCTGTACTGTGCTCTCAGAAAATTCATCTAAGTCAACAAACTCAGACTTCTTTAGTTCTGGCCCTGCAACAATAGATTCTGCACTTGACCTGTCCTTGTACATAACCTGTTCATTGAAAATCACATTTCTACTCCTGATGATTTTTCGATTTTGATTATCCCAAAACCGATAACCAAAAGCCTCATCACCATAGCCAATAAAGAAACATTTTATGGACTTAGCATCTAGTTTACTGCGAGCATTAGAGTCAATATGAACATAAGATAAACAGCCAAAAACTTTCAAGTAAGAAAGGTTTACCTCCTTTCCACTCCATACCTCTTCAGGTATCCTGCAATCCAAAGGAACTGATGGTCCTCGATTTATCAAGTAAGCCGCTGTGCTGACTGCATCGGCCCAAAAAATTCCTGGCAACCCAGCATGCAACCTCATACTTCTAGCACGCTCATTGAGGGTCCTGTTCATGCGCTCAGCCACGCCATTCTGCTGTGGTGTCCCGGGAATAGTCTTTTCCGTCCTAATCCCATTAGCAGCACAAAATTCTCTAAACCCCCCATCTATGTACTCTCCACCATTATCAGACCTTAAACATTTTACCTTCAAACCTGTTTCAGTTTCAACCATAGCCTTCCATTTCTTAAAGGTCTCAAATACCTCAGATTTATTTTTCAGAAAATAAACCCATACCTTCCTGCTTGAGTCATCAATAAATGTGATATAATACCGCGAACCTCCAAGAGATGCAACTGGAGAAGCTCCCCACAAATCTGTGTGTACCAACTCCAATTTTTCAGCCTTTGGAGTTCTGCCTCCTTTCAAGAAACTGACCCTTCTCTGTTTCCCAAGAATGCAGCTCTCACACAAATCAAAGTCAACGGATTTCAACTCTGGTAGTTTCCCTTTAGACAACATCACTTTCATCCCTTTTTCGCTCATGTGACCAAGCCTGCGGTGCCATAGGTTTGTATCAACTTTTGCATCAACCATTGCAATAGTATCTCTCACACTTGAGGTCATGTACAAAGTACCTGTTTTTGTTCCACGAGCCACTACCATGGCTCCCTTTGTGATCTTCCAAGTATCACCACCAAATGTCACCGTGTGACCTTCAGCATCAAGCTGTCCTACAGAAATCAAATTCCTCATCAACTTAGGGACATGTCGCACTTTCTGTATCAACCACACAGACCCATTCAGTAATTTAATGCGAACATCTCCCATACCCACAATGTCCAAGGCTTCTCCATCAGCCAAATACACCTTCCCAAAATCACCTGTCACATAGTGCTCCATGATTTCTCGGTGTGCGGTAGTATGGAAAGAAGCTCCTGAGTCCAAGACCCAAGAGTCAATGGGACTGTCAACAGAAAGTAGTAGGGCATCCTGTAGTTCATCTGTCACAACATTTGCAGCATCATTCTCATTCCTTTTCTTCTGCGGTTCTCTACAATTTTTCTTAAAGTGGCCAGTCTTGCCACAATTCCAGCATTCTGGTTGTCGTCCAGATCTGGATTTACTTCTACCTCCTCTTCTAGATTTTGACCTATTCCGATTGGAATTTCTATCCTGTGCTCTACCTCTCGTCTCGAGATTTAAAGCAGAACCAGAACCTGAGGTTTCACCTGCATCTCTCCTGCGAACCTCCTCGCTTAAAATCAAATCTCGAATATCTTCATATTTGAGTTTATTCTTCCCTGCAGAATTACTCACCGCCATTCTCATGGCTTCCCAACTGTTTGGCAAAGAAGCCAAAACAATCAAAGCACGGATTTCATCATCAAAATCAATCTCGACAGAGGACAATTGATTAACAATTGTATTGAACTCATTCAGATGCTGCGCAACAGGGGTACCTTCCGCCATTTTCAAATTAAACAATTTTTTCATCAGATGCACCTTGTTGTTAGCCGATGGTTTCTCATACATACTAGACAGAGCCGCCATCAGACCCTTGGTGGTCTTCTCCTTCACAACGTTGTGCGCAACTGACCTTAACAGAGTTAATCGAATAACTCCTAGTACCTGTCTATCAAGAAGATTCCATTCCTCTTCTTTCAAGCTGTCTGGCTTCGCCCCTAACAGAGGCAGATGTAATTTCTTCCCATAGAGATAATCCTCGATTTGCATCCTCCAATACCCAAAGTCTGTGCCATCGAATTTCTTGATTCCTGTCGCCTTTCCTTCTTCTCCGGCCATCGCTCCCACTCAAACCAAAAGCTTTGATACCAGTTGTTGGGGTTAAACTACCCTATTCCTACGGATCTTGAGATGCGAATATAGAGAAGAAAAAAACGGAAATAAATCAAAGGCAAATAAACAACACACAGATTTACGTGGTTCACCCAATTCAGGCTACGTCCACGGAGTTGCAGCGATTTCACTATGTTTTGAAGAACAATACAAAGAGGTCTCACACCCAAACACTCCCAGACACAGTGCTCTCAAAGACGGCTCTCAACCTTAGCATCAGAATATGATAAAACCCTTATATTTCCGGGTTAAACAAAACAAGTCCGTCGCACATGATCGTACGTGCATTACCCATGCTCGTACGAGCATTACACATGCACGTACGTGCATCTGAAGGGAAACAATGTTGGACAGTGGTTGTTGGACGGGCTCCACACATAGCCTAACATTTCTAATTCTAATATCAAGGAATTGCCAAAAGAAATGGGAATGCTGACTCATCTAAGGTTATTAGATTTGAGAAGATGTGAACAACTCGCAGTAATTTAACCTGATGTCATAGGAGGCCTATCCCAATTGGAAGGATTGTACATGGCAAATAGCTTTGACAAGTGGGAGATTGAAGGACAACAAAACCAAAGGAGTAATGCTAGCCTTGTTGAGCTAAATCACTTGTCTCGCTTAACTGTTTTAGAGACTCATATAGCAGATACCAACCTTTTGCCCGAAGATTCACTCTTCCACAACTTGTCGAGATTTAGAATATCCATAGGCACCAGATTCTATAATCCTCTTCTCTTTTGCCGGGATACAAGTAACAGATTTTCAAAATCCTTAAGCCTCGAGGTCCACATAAGCACTCCTTTAAAGAATGGAGTTAACGCTGTTGAAGAAAGCTGACCGTCTAGAATTGACGGAAATGAAGGGTTTAAAAAGCATGATTTATGGTTTGGACAGAGAGGGGTTTCCAAACTTGAGACGTCTTGATGTCGAAGCATGCGATGACGTGGAATATGTCTTCGACGCTACGGAAGGGGTTTCGCCTGTAGCCTTTCCTATGTTGGAGATATTGGTTCTCTCTGATCTTGCCAATTTGAAAGAGATATGCCGCGGCCAACTTCCAACTGGGTTGTTCTGTGAACTGCAGGAATTCAGGCTACGTAAACTACCTGAACTAATAAATATGTGGAAGGACCCCGCTCAACATGTTTGCTTAAGCAATCTAAGAGTTGTGAGTGTGGATGGTTGTAATGGATTGAGAAATCTCTTCTCACATTCCATAGCCAAAGATCTTTCCAAACTCGATGAACTAGAGGTAAAAAGCTGTGAGAAAATGGAAGAAATATTTGGAAATGAAAAAGAAGCAGCATCAGCAATGGATGACATTGTATTCCCTCATTTACGTCGGTTGAGGCTTGAGAGGTTGCCAAACCCCATAAATTTCTGCTCCAAAATGAAGTGCTTAGCTCTAAAGGGGGATGTGGATTCCCACACAGAAGATCCTTTCTTGGACAAAAAGGTACGCTACCTATTTTACAATTTTAGGATCCTAATCACATTTAAAATGTTAAAAATCTATACTAGAGCGATGCTAATCAAATTAAAGGAGTATGCCTCTCTTATGAATCTAACGAGTACTGGTGTGCCATTTAAAAGTACGGAGTAAATTGAAGTGTGGTTGAGGCAAATAACTCAAGTTAATGTATTTTTTTTAAATAATTGGTAACTAACTCGGGTTAAGTTCAATCGTATACATTCAGATTCCAATGCCAATGTCCAACTTTTTTTTTTTTTTGTGGCTATGGCTTTAATGTCCAACTTATATATATATATATAATCTTTTTAAAATTAGGTCCTCCAAGACAATGACTCAATTTTGTCAATGAATAGCTAACACAATAATGGAATTAACAAGCTAAGATTTGTCATAAAGGAAGTCGATTTTGAGTAGAGCTGCACCGGAAGCTTTTTATTTTTGGAGCACATCATATCTTTCAAATCCAATTAAAATTCCTTCTAATTAATTTATTAGAATTAATTTTATCTCTACATCTCATATCTCTATTTAATTAATGGTCGTAGAGAATATCTCATTTGAAGTTAGGCCCCATTAAATTTTATCTGAAACATCATTAACAAGATTAGAAAAAGTGGGAGGTTATTGCCACCATGGACATTTCTAAGCACCCCCCACTAACTTTAAATTCTCAAGGTTTTATGAAAATATAAAATGTTTTCATGAAAACTAACTGCATTGTCCATTAGAAAACATCTTTTGAACAACTTTGTGGAAGAATTTTTTCCCAAACATGAAAACTATCATTTAAGTGGACTTTTTGGCAATTTTGTAAAACTAAAATGATAGATTTTGAAAAATTTTAGTCTACAAAGTTGTTCAAAATTATGTTTTCTAATGGACAATGCATTCACTTTTCGTGAAAACATTTTATCTTCTTCATAAAACATTAGCTTTCCAGCTTTGCATATGATTTTCAACTAGCCCAAGAATTTGAGCAAAGACTCTAGGCCTGTTTGGGTGTCCAATTCGAAATTAAACAATTAAAAAAAAATTACAGGAGATTGAAAGCTCAATCCATCACCTTGAATTAACAAATTCAAGAAAATGATCGATGGTTATTGTCATGAATAAAAGTTGAAATTCAAAATAGTAGCATTTTATGAATTTCTAAGAATTGATTCTACAACATCACCTATACTAGTGATGACTAACTTTTTTGAAATATTCTAATTCAAGGTGATGGATTTATACGTTTAATACTATGTAAAATTTTTTGAATGATTTAATTTTGAATTGAACACCAAACAAACCCTTAATGTTTCTCCCTACCTTCAATAATAGGGGCACCCAAGTATTTTCTTAAATTTAAATATTTCTTTATCCCAAGTTGACTAATAACTAGAGATCTAGTCACATTAAAAACATTACACAAAAACTTAATAGAAGATTTATACACAAAGGATAGCTGTTGCCACCACTCAACTTTCTTTGCACACCCTCACTTATTTTAAACTTCTCAAGATATTATGAAAAATTTAAAAAGTTTTCATGTAAGCTGGTTGCGTTGTCCACTAGTAATTAAATATAATTTTGAATAATTTTGTAGGAGAAACTTTTTCTAAAATTTATGGCCAAAAAATCCACTTATACCACAAAATTTTACAAACACAATAGCAACATCAATGAGACAATTAAACAATTTCAGCTTGATTTTCATGTCCATCTGAACTCATAGTTTTAAATCTCAATAGCAACACCAATGACCATAGTAGTAACAGGGGCAATGAGACAATTATTCTCATTAATATCAGTAGGAATACGAGCAATATCTTTCTCAATATTTGTAAAACCATGAAAACAAAATCTTCTAGTAAAATCATCAATAAGAATATGAGCAATTTCATCTTGATTTTCATGCCACATACCAATGTTACAATTGGACATATTAGATCTAGTCTCTAGACACCCTTATTATAGAAAAATTACCAACAAAAATTAATACCGGAAACAAACCAATGTTACAATTGGACTTGGTGAGTATAGAAATAGGTGGCACTGGAATTTTATTTTACTATTTAATTTTATTTATCCCTTTCTTTTTAAATATATTTATTTTTCTTTTATTTCCATTTTTGTTATTGGTAGTACTAGATTTAACAATATCAGTTGCAATTACCAAAGTTGTTTCATTCAAGACGGAACATGGAATATTGGAATATATGAAAACTCATTTGAATCTAATCAAAGCTTTCGAACCCTTAAATCGGATGTAGTAAATCAGATGAAACTGTGGGGTTCTTAGCTTAAAAAAACTAATTGCTGAAGAAAAATAAATTAAATCATTAGAAAGGGCTTAGAAGAATTGAAGTCCGGCCATTATATTTTATTTATTTAAATCAGTTTATGTAAATCACTAACGCAATGAGGTAAATTTCCCCAGGATGCATTCCCTGCCTTGGAGACATTGTCCATTCATGGTGTCGACAATTTCGAAGAGATGTGGTTCCCGCAATTTCCAACTATGTCCTTTTCTCTACTGAAATTTCTGTCACTGTACGGTCGTGACAAAGTGTTGAATATTGTTCGCCTCAAGTTGCTACCGAGGCTACGGAATTTGGAACGACTTTCAATGGGAGAGTGTGACTCAATGGAAGAGTTAATTGAAGTGGAAGGGCTTGCCGTCAAGGAACGACGTGTAATCCAAACTCTGTCTCAGTTAACAACATTGTGGTTATGGAGGCTACCCAAGTTAAAGCATGTGTGGTGGGACAAGTGGATACCACATAGCTCACTTAGCTTCCTAAATTTGAGACAATTATACATTATAGAGTGCCACAGTGTGAAAAGTCTATTCTCACCTTACATAGCCACCTGTCTTGTGCAACTACAAGAAGTAATAATAGTGTCATGCCAGATGATTGAGACGATAATTGCAAAGAAAGAGAAGAAGAAGAAAACCACATAGAGACTATTGTGTTTCCTCAGCTATACCGTTTCAAACTCGAAAATCTGCCAAAACTCATTAGTTTCTACACAGGAAGATGTACACTAAATTAGCCATCCTTGGAATATTTAACGATAAGGGAATGTTCGGCCATGAAGAGCTTCACTTGCAGATTTTCAAGCGTACAAAAGCAGAGGACAAACGATGAGATAATGCAGGAGGCATCTCAAGAGTACAACCTTTATGACCCCATACAACCTCTCTTCCACAAAGAGGTACACGTTTTGTGTGTCTCATTTTAGTTTTTAATCCATCATATCTGAACATTTTAATTCCAACATCAAATGGTGTCATATTTATTACTCATTAAAGGGAAAATGAAAATCCACAGACCCCAAATCCACAAAAATAATCAATCAGTTAGAGCAATTATTAATTTCAAATGCCACTGAAATAGATTTCAGCATCAAATCTATATTTTCCCCTCTTTAATTAGTTACGTGATTGAATCTATTATCTCTACAAGTAAATCTGAACTCCTGCTTGGTTACATTGTCAATTTGATTTATAGAAATCATTTTATATATATTTACAGCTTTAAATGACTCTCAACTGCAAAATTATCTAAACTTCTGATCAATTTAAGGTTGTAAGAAGTTAATTTGTTGAGAATGGAATGGAAATCTTTGTATTCATTCTTTAGGAATTAACCAATACTAAAAGAAAAAATGATTTTTGATTTTTAATTTTTGATCAGTTGGTTACGTGATTGAATCTTATTCATTCCTCTTTATTTTATTACATCATGTTCTAAACAATTCCGATTGAATGAGTGTTGCAGGTCACTTTTCCCACCTTACACAATTTTCAAATCAGTGGTTTGGAAAACTTGAAAGATATATGGCACCCACAACTTCCAGTTGCATCCTTTTATGAGCTAAGAGATCTGGAAGTGGGAAGTTGCCACAAGCTATTGAATGTTTTTCCATCCAATTGGCTACAAGGTTTAAAGAATCTACAGGAAGTTTCTATTGTAAAATGTAATTCAGTGGAAAAGATATTTGAAATTGATGGGGAAGGACATGCTTCCATATCACTCTTTCAGCTGCAAAGAGTGAAGCTACGTGATCTACCCAACCTCAAGGTTTTCTATTCAGGAAATGAAAATTTGGCATTGCCATCCTTGGAAACATTGCAGTTGGTGGACTGTCCCAAAATGCAGGCATTCTCTTCCTGTTTCATAAGCACACCAAAGCTAGAAAAAGTTGAAATAGAACATAAGGAAAAGGTGTGGAAGGATGACCTCAATAGCACAGTACAATACATATTTCAAGAAAAGGAACGCATTAGTATTGATGCTTCAGAAATTCTTTTAACTAATTGATATCAAATTACTCTCGAAGCCATCTAGAATGTATGGTGGGTGATTGATTAGATGAGGACCCAATGCAATTCGTGACTATAGGGGATCCTAGCCCGACGGATAGGAGGGGAAATTTTCTGTTTGTTAAATTGATACGTTTTATACATATTTGTATACATGTATGTGAGAATATGTTCAAGTCACGCATACGTGATGCTGATCAAGGCATGTGTTGCTCACAAATGGTCTTAATGAGTGTTGTGTGTGCACTGCACGTGTTGTTCACGAATGGTCTTGATTTCAAATTGTTCAAACTGTTCCCAATCAGCATCTCCTAGAAATCTCCATATCAAAAATATTAAAATTTTTGAACTGTTAAACAACTTTTGCAATTTCAAATCCCCTATAATCTTACAAGGTCAAATATAGTTCACTAAAGAATTCTATGGGGTGAAATAATCTTACAAGTTCAAATGTAGTTCATTAGGGAATACTCTTGATATGTTAATAGTTGCAAGGACATGGAATGGTTGGTCAACAGGAATGCAATTGTCCTTGTAAGAAATAATTTGTCTTGATAAGTTTAAAGTTAAACGAGACACAATAATCAATTTACTTACAGCTGAATGGAATACAACTAAGTAAAGAAGCAGAGTTTTATTTCTGATATTAGATCGATAAAGTACCCTTAGATCAATTTTCTCAAGACAACTATCTAGGAAGGCATTTGTGCAAATGATGACCAAAATGTTCGGTTAAAGAGAATGTCTCATATTTGGTGCAATGCAGTCCTGCATGTATTCTTACTCAAAGCTGAAAATTATATAAACCTTTTTTTGTTTACTAGCAATAGAAAAGGGCTAGGAATACTAAGGAAGGACACTGGATAGCAGTTATATGACTAGTGATTCAATGGGCAATCTATGAGATCGAGATCAAGTAACAAGTGAAATATAGGAAGACTGGAAGAGAATAGGAAGCTTGTACCAGCAAAAGTTTCTATATTATATTACAAGATTTCATATTCTCACTCTTATGGAAAATAAGATACTCTCTGTCATGTAAGCATATGCATTTACAAATCTTGTGAGCTTCAAATGTTTAGAGTTACTAATTTTGTTGTTTTTTGTGGTCAGGAAAAATTAAAGAGTGTTGTATCCAGTGGACAGGAGGTGGAAGAAGAAGAAGAAGAAGAAGGGGAAAATCTCAATAAGAAGTCCAAAGAAGTAGACAAAGTAAAAGAAGAGGTGGAGAGCGAAGAGAATGTAGGTGCTCAAGCAATTCAACATGAAATATCAGAATTTGTAGAATAGGAGGCTTAACTCTCACATTATCAGATTGGCTCACTGGAGGTAATCAATTTCAACCAATTTTACTAAAACCCAACTAGAAGCATGGACACTTTTAAAGAGGAGCCGTGGTTGTGTTGGACGGGACACGTATCCGACACTACTTGTCCATGTCGTTGATTGAATCTTCACTGAATCTGCGTAGCTGAGAATATCATTTATATAATTTGTCTCCCTTTAATTATAGAAAAACTAATTAGAGATGGTTTGAAGATAACTAATTAATGAGAAGACTTTATATGTGATGTTGTAGAGGCTTGTGACCAACCAGCTAACTCTTTTAGAGGGCTTGCCAATAGTTTTTCTATGTCCCAAATCATGGACACTATGAAAACACTCCTTGGACACAAGTTTCTTTCATTATGTATCAAATGTTTATATTCTTCATTATTACATGGATTTCATAACAGGAGATTATGCAAACTTTGCAACATCTATGATCAAGCAAATACATGCTCCTAAACATTTATGTGGTCATCCTACTATGATGATGTTAAGTTGTCCTGACATTCCTGGTGAAGGGCGAACACTCTCTATTCGTGCATTTCATACGACAATAGTCCCTTGTTCCTTTTGCATAATGGATTGCTATTCCTGAAGATATAATATTTATTGTTTATATGGCTCTACATTGGTGCATGAAGAGTTGTAGCTGTGTGTTTGTTTACTTGAAGCTTCTATGCTCATTGCCCAAAAAAAAAAAATAATAAAATAAAAATAAAAAAAAATGACAAACTTCTAGCAAATGTGTGATTTAGTTTTGTGTTTGGTATTGATAAGTACTGATATTGAAAACTACTGATTTGTATTGACATTTTGTGAAGATTTTCTTTATGATCATTCATGCACATATTGATTTGGAGTATTTTCTTGAATTTCTTGATTAATATTGTGCTATATTTTCTTTTCCTAAATTCCTTGTGAAGTGTATTCATAGCAAATATGAAATGGCTAAATAGAGATGTCTAATGCTTAACGCATTTAGACCAAATGATCATTCTACAACCTAATGAAGATGAGGTTAATGGCTTGGTTGGAAAAAGGGTTTTCAACAAAAAAAATTGGTACATATCCCATTAATCTAGAAGAAGTCATGAATTTGAAAATTTTAAGCAGCTTGGAACTTGGGTTTCAGAGCACAATAGGCCTTTATAAAATTGTAAAGCTTCTACCACCAGTGAAATGTTCATCTACACATTCCCAAAGTAATGTATAATATGAACAACACTGGTATCAGCAATTAAAGAAGATTATCTCGACTTACTTTCACAATGTAAAGAAGAGAACCAACTTACTTTCACAATGTAAAGAAGAGAACAAGGATCAAATCGAAAGGTTGTAAATATTGGATCTGTATCAAATCAGAAGGGGTAATCCATGGATGAAGAATGATGCTTAAGAGGCACATGATTTTTTGATGACAATGATAAAACAGGGAATGCATAAAAGTTTGTAATTTGCAATTTACAGGTTGTGAGAAAATCAATGTGTAAATCCTTTCATGGGTCTGAACCTTTCATCTCCATGCTTCACTTGTTACTTGTAAGTTGTAATGTGATTTTAAGCTTCTAGGAAATTCCGCACTGAAAACACTAGTAAAGAAGTTGGGCAAAGGGTGTAGGAATTTTCTCTATTAGTTGTGTGGGCAATGCAAAGGTATTTCTCTAGTAGAAAGGATGATAATTTATGCGTTAGCTTCTTTGTTATATTCTTTCAAATGGAAATAGCTAGAGGGTGCAAACGATGATCTCTCAGAGAATTTTATGCGTTAGGTGGTAATCTTTATTCCTTAAACTGCTAAGCCAACTGTTTGCAGAGAAAAACATCATTGCATTCATTTAAGGAGACTCAGGACTCAAACTCATGCACAAGGGATTCAATTATTCAAATCTAGTTGCATTAATTATAATGCTTCAAATTAGTCAACTTCGCAAATGGGATGGCAACAAGGGGTTTTGTTTTCTTTAAAACGAGTCCACACTTCTCCGAGAAGTCAACTTTTGCACCCTCTGGCAATTTCCACTCGAAAGAATGTAACAGAGAAGCCAACACAAATACCACCAACTTTTCTGCAAGAGAAACGCCAACACAAATCCGCCTCCCAGACCCAAATGGAAGATAACTGAAATTATTTCCACTATAATCACCTTTTCCTATATCCAATAAGAACCTTTCAGGACGAAAGTCTAATGGGTCCTCCCATGCCTCTGGATGCCTTTGTATTGCCCATGCATTAATGAATATTCTTACACCCTTCGGGATGGTATATCCGGCTAGGGTACACGATACACTTGGCACGTGCGGGACTAGGAGTGGCAGTGGCGGGTGCAATCGGAAAGTCTCTTTCACTACTGCATCCAAATAGTGCAAATTGGATAAATGAAAATCTTCAACAATGTTATCATTTCCTACTACTTCTACCAATTCTTCTTGGACCTTTTTCATTGTTTCTGGATGCTGTAACATTTCTGCCATTGCCCACTCTATTATGGTCGAAGATGTGTCTGTTGCACCAATAACAATGTCCTGTTCACAAATTTAAGTTTAGATATGTTTAAATATGATCGATCAAGGCTCAAACTTGAAGTAGAAAAAGTAGGCAGTGCGTCTACATTTTTTTTTTTTTTTTTCACTAAAATGGTAGTCTTATTGCCTATCCTACCAATGTTTTTTTACTACCTAGCCAGGTCAACACGGTGACCCAAAGTGGCTAACATGGTGTTTGTTGCCGCATCAGTACTCGACATGTTCTATGTATACTTAGAACATGCTGATGTAGTAATAACATGTCAACCACCACATACATCACTGACAAAAAAAATGTATTTTTTTAATTATTAAAAGAAATGAAATGAGCCATAAAACTAGCACTACTCTTTCTTTTTTTTTTTTTTTTGGGTGTCTGTTATAAGTTTCAGCATTTTATATAAATGTCATGCACTTAATGACCTACTAATAAATATTTGATTTTGAATTAAAAATGACCTTCTTTTTTTTTTTTTTTTTTCTCAGCATATATATTTGTCTCACTCTAACTGCATAAAAACACAGTGCCTATTTGGGAGTCCAAATGAAAATTAAACAATTTTAGTCCATTTCATATAATATTGATCACCACAAATGAGAATGAAAATATAAAATAATGGTACACTATGAATTTTTAATAGTTGGTCATATAGCATCAATTATAGGATCCCTTCAACTAAGGTATAATGAATTTGTACCTCCAATATTATGTAAAATACACATAGAAAATTTTAATTTCTATTTGGACAACCAAATGGGCACTTAGTTGTGACTTGTGACCATGTCTACATCCTCATTCTTCATTCTATATCGTTTCTCAGACTTTAACTTTGAAAGACCTTTCTCTTTTCAACTGGTTAACTAGAGCGCGCTCCTCCACCACTCAAATTTTGTTATAACATTTTGTTTTCAATTTATAGCCAGGCAACAACTTGGGGGGCTCAACCCGCCTAACCCGAACCCAACCTGATCAATGGGCACGCTTGGGCAACAATTCAATACTTTAGTGAAGACTAAGGAAAGTTTAATACGATCTTTTTCTACTATTATCCTCTAGATTCTATATCTAGCTTCAAATGTCACTCAGATATTTTTTTTGTTATTAAAATATATATTTTTTAAGAAATAATAATAATTTTGTAGTGCTTAAAGTGAAAATTTAAATAAAAACCCCAAAAACATTAGTAAATAATGTGAATGAAGGGGTTCATCATATCATTCAAGACTTTCATGATTTTATTGCATTTGCATGAAATTTGTAATTGTAGCAAGCAAAGTTTGGAAGAGAAATATACCATGAACAAAGCCTTGATCTGGATTATGGATAATGAGGATTTCTCATCTCCTTGAAGGTTAAGTTCCAACAAAAACTGCAGAAAATCCTTGCTTCCTTTACTCTTGTCCTCATTTTCTTCACCAACTTGATCCACCTTCGTCCGTTGAGCTATCTCCGAATCAAAAATCCTATCAAACCACAACAAAAGCTTCTTCATCTTCGATTCGATCCCTTGTAGATCGAACCGTGCAAGAACAGGAAAAACATCAGAAATGTTTGGTTTTCCCAACAATTCAACCATCTCATCCACCACTTGCCGATACTGATCAATCACAATACTGCTCTTGCTATCCTCACCATGCATTGTTCCACCCCACAACATGCTTATCACCACATTGCGCAAAGTGAGAAATATATGCTCACCAATATTAATAGGTGTACCAACTTTTCCATGCACCTCCCTCACCATTCCACGCACCTCTTGTCCCCGCAGCGCAGAAGAAGCATCAAGCCTTGTGTACCTCATCATTTCTCGAACAAAAACTTTCCTTAATTCGCGCCATTCTGGCCCATTAGGTCTCCACGCTATGTCAATCCCACCATAGGTGAGGGCTAGTCCTGCAGTCAGGGACAAAGCCAAGATTTTAGTTCAGGGAAGTTAACTTTGATTGGTTGGTTGGTTGTCAGTATTTTATCCTAATTCAAAAAACTCAAAGGAACTTTTATTCAAAATTTTTCTGTCTTGTTATTTATATGGAGAAAAAAAAAAAGGAATGGTGGGAAAGAAAAATAAAATGGATTAAAAAGAAATTCAGGAGTGTCAAATCTAGAATTTCAAAAAAAGTTTAAAGTCTAAAATAGGGGGAGTCGTTAGGAGGGATGAGGTTCCTGCATATCCATAGATCAGGCAATGAGGCTACCCATGGTCTTGCTAAATTTGCTAGGAATGTTGATGTATGTACGTACTTATCTAGATGGAGGAAATTCCATCTTGTGTTAGAAACCAAGTCCTTAAAGACTTGGAGTCCTGCTCTTTTCAATAAAATCTATCGCTTCTTATCAAAAAAAAAAAAAAAAAAGGTTGGGGGGGGGGTTTGGGGGGGACTGGCCTCCCTCACACCCATGTAGCTTCATCCTTACCTGCAGCAGGTGGATCACGGTTGGCACAAATTGCGTCCTGATCTTTAAGGACTTGTTTGGCTAATGAAGGTGAGCTGATCACAATGGAAATCTTGCTACCAAGTTTAAGTTTGAAGATTGGGCCATATATGTTTGACAATTTGGCTAAGTAACGGTGAAAATCAGGTTCGACAAAGGGAAGGTTTCCAACAAACGGCAACCCTCGTGGGCCGGGTGGCAATGGTGGTGTATTTTTACTTGGTTTCTTGGTTAGCCATGCATACCAAGAAATGGCAAGCAGCGCAGCAAAAAGAATGGATATGTTCTCGCTGAAAATATATGAAATCATATTTGCTGCAAAAACAAAGCTTGAAAAGAACTGACAGAGAAGCAATGTACTTATAAGCATTTCATGATTCTTGTTTTAGATGCTTGAGAGTTCACTGATGCAGTACAGACGAAAATCTATAAAAGACAAAAGGGACGTCTAAAAATACTCGATATTCCTTGTACTAACTGCCGCTTCAGTTCGTTTGTGCCGGCGGTTTTATTGGAGATTTTAATAAGGATATTCTTGTAGATGTCTTAGCAACTGGCTTCCATTTAATAAGGGTATCATATTGAACAAAACAAGGGTGTGTTATGCTTAGTGGAATCCGATGGCACTCACTAACAATTTAATCTTGGGGAGTTCAGGGGTTGGAAGAAAGCCGATAACATGATAATTCAGAGGCATTCTCTTCATTTGTTAAGTGAGTGATCTCGTATTCAAATTTATGAGAAAACATTGACATTCGTTTATCGATATTGGGGTTTAGGGATAAAGATATATCATATCGATTATAATTATAAATAAATAAAAGGGTCTAGGGACAAAACTAGTTTCTTGAATGTTCATATATGTGGTTGAAAATGTAATTTCCTAGCCCAACAATAATTTCTTTACGCTGTCACCTTGTTCTAGCTAATCTCAATATCGAGGTTTCATATATGGAGATGGAGCCATTTCACATCTGAGTCCGGCCTACAAGTAATGCTTCTAGTAGCAACATGCTATTGGGTGGTGGTCACCTTCTGGTAGCTACATGTCATCCAGTAATTCCTTTTGGCCGGCTATCACTTCATCGGAGTCGATCGATCTCAACATCCAGGATTGCAATTTCACATCTAAGCGATACAAGTGAAAAAAATAAAATAAAAAATAATACTGAGTAACAATAATCTATCTATTTGTTAATAAAAGGAAAGAAAAGACGTGAAAGGTGATTGGGTTGATGGGAATTGGCCGGTACGATACTTATGAGATCGATTATATCGATGAGATCGGATTGATATTCAAATATTTCTTCTTTGCATGTATTGGTTTAATCTCACGAGTGGGATCACCACCCAATAGCATGTTACCGCTAGAAAGAATCTTCTACTTTGATGGATGGTGGCTCCGCCAGAAATAATTCAGTTTAAATGTAGGTGTCTTATATGATACAAATTGAAATAGGAGAAAAACCTGACTCAGTAAAAAAAATAAATAAATAAATCAAAAAGGATGAATCAAAACCAAACCAAGTCAAGATGACACAGATCAACCCTTTCTTGCATTTCATAAGAGATGGGGACAGTATAATCCTTAGGTAAGAGTCATCCTATCCTATCCAACTCTCAGACATCCAGAGATTCCAGGGATATTATAATTAAGATTCTCATTCTTGAAAAACCACATTTTTCCAAACCGAGGCTACATATGGAATTCTAGGATTTCCCACTAGGGCAAATTAAATTGGTTGGATAATTGGCTTTAAAAAAAAAATAAAAGTTAAAAAGGGTGAAGAATTTATTTTCGGTAAAGCGTGTGTGCGCATACCTCACACCTCGGCTATAAGGTTACCGAATCTCATCCTAATGATCAACTAAATATATAATGATTGTATAATGAGTGCCATGTCCTATAAACCCAAAATTAAAGAATTGAGAAGTAAAAACTAAGAAGCATGGATACCAAAACGTGACACCGTTAGGACATGACACGACACGACACGAATAAATTTACATAACAAATCTTTAAAATCTCGTATACGATACGTTGAGGATACGTCATTAATAAAATATATATTTTATATATATAACTAGATAATATCATATAGCAATATAACATGACATCCATTTTTCAAAATGCACCTTTTGTGTTGTTTTCGGAAATTCTAATGCAATTATTTATTTTAATAAAATAAGACAAGAAAATAAATAATAATAAAAATTAGAAGGAAAAGGTGTTGTGTCGTCGAAAGACGGAAAAAGTGTCGTATCCAATACGTATCCGAACATGGACAAGGCACCCTTAGGAAAATATCCGTTAATTTAGAGTAAAAATGCCCTTGGTTGTGTAAGATGGCCACATTTCGGCTCTCGTGCGCTGCCCATGGAAAATCCTCCTTCACCTACAGAGGATCAAAATAAAATAATAAACCATTTCAAAAACAGTTTTTTTTTTTTTTCCTCTTTCACCTTTAATTTTTTATTTTTGGTAGATACCTTAAAGTCCAGACGCCCAAACCCAAATTGTATTTCCAAATATACGACTCCACTCTGTACCCAACAAAAAAAGAGAAAAGAAAAAGACCCAACAGGAGACTCGGTCGCATAATCCACTACAATAAATTCTACAATATTCAAATCAGAATCTAAAGGAGAAGCCAATAAAAAAACAAAAAAGCCCTCCATTTGCCGACCTAGGAAGGGTGGACGGAGATTCGTTTGTGTTGTTAACTTGTTATCCTATAAATATGGAAATTGAATGAATGTTGCAGGTCACTTTCCCTAGCTTAGACGTATTGAGCATCAAAGGTTTGGAAAACTTGAAAGATATATGGCACCCACAACATCCAGTTGAATCGTTTTGTGTGATGGGATTTCTGAGAGTGGAAAGTTGACACAAGCTATTGAATGTTTTTCCATCCAATTGGGTACAAGTTTTAAAGAATCTACAGGAAGTTTCAATCGTAAAATGTAATTTATTGGAAAAGATATTTGAAGTTGATGAGCTTGCTAGGGAAGGACATGCTGCCACATCACCTTTTCAGCTAGAAAAATTGATGCTATATGATCTACCTAACCTCAAGAATTTTTGCTCAGGAAATCATAATTTGGCATTGCCATCCTTGGAAACTTTGTGGTTGGAGGACTGTCACAAAATGCAAACATTCTCTTTTAGATTCATATAAGCACGCCAAAGATAGAAAAAATTGAAATAGAACATGATAAAACGGTGTGGAAGGGTGACCTGAATAACACCGTACAACACCTATTTCAAGAAAATTAAGGTACGCATTACTATTGATGCTTCTGAAATTCTTTAAACTGATTGATATCAAATTACTCTTGGAGGACCCAATGCATGGTGGGTGATAGACTAGATGAGGACCCAATGCATTTCGAACTAATTAAAGAGGATCCCAGCCCAATGGATAGGAGGAGGAAATTTCCTGTTTGTTAATTCGATATGTTTTACACGTATTTGTATACATTTATGTGAGAATATGTTTGATGACACACATACGCAATGCTGATCAAGGCACGTATTGCTCATGGACGGTTTTGATCAATGTCGCATATGCACTGCACGTGTTGTTCATGAATGGTCTTGATCAGGGTCACGTAGTAAGAGAAGGGGTGCTTCTGTAATTTCAAGTTGTTCAAACTGTTCTCAATCAGCATCGCGTAGAAATCTCCACATTGGAAATGTTCAAATTGTTCAAATTGTTCAGGAACTTTTCAATTTCAAATCCCTCCTAATCTTACCAATTCAATTATAGTTCATTAAAGAATTCTTTGGGGTGAATTGTTGCATAAAAAGCGCACACGCTTCATTGCTGCCAAGTAGTAAGAGGAGGGGGGGACGAGGAAGAGAAAGAGTATCAGTTCCATTCTGTACTTTAAAAAGTGAAAGATAAGACAAAGCTTGCTTCACAATCTTCAGTAGTTTTATGGGAAGGGTATGGAAGGGTTGGCGGACGGGATTGTGATTAATTGTCCTTGTAAGAAATAATTTATCTTGATAAACTTAAAGTTAAACTATACACAATTATTGATTCACTTTTAACTGAATGGAATACAACTAAGTAAAGAACCAAAGTTTTATTTCTAATATTAGATCTATAAAGCACCTTAGCCAAGATCAATTTTATCAAGACTCCTATCTAGGAAGGCATTTGTGCAAATGATGACCACAATAGGCGGTTAAAGAGAATGTTTCACATTTGGTGTAATGCTCAAAGCTGAAATTTATATAAAAAAAAAAAAAATTGTTGTTTACTAGCAATAGAAAAGGGGTAGGAATACTGAGGAAGGACACTAGATAGTAGTCATAGGACCAGTGATTCAATGAGCAATTAATATATGAGACCGAGATCAATTAACAAGTGAAATGTAGGAAGAGAATAGGAAGCTTGTACCAGAAAAAGTTTCTATATTGTATTTCAAGATTTCATATTCGCACTCGTGGAAAATAAGATGCTCTCTGTCATGCAAGCTAGCATTTGCATTTTCAAAATCTCATGAGCTTCAAATGTTTAGAGTTAACCAATTTTGTTGTTTTTGTGGTCAGGGAAAATTAAAGAGTGTTGCATCCAGTGGACAAGAAGTGGGGGAAGAAGAAGAAGAAGAAGAAGTACTGGAAGAAGAAGGGGAACAATTAAATAAGAAGTCTAAAGAAGCAGAAAAAGTAGAAGAAGAGGTGGAGAGGAAAGAGAATGTAGGTGCTCAAGTGATTCAACATGAAATAGGAGAATTTGCAGAAGAGGCGTAACTCTCACACTATTGGATTGGCTCACTGAAGGTAATCAATTTCAACCACTTTTACTAAAGCCCAACTAAACACAACCAAAGAAAGATGGACACTTTTAAAGACAAGTCGTGGCCGACTGGCCGTGTTGGACAGGACACATCCAATACTGCTTTGCCCATGTCGTTGATTGTATCTTCATTGAGTCTATGTAGCTGATCGAGAATATCATTTATATAATTTGTCTCCTTTAATTATAGGCAAACTAAATAGAGATGATTTGAAGATAACTAATTAATGAGAAGACTTAGATGTGATGTTGCAGAGGCTTGTGGCCGACTAGCCAGGTTTAAAGTCTTTGTAGAGGGCTTGCCAATACTTTTCCTATGTCTCAAGTCATGGGCATTATGAAAACATTCCTTGGACACAAGTTTCTTTCATTATGTATCAAAATATTAGGATCAACATACATAATCTTTTACACAAATTTTTAGATACCTATTTCAATTCATATTTTACAAAACCCACTGTTGGATTAGATAGTCTTCCCACATAGGTCATATACACAAAAAAATCAAATTAATTTGATTATGAGCCGCTTCATCGATAAATGTGAGATTTTAGTAATTAAAAAGATAAGTCTTTGGATCGAATGGCAACAAGTCCCGGATCAACATGATTTTTTGCGAGCATGACTTATGTGGGAAGAGTATCTAACCTAATGGAGGGTTTCGCAAAATACGAATTAGAGATACTTTATCTAAAAACTTGTGTAAGAATTTGTGTAAAATATTATATATGTTGATCCTAACCCTATATCAAATATTTATGTTTTTCATTTTTACATAGATTTCATAATAGGAGATTATTCAAGCTTTGCAACATCCATGGTCAAGCAAATCCAGTCTCCTAAACATTTCTGAGGTCGTCCTACTCTGTCAATGTTAAGTTGTCCTAACATTCCTGGTGAAGGGCAATACTCGCTATTTGTGCATTTCATACCACGACAGTCCTTTGTTCCTTTCGTGTATTGGATTGCTATTCCTAAAGATAAGATATTTCTTGTTTATATGGCTCTACATTTGTGCATGAACAATTGTAGCTATGTGTTCGTTTACCTGTAGCTTCCAAGCTCCTTACCTAAGGAAAAAAAAAAAAAAAAAAGCACCTCTAGAAAATGTGTGATTCAATTGTGTGTTTGGTATATGATAAGTACTGATATTGAAAACTATTGGTTTGTATTGATGTTTTGTGAAGATTTTCTTGATTGCATTCATGCACATGTGGCTTTATCTTATTGATTAATATCGCGCTATATTTTCTTTTCTTTAATTCCTTGTAAAGCGTATTCATATTCATAGTTGTCCAGAAAATATGAAAACAGCTCAAGAGAGATGTCTAATTAATGCTAAACGCATTCAGGCCAAAGGTCCATTCTACAATCCAATGAAGATGGGGTCTACGGCTTAGTGGAAAAAGGGTTTTCAATAAAAAAAAAATTGGCAACTATACCATAAATCTAAAAGTGGCTAGCCATGGATTTGCAAATTTTAAACGGCTGAGAACTTGGGGTTTCAGCGCACGATAGGCCTTCATACAATTGTAAAGCTTCAGATGGTACTGGACTAGCATTGGTACCGAATAAATTACTACGTAGTAGTAGATAAACATAGGTATTCTGCCACAAGTGAGATGTTGATTTGCATTTCCAAAAGACTCCACCTTGACTTACTTTGACAATTTGAAGAAAAGAACAGGGATCAAATTGTAAGGCTCTGAGGATTGGATCTGTATCCAATAAGAAGGGGTAGTACTGGGTTCAAATCGAAAATCACAATTCACAAGATCCTTCCACATGGGAAAATAAAATAAATAAATAATAAATAACTAGTACTGTATTAAATTGAAAATTTTTGGGAAAAAATGAAACAGAAAAAATGAAGGATGCTTAAGAGGCAAATAATTCTACGATGACAATGATGAAACAGGGAATGCGACTCAAAATGGAAGTTCACTAGCAGAGAAGTTGTCATTTGCTACTTATAGGGTGTGTGCGCAATAAAATCAATGTGCAAGTCCTTTCAAGGTTTGAAACCTTTCATCTCCATGCTTCTTCACTTGGTACCTGTAATATGATTTTAAGCTTCTCCTAGAACAATTTGCACTGAAAACTCCGGTAAGGGAGTTGGACAGAGGAACCTCAAGGGGTAGCTCAGTTGACAAGGTGTAGGCACATGAGATTTCAGGACACGTGTCAAAAGTGGAAAGTTATCCATAGGCAAGGAATGGGGTCCCACAGGGACACGTTGGAGTCATGAGAAGCATGGCACGTGACTAGCATCATGTTCCATCCGCAAGGATTAAGAGTCACAAGAGCAAGGCGTACGATCGAGGAAAATGGAATGTTCCAGGAGTATAAGAGACAAAGAGAGTGTTGAGGATGAAAAGCCGAGGGTTTGAGGATTGGCAGGGTCGAGGATCATAGGAAGGAAGAAGTCGAGGACCGCTTAGAAGACCACTTCCTCTATGGTACCTTGGTCTCGTATGAGACAAATTAGTAGGCATTTAATGACTGACATAAGTTAGTAAAAGAGTTGGTAAAACACACTGATTATATCAGAGGTCACCTTACCTAAGGACCCTCGAGGTCCCAAACCCAAGTACAAATGACGTGACAAGGGACGAACTTGCTGATCTTGAGAGGATCTGCAAGCCTAATAACCCTACTTGCTCCGGCAGAGCATTAAATGCCCCTGTGAGGTCATTTGGAGGGATCCCTTGAGTTGTCACGTCATCCCTGTTCATTGAGTAGTCACATCTCAGGCTCACTATATAAAGAGACCCAAGCACTAAAGAAAGGGATTAGCAAAAATAGAGAGAAAAGAGGAGATAAGAGGAGAAAGAAATAAGATAGAAAAGATAGAGAGAAGAAAAGAGATTAACATGAGAGGAGATAACCAAAGAAGATACTCCTCTGGTTTAGGAGGAAGTCTCCTATAGATAATGCCTTACTAAAGTCTTATAGATTCCCAATCATCCCTTACCCAGAGCGGTACCCTCGCACTCATCTTTCGTTCTCCTCACGAACAGCTCATTTCTCACGTGTTTCCCTGCAGATTTCCTCACGTGCCGACCTCTCTTTGTACTTTCTTTGTTTATTATATTGAATCTAGAATCTCCCCTTCTACACAAGGTATCTCATTTCAGGAACTGGAGGTCCTGAGTTTAACTCTTGCTGTCCCCTTGAGACCACCCAAACAAAGTTTTCATCATTCTCATGAGTTTAATTTGGTCTATCTTACATAGGTTTTCCAAATAATTTCCTTATCCTCATAAGAAAAAAAAAAAAAAAAAAGAAGAAAGAAAGAATTGGATAGAGGAAGCTGAGATGGGATCAAGAATTGTAGGATCATGACCACAAATCTGATCCCCTTCGGTTCACTCTAAATGCACACTGATGAGCCCCAAAAGCACGTGAGATGACAGACTAAGCGTGTGCGCACGTGTCAACACGCCTGGGAGGGGTTGCTTTGATAGTCAATGCGTAGTCTGCCTCCCCTTCTCATGCATTTAAGCCTAGAAGGCATGCAGACTGTCATCGCTTGCTTGCTCATTTTCATGAGCGTTTTGAATTGCTCCGATATTAACGATATCAGTGTTAATATCGGCTCGTGTATAATCTTGGTGGAGAGGCATGGGTGATTTTCTTAATTTGGAAACAAAGGAAAAGTTTTAGGATCTGTTTGAGTGTCTAATTAAAAAGAGTGAGGCTATTGCCACCACATAAAGTACTCAAAGCCCCCATTAGTTTATACTTTTTGAGGTTTTATGAAAAATATAAAAGGTTTTTACAAAAACTAATAGCATTGTTCACTAGAAAACATCATTTTGAACAACTTTGTAGAAGAAATTTTTTCCAAAATCTATCATTTAAGCAGACTTTTTGGTCATTTACGATCTTTATTTCATTTTCTATGAAAAATTACCAAAAAGTCTACTTAAATGATAGATTTTGGAAAAACTCTCTTCTACAAAGTTGTCAAGAATGATGTTTTTTAGTAGACTATGATTAGTTTTCATAAATTTTTTTTTATATTTTTCATAAAACCTTAAAAATGTAAATTAAATGGGGGGCTTAGAGTATTTTATGTGGTGGCAATAGCCTGGCCCAATTAAAAATTATATAATTTTACAAATTTTACATATATGGTATTAAAAAAAACAAATTCACCCATTTTATTTTAAGGGTTAGGATCAAGGATACAGTGTTTGCACTCAATTTTTAATACAATTCCTAAGCTATTCGATCTCAAAGGTCTTCAAAAAAGTCAAGCGAAAAAATAAGTACCAAAATAATGTAACCCTAGGAATCACTGTTCCACCAATTAGAATTTATTATTGATATTATTTCTAGTCATACATCATACTATTGTATTATATATAGAGAAAATGCATTATATGAGCACCCATATGGGTTTTTTGACAATTATCCTTTTATTTGTGTACACTCAAAAAAATCTTTAGAGGCTTTCTACAGTGTACGATGCTCTCCAAACTCAATTCGCCACAAACCTGTGGGAACATCACAACGCTTCTTAGACACTCATAGGAGCTCTATACACTCTAAAAATCTCCTACAAAGCTTTTTAGAGTCCACAACGCTCTCCAGAGTTAATTAGAGTCGCCATAGACTCTAGGGAGGCTCACAACGCAAGAAATACACCATTAGGAGTACTAGACAATCCAAAAAATCTTAAAAGGCTTTCTGGGCTCCACGATGCTCTCTTAAGTCAAAACGTAGAATTCCAGATTTTGAAATAATATGTTCAGCTTTAGTGTTGGGGAGGGATGATTTAGATTAAAAGGATATAAGGTATGCAGGACTGATACTTAGTATATGAATGTAAGGGAATAATTAAGAACAGCTATGAAACTACTAACAATTTGTGTGTTATGTGCTTTCCTTACGTGTATAGCTAAAAAAGAAAAAGAAAAAGAAAAAGAAAAAAAAGAATGGCTATGAGTAAAAAAAAGTGCAGATATATATATTGGCTAAGGGTAAGATCGGGGAAGGAGGAAAGTAATAGGACCACACATCAGTATGATTGAATAGAGATAATGAAATAGCACATAGAACTGAGAAGCCACACGGCACACCACACTCAAGCATAGACGACTTTTAGAGGTGCAAAACTCCTAACACCCACCTACCCGAAATGAAGGAATGAGTTGGTTTTGATGGTTTTGTTTTATTTTCAGAAGTGCATAGTGGGAAACCTCAGGCACACCTTTTTAACTTGAAATTCATGGTAACCATTCTACCTGTACAGCTGCAATTTTTGTTTACATAATTTCAAAAGCTAAAAATTTCTGAACAAGCTTCAGAACTCTCATTTTTCACATTCTATATTGAGAAAGATGTGGTATGACAGCATTTTTTCTTTTATGGGGGGATGACCGACCAAATAATACACAACTAAATCGCAAGACTTCTAGCATCAAAAATACCATTTTGGTCTTACTTCCTGTTCCTTCTCTGTCAACTCTCGGTATTGGTACAACTCTCCTCCGGCCTTACCCACTGGCAATGGGGGTCGAACAAAAATCTCAACTGGCTTGGGGATGCGGACAGTCAACTGCAGTTCTTCGGAAGTTTCTTCGAAATTTGCTTCAGACATTCTGAGTGATTTCCCCATTGGTTCAACTGTGATCCATCCTAGACCAGATATAGCCACATCACAAGCAGGCCTGCCCAAGCAAAGAAAATACAAATATTTAAACGCCATTTGCTGACTAATTATAATTGAGATCAGTATTTTGCAGGAAAGTAAAATTGAACGATACCATATTGAGGAGCCAAAAATTCAAACAATATATGGCTATGCATAAATAAAATAAAATTTTTAAAAAAGGCTTTTGATAAAACATTCACAACCACAATAAAAATTCAATAACCATGGCCTTAGCAACATTGCCACCATATCGAAATTCAAGTTCACCTCTCCCTATCTTCAGATTTTATTCGCAATTGGTGCTCTGTTTCAAGTCCCATCCAGTCATCTGCTCTTTGTTTTCCAGTTGGTGGTGTCAATAGCACTCCAAGTTCTTTCTGCAACAGTCAGGTAAAAGGCTCTATTATCTAGTTGGAAAAACATGAGTGAAAAAGCACAGCCCTAAAAGAAAGAAAACCAATAGACTTTCAAAAAGGTGAGAGAAAAAAGTCTGTTGGAGCAATTAATTATTATTCTTATCAAGTTTTTTCCTCCCTCTAAAATTTTAAATTGCTAAGCACTTCGGAGTGTTAATGAAGAAAATGCCACACGGAGCCATGCAAGGCATTCACGTGCATGCGTGTGGCTGCCACAAACGGCTCCACACCATGCAATCGTATATATATATAGAGGACTGTTCAAGTGTGGGATATCCCGGACTATCCCATTTGATCACGACCGTCCGTGGATGACACGTGCGTATTCACGCGTGCGCGTGTGTCACTTATGGACGGCTGTGATTGTATGGGATATCTGGGATATCCCGCATATAATCAAAGCTATATATATATTTCAAATTAGCCTTCTATTTTCTCCCCCCATATATTGGGGACTTGGGGTGAATCAAAACAACACAAAACACTAAGATTTGAAGTTTTATTATGTTTTCTTTCGGCTTTTAGCAACCAAAGGAACATCTATGTCTTGCTTGTTAAAAATTCTAAACCAAACACTAGAGATTGTATCTAGGAAATATTCAAAGCTTGGGATCTAGCTCAGTTCCACCCTTTGAAAATACTGATGCCAGATTTGTGCATCTAAAACTTATTCATAATGCCATATTTACAGCTTTCTAACCATTTACCTACCTGTATGAATGTGCTAATGCAGCTTCAAATTAACACATGAAAATATAAGCAAAATCTTAGTAATATTCACATGTAAACAAACAATACTTCCTCGGATCAAAAACTAAGGGTGCATTTGGTTTGTGTGAATGGAATGGAATGGTAATCATAATGGAATGTGAATGAGAATAGTATAGGAATGACCATTCCATTCCAATGTTTGGTAAAGGGTGAGAATGGTATGGGAGAGAGATCAAGCGGGATCCACCTTTTATGATTTCATCGTTTAAAAGGGTGGGAATGATCATTCCTCTTGGTTTGGGGAGAAATGGCCATTCTTTCCTTGAAAATGGAATGCTCATTCCCTTCCTTATAGCCAACCAAACATTCCAAAATATTAAGTCATTCCATTCCCACCCTCATTCCAACCTATCAAACACAGCCTAAGTTCAAAGGAAATGGAAGTGGCTGCTCTACCAAAGATTTTAATAAAATTTAATAGAAAAGGACATAGAGCCATAGACAAATATTATTTGTTAACTGCAACAACCTTAGTTATTTAATTCATATCAGGAATAAAACTAAGCAGCTACCAAGCAACCAAAAAGGTTGTGACACTCACTTTAGTAATATAGAAGTTTACAATGAGAATTTTTTTTATTATACTATATTTGACCCAATTACAAGCAAAAACAATAAGAGGTACATAACATGTGATAAATCTTATCAAAACAGCATCAAACATCACCTGGTAAAATTCATCTGCTTTATCAGTGGGCACCAGATGAATCTGCAGTGCCTTGGGTCCATAGAATGTCAAACATGTCTGTGGGAGAACCTGAAAATGTGGACTGCTTATAAGTTGAAACCACAAAATTGCAGAGTACTGTAGCAAGATTTGAATACCGAATACAACTGAAATTTTAAGACCAAAACCTTTAAGATATCAATTCTAACGAGACCTCCCCAAAATATTGAAAATCCATTCAAGCCATTGGATTCAATCTTCCCTGCTGTCCTTTCATCAGAGGACACCTGAAAATTCTAGTGTAGCACAAGGAAAACTCAGTAAATAGATGCTGACAGGATATTTCCAAGAGAATGTTGAAGAAAATATACAGGAAATGATTGACCCCTGAGCCGACTTCGAGGAGCAAGGGCAGGTAGGTCTTCTGAATGAACCACTGCAGCTTGCCTATGGTGGAGATGAACTCCGGGTGTGTCGTATACTTTCTGTATGACAAATAAGAAATTATTGTTTTAGGTCAGGAGAATCATTCATAGAAATAGAATTCAAAATTACTTATGCAGATCATGTAGGAAAAGAAAGAGTGCACTAATAATAACAAACAATGACAGGAACAAAGAATGCAGATAACTGATCAAAGTAAAGATGGCTCCTAACAAAGAAAACAGAAATGAAAATTGCATACCCCTCCTCCTAGGAAAGCTTCAATTTGAATTGGACCTAGTGTAGTTCCAGGAACAGCAGATTGTATTGGCTTGTATTTTTGAGCAGCTGCAGCAACAGGATCCTTTCGTGCCATCATCTCTGTTATTACAAAATTGTGACGAAATAGAGAAACAATGAAACAAATTCAAAAATTTTGTGCATATCCTGATAGCCACCAATAGTAGCCAAGAGAAAAGGAATGATATTACAAATTCTAAATAAGAAACAAAAATAATGGAAAAACAATTTAAATCAACATCCAAATGCTTCAGAGACAATGAGAAATCAAGTGCGATTATGCAGTACCATCTGTACCAACAATATTCTGTTTGAGATTCTGCAAAAGGTTAAGTAGGTCAACAAAAAAATGTACCCTCCAATCAACAAAGTCTATAAAAATAAAGGATTAGGAAACAGTTCCATAGCATCTACATGCTTCAGTTAGAGGGCAAACTATCATCAAAATATTATTGAGGTCAATAGTAACTGGTAAGGGACTTCACCAGAATTAAATTGGAGAAATATGAGGAGGCCTGGATTGTCCTACTCACTAACAATATGGTCTTTGCTACTTCAACCTTCTTTCTTTCCATCACGCACCCCCCCCCCCCCCCCCCCTCTCTCTCTCCCCTCTCTCTTTTTGGATAAGAAACAATAAGTTATTAATCAAGAGGATGTAAGTACACCAAACACACACACATCCAGTCACCCACCCACCCATACACAAGCAAATATGCTATTATGAACTTTTCTTTGACTTCACCAAATGACCAAACCCCAGAGTACCTATGTTGACACAACCTTTCTTTTTTCTGTTTCTTTTTTTTTTTTTTTTTTTTTTTTCAATAAGTACAAGCCTCTAAACAAGGAGATCAAGGAGGATAAAAACAACATACGAAAGTTTCCAGCATAGTGGCCCCTCTCTTAGCCAAAAAATCTGCTTCTCCATTAGCTGATCTATGAATCTAAGTGAGATTGGCCCAAATTTGCCTTGCAATGTCCAAAATTTCTCCCATAGTAAAGCAATATTTCCAACTTCCTTCCTCCCCTCCATTCAACCAACACAACATGAAACAAGTATTAATAATCATACATGTATAGCATAGCTCCAACCGAGCATATATCCATTCACCACGCCATAGGGTCCAAGTTGGGAATAAAGAAAGAAGTAACACATAACACAAACCCATTTTCCAAATATCACAACACTTCCTCAAAGAAACAAAGAAAGGGCCCATACTCATACCACAATTTTTGGTCGATGTGTTTAAATGTGGCATTCGGCTTTGGATCATCTCTTACCAACTAGGAAAACTTAACTACAGTGAATGAGGATTCCAACAAAACTAACTTAGTGCCCTAATGGACTTTTGATCTAGTAAATCTTGTGGCCTAGGAATTTTGCATTCTTACTTGTGGCTTGCGGAGAATTCAGGAAGAAATTAGGTGGCTCAAAACAAACTGTTGATACCTTCAAATTCCAATGGCTCAACTAGATATATAGCAATGGGCCAATGGCCAAGATAAATTAAAAACAAAAAAACAAAAATCACTCATTTTGTAAGATGTTCCATGAGGATGAATTCTAGCTCAATCACAACCATCTAAACAGATTCAACTCAACAAGCATTTCTGCTCAGGTCAATCTTTCATCTTCTTTTGGGCCATGGGAGCTTTTCTCTTCCAGAAGTGATACTATTACGAAGTTACCCTTGAGACGAAACATTATTCTTATCTATCAAATGTTAAATAAATAACCACCATATATAAATTTCCATAAAACATTAGATGTCATCTCAAGCAAAGGAATTGAATAAAATCAGTAACATTAACTTACTCAGCATAGCATTAATGAATGCAGATTTTCCAACATTAGCAGAGCCCTGTAAAATTGATGAAGTTCAACATTCATAAATGCTCTCCAATATACTTTTCTTAGACTAAGCAACTCAAACCACAGAAGTAACCCTTGAAAACAAGATTTTGAGGACAAGAGGTCCAGTAAATGTATGAATAGTAAAACAAAAATCATCAGTCACATATGCCGTCTCATTATGTACATAAATAAAAGCAAGTAGAAAATTAAGAAATGCAAAAGATTCTTCAATGAGAACTTATTTTGAAACTGCAAGTGCATGAAAAAGAAGAACTATAGAAGCAATCAAACAAATTACTTCAAAATGAAGATAGATACCATTAACTATTCATACACCAGGAGTCTGAAGTTGGAATTCACAACCATGGTAGGATATGCCAGACCATTACTCAGAAGAACAAATACCATTGCTTGATGTGAAGCACTCTTTTCTCAATTATAAAGGTTTGCATTTTTCACACACATGAAATCTAAAAACTGCTGATGACGCATCTAAATAGATAGCAATGACATACATGACATATAGTTCTTAATTAAAAAAATATGAAAAATGAGGAAGATTTACAACCATGAAAAGAGGCCCAGGAATTATGTGATGTGTCATTGATATCGGTAAGTTAGCCACTTAGCCCTTATTGATGCCTGGATTGAGCTTAACAAGGGAGGTCAACTCTTGTTTTAGGGAAACTCACAAATCTCCTTGGAAATTCATCATTAATGTTTACCCATGTTTTCAGCACAAGAATTCTCTTTTGACAACATCCTAGACAAGTGATATCCCTCTTGAATTCTTTTTTCCTCGCTTATTCTGGTTATCAAGAGAAACCATTTCAACAATTGCTAATATTTGTAGTTGTTTTGCTTCTAGCCATAACTAAAAATTTAGTTTGATCCACATCTAGAATGATTATGATGTTGAAGAGCTTTTCCCTCTCTTCCTAATAATGTGTATATCTCGTTTTCCGTGCAAATAATTTTTCAATTCAATGATTTCAAACAATGTCCTTGAGCCTATTCCATTTTGTTCCAAATTGATTTAGGAGTTGAAAGCATCTCCTAAACACAACAAGATAAATACTTCTCATATACTTCAAGAAAGGAGAGCTCATAAAACTATCTATCTCCTAATATGTGTGTGATGTGGTGTGCCAATGGAAACAGTGGATCAACTAGTAGATAGATGTGATGTGGGTTCCTCCTATGTATGTCTTCCCTTAGGGGAGATGACTTCAAGAATTCTTACAGGGAGGAAAAGCAATGGGACCCTCATTTGAGAAGACATTAGAAACCTTTTGGGTTTCTACTTTAATGAATTTAATAATATATTGGTATCCCTATCTCCTTTGTCTTAAGGGATTGAAATGCAGATTGTGTCTAGACCGTTGAGAACAAACAAGATGCATTTTTTGAGGCCTCCTTAAGGTAAGGTTAAGTTGAACTTTGATGGTTACTCTCGAGGTAATCTAGGGTCAAACGCTGTGGGTGGCATCTTAAGAAATTATGAAGTGCGTGCTATTTATTCTTTTTCCATGCTACTACATCACAGTTTTGCCATAAAGGCAAAGATTCATGCTCTTTCGACTGGGCTTAGAAATGCTAAGAGATTTGATTTTAGACATATTATTGTCAAAGGGGACTCCTCTATTGTCATCTCATGTGGACCGGGAATAGGCAAGTTGGAGATATTGGAATGCCTCAATAGAGATTTGGGATATTGAAAGTACAATTAAGGCTACTGTCCACTGGGTGCATTATTTGGCTACTGGAAGCAGATGTTTAGGTAAGAGGGGAACTTCCACATTGGAATTTTTTATAGGGGACTACTATCCACCTTGAAATTTCATTTGTCTTTTTGTAGTATGGTGGCTTGGCGATGAAGGGGTTTTTGCTGCATATTGTGTGTACATTCTTTGTCAGTCTTTGAGGTGCAGTTGTGGTAGTTGTAGAGTTGGTTTGATTTTGCTTCTTTGCTTTTGAATAACCTCTCCTCCTTCAGTGGGAATACCCTCATGAGTTGTATGGGGGTGGGTTCAGTCGTCGAGGTGCACATCCCAAGTAGTGCACAACTTGAGAATGTGGGGGCAGGTCATGATTTGTGCCTTTGTGGTCAAGAAGGATAATGTGGCAATGAGTGACTTGCCTGACCCAGAGTAAACTCATGCCAAAACAGGGACGATGGAGATTGAAGATAGTAGTCAACTTTCAGTTTACATCCTAGCAGCCCAAATTCCAACCCTTACTATTCAATATTTTAAAATATCATCTTCAAAGCATATTTAATACCTACCACATTATTTTTCTTTTTATAGGCTATAAAACTATGATCCATATTCTTCTCTTAAAATGCTAATGTTTTGGTGCACATTAGCTTAACATATTTTCTTATGATGAGTTCTATACTTCTATTAGAGGAAAACTCATTAGGGTGAGAAACCCCCAAAACCTGACAGGAAGATACAGTCAATACCTCAAAGAAAACACAACAATAATTTTATAGTTACCAAATGGTTGTTACCCAATTCCCCCATATTCCATGGGCTGGGCTACCAACAACCAGATTCTATTTAATTGTCTTTTTCTAATTTAGTATTTACACAGGCCATTTCTTTTATATCAATCGGCTGTATCTACAAATACTATTCTAGGGATGGCAATTTCTAGCCCAACCCATTAAGCCCATCCTTAAGGGTTGGGTTGTGGTTTTCAATAGATTTAATCAAATGATTGGGGCGTTTTGATTGATATAAGCCCAGCCTCTTGTCCACAGTCAGCTTTTTTGAAAACCGTTGGATTGTGTGGATCTGACAGCTTAAAAATGGTGTAAAAAAATTGTGTCCCCAATCCTAACTCGTATAATTATGTATACATACACACATACATATATTTATCTCCTAATGATTTTGTTAACTGTAAAGTGACATCTTCCACTCTGGCTCTCTTATATTTTAATTTCAAGTCAGCAGGCAAGCAACTTACAGCTAAAGTAAAAAAATGAGGTAATCACAAGATATCAATCAGCAAATCACTTTTCTATTTCCAAATGGGATATTTATAAATTAAAAATAAATAAATAAAAATTCTTAGGAGAGGGCAATCAAACAAAACAATGCCATGACAACTAACTAAAACTTTAAGACAGTAAGAATAGTCATCAGTCAATTTACTCTAAACATCAATTCCAAGCTTTCGATTTAGAAACTTACTTACCAGAATGTACACGTCTCGTCCCTGCACAAGAAAATTCAGTGTCAAGAACTTCAGTTGAAAAATATGCAAGTAATTAAAGAGAGACATTCTTTCATAGAACAACTATGCTTATGCCCACAGTTAGGAGTTGAGGAATCTCCCCTTGAATGATACAATATAGGAAAAAGAAAATTACGGTAATAAGGATGAGAGATTTAATAAGATAAAAAAAGAATTACGATAATGAGACATACTCAGGCCAGAAGTTGATAGAGAATTAGGATGGACCATGGCAGGGTACAATAATAAACAAGTAAAAGGACTAAATAAATAAAAAGATAAAATTGTCAGATATCTTCAAAACTTAATCAAATTTGCACTTCATTTTCTAGTATGTGCCAAGTACAGCAAACAGATGCAAACTTATGAGCCAAAAGTTTTCCAAAGACCCGGTTTGTATTAGCGTTAGCAAGAAGTCAGTGTAATAACTGTCCAAACAACAGAAAAGTCAGTGTTACTTTTTGATATGTACTGTGTTTTGATCTCCTTTTACTAATTCAATATTAATTACCCATTCCTAATAAAAAAATATATTTACATATATATACACACAGCTTATGTAACACTTCTAAGCCTTTTTTTCTTGGCTGGGGTACATAACCGTGAACCCAACATGCTGGTTGTAGTTTCAGGGCAGTCTCTGGAGCCATACTTTGAACATATAGAAACAGTCACAGTCTTGAGATGAAATTAGTAGCATTGGCATGTGTAGCCAATTCAAGTCACACATTTACAGATGGAAAAGTGAAGAACCTTTTTCTCCTTCTGAATTTCTGACACAACTCCAGCTATTCCAACCAAAGACTTTGAACTTGTCAGGTGGACACTTAGAACGCTGCAAGGAGTAGTACAGTCTTATATGCTATTAATGGTGGTGAAGGACACGTTAATGTCATAAATCATAGAAAAGAAACAAAGAGGAACACTAAAAATGAACAATAAAGGATACCATGCAGTCCATAATCAATTGAAAGACAAAAAATATACATATACATTGTGCAAAGATATCACAGAACAAGAAAGAAAAAAAAAAGGCCTAGTTCAACTACATGCAGTAAGAGACTTAACATTGAATCATAACAGTATGGAAATTCCCATCTTGAATTGCCAGGATCTTGTATATCAAGGATTCAGAGCTTAAAATTCCATTCAAATAAATCTAATCCCCTCAAACAAAAATTATGCAATTTGCGTCTGACTGCTATTGAATTTATGATCCCCAATCCACTAGAAAATGGATTGTATTTTGTTAAGTTTCCAACCTAAAAGCCTAAGTGGTGGATGGCCCAACAAGTATATAAAATCATATCAAACCCAATATTTGGGCCATGTGAGACTTAATACTTTCCAACACTCCCCTTCACGTGAAGGCCTAATAGAAAAGAATGGATCTATCATGTGTACTACAAAGATGGGCTCACATACGGGTTACAAGAAGAAGTGGTTCTAATACCATGTGAAGTTTCCAACTAAAAGCCTAAGCTATTAGGTTGAGGGACCAAATGGGTATATAAAGCCATATCAAAGTCCACATTGAATCAACATCGGATGTGGGGCTGTACAACACTCCCCTCCGATGTGCAGGACTAATAAGACAAGAACAGGCCAATCACATAGACAACAAATATGAGCTCACAAACAAAACAGGCCTAAGAATAATATGCTCTAATACTATGTTTAGTTTCCAACCTAAAAGCTTAAGCTATTAAGGAGCAAGGGTTTTGATTCATATCTCTCATATGTTATATGTAAATCACATTATAAATGAATCACATTCAATACAACCTTATGACTCCATCCATCATACGAAAAGAAAACCATCCATCTAAGGGATCTATCATGTCTTTATGTATGCAAAGTGAAACACAAATAAGCAAAACTACTTAATATCAAATAAAAAAGGCAACAACTGTTTTGGGGACATACATCCTCACAATTCATCGTGCCATGCACAGTCATGAGACTGCCCTGAAATTATCTCATAAACCTATGACAGCATGTAACCAAGTAAAATGGATGTACAAGAAACCTAAAACTTACTTAAGCTTCTTCTTCATGGTAGTCTCCACAACCCAATCACCAACACAATTGAAATCTGTCCCTTTGGGAAGAAGATCAACCTTGAAAAAGATGGAGAATATTAATTATGAGCACAATTTGATTTGAAAAATCACAAAAGGAAATTATAAAGTATAAATATTTATGAGATGCATGTCCATTACCTTAGTCACGACTAGTATTATAGGATTAGCACCAGCAATATCACGCACACGAGCTAAAAAACTGCCGTTGAAGTCCACAATATCAACCTACAAAAAATTACACAACACAATAAAAATTAAAACCTCAATATTCATATATAAGATTTTATCTACTCCCTCTCCCCCTTTCTTTTTCTTTTTCCCTCCTCCCAATAAACATAAAAAAATAAATAAATAGAAGCAAAAAAGAAAGGAAAAAAAAAAAACTCTTAAGGAGAACAGATACATCCTATATCTATTCACACTACAAGTTGGCCTTCCACGTGCCAACGTACATGGTGTAGTGTCTAGGATGGGCATTAAAAGTTCTTGTCATTTTCCTTTTATTTTTTATTTTATGAAGAAAAGGAAAAGCATTAAAAGTTCTTGTCATGTGGATGGCTTGTAACTTATGGGGAGTGTTAAATTAGGCATTAAAAATTCCTGTATCAACAAAGAGCTCAATAAAACAAGAAATAAAGGTAAAACTTCTTTTCTTTCTTCTTTTCCCTTGGGGGTGTAGCCAAGTTATCAAAATTTATCAGTCCAACACTAGATTAAAACAGTTCACGCTAAAGAATATAGCCTTGCCAAGTATGTGAATTACTTGTTACTTGTCCAATGAGAAGTGCCCTAACTATGCCATGTGTGTCTAACCGAAAGGGGGTTGGAATTTAGCCAACTGACCAGCAGCTGTCCTTTGCAGAGCCACACTTCATGGAAGGGGGGCGCAGAATGAATTGATAAAGTGTCATTCGAACCAACATGGAAGAGCAGGTCTTGTGAGCTTGGTCCATCTTTATTACATTTCACATATGTTCAAGGATCCACATAGCCCTAGAAGGTTAATTTGGTGAATGTGATAGGAAATCCTATAAATTATAATATCATCTCTCTCCCTATCATGTTGTTTTATTGTCACTAATTTTTAGAAGAGTTGAAGTAATAGTTTAAGAAAACAATTTTGTGGTGAATGTGATAGAGTTGTAGCATGTTTGATTAGACTTCAAGTTTTTGTGAATAATAGTTCTTTTTTTTTTCTTTTTTGCCCCTATTACACTATGATGTATGGATGGAAAGTAGGTATGGTTATTTTACTGGACATATTGGTAAAGGTTTTTTGAGATTTTGACATAAAATGTTTTTTCGATGAGAAATGAAAGTTTACCTAAAGAGCCGAAAAGTACAAGAACAAAATGTCCTTCTAGCACAAAGCATAAACAAAAACTAAAACAAAAGGCCAGGTAGTGGGAAAAAATTTCTAGTCAAACGGGAACGAAGGGTCCAGTGAAACTCAGTCCTGCGAGCACCCCTATTACCAAGGTAAATCCATTGCATCATTTGCCAGCTGTTGCAGCAAAGAGAAATGAACCCCAATTTCTTGCCAAGGCATGAATCTGTCTCATTCAAGCCTATGTCCCCTGATTCCCCCTCTTTATCCCAAGAAATAACCATGTTAGAGTCTCTTTCAACCTCTACATCATGCAACCCAAGGTCTTTGGTGTATCTAATACCCATAACAAGATAACCCAACTCTTCCTTGATAGCAGTACCCCTCTCAAAAGGCAACAAGAACACAAAATAATGTCTAAATCCTGATTCCTCAATATGCTTCCGATCCCATCGGTACTTGCGTTTCCCAAAGAGCACCCATCAAATGTTATAAAGTGTTGCTTGAAACCTCATTAATGTAATGTGCATATGTCACTGCTATTTACCCAGGAAAAAAGAAGAATAAGGAGATATTTTATTGCTACACAATGTCTCAATATTACACATAAATAACCATAAAACAATTAAAACAAAATAATCACCACTACAGCAAGATTTTCAAATAAAATGCTAACACAAGCTAAGTCTTGTGCATCAATGAATAAAGTGCTCTTCTTTTTTTCTTTTCTTTTTCTTTTTCTTTTTTTTTTTTTTTTTCATTTTTTGTTGTTGTTAATAAAATTCTCTACTTCAAAGGAAAAAAAAAAAAAATCAGAAATAATATCATCTTGTAAAGTGTGGTCCATACATTTGTATTTATACATATCAGGGAGTTTGCTAACTCAAATTTAAAATCTTATTCTATAAAATTGCCACTAGCCTAACAAATGCCACCCAATGATAGCCTGTAGCACGTGATCACTTGTTCTTTTCTCACATCTTGAACCCAGATCCAGATAGATGAATTTGGCACAAAAGCATCATTTGAGCTAAATGCCTTTCATGAGGCAGCATGTGCCGTACATGCCGTGTAGAGAGTAAATCTTATTGAAACAAGTTTCCAAAGAAAGGGTGCAGCTCCTCTGCAGTCCTACCTCTTTATTACTATATGAGGACCAATTACACCTCACTGATTCAGCATAAAAAATCAATAGGATACTTCTTTCATTGGTTTATCCAGCAACCAATGATATCTCACTGCCTATTAGATTCAATTAAAATATTGAAAGTAACCAAATATTAGTTTAAATTGATCTCAGCCAGTACGGGAGAAAATCTTGATAACATTTCATAAAATTTTAAGCATACACATTGTATGGTAAATAATCAACTAACTACACTATTATTTGTGCCTCACATACTAAAACCAATTTAAAGGATTGTTGTATTCCCTTTTTCATTGCCAACATGGTAATGTGCAATTGATTGATTGCAACAATTGCATTCCTTACAGATTTTGGAGGAGTACGCTCACCGATGATGTGTTTCAGTACATCCACAGTATTGCCTCTCCATAATTATTCAAGAACAAATTGTAACTCACCATAATAGCATCCAAATAAGAATTAGAAACACAATTGGATGGAAGTCAGGGAACCGATTTGTACATTAATGATTGAAGTTATCAGAATTTATTATGGGCGATAGATATCATTAAATGATGCAAAATGTACAATACACACAAAAATGTGTGAGGAAAAAAAAAAGGTGGAGGGCAGCAAAGACAACGACCCTTGACCAAAAAACAAAAAAACTAAAACTAAAACTCTATAATAATACGAAATGAAAATTGGTCATATGTAATACGATGCCCTCTAAACTTCTTTATTTAGGAACATTAAAATATATATATATATATATTAAAAATAATAAATAAATAAATAAAAAAGGGCCACATCCATCTAAAGCTCCAAACCCTCGAAAATCATCCTATTCCATTCTTTTCAAAGGGACCTTAAGCTAACAAACAAACACTTTCCACAAGATATGCCCTTTGGAATCCCAAGCTTTGCAGGCCTTGGAGTCCACAAGCTCACATAAAGAATTGGGCAGAGCCCAATAATAATTTACCACTCATTGCTTTCATAGATGAATATAAGTCAAATTGATAGGCCTTACCAGTTTAACAATCAAAGCTTTCTCATGGCGCAAATGAGAGAGCTTCTCCCGAAGCTCCTCCGCCGTAACAAACTGCTTCCCACCAGAGTACCCTCCATTTCCACCAACAGCAGTAATCATGTGCCCATGAGATAAAAGTCTACACCTCCCACAAAGAACAGTTTTAAGTTGGCGGTGTTTCTTCTTCTGCAATATGAAAAAGAAGGTGGCCTCTATAATTTCATTCAATCAAAGTGTAGATTTACACATTCCAAATTGTAGAAATTAATCAACTTAATTTCTAAATCACCCACAAACAGATTACAATATAATACAAGCATTGCCATATCAACTGACTAACTGTAAGTTTTCAAATATATATTGATATATGTAAATCAAACCCAACATTTGAAAAACCGGATAGTAGATTACACCATTTGGTGAGCATTGTCATTTCCCTCAATCTAAGGGTCTGTTTGGTTGATGGGAAAACTGGAGATGAAAAAGGGAAATAAAACTTGAAGTCTCTCCATTTCTGTATTTTGATTCTTAAGAAATGCATCTTAGCCTATAAATAATACAATGCTTGGTTGTAAGTTCCTTGGAAACCAAAAGAATGTAAAAGATGGGTTTCCATTTTCATTTCGTAATCATTCTTTTTCTTTTGCTTTTTCAGCAACCAAAGAGGGTAACTAAAAAAAATTCATATAATCAAATTCCATTTCTCAACGACCAAAAAGCACACTATAAAATTCAATTATTAATTTCATTTCACTCAAACTCTATATTTTCACATACCCAATTGATACAAAGTATCACTTTCAATGCATCATTTGTTTCACATTGTAGAAATACTTATATTGCTTTTGAAAGCTAAAATTGCTCGCATTTTATCTCTCAAAAAAAATATAATGTTGTGTTTGGACTAGGAATTTCTAGGTGGACTTTTCCTTTACAGTGGAATTTCCCATATTTTTTATAAGAAAATTATGCATTTGGCTAGCTAGACTCCGAATTTCTAAAGTTCAAGTCAGAATTTGAACTCAGATTTTGGAGGGTTCAAATTCCGTACGTGGAATTTTTATCAAATTCTAATGAAGGGAATTATTGGGACAACTTAAATCACAACCTGTCATCACCACCACCCGCTTCCACTGAAAATTTTCTATTTCAAAAGTTCAGCCAAACAATAAACCTTACAATTTTAACACTCATAACTTCGTTTCAAAATTCAATTTTTTATTTTAAATTTCTCATCCAAACCCAACCTAAAAATACATCTCGAAATCCAAACCAAACAATACCTAAATCACCCACCAACACATTGTCTCGTGGAAATAACATTTCGCTCAACCAAACCGCAAGATTCCACATTCCCAATTCATACTAATTAACCAAAAACCACATAAACCCAGAAAGAGTTTCATACTTCGTACCAACTCAAAAGTATCCGGCTCCACATAACCCGGAGAATCCGTGTCCGAAGTCTGCAACGGAGCTCCACAACCGTAACAAGAAGCAACTTTGCTAGAAACCTTCCAATACCCACTGGGCTTATCCTTCTTCTTCCTCTTCTTATCTGCTTCGAGAACGAGCTTCGAAGAAGCCTTGGACTGGTGGTATTGGATTAAGAGTTCGCCTCGGGTCGGGGCGGCCGAACCTATTCCGTCGGGTTCGGAAATGGGGACTGAGAGGTGGTGGCTCTCCGAGGTTGGTGGTGGTGGTGGTGGGGAGGAGGTGGATTTGCAGAGAATGAGAGTGGTAGGTTTTGTGTAAAATCTGAGAAGTTTGGGGGTAGGGTTTGTGAGGTGGGGGAGGGAGAGAGGTGAAAGAGAGATGGAGAGAGAGAAAGTTTTGGGCGCCATTGATGGGGTTAGAACAGTGGAGACTGAAGTTCATATGTCTCCCAGAACGCTAGTTTTTTTTGGAAAATGGCAAAACAATAGGTTAAAATAAAAGTAATTCTTAAAAAAGGTTAAAAACTTTCATATTTTTTTTAAAATTGTAATAATGAATTTTAATTCTAAAAGAAGGAGATTTAAGGTTAAATGTCCATTATATCATTTTAGGTGGTTTTTTTTTTTTTTTTTTTTTTTTTTTTTTTTTTTTTTTTTTTTTTTAATTTTAACTCCATTCAAATCCTATTAAATTATTGTCCTCTCATTATTAAATAAAACTTAATTAATATTTCTCTTATGTGTTAAAAAAAAAAAAAACCCAAAGACACTTAACTAAATTTTCCGTTTTTACCCACCCAAATCTCATCACCATTCCTCTCTCTCATTATTAAATATTAAATAAAATTTAACTAATATTTCTCTTTTGTGTTGAGAAAAAGAAAAAAATGGATAAAGTGATTCTCTTTCCTTTTTTTTTAATTCGTTGCTTATTGAAAAACATGATTTAAATTTAATTCATATACCCTGCCATTGGAAAAAATAAAAATAAATAAGTAATGATCCAAATCTAAATGTTTAGATTATTATTGTAGTTGAAAAAAAGATAATATATACTCGCTCCGTTTCATAATAAGTGTCTTACTTTCATTTTTGGGATGTTTCAAAATAAGTGTCCCATTTCAAAAGTCAATAAACCTTTTTTACTCATTTCCTAAAATACCCTTAAAAAGGTTTTCTTTCTTTTTCTAATGTTTTACAAACTTGAGAGCAAAATTGAAATTTCAAAATATATGCTTTGATGTAAAAGCATGTAAAAGGGTTTCATTAAAAAGCGTGTTTTTTCAAAGGGGACACTTATTATGAAACGGAGGGAGTAATTGGTTTTTTTTTAATTATGTTTTGAAACTTTTAAATTAGGAGAGAAGATATGGGTTTAATGTGAGAAGGGTATTTGGAATAAAAATAAATAATTTTTTTTTAAATAAAAAAAGTAAAGAAAATAGAATGATTATTATAAAATGACAGATAATAAATCCCTTTTTTGGGAATTAAAGTCAATTAATATCATTTTGAATGGAATAAAAGATATTTAACTCTTTATTTGGAATTATTTTTATTTTGACCCATTATTTGGTCATTCTCCTTAGTTTTTTTGTATGTCGCAAAAGGTAGGGAATAAGCGTAGCAGTTGGGGCCTGTGGGCATTTTTTTATTTTGGGATAAAAAGGAGATTTTTTTTTTTTTCTTTTCTTTCTCTTTGAATGAAATGGACGAACTATAATTTTTCCATAAAATAGTTTATCCAAATACATCACTCATTAACGTCTCATTATCCAAAATTAAAATTAAAAAAAAAAAAAATACTGCATTGAAGATAAGGACAAAAAAAAAAACGATTATCTATGTTCAAAGGCAAATCGCTCTCAAGAAGAGAGGAAAGCCAAGAAGGGTGATATTGTAGCCAAACATCAAAATCATTCACCCTAAGAGCAAACTTTGCTATTGCATCGGCTACTCTATTACCAATTCTAGGTGCATAATTGTATTCAGTCACTTGAGCTGCTTGGCCTAGAAGCCGAATGTCCTCACATAGGATCTCAATTTTTTCAATCGTGTCCCTTCTCCTATTCAGGCAATCAATGAATCCCTTTGCATCACTCTCCAATCTCCACCATTAATCCTTTCATTCCCATATCAATCGCAAATTGGACTCCTTCTCTTAATGTTGTCCTTCTACCATTTGAGCACTTCTCATAAAAGGAATCTTTTTCGTCATTCCTGCAGTGAACACGTCTCTTGTTTCCCTAATCACTATACCCATCCCTCCTATGCCATAAGTTTTAATCCACGCGCCATAGATAGAGTTTAGACAGTAATCCAGATGAGGGCTTCCATCTTTGCAAGACACGCTCTTCTCTATAAAGAGTATGAGTCAATAAGATGAAATTGGAACTCTTCAAAATATTCCTTTCTCGAGACTCTAATGATAAATTTGATAATTGGAGTCACCCTCAATTTTAACTTTCTTATAATCCTTCAAAGAAACTTTCCCACAATTCGCTAATAACTTTCAACAGCAGAAAATCGTTGCACAACAGCATACTACCACTTTTTTAATCCTTGTACACCCCACTACTCACAATTCGCAGTTTAAGGGACAGATTTTACGTTTGACCCTTTCAGCTTCAGTCCAAGACAAAAATCTTCAAATTACGGAGACCACGTGTTACTGTACAAGCCTCCCCAAGTGGAGAAGCCTCCCAAAGAGAGAGAAGCCAGTACCAAAAATACAAGCCTCCTCCAATGGAGAAGCCTCCCAAGGAAGACAAAACCACCATATGGCAAACCTCCATGTGCTTGAACCTAATATTCATTGTAAAGTTCCCCATTGGTAAAGGCTGCAGTTATCAGTTATTCACTTGCTTGCAGCTAACGTTGCCTACGCGATTCTTTAGGATATTCATTCAACACATTATTCACTTCTTCTTTTTTCCATTTTTCTTTTGCTTCGAAGACCATAGAACATGTCACACCCTTCGGAGATGGCAACACAACGATTTTTTATATACTTTTGGGATGATAAGAACACGTCGAATGTTTAAAAAGCTATTAATTTCTTCTAAAAAAGCTATTATATTTGAAGTCCATTTCGAAAATGTAATGCGAAACAACCAATTTGAACTTCATTGGAGAATGTCAAAGCCGTCAAAGTATTGTAGTGTGAGTATGTCATCAGAGATCATGGGTTCAGATCTTAATGCAGAAAGGTAGAGGAGGCCGCAGGGTCCATAAATTGAGGGGGTAATTGGAGTAGGTTCAAGGAAGTAGTGTAAAAAAAGGTGAAATTTGGTTTTGCATAGCAATATGGCGACACATAACTTGCAATAATGGGGGTGGGAAGGGGAAAAAGGGAAATAAATAAATAAATTCAGCAGCAAGTAAGCATTTCAAAATTTCAATCTTTCTTAATGGCCCCCTGAGTTAATTACAAATCAATTTTCAGTCTACGCCATCCAACTTCAAAACAAAATTTCAATCTAAAAGGGCATCCTGATGCAGAAAATCAGAGGGTTTGTGTAACAATATTTAGGAATCCGCCACAATACAAAATGAATACAAAACGAACTTGCCCAGATTTCTTCATTTCTCCCAACTCATATATTTATATATATATATGACATGGACAGAAAACCGTAGAAAATGGAAAGCAATCTCAAGTACATTAAAAGACGAACTGTAGCCCAGGCAAGAGGATAAAAATTAGACTCTAGTCCTGTCCGTTCTGACTTTCATCTTTGACAAGCCTGATCATGTCATCAATCCGAAGAATAGTTATAGCTGCTTCTGTCGCAAACTGGAGTGCAGATGATCAATCCAAAAAAAATTAGTAAGGTCGATATGAGAGTTCACCCTCAAAATAAATTGTTCTGTATTTTCCCTTAATTCGAAACAAAAAAAAAAAAAAAAAAAAAAAAAAAAAAGGACAAAAAAAGAGGTTCTTTATCTTCCTTTTACTCTACCTGTATTATTTTCACTTTGCTCATTGCTGGCTCGATGACTCCAGCCTCTAAATTGTTGCGGGTGGTTCCCTTTAACAGATCTAGTCCCATGCTGCAATGTAATATAATTAAACTAAATTAGAATAGATCAGAACACCATGAAAGCAATTACTCTTTAAGATATAGTAAAAACAATTACTCAAAATAAGGATGCGTTTAAGAACAATAATGTTTAATGTGCATAAGGAGATTAAAGAAAAAGACACAACAGTCGGTTTAACAATGATGTCAATCAGGCCATCCACATGTAGTATTAGATCATGCATTTGGGGCTGAGCCTGTTTACAATTCAATTGCTAATGCAATTCTATATTCTCTTCTTTTTTATTCTTATTTATTTATTTACCCCGCAAAATAGGAAAAACTGGCTGACTCATTGAGTCATTTCCTATTACAGCATAGCAAGTAATCATGGGCATGATTCTACTTCCACCACAGTGGTAAGCGTAAAATGAGGCTTAAGTATTTTAATTAGATGCAGCTTAAATTTCTAAAACGTATTCAATGATACACTTGGTTGAAAAGGGTTAACAAATATTTATATCACAAAAGCTGGCGGGTATTATTGAGTAACAAAAAGGTAATTCGGTGTCAAGGTTAGTTATCATTTCGTAGGCCAAAAATAAATTTCAACCAATATGAAAGATACCACATGAGACCACTCAGTCCACCGATTTGCTAAATATCCAGTTAGCCAAATTACAATGTAAAATAGAACAGATAAGTGAAGGTAGCAATGATATGATAATCCTAACTATCTGACATAAGAGACAAGCATTAATTGTTTACAAAGTTGCAGAAAATATTATTATCCAAAAGAACCTAAATAAAGATGAGACTTTGGAATCATCTGCCCAAGAAGTTCTCCTCAAATAAAACAAATGCAAAATTAAAATGGTGCAAGCAGTTCAGTAGGTACCTTGATAGATGCTGCTTATTTGCCTTGGTCTGTGCAGTATGGTGATAAGCCCGGAGTTTAGCAACCAACTCAGTAGCATCCTTTGCAGCATTCACAGCAAGAACCTGTAACAGATGCATGTTTCGCTCATGTAAGTATAAAAAATCCCTTGCACCAAATGAGGGGAATTAAAGATCATTCATGCACTGCATGCAGTATGACCTTTGGTATGATTAATAGAGATTCAGCAAATTCTGCAATAGCTAACTGTTCTCTGGATCCCAAAGTTGTTGCAAGATTCTCCAAATACACAGACAAAGCAGCTTCAACTGCACCACCACCTGCTACCACCTGTATTGCAAATTTGCAGAATCCACATACCATTTATTCATGCATAGTTAAAAAGGGCAATCACATATATGGCTAACGAATTCTCTAAAACTGCTCCCTAAATCATTTTTGTACTAGGAAAAATAACGAAAAAACATCTTGCAACCTCCTAAAGGAAGATGTTACAATGGTTAAGTTTAATTTTTTGCTTATGAAGCTACTGCGTGAGACCCAATGGAATATCTAATCCAAGTCCCCAAATGTTTGATTGACACCACATGGAACCTAGATCATTATGGCAAACAAAGTAGAAAATGTATGCAGCACATCAAGAGCAAGGTGTGTGGAATTATCCAAATCAATGTTTTAAAAGGCGTGGGCATAAGGTGGAGCGTTTTCCCTCCTGCAGGGCAGGGCATAAGCCCCACGAGTATTTATATATATATAAATTAACGATAGTGCAAATATATGGCATAATACCCCACTTTCACAAAAAGAAAATATAAATATAAAATATAAAAATATAATTAGAATTTAAAAAAGAAAAAGAAAACATAAAAATAAATATAAGTTTTTATTTTATAAGACTGATTTTGGTGTAAATAAGGGGAAAAGACCCAAAAAAATAAATGAGGGGAAAAGTCCCCACTTTCACAAAGGGGCTTGACTAGTTAGAAAAGACGGGGGTTAGAGAAGAAAGGGGTCTCGAGGATCGTGGGTTAGAGAAGCACAGGGGTCGATAGCTTTAGATCGAGGTTTCATGGTCAACATCGATGGTGAGGATCATCTCTTCCGTGGGGGTTGTCATTGATGTCGACTCCTATAGTTTCCTTGTGCCAAAAAGGGTGTCAAGAGTGTCGCCGAATGCTTTTGCACCATCGGCTGTTGGATCGTCAAGCTGCAGCGTTGCCGTCTCTTATCTTCTCTCTCTATCTCGTCTCTACTCTCTCCGTCTCATCTCTTCTCTTCTCTATGTTGTTTGGCTTTTACACAACACTAGGGTCCTATTGTGTTGGGCATTAAAGCTAGGAAATACCTAGCCAAAACAAAGCGGGAAAAAAAACCTGAAAAAAACAAAACAAAAGAAGCCATCTTATTTATCTCAATGGGTGTATGCCCAAACCAAAAACACAAAAATACGCATCTTTCACGCCCTGGGAATACGTATCAGCTATGAGGCGTACGCCCAGTTGGTGTAACGCCTAAATTTGTACGCCCAGAGACACTCTACCCCCTAAAACACCCAGAAACGCACCTGGGGTGCATTCGGGACATGTTTTTTAAAACATTGATCCAAATCACTCCATTAGATTTAAAATGTAATAGGATAGTCTCATAGTCCATAATGCATAAATTGTTTTCTTTTCCTTCTACCTTCGGGTAGAAAAGCCATGTGACTAGAACAACAAAACTACATCTTTGAGCTTAAAAGCACAATATAATTTTACACAAATTTGAATAAAATCAATTTGGAAAACAAAAGGAGAATAAGACCACTAAGGGAATTTTCTAATTTGCTAAATCCATAGTTTCAGACTAAAAATGATCTATGATAGAGATTTTACAATCTGGATTACACATTGCGGGTGTACAAACCAATAATGGTCCCTTCTCTAAAAAGCCTCAAATGTTGGTCAAATGGTATCCCATTAGTAAAATATTCTGACCAGAGAATAAGACAAGGTTAGAATGGTCATACAAAACTTTCGCTGGGTAAATGAAATATAAAACCTAAATAGTAACAGCAATTCTGGACAGGCATCTAAAGAAGACAGAAAATTTCAAACTTACAAGCATATGTTGCAAATGAAGACAAATAAGTACCAGAGCATACCAAATTGGACTCGAGGGTCCTCTTGACAATGCACAAAGCATCATGCAGAGCTCTCTCCATCTCATCAAGCATATAATCATTGGCACCTCTAAGGATTAGGGAGACCTGAATAAAGACATGCCAAGACTTACAATATATCACAATATATGAGCAATTGCAATATTGACAGATAAATTAGTGGTGGCTGATCAAAACCCTATAATCTCTCTCTGACAACTCTCTCTCTCTCTCTCCTCCCCCTCTTTTCATTTTCCCCTGGTTTCTTTTAATAATGGCAAGCAGGTGAGGAATTCACTGAAACTCAAATTATATGCCAGTGGTGAATGTCATACGTGTATGGGAGGATATAAAGGATCAAACTCAAATTCGTACAACTGTGAATGTCAATGTCAGATCTGGCAAATATGAGTATCTTGGGAAGATATAAAGGATCAAAATCTCATTGTAGACAACAACTAAATCTAACACAGTATCAATAAAACACTCACTGCACTTGTAGTCTTGGTCCCTTTTATCAGAATTACATCATCATCTGAAATCCGCTCCTCCACAACTTCATCGGCATATCCAAGGAAGGAAGGAATCAAAAGTTTCATCTCCTTCCATATCTGCAAACGTTGATACCTGCAGCACAGCAATGTGTAAGCAAAGAAACTTCCAGATGAATTGGCCTATAAAAAAATGTCAAAGTAACATAGATGGGCACATGGAGAATTTATTTTCTGGGAAGGAGGAAATGAACAGAAAAAATATAGTCCATGTTAAATATACTTCCTAAAATGCCCTATCCAAACTTACTGGAGGAGGCCTAACGAATGATAACATAAGAATTGTTATTGAGATATTATTCCCTCAGGGTCTCTCCAGAAAAGTTCTAAATAAGTGTTCCAACAATTGATGGCTAAAATAGCATCAAACTACGCCCACAAGAAGCAAAGAGATATGGTTTTTGAGGTGAGAACCATAGATGGCTACCTTGATTTTGGCTGTACACAAAACTAGAGTTCAACTAGATCTGACATAAAACAGGCCTTCAGAACACCCTAAATTCCATCACCATAAGAGCTTCATTAAAATCAGATTTCTTAGGCTAGCAAAGTCTTTTTTTCCATTCCAACCTTAAGACCGCCCAGAAGAAGCAGCCTCTTGGCTGTCTCTTTTTTTCTTTTCTTTTTTTTTTTTTTGGCTAGGGCAGCCTCTTGGCTGATAATTACTGTTACTTTTAGGCCCTTTCTCTGCCAAATAATCACCAAAAAATAAATCAATCATATAAGCCTACAGAATACACACTGTATTGTGAAGAATGAGTGGCTCAGAATAAGTTTCTTTAGTTTATTCCAAATGGAACAATGTACTACATCTCAACTTCAACATTAATGTCAGTCCTGCTCGATCATAACATGAAGCATATTGGAAATATTGGAAAGTTCTGGTAAGGAGTTTTACAATGGCTCATAAACATGAAACATTGATTTGACTATTTAGTTGAAATTTGTGCAAACCATTATATATTTATCAATTTGTTCAAATACACAGGAGAAACATGGTTCTAGAATACAAAAAATTTCAGAAGAAGAGTTCAGACATATACCGCAGTTGCACCAGTTGCCTTGGCAACATGGCGCAAATCTTCTTTTCGGACACGCCTCACAGCAATTGCCCCAGCCTCAACAAAGTACTGAATTTTTTAACAATTTAAAGAGGATTCATTAGTAACATATTGGCATCAGAGCTCCAACTCCACAAGTATGTCTAAGAAGATAACTATTGACCTTGTAGGACAACCAACCAGTACACCAAATTTGACACATGTACCCATGATATCATCAATACACAACGAAAAAGATAAAGCACCAGGACATTTTTCAGCAAGACCATGTCCCACATTCCCCAGCCGGATCAGTATCCAACCAAGATACCGATCATGGACATGGCAGGCAATATCCTCACCCCACATCATGACAAAGATTCATGCTAGCGTGATAGATCCATACAGAGGTGCTTGAATGCAATGCATGACAACATCTCTGATATACCAAGTCAATCGAAACTTGCCTTGAGTGCCATATCATCAATCCCTTTTGTTGTCAAAACAACATTGGCTCCAGCTTTCAGAATCTTTTCAATACGCTCCTTTGTCATATCAGCTTCTCTGTGAATATAAAGCACATTTAGTGAAAAGTTCCAGAAACCTCGAAAAACCCCAACAAGCATATCATAAAGGATTGCTTTCAATGAAATGGACCATGATTTTACAGAAATTCCTTTATGGCAACCAATTTTTGGACATCCATACAATACAGGAAAATGCCATTTTGTCTGTAGCTTAAGTGCAGAACCTCAGTGGACCATTAGCAGCCTCAGCAAATGAATAACTGCCAACCTTAATCATTACAAACACAGCATTTAAAATTGAGGTTACTCAAACTCAGTTGATAAAAACCCCATCTTACATTCGGTTTTGGCCACTATGAACAATTATTTGCTCTGAAACCTGGCTTGATCCAGGTATCTATCAAGGCAGTTTCGAGAACTTCTGGCTTACTAAAAGCAGCATTCTTTTAGGAAATTCATGAGAAGACTTTTCTTCTTCTGCTCCCTTGAATGGAAGGAGTGGATATTGTTTTTTTCTTTAAAAATTTTATTTTCAATTATCATAGAGACGGCCACATTCATACAATGTTTAGATGCACAATCCCCTATAGTAAGGCCGTGTCATACAAATGATTCTGTAATTTTGATTTACTGTATTTTCTGACCAGAACAGAGTCCATTACAAGAATATTTTGTCGTGTATAAGACACGACAGGTTTTGAACATAGAATGATTCATGTAAAACAAACTTCATCAACTTAGCCATTAAGCAGATAACTTGTACTTCCCCCTGATGCATTCACAGAAGATTAGCAACCCACAACTTGAGCACAAACTAATTAAACCACCTTCAAATTTGTAGTATAAATGAGAAATAAACCATACCTGCATCCTCAAGACGTCAACACAGGCAAACTAACTAACTAATAAAGCATGTATGAGAATTCTAATGTGTTCAAACAAGCAGGTCTTTCAAAAGTCATCCAACTCACTTTCAACTACCATGAGCCACGCTAGATGAGCCTCGTGAAATAGATGACTAAAACAGATGTTGACCAGAGGACTCAGCCTCAATACACAAATTTCCCAAATCTAGAACCAAGTCATGAGACATTATCTGAAAAGTTTTCAAAGATAGTTGATTAATCACCTTTGACGAATTCTTTCAAGTTCCCTTGGATCACTGACTAAGACTTGGACACCCAATTGCATTTTTGTCTTTTGAAGATTAAAGTCAAGGCAAGCAATCCTTGCTGGTGCAACCCTAGTTGGCATTCCTTGAGCAGCACGACCTGTATTTAGAGCATAGCCCTTCAACAAGTAGCTGTCCTTTGCACTTTTTCCATGAGCTTTAAGAATATTAACGCCCTATAACATGATTAAAAAGAATCAGCACAATAAATTTCTATATCAGAAAACAATATTTCCATCAACAACATGGATTGAGGAAGCAAAGAACTGAGTGGGGAAATATTGCAATCTTAAAATAAAAAATAAAAATAAAAATAAAAAAGGGAAAAAGGAAGAAAAAAGTCAATGAAGTCCACTGTCCATCTATATTGTGAACAATCAAGTATAACACGGGATAGATATTAAATATTAAGAAACCACTATGCCATCATTCTCTCAACAAATAAATGGACAGTGTAGGCACATGAGGATGCCATTCTTGACCAAGAGGTCAAACCTTTCACTACAACTAACCTTGATCGGGTACTTAGTTTCCCCTCGTGCATTTGTTGTCTTTACAGATAGAATTGCATCCACAACCTAACAATTATATTAAATGGTAGGTAGTTAGGGAAAGAATGAGGAGAGGGGAGGAGGGGGCAGAAATATATGAAAGAAGAGAAAGCATTGAGATATGCATTATGAGACCATATAATGAAAAAATAAAAAATAAACACACTCATAGTAGCCTGAATTTAGTTTAAGAAATCAAAATTCGGAATAAAAATTATTGTTAAGAGCAAGCAACTAGACACATGGGCAAGATTCTGTAACCCACAATATCTGGGTGTGCTATGACTAAGCACTTAAAGAACCCAGTTAAGTGTCCACCAACATTTTCTTTTTTTTTTAATTTATTTTAGCAAGTTGTGAGCTCATGGTTTTATTGGAGAATGCCCATACATTGTAATGAACACAACTAGAAACATCAAAATTCATATAAAGGCAGCAAAGGACAAGTTTACTGAGCTTGAAGCAAAGATCAACTGCAAGCCTGCAATCAGTGGGACGTGGTACCACAACCCCATCAAGTCAGTGGAACCCCTCCAACCCTCCCATGAGAGGTAAAGAAGATGAATTACAAAAACAATAAATGTTCTTCAAGTTATAACAATTGAATATATAGGTTTTCTCTGTATACAGCCTGTGTACAGGAGCTTTACTCTCTTTTGTTTCAACAAATTATTACTTCATTATAAAAATAAAACAAAATAGTTGAGGAATCACCCTCCACAACCACCTTCCTAAGCATGGGGAAATTATTTAACAATTTTAAAGTACTAATTTTGAAAAAAAAATTATCACCTGATTATCAAATGCCTAAAATTTTGAAGCCATAAAAGAATGCACTTCATAAATAAATTAGCTTACCAAGTTTGCAAAGAAGTCACTGTCACCAGCTATCAACTTAGAAGACATACTTGTCTTTGCACAATTTACAAAGGAATCTTTTCCAAGCTTCTCAACCTGACATAAATATTGCATGTAACCAAAAAGAGGTTCAAATGCTAAATGCAATAAATTAAATAAAAGGACCTGAATAAAACCTATAATTAGCTGTCCAAGAAGAAAACATTTGCTCACGAGTGAAGATTTAAAAGAACACTCAATGGGACCTACGGCTTGAGATCTTCAGGGGTCAAAAGGTCAATTCAAGGTATCAAATAAAAATTAATTAATTAACTTAATAAAAACTATAGATATCTTTCAAAATCATTAGGCACCACTTTCCACCACACTGCAAAACATAACAGGAAAAATAGGCATAAAATCTAAGCAGGTTGACCTTTTTTATTTTTTCAATTCAGGGGTGGGAACAGTCAAATACTGTGTTCCAAACTGTCTAAGACCTAAGGAATTTTATGTATAATCTAATGGACTCAGAAACTGGGCTCAGAAAATCATTATGTATCAAACACAAAACCAACTGCACTCCAGACTGTTGTAAAGATAAATAAATAAATAAATAAATAAATAATAAAAAATTGAATTGTAGTTTTATAAAGAAAATCCATTATAAGAAACTTATAGAAATTGTTTTTTTTTACCCTTTGTTACTATAAACTTTCAAATTTCAACCGATGAGAGAAACCATACCTTCACGGCCAATTTTTCATCAACATATTTGCATGCTTCCCTCATAGCAAGCTGTCCAAAATTAAAACAATTTCGCAAAAAATATATATGATAAAGGAAATATGGAAGACAAACTTTATAAAAAAACTCTACTACTACACCCAAAAAATAAATGAAGAAAGAACACCATAATCCACTTTTTAACTATGGAAATGCAGTTTTACTTTGGCAAGAAGAAATAATTTTAATCTCATAATTAAAGCACTTACTCTGTATCCACTGATTATAGATGTTGGATGAATTTTATTTCTCACTAGATCATTTGCTCTCTGCAGAAGTTAAATGCCAAACCAAAGATTACTAAGTTATCATTCTTTAAATATGAAGCATATTTTAGAGGACCTTGGTGATAGCTAAAAAAATAAAGGGTTTTCTTAATATTTAAGCTGCATTTAGTGAGGCAATCATTGCATTGGAAATGGTGCAAATAGATAGAGAATGGTGCATTGCTCAGTTCTCTAAGCAATTTGCACCATTCTCTATGCATTTTCATCATTTCCGGTCCAGTGATTGCCTCATTAAATGCAACTTAAAATAAAAAATGCCCTTAGGGCACACGTTAAGAAAACTCAAATAAATGAAGGAAAAAACACAATAATGCACTAGTGACATGTTACCTTAAGCAACTCTGCAGCAACAATGACCACTGAAGTCGTCCCATCCCCAACTTCTCGATCTTGAAGCTCAGCCAACTCCACAAGCACCTACACTCTCAACAAAAAGAGAGGAGTAAACATAAGAAAGATAAGATGGGGATAGCTTTTAGCATGGACAGACATATTCTGCTAGACTACAAGAAGTAACAGAAATGTAGCGATATAAGTCTACCTTTGCAGCTGGATGCTCAACTTCTAACATCTTGAGTATTGTAGCACCATCGTTCGTTATTGTTACGTCACCAATATCATCAACCAACATCTGAAATATTCAATCAATGGAGGTGTCAAGGGAAATAATCCCGCCACCCCTTGTCTTATCATGCAAATACATAGACCAAATATGCTTTATGGATCACCATTGAGAAGCAATCAGTAGAATAAACTATATAAATCGTCGATATCGAAGCTGTGTCATTATATCTTAGTTACCCAACGTCTTCCATTTCATCAGCAATATGGTTGCAAAACAAACATAACCAGGCATTGAATTCACAACACTAACCGAAATGAACCCACACCAAAGGGAAGTATAAAACATAAAAGGCATGAAGGTAGGCAAACAAGACCATTATAAGCGATAATCAATCATCTGACTTCTGCTGATAAAAAATCATCCAACTTTTGGTTAAAAGGGTTAGCTAGTGATAAAATAGTGACCGAGTAAAGTCAATGTTTATTTTATATGAAGCCGAGTAAAGTCAACATTATCATGAAATCCCAGCTCCAAGCCTGCAACTACGAAATTGATACATCTATTAAGTATGAAACTAAGACTGACGCCAGTTTTATAAGCCTTATAAAATTCACAATTTCCTGATAAAATCCCTTACAGTTTAAGGGGATTCATACAGTGCAATGTTCCCCCCTTCCCTTTGAAGGACCTTAGAGGATGGGCAACACCATAACACAAACTGAAATTAAATGATAAGAATAACAACAACAACAATGTGACTTTAAAACAATCCCAAAAATAAAAATAAAAACTTGTCCCAAAAAGTTCAGTCTGTCAAAAGTCATTTATCCAATCGAAACAAGCGTCCAGACTCATACATTGGAATTTCTATTCATTTTATCTTTCTCCTTTACCACTGCCTTTTAGACAAATTAAGTCTTTGGTTATTAATCAACAGAGATGACTGAGTTCAACTCTTGACAATATTCTTATTCATCTTTTATCAATACACTTTGTGGCCAATACCTTGAAAGCCATTCTAAAGTAATTTAACGGAACAACCCAAACAATTCCATGAGAGTATGAGAGTCTGTACACTGTTCTAAAGATATAAACACATTGCAATTTGTTTGCAACCCCAAATCTCATGGAAGATATTAGTCAAACATCACTATGATAAGAATTATAAATAAATAAAAAAATGAAAAAGAGATTTCACAAGAACACATTCCAATCAACGTTGTACATCATTCTTGAGAAATAATAGTAATTAACAACAATCACAATCATTTTCAACTATAACTACTATGTCAACTTCAAGTGCAATTGTTCGTCTGAGAAACAACGTTCGATACCTTATCGAGCCCAACAGGGCCGAGTGATGACTTCACGATGTTGGCCACTGCTTGACACTGCCACAACTATCCATACCCGCATCCCATACAAACAATAAAACCCATACATCATTATTGTCAGAACTTCCAGACAAACTTAAGCTAATAAGCTCACTCGAGGGATAAAAGAGAACCTCAATACTCCTGTTTGGTTTCTGAGAAAAATACAGGAAAAACTAAAATAACAAAAACCTCCACTCAACTGACACCTAACAAAGTTATTAAGCTTCTCGTTCTTCAGAAAAAAAAAAAATTAAACACATATCATAGTAGATTTGATTTATCTGTCCTTTTACTCCATTTTCTCAGCAATCAAAAGCAGTATAAGGCTCCATATGGTAGCAGAGATAGAAAAAGGAAAGAAAGTACAAATTTTAAATCTAATACAACCATTTGGCTTAGTTAAACTAAGCTCTTCATTTTCTGGAAACCAGAATCACCATAGAAGATAAGATTCATAATTTTATTTTCTTTTATTTTACTACATTTTCCCAGTAGCCAAACGGAGAGAGAAGAAAACTACCATTTTGGGTGCGAACGTCCTGGCCGGACTGGCGGTCGCCGAGTATGTCTGGAGTTTGTCCTGCGAACGCCATTTTCTGCTATCGTTGCAAACGGGAGGAGAAAAGGTGTTAGGGTTTGGACTGTGGTGTCTGCAAAACCCTAGAAATGAAAAACCCTAGATCAGCACTTTGGAGTATACAGAAAGGAAGATCAGTGCGCGCTAGAAAAGAAAGCAGTAGGGTCTGTTTGGATCTCTACAGATTCAATTCCTATACCTGGTTAGTAGGGCCCAAACTTGTTGAGTGGACTGAGTTGGGTTGAAAGCCAGTCTAGGCCGTCTGTAAGATGGGCCGAGCTCTTAGGGCCCATTTGTTTGGTCGGAATCAAACAAGAGATTTCAATGGTGAACCACTACTATGAGAGAAAGGAAAGGAAAAGATAGAATATGAGAGGTAAAATCATAAGCCTTTAAAGAGCCTCATCTCATTGCCACGGCCTAGGATGGTAACGAGATTGAGCTCTCAAGATGCCTTTGATTTCATGTCTCCTCTATCTCTTTTCCTTTCCTTTCTCTCATCACAGGTGGTTTGCTATTAAAATCTCATTCTATTATGTTTACCCTCGATTCTGACTAAATAAACGAGGCCTTAAGATAAATAAGTCAAGTTCAAATATTATTTTTGAGCTCGAATAAAGTACGACTTGGTCAGTTCCAATGGAAATTAAACAATTAGTGTATTTTAAGAAAGCATTTATTCATCTCTTCGAATGATTCTAATTAAAAACATCACTATAGTACTTGTTATATTTGGCTTCCAGAAGTTCGTAAAATACCATTATTTGGAATTTCTACTTTTATGATCATTATCCTATCACTCTCTTGAATTATTTCATTCAAAATAATGATTTATGACTTCAATAGTATATTTGGAAGCCTAAACAGATCCTTAGAGTATTAATCAACTTAAGCAATAAACTCTGAGGAGAATGTGTGGTGTGCCTATAGGAGGCTCTCTTGGTTAAAGAAGTCCAATTGAACCTCCAATTTACAACTTTCAGGGGAAAAAAAACCCATAATTCTCAGCTTAAATGACAGACAGAGAAAGCCAATGATCATATCTAAAAATTGATAACAGAAACTCAGTATCATGGAGTGGTTACATTTGAAAATTCATAGTAGTCACAATCCTTCAAAAATAATACAAATAGAGTTCATAATTAACTGCAGCTTGACAATTTAATACATAAAACATATTTTATGGATGAAGAAAAATAAAATAAATCAATAGACAAGAGGCAAAAGTAATTCCACAATTCACACCCCAACTCCTCCCTCGGCAATTCCCCTCACAGAATCCGGCGCTTGAGAAGGGAAAACCACGTTCTCATAAAGAAGGCCCTGCAACTGCAGCACCCATCAGTGGTCCAACCCAATACACTGCTTGGTTCTTGAAACTGCCACCAACAAGGGCAGACCCAAATGAGCATGCTGGGTTCATTGATCCACCAGAGAAGGGTCCAGCCGCGAGGACATTTGCTCCTGCTATGAACCCAATGGCTAGGGGTCCGATGGCTCCCAATGGACCACGTCTTGGGTCCCAGGCTGAGTAGACAGTGTACACCAAAGCGAAAGTTAGCACGCCTTCTAGTGTGGATGCACCAAACCCTGTCATTTCCTGTGCAATTCTATGTGTTGGAACATGCTGCAAAATCCAAGCACAATTTATAATTAAAATGTTAGGATTAAGAAACAATAAGAGACTAATTAATCTATGTAGGAATACAAACATCATGGAAAATACTCTATATCGCTACAATAATTCGCTACTGATGTGGCATGAGTACATGATGTCTATGTGTATGTGGTATGCCTATGTGACATGCTAACATGGCAAGTCGCATCATTGTGATGATGACATAAATTTTGAAATTCAAAATGTGGCCAATTTATTATTATTATTATTTAATAACAATTGACAAATGATGATGTGGCATGGTCATATGGCATGTCCATCAATAGCCATAGTTTATGGGTTTTCTTGTAGCGGTGTGTGGCACCACTTTACTTGCTAAGAGCAATGCTATATCCAAGGGTTGAATCCAAAGAATTATAAGACGATGTGGATTTGCCGTTTTTTCAACAAATGTGGGCTCATTTTTCTTGTTTATTACCATAATACCCTCACCACATGAGCAAGTAAATATGACCGATACACTTAATTAGGATTCTTGAATTGCAAAACACAGATTACTAAACAAGAGTAGGATGTTTAATTGAACAATATATACGACCCAAATACATAAACCTATGTAGGAATAGAAAGGTTTTTCATACCTGTCCAACTGTTGTGACTCTCAAAAGAACGCAAGCCATGGTAGAGCCCAACAGCTGAGAAACCCAGTAGAATATAGCCGTAGGGATGCTGATGCGGCCTCCAACTGCCATTCCAAAGGTAACAGCCGGGTTCACATGGCCACCGGAAACACTAGCAGCAATGTATACAGCAGATGACAAAGAAAATGCAGTCGCTATGGCGACCACTACCAGACTAGATGGATCTGATGAGGCATCCGGCATCATTTTCCCTGTGATCATGGAAAAAAATTGTTGCTGAGAAAATGTAGGACAGAGAATATAGTAAAATTGTCACAGATTCTACAGTATTAATAATTAAATAGAACCATCACTCAACTGTGCCTAATATGAATAATGACAGTCTTGCTGTAGACTTGACAGTTTTATGGCCTTCTTGATCGAGTTTTTCAAAAGATTTAAAAGAAAAACTTACTATAGAAAACATAAAACTCGAAATTTTCCTTTCCTTTCCACAGTTTTCTCAAAAACCAAACAAACGAGAAGATTAAAACTTGAAATTAATTACTCCGTATTTTTTTTTTAGGAAAAAAAATAAAAATTTAAGGTCGCATGTTCTTACAAAAAAACCCCTAAACAAAATTCCCAAATGTAAACTACCCTTTTTTCGTTCATTTCAGAATCAATTCATCTCTTCATTGCTGTAAAAAATTATTTTGTCACCACTGTCATATTTTGTGGAGACGCCCATCGATCAGCCCATGCCCATGTCCAAACCAATTTCTGCAGCGTGTTTTTCCAAATAAAATTTTTATTTTTATCGTTTAAAAACAACCCTTAAGTACTGGAATTTGTTGGGTAAACGTGTAAAGCAATTCCTAGTAATTTACTCTTTTCACATGTCCGGCCCCAAAATCTTAAAAAATATTGCAACACCCCCAGATACAGGAATACAGCACTGTGCTCATGCCCAAATTACAACACCCTGCACCCTTCTAGTGTGCATTAATAATAAAGGACCCAGCAATAGCAGGCCCCAAAATACAGATTGCCCATGCCAAACAAGTAAAAAACCAAAGATTGAAGACTCACGTGCAGACATGGAAGATCCAACAACCGCAAACACATAGAAGAATGTGGAGATGAATTCTGCGAGATACGATCTGAGAGCATTGGGAGTAAAGTATTGCTCGAAACGGGCAGCGAGAGTAGTCGATGCCATCTTGCCAGCAAACATGGAAGAAGAGGAATACAGAGATTTCAACGTAGAAGAGACTCTCTGCATGAAATCTTCAGTAACCGGCCGTTCGCTATTGAATTCTTTCAGAGAGAATGGAAAGGATAATGGGTAAATGCATGTTTGTAGTATATATAATGCAGTTGGAGAATGTTAAAACAAAAGGGTGGCAACGTTTCGCACAAAGGGGAACGTTGAAATTCAAATTTTAACCGCCAAACCACGTGGCAGCGTTTGGTTTGGAGGTTTGAATGTTTGCGGTTTATATGGTTGGGTTTTGTATTTGAAATTTGCTTTGGTGCCTCTGGGGATTAGTAAATCATTTATAAACTCCTATGATCTGTATTTTTTTGGTAACTTTGTTTGTATCCACGGAACAGGAAAGTAAAATTTTTCTTGTTGAGGCTCTGTTTGTTATGACAAAATTATTCTTGGGATTCCCCCCCCCCCCCCCCCCCAAAAAAAAAAAAAAAAAAAAAAGAATTTGCCTGTGGATATTTTACAGTGAAACTTTGGGGAAAATTTACTATTGTTTCTTCTCGAGAAAAATAAAATAATTAACTACAACCTGCCTACCATGCCGTCTACAAATGTATTATGCATGTTTCAATTTTGTTTGCCAAACAGTTCCATTTCTCTAGCTTTCTCTTATACCCAAAATAAATAAATAAATAAATAAATTGTTTGCCAAACAGTTACTACCTTACTAGTTTGTGAATGTGTGTCATACATGAGATGACACTACGTACAATGATCTTTCTTCTCCAAGAGGACCAAGAATATAATGAAGGACACTTAAATTTACTGGTTGCTTGTTGACAGCATTTTTTTTTTTTTTTTTTTTTCGTGTATCAAGATCATGGGACAAAAATTTTAAGAAAATTTTCAATACAAGCTTATTTATCAGATAATAAGTATATCGTGGTCACATCAGCATTTTTAGAAACCATTGGATCTTGTGGATTCGACAGCTATTAAATTGTGTAAAAAATTTGGACCCTTTACCTGACCTTTTTTGAGTATTTTGTAGAAAAAGTATCATTAAAAAAAATATGAAAAAAAAATAAAATTTGTGTCCCTTTCATTCGATGTTTATTGTTTGATGTGACTAGATCAAGAGCAAGGTTCCAACGAAAACGAAATGTAACATATAGTGCTAATGAATTGAGGTTTTCAATTATTTCATGGCCATGCATGGAATGCACAATGCCGTTAATTTTGGTTAAATTAATGGGTTCTTGTCTGCATAAACCCGGTTTGAGGTTATTTTAATCTTTCACTAATTTATAATCCGAACAATCTCACAATACTAATTAACAATAAAAAAAATACTCCGTAATAATAATAAATATTTCACAACTAGCTGGTTAATTCGCTGGTTTCTTTAGAAATTCATTGAATTCATTGAGATGATCACACTCAACTTGTCGCCTTAGGAATAATACAGTAATTTGTCTAGTTTAATCCGCCGTCTCATGCATAAGCACAAAGACATAATCAGTCCAGATGGGGGAAGCACCGTGGATTAATTATATGTAACGAAAGCTTTTCTGGCTATATTTGCTTGCCTCAATTTTCTCCATCAACGTTTTACTATAAGAAAAGAGGTTTATGGGGAAGCCAAGTTCCAGAGAAGAGAGAGAATTTCCACAATTGGGGAAGAAAAAGGAGAGACATAACATGGCCAAAGCAAACAACAGAACAGCCTTGTTTCTTAATTTGGCTTTGATGCTGCTCTCTCTTTTTCTCATCATCTCGGTGGCCGAAAGCCGAATTCTTGGTGGTAAGTTTTGATTTGCAATCAGATTAGCAGGCAGCTTACTGACAGAAAAATTGAAACTTTGGTTAATTCCCATCAATATTGACCGATTTACACATAGTTTGGCGGTGTAACACCCAAAAATCACCATCAATCAATCACCCGCCCTTGTGGTCAAGCTATGATACTCGGATGGATTAGGGTAGTCTTAGGTCTGAAGGTCGATTCTCTTCCAATAAAATAATAATAATAGTAGTAGTGGTAATAACAATTTCCTATCATGTTAAGTTAATTTGTTTGTGTGATGTTTTGTATATCATCAATTTTGATCTTTCAATTCACTTCTTGAAATATTCACATTTTATTTTAATTTTTTCTCTCTTTTTGTCTTGAAATGGACAGGTGGGTCTATAGAGGCAAATTCCACTCCGCATTGTGAATCAGCCTTTGGTGTAAGAAATGGAGATATTTACTATGGAATTGCACAGTTGTTCAACATGACGGCGAATTAAGTTGTGAGACTGCTCATCTTCAATGCTACCAGCTGCTTGAGGAGACAAGACTTCACCTTCCTGGCCAGCTATTTGTCTATATATCCATAGCCATTGTTCTTATTCTTGGAATTTCAATGTGTTTATTTCATAACAAGTGATTTCAATAATAGGCATATCATAAATGTGTCTGTGAGTTTTTATCCATTAAATAATATCTCACTTAATATGACATGGTATAATACAAAATGAACACAATTGCACTATGAAAATTCGAGTACAGGATTTGGACTCCATTGTCATAAACAATAACAATATTAGCATATTAAAGTGCTGTCATGTCATGATGCTCATGATGTTAGGGCAACCCAATAGGATTTGGATTTGCTCAAGTTGGGGTCTTTAACTTGACGCTCAATTTAGCGTTAGATTTCGGACATGTGGGGGGATGCAATTATCAACGGCTGGGATGAGGAAGCTTTAGCATTTGTAGGAGAAGCCCAGCCGTTGATAATTGCATCCCCCCACATGTCCGAAATCTAACGCTAAATTGAGCGTCAAGTTAAAGACCCCAACTTGAGCAAATCCCAATCCAACCCATACAAATTGTGGCTTAAAGCTAAAATTATAAGGGAAATGATGGTATAATAGACAGCAGTCATGACCCTCAAATCATGGCCTAAAAAATAATAAACCTTAAATTTTATTTTAAGTGGATTAAAGTCCATTTGTAGTCATGATTTGTTTGTCTGTCAGACAACCCAAATTATAAATGAGACCCTTTTGAATGAGGGTAATGTCAAAATTCTAAATGGATCCTTTTATACAAAGGTTTTTTAGTAAAGGTTGAGGACTTAAGGAAGTGGGGCTTGAGACGATCACCTTAATTGCTACCCTATTGAAAGAGCTTTTATACTTTTTTCCTCTTCCAATGATCGCAGATGCATTTGCATGCCTAAACACATGTAAATTAAAAAAGTACTTTCGAGCTAACGCACCGCACCACTAAACAGACACTTTTATTGTTATTAACTTCGGAAGATATCATATAACATTGGAAATCCAAAGCTCTCTGGGTCTGTCTAAGTAAATGGGTTCATACCATTTTCTCGCACTTCGACCGTTTTGATCATTTATGACTTTACTAGTTAAAGTAAGGTCTATTTGATCTACCTCTGTTCCAAAAGTATGGATGCAGAAATTAATTATTGTTTGGTTAAGATTTTAGACCAAAATATTTACCAAACAATATCATTTTTTTTCTTCGTTTTGGTTGTTATAAAAAAAAAAAAAAAGAAGAAATGATTAGGAAGGGTGCATGACAACTCCTAACTAGCAAGGGCAACTCAATCAAGAAAAATAACACCATCACTTACATTCATTAGTGGAGAACTAGACCCTGAATAGATACACAAGGGATTTGGATTTGGATTTGGTGTAGTTACTGTATAGTGCAGTGAACATAAGATTGATGATACGTAGCAAGGAAGAGAAAATATTTAAATAATGTAATACCTTATTACCTACCTTGGACCAATAAAGATTTAACGATTGTAGTTATAAAGTGGATAAAAATATAGAGAGGAATTTTTTTTTCCTGAACTTAGTGCATGTTTGGATAGGCTTCTCCGTAGCCCAAAATTACTTCCAAGACATGTTTCAATTTTTGCTATTAGTGATCATGGGTTTGAAAACTAATTTTGGCCATGTGGGAAGCATCTTGGCCTTTTAGGGTGTGAAGTTTGTTTTTAAAATGGAATTTTTAAAAAATTTAAAACGAAATTTCATGTTTGGATAATTAAAGTTCAGTTGTAGTAAGAATTTTATCTTGGTATTTAGGAATCAATTTCTATCCAAAAATTTCATGTACCGAGTATCAAAACTCCACAGTTTTAAACAAGGAAATTGCAAAACTCCCTACAGAAATTTTTAGTAATTTTCAACTTTAGCAAAAACCAAAATAAATAAATAAATAAATAAATATATATATATATTGAAAGCGCTTTTACTAGTAGCGCTTTCATAGTTTAGGCTAGCAAATACTCCATTCAATCCCAAGGTAATAAACCAGACCAAGTCACTTGGGGCTGCTCCCCCACAGGGATATTCTCTACTAAGACTGCTTATTTTCTCACTGAGAATAAGCCTCTTGAGGCCCTCTCCCCTCATGCCAACTGGAAATGGATTTGGAAATTACCTTGCACCCCTAGAATTCAAAATTTTCTTTGGTTGTGTAACCATGACCGTATTGCTAGTAAAGAGAATTTATTCAACAGGGGCATTGGGCCTAATGCTGAGTGTCAGGTGTGCCAGCACAATTGCGAAAGCACTCTTCATATCCTTAGGGACTGTCAAGCTGCAAGGAGTATGTGGTCTTCCCTCAACTACAATTTACCCTCTGATTTCTTTTCTCTCCCTTTGCACATTTGGATTAAAAGCAATTGCCACCTTAATGACAACATCCATGGTATACCTTGGTATATGATCTTCCCTCAGATTTGTTGGAGCATTTGGCTCAATCGTAACAGCCGCATTTTTAAATGCAACCAACCCTCCATTCCTTTACTATCTATCAAAGACTGCTTTGGTCGGGCGGCTGAATTTTTGGCCATTAATGGATGCCCTCCTCGTCGAATCAAAAACAAATGTCTTTATACTGGATGGATTCCTCCTCCCCATGAGTGGGTCAAACTCAACACTGACGGATCATCCATTGGAAATCCAGGGCCTGCAGGCGCTGGTGGTTTAATTAGAGATTCTGTTGGAAGATGGATTGTGGGGTTCATTCGTAATGTGGGGATAAGCAATAGTGTTGCAGCTGAACTATGGGCCCTTAGGGATGGGCTTCAAATCGCTTGGGATGAAGGGTTCAGAAAGTTACAAGTGGCCTTGGATGCTCAAGTTGCTATTTGTCTGTTAAATAATAGTGATGCTGACTTACATGTACATGGCACCATTATTGATGATTGCAGGTTGCTATTGAAGAAGGACTGGCAAGTAAAAATCACGCACACATATAGAGAAGCTAACCAATGTGCTGACTACCTGGCCAAGCAAGGAACTGATGCTAGTGTTGACTTTACTATCCTTTATGTACCTCCTAATGAAGTCTGTAATAATTTAAACTCTGATGCTTGTGGGGTAGTATACCCCAGACTTCTATGTTCTTAGGTTTTATTGAAATGCATTCCTTTTCACCAAAAAAAAAAAAAAAAAAAAAAAAAAAAAAAAAGTTCCACTTTTAAAAGATTCTCAGTTCGAAAATCTCATCAGTCCAGTCTCCTCTTCTATCTTCTAGAGAGTTTCAGGTTCGGCCAGCCCTAAAATCTCTTGGATCGTCAATCCTCTACTCTCTCTTTTCTCTCATTTCCTCTCGTCTCCACTTCCAGACCACCACCATTCCGAAGCATTCTCCGGTGTAGGGCAGTACACGACGGCTCACGGATTCACAGTTTCACGGGTAAGTTTCTTCTTCTTCTTCTAGGTTTCCAGTAGAATGACTTGATGTGTTTTCAACTCCTTGGGGAGGCTAGAGGTCTTGAGCCCTCTACTTGAATTGATATGGAGGAGGACCTAAGCCTAACTCAAAATTTAAATGCATTCTGCTAGTTCTCTAAGCAAGTAGTTTCTTAACAATTTTTGTGCTTCAGTTTGTTATTTTTTTATTTATTTTATATATAATTGTGATTATTTTAACTAATAGCCCCAATTAGAGGAATTCTTTGCAATAATTGTATAACAAATTGTTCCATTTTTATTGATTTTTTTTTTTTTTTTCAAATTGTAAAAAAAAAAATAGTTGTTTTGCTACCAATTCCTATTTCATTGACCTAATTTTTTATGTTGTTAAATTTGTGGATTTGGGATCTTGGTTGAGGTTCAATTAACAATTAGAAAGAGCAATAAAATTGATCAAAGTTCCTACTTATGCTTAGAAGAGTAAAACTGTTTTCACAACTTAAAACAAGTTAAAGTACAAAAAAGATGCACAAAATTTTAGTTGCAATGATGTGCAAAATAAATTTGTTCGACATATTTGCAGCTGATTCATCACTTTACAAAGTGCATTAACAATTTTTTAAAAATATAGCATAAATCTTATCACCATGTTTGTCAAGACTCAATCAACACAAGCAAAGCACAAAACAAGGCATAAATCTAGAGAGAGAATCCATATCTGAAACATGGGTTTCAAGTCTTGGGTTTTTAATTTTCAAAACTCCATGATGAAGCAGCTCTTGAACTTTTGGCTTTTCTCTTATGGAAAAATGGTTAAGATATGGATGACTATATTCGTTTCCTTTATCTTCAGACATGGCAGTGGAAATTAGTAATTAATAGAAAATTTGAGTCTTTTTGTTTTTATACTTAAAAAGAAGAGTAAATTTCATATTAGTTGATTGATGAGTCTAATAAAAAAAATATATGCTAATAAAATGCTCATTAACCACTGGTTGGTGACATGACTGGATAAAATGTACAATATGGGCATGAAATCATTATGTTCAAGGCATGTATTGATTCAATCTTGTCATGAATCATTTATTACTGGTGTACAATATAGTAGTACATTTTTTTTTCCTTTCCGGAACAAGAATCATGGACCTCTGATTTACTTGTTCTTCTAGGTGTTTAATTTGGATTTGGAAAAATATAAGCTAGAAATATATTAGAATCAATCAACTTCGAAGTTCTTCCTGGACTCTAGACAATGCTAAGAAGAAGAAATATATTGTGCATGAAAAGAAAGATGAAGAAAAGAAGGTAGTATAGATGGGTCTATGACAAAACCCCCTTCATTTTAGCATTCTACAAAGGATGTAGCAGTGTAGGAGGTTTGGTTGCTGGGTACTAATTTGATCCTTTTTTTCTTTTTTTTTCCCATCTTTCTATTGGATAGTACTTTTTTTTTTTTTTTCCTGATAAGGCAAATATGTATTGATGAACAAAAAGGGCTTAGCCCATGTACATTAGCCATATACAATGACTAACTACACATCCCTCTAAAACTTAAAGCAATCCACAAAATTAATAAAAGAAAGATTACAAGTATTGATGTGACTAGAATTCCACAAAAATAAAGACTTGACAAAGGAAGACTTGAGGTCAATGAGAGACTTCTCAACCCCATCAAAAGTTCTAGCATTTCTTTCCCTCCAAATGCACCACAATCTAGCATGCGGAGCCATATACCAGTTGATATAGTAAACTCCTTAATCAAAATTAGTGGGTGCAATATTTGAGAATCTTGATGTTGGATATAGTGTCTAGGACTGTTCAATTTAATGAGTTGGAGGCTTCAAGCTTATATTTTGATTGGTAGGCCTAAGCCTATTAACCTCTTACTTGTGAAAACGCTTTTTAAATCTATAACAGAGGTGATTGTTGTTGCTGTGAATGATTGGATAGTTGGTTTTGACAAGATTACGATATAGGGTGATCTGGATGATTGGCACTATTTCTGTAGTATAAGTGAGTATGTGTGCTGGGTTTTCTTGCCCTCTTGTTGAAGTTAGACTAATTCATTTGTCACTTCTATTGTTGAAGCTTATTGATTAGTATAATAGTTGGTACTTCGATTGTTTTTTATTTTATTATTGTTAGAAGGAAATAACTCCCTCTCATTCAATTGTTCTTGGTCCCTGTATAGGCAATCGCAGTCTAGTGGTATTAATGTTTATGTATTATCAATGAAAGCATTTTGTCATGGGAAACAGGAAGGTTGCTTCTTCCATATGCTCAAATTTAAAGTTGTTCTACCTATGATTTTGTGTGTATTTAACTATCTATCTATTTTACAATGTTCTTCTCATATGGTGGTCTTTACTCTTTAATTAGGTAATTGGATACTTTAACCAGACTGCACCATGATCTCTGGGTGTGTTCTTATGAATTCAATGGCATGTCAACCGATGTCTAGAAACTCCATTTTTGCATGCATTCCTCCTTTGCCTGCGCACACCTAGATTGTCAAGCATCAGATATTCATGGGAATCTGGTCAGGAGCTGAAATTCTGCTCTTCCAGAGGTATATAAATACCCTTATCAAGTTTTTCTTTTTGTCTCTTTTTCTCCCAGTTAATTTCTATATATCAAATATTCACTGGGGCATCATTTGTTGTTAAGGTAAAGATAGTAGATTATAGCAATGGTTTTGAAAATTGCCTACTATTACCATTTGTGGCTCAAAAAGCTTGATTATTTGTGGATACTGGATAATAGAGATTTACAGCTTAGAGTAATATATTGCTTTGCTACTATAGATATTACAAGTGGAATTTTTGGTCTGCTTGGTGGGGGAGGGGGGGGGGGGGGGGGGGATCCGAAGAGAGAAATTGGAGTTATCACAAACAATCCCCAGGAAATTGGTGTATTATTGCTCATTCAGATGGAACTGAAAAAATGCATTTTAGCAGTTCAGAGGTGGTACATATTGTAATAATTCCATTTCTCTTATTGGCAGGAATGCCACTCCTTTCTGCCGCATCTACCTCACTTTTAAACGGGGATCTGGGTGGCTTATCACAAACAATCCCCAAGAAACCTAGATGCCGTGGATCTCCTGTCTCTCCCAGAGCATCCAAGGATGTCCCATACAGTTTCCGCTACCCTGCGATGACCAAGAAGCCGAAATGGTGGTGGAGGGCTTTAGCATGCCTCCCTTACTTAATGCCACTGCATGAGACATGGATGTATGCTGAGACGGCATATCATCTCCATCCTTTCTTAGAAGACTTTGAATTCCTGACCTACCCTTTTCTGGGTGCAATTGGTAGGTTGCCAAGCTGGTTCTTGATGGCATATTTCTTTGTCGCATATCTTGGAATTGTGAGGAAGAAGGAATGGCCTCACTTCTTCAGGTTCCATGTGGTGATGGGCATGTTGCTGGAGATTGCCCTACAGGTGATAGGGACTGTGAGTCGTTGGATGCCTCTGGCAGTCTACTGGGGTAAGGTGGGGATGCACTTTTGGACAGCTGTGGCATTTGCATACCTCTTTACTGTGTTGGAGTGCATAAGGTGTGCCTTGGCTGGTATGTATGCTGATATCCCTTTTGTCTGTGATGCTGCCTATATTCAAATACCATATGAGTAAGGAGGTTCAGTAGAGGGGTCATCATCTTTCTATTATGTGTTGGTTTTTTGTACGAAATACTTTTTGAGGAAAAGAAAGGAATGGTTTTATGTTGAAGATTGCATCATGTAAATGACTCAATCCTCTGTGTGTGTGCGCGGGCGTGCATGTACGAGAGAGAGGTTTTACCAAAAGCTAACCCCATTTTCTGGCAACCAATACTCCAATAGGAGCATAGAAGGTGCACTTTTTCCCTGCAACCTCGTTAACCCATAGCCATTATCAAGACCCAACAGGCCAACACCCATCTTCAGAGTCTAGAACTCCACAAAATACTGCCAAAATTGAGTTTGCCATCAGGTTACCATCTTCACTCCCAGCTTTTCTGCTGTTCACCCAATGACCTGCCAACAACACCCATCCACCCGAGCTAAGTAGCATCTCCTACGCATTATGTCCTCTGCAACTCCATTTGCACCAAACATATGACCCTTATCTCTGTCGTACTGGACATCCGAACCTCCACCAAAGCAGCCACCTGCACCCAACAACCATCAATTCCACGCCACCGCTGCAACTGTGAGGCTCCATCACAGCTCAAGTCTTCGACACCATCAGACCCATTGTTGCAGCTGCAAGTAACACCACTATAAACCTATCAAATCTCCAATAATAGCAACCATCTCTGCTCACAGTCGGTAACCCACAGTCCCACTAAACAACCAACACTATTACTCACGTTATCACAGTACACATTTCCCATTGTGCAAAGTAACACAAATAATGACTAATGGGTCCTTGGATTTGAACTAGTTAGGTGGTGATTTTTGCTATGTTTGGTAGGGAGAATGGAAAGGATGAAGGAAGGAAAGATGAAAGGAATGGACTTTCCATCCTTAGGGGAAGGAAACCTTTTTTCCTTCCTATGTGTATGGTTTGATGAATGGAAAATAGAAGGAAAGATAATTTCTTTTCTTCCTGTGTATTTGGTATAAAGGAAGGAAAGGAAAGAATAGATATTAATTGACTATTTTGTCCTTAAATATGTAGTAGTAAATAATAAATTATAATAAGCATAGAGCTAAATGTGTCTTTTAAGACCAATTTCCCCTTTTTCCTCCCCCTTCCCTTCATTTTTGGAAGGACTTCAAAAAGTTAAAAAAGGAAGGATTTGCCCCTTCCCTCCCCCTTTCCTTCCTTCCCCCATTTCCCCCAACCAAACACACAGCTATCCTTGTCCCTCCCCTTTTCCTTTCCTCCTCTTTTCCCCCCAACCAAACACAGAGTTTGAGTCTCTTGGTTTGGTTTGATGGACACCACAGGAAGATTTGAGGTGAGATCCAAACAAAGGCTTCGTTTAGATCTTGGAAAAACGGACTTTGTTTAGATCTCGGAAAGATTTGAAGAAAGGAAAGGAAAACTTAAAAAGGAGTTCATTTTTAAGAAATTTTTGGTGTTTTCCTTTTTCAATCTCTTCCCTCATCCCTTTGGAGTTTATTTTTCATTTAGGAGATGACAGTATAATTTCGAAAGGATACTAGGGTTCTATGAACACGATATGTGTACAATCATTGCAGACATGTGTTCATTTATAGGTGCACGAGGCCCACACAAATTTAGACTCCTTTTAAAGATGGACGCACGTCCGTAGATGGAACATGTATCACGTATTATATAGAGTGACGGTTGTGATTGATGAACGGTCCAACAGTTGTGACTGACTGTTGGATCCCTTTCAGTAAATAGAGGGGGTATATGTGTAATTTAATCTAAATGGGTGAGAGAGAGAGAGAGTGGAGACAACATTAAGGCCTGTCTATCTATAATGCGGCAATCTAATCATATATCACACTGAGACATGGTACCTACCTGCTCACTCGTACACACACAGAGCTTAAAGCTGATGACACAATAGAAGCACAATTTTGGAATTGGAATCCAACAATCACAAGAAAACGATTCAACTGGCTGACGAAATAAATTCAATATCCCCTGGATTACTAGTGATGTAATACAAAATTATTACCTAATTAATGCATATTATTTGAATTTTTTTTTCCTGTTCTGTGTAACAGTGTAACCTTAAAAGAGTTAAAAGAGGTACAACACTGGTCTTGGCCTAGTAATAATCTGTGATAATGACAAATCATACACGATGCCCCTGCCCCTCAAATAAAAAAAGAAAAAGAAAAAGAAAAAACCCTTTACAGAATGTATAAATTTCAAGTAAATTCGTGGTCACCAACTCACCACACATCCTGTAGGGACCAAACGGTGCAGAGCCATAGGCATGCGTGAATGTCACAAATAGCTTCACACTGTGATACTCTGATTATAGCTTCCCACCGTCTTATACTCTGATTACTTGCTAGACGTGGAGATCATCCCACAAGGCCACAAGTGAGCAGCAATGAGCTTCTTGTGGCCATGCTTTAAAGTTGCAACTTCTTTAAAGGACTTCCACTACTGGTGTGACAGTTGAATGAGGCATAAAAATCTTTAATTTTTCTTTCCATTTCCCTTTTTTTTTTTTTGGAGGGGGGGGGGGGTGGTTGGGGGGTTAGGTAAATAGGCTAATGACTGGCCATGGGAGCTAGCTGCATTCCAATTGAGATCAAAATTGCATGCGCTTGCTTTATTGTAATCATCATTTTTCACTTTGTTTTCAATGCTCAATTCTGTGTGGTAGGAAAATTCCTCCTCCAGCAATTTTGGAGGCCCACAGCCTACTCCATTGGGCGTTTAGGTAATGGGTTCTCACTCCTTGTTCCTGTTCTATTAGTCGACTCTTTAGTTTTGTCTTATCTTACTCTGTCGATTGTAATGACATTGGTTCCTCGTTTGTAAGTCTCACATTTCAAGTATTAAGTTCAGGGAAAATGGGAGGGCATAGAGAAAAAACTTGCCAAAGGGAACCAAAAAACTGGGAGAACATTGCCCTTATTGGAAAAGAAAAAAGGAGGAAGGAAAAAAGGGAGGGGAAAATTGCATATTACTAATGCTGTGGTAAAGTTGAATGGCAGGCAGTAGAGCAATAGTGGCATGATTCACAAGTTCACATGTAGATATATTAACTTGATTTATTGAGCGAAATGCAATAAAAAATATTGTTTCATTTTATTATGTGGGTTAAATGAACGATGGAGCCCTTCTAGAAAGGGAGATGGAAAAAGGTTAGAAGGATCATGTCCTACTACAGGACTTGTCATGCGTGGTTCCACTTGTTTTGGCTTGTTATGACCTTGGGTTTTTAGCATCTTACAATGATAAAGATTGTGATATATCAATCATAAGGCCCATTTATCTTTTCAATTTGAATGTATAATGTTGAAATAATTAACCGGATGACTAAGATTTGATTAATTCTCATTTTCTTTGTTTTTTGTAGCTCAAAGCTAAATTAAGGGGGTAGAGATGATAACGGTAGATGTTTAGGACATTGCATTCTCATTCAAATCCTGTCCCTTGAGAGGAAATCTTGCTCTTTCCCAATTGCGAAAAGAAAAAGATACACGAGATGGAAGATGGGCTTCATCGGGTTGCAGACATTGTATGGTATTTATATGCAATTTGAGGTGAAGTTGCTGAGTTTTAAAAACTTAGCACCGTGCTAACTTTGATTATAGTTATCGGATGAGTATTTTGACAGTTTGGATTAAAACTTTAAAAAAATTACTATTAAAATTATCAAAATGCTTTCAGCACGATGATTTAATCCAAGCCATCGAAACACTATCCAATGGCTGCAAATAACTCAGCATAATGCTGAGTTTTTGGAATTTAATTAACACCACTGAATCCAAACTGGGGTTTGGGTTCTACATTTTTCTGAGGGAAAGTGGGAAACAAATGGGATCAAGAGTCATTCTTGCAACCAAACACATCACTAGTTTTTCTAAAAGAAAAACAAATGTCACGGAAGACTACAAGTACACTGACACTAATTAATCCTAAAGCTTACTGAACAGTTCTTCCCACAATGAACACTAGCTGCATCATGTACTCACGGGTCAACATTTGTACAGATAAAGTTTCTGTATAATTACAAAACCGAACGGCCAAAAATATAGACACATAGACACATAAATAGTAATAAATTAAAAATAAATAAATAAATAAATAAACTAAAGCACATTCTAGACAAATCAACCCCACCATTTTTTTAACCATTCAATGCTGCAAACTTATTTGCACAATCTTACAAGCAAACCCGCTTATCAAAAAAAAAAAAAAAACCTTACGAGCAAACCCATCAACTATCTTTGATCCTCCCCTTGAAAATGGAGAAAAGCTGGCTTTTAGCTTTTCTCTTCTTCCACATAATTCCATCTGAAGCTGCTTTCAGTGCGAGTGGTGGTGTTGGTGTTGGTATTGGGAATGGTGGTGGTGGTGTAGGTGTTGGCATTGGAAATGGTGGTGGTGGTGGTGGTGGTGGTGGTGGTGTAGGTGTTGGCATTGGAAATGGTGGTGGTGGTGGAGGTGTTTGGATTGGTGGAGGAATAAATGGCCAAATCCCATCTGGGCCTCCAATTTCAAATCTCAACAGTGCTTACTCAGCTCTCCAGGCATGGAAATCTGCAATTACAGATGACCCATTGGGGATTATGACCACTTGGGTTGGCTCTAATGTGTGTTCTTACAGAGGGGTCTTCTGTGCAGTTCCTCAAGACGATGAAACGTCAGACTCACCCGGCCCAGTTGTTGCAGGCATAGATGTCAACTATGCAAGCCTCAAAGGCACTCTTGTAAAAGAACTCTCCCTGCTCACAGACATGTCTCTCCTTCACCTCAACAGCAACAGGTTTTCGGGTACAATTCCTGATACTTTCAGAGACCTCGCATCTCTCCAAGAGTTAGACCTCAGTAATAATGACTTCTCAGGCCTTTTCCCTACTGTCACTCTTCTCATTCCGAAGCTCATTTACTTAGATCTCAGATACAACAACTTCTCAGGACCTATTCCTGATGGTGTCTTCAACAAGAACCTTGATGCAATCTTCCTCAACAATAACCAGTTTGAAGGCCAAATCCCTCCAAATTTGGGAAACTCCCCTGCTTCTGTGATAAACTTGGCCAATAACAAGCTCAGTGGGAACATCCCAATAAGTTTTGGGTTCATGGGTCCTGGGTTAAAGGAGATTTTATTTCTCAATAACCAGTTGACAGGTTGCATTCCTGAGGGAGTTGGGTTGTTGTCACAAGTGCAGGTTTTGGATGTGAGCTTCAATTCACTGATGGGTCATTTGCCAGACACAATATCTTGTTTGAATGGGATAGAAGTACTCAATTTGCAGCACAACAAGCTATCTGGGTTGCTGCCGGACCCGGTTTGTTCACTGAGAAGCCTTGTGAATCTGACTGTCGCTTACAATTTCTTTTCTGGGCTTAGCCAGGAATGTGCCAATCTGTTGTTTAGGAATGTGGGTTTTGATTTCTCCCGGAATTGTATTCCGGGTAAGGGTGAGCAGAGACCTCAACCACAATGCTCCGTGATTCCTGGAGGTGGGTTGAATTGTTTGAGAGTCCCTCTTGTAGAACCTCTTTTTTGTGGGTAAAACAGGTTCCCATTGTTAAAACTTGTTGGTAATATCTGTCACATTTAGTGAGAGTAATGATATAGAGCTTCCTAACTTATGTCTTCATGACATCTGTGCAGATATAAGTATAACTTATCATATCTGTCTTGACTGGATAAGACATGTCCTGGTAAAAGAAATGGATTTATCAGGCATCCTGATGAGTGGTTCTGGTTGAAATACTTCAATTATATCTTCACTAGTATTTATAATACTGTAATAATTAGGTGTTGTTGGCACGTGCCATGCACGTGAATCTCACCTTACTTTATTTCTTTTATATATATATATTTCCTTTATTTTTGGTAGAAGTGTTATCAATGGTGTCCAATGGGACATTTCCAATTTTATATCCCTTCTCTTATATTATGTATATATCAGATAAGATACTCTTTTCACATGCATTGCAACCAGGATTAACATTTCTCTAGGTGGTAAAACCTTACAAGGATATGGATTTGAAATCTGTGGTCATAGCAACCACTATGAGTAGTTCTATGTCAGGACCACAGCCAATGGACCACCTAAATTTTACCCTTCAAATAGTGTTCTTACATTTCCAGATTTTTAACAGGCAAACTTTTCTAGATTTTAGTTGCTTTTTGAGGAAGGCAGAAAAATGAAGGCCTAAGCTTTGGGGTTTGTTGGATCTTCTAATCGGGCTCAGTTATGCTTTTTGGAGGAAAATTTTGATCTCTCAAAGCTCTCAGTTATCTAATTGTACATCATATTGACTGGGGTCGGCCTGGCATTTTTAAGCCTGGTTGGACCAATCTATAATCCATTTTAAACCCCCCCCCCCCCCACAAAAACCAAAAAAAAAAAAAAAAAAAACCCTTTTAATATGCACCCTATATATTCTCAATCCAATGAATTAGAATAGACACCGCCGGAGGCGTAACGGAGGTCCATCAACACCCACCACGAATTGAGGCAAGCGCTCGCTAAAACCTCCTAAAGTTGACATGAGACGAATGGGCCATAGAAATTGCCTTTAGGCAAGCACCCATGGCCTGAGAATATCGAATCAAGAAATGATTTACACCATCATAATGCTCAATTTCAGGCAATGTAATGCAATGGATTTGGAAGTTTGAAGGACCGTCTGGCCACTGCATAACCCAAAAGGTCACTCCTCGTCTCCACTAACTTTTACACAATGGCCGGTGTGCCTGCAACCGAAGGTCCTTATGTTTCATCCACCAAAGATGGAAGCCTTGGATGAGATTTTGGACTGATAAAATTGAAATATCAAAAAATTGTCATTGAGGTTATTTTGGTTATTTCAGTAGCAGTTTTTTGATCATTCAATTTTGACCGTCCAAAAACCCATCCAAGGTCTACCATCACCTCAGCACAATATGAAGTTTTAAGTTTTAACAACTTAACACCGGATCTAACTCAATTAATCCATGGCTAATCAAAAACCCGATAATTATATATACATGTAGTGTGGTGTTCCGGTCAGCTGTTGCTAACTTACCACTATACCAGCTGCATGCCTTTTGACCGTCCATCTGATTTAAAGCAGATCTAGCGGCTCAAAAAAGGAATTAAACCACCCCCCTCACCTGAACGATTTCTCCATCTCCCTCTGACCCACGACGAAGCCCCTTCTCCCTCTCCCTCTCACCGGCGACAAAGCCCCTTACCAGACCCATCTGTCCAACCAGTGGAGACGGCGCATTTCGCCGACCCCTTCCCTCCACGAAGAAATCAGATCTGACCTCCTTCCTTCCCTCTCCGTCCACTGAAGCACATTAAAGCATTCAGTGAAGCATACCATCCAGGTGAGGCCTCCATTTTTCAAATCTGGTGTTATTTTTTTCCTCTCTCTAAACCCTCACCGCGTGAGCCTCTCCATCTCCATCCCAGCTGATGGAGGTCGTGCCGCCGCAGCAAGAGTCTCTCCATCCGGCGACATTCTAGCGGATTCGACACTCACCACTAGCGACAAAGGAATAGCACACCACCGATCTTCTCGCGCGAGCCATACCACAAGCAATTTCGTTTTGCCTTTTTTCTCAATGCCTTTGTGCTCCCTGGTAGATGGTAGAGAAGGGGAATGAATTTGGAAGGGAATACATGCCTTTGTGCTCCCTATTTTGAAGTGTATATATATATATATATATAGGATGATGATCAGGTAAGTACGTGCTGATATAACTTATATCAAAACCTGCATTGGGAGTTGTATTGTGTGCATTAGTGGGATGTGAGATGCATTGAATCAATGCAAGGGGTACAACCCCCAATGCATAGTGCTGATGTAACTTATATCAGCACGTGCTGATGGGATCACCTCTGTATATATATATATAGAGAGAGAGAGAGAGAGAGAGAGAGAGAGAGAGAGTTGATATCATATGATATGAATATATATTATCTGATAAGAGATCAGTACTCAGTTCGGGTATGTTCATCAATCCCTCAACCCAAGACCAAATCAAATAACGCCATGTTTGTTTAACTGAAATGAAATGGATGAGAATAAAATTTGATTAGAAGTTTCAAGTAGTCTGGAATGAATTTAAAATGATTGTCTAAACACACTATATGATTCCATTCTTACTTAAATTATCTTATCTAAACATAGTATGTGAAATGAATTGGAATGTAATTCCATTCCATTCATTTTATTCTGATTAAACAAACGCAGTCTAAATGTTGATTCCCAGATTGCATTTTTAGTGATTTCATTCTTTCAAGATAAGTTTGGAATAGCCATTCCTTTTTTCTTTTTTTTCGTTTGATGGTCAGGCTGTTCGGCCTAGCTTACGCGTACTTCGACTAAATTTCTCTTTGAGTGATCTTAAGGATACACTCTCCCACATCGGTCTGGTGTATTCAGAAATTAATTCTTAGAATACTCCGTAGAGGAATCGAACCCAGATTGATAAAATAGAGGAGTCTCCTCCTAACAACTGGACCAACTCCATTGGGTACAATAGTCATTTTTCCTTAAGCACAACAGCCATTTTTCTTAGCTTAAGAAAAAATGACTATTTAAGAAGGCTTAAGAAAAAATGACTATTCATTTGTTGAAAAGAATAGACCCTACAAAGGAATGATTACCATTTCCTTAGATTACCAAATAATCATTTTTTTATATTATAAAATCACCATTTCATTCATTTTTTTGTTCCTTTTAGTGATTTCATTCTTTTAAGATAAGGTTGGAATAGCTATTCCATTTTTTTTTTTTTTTGGTTTGACGGTTGAGGTGTCCGGGCCATTTTACGTGCACTTCGACTAAATCTCTCCCTGGACGATCTTAAGGATGCACTCTCCCACATCGACCTGGTGCATTTAGGAATTAATTCCTAAAATGTTCCGTAGAGGATGTTGTCCCGAGTAAATAACCCTAGAGGGGGGGTGAATAGGGTTATTGGCCAATTAAAAAAAAATGATTACAAACTAAAATCAGATTGTTGCAAATAGAGATATCACAATGATAAATAGTAAAGAGAACAAGAGTTAGAGAATGCAAACACAAGATTTAACGAGGTTCGGCCTTCCCGCCTACATTCTCACCTCAAGAGATCGCTTGAGGATTCACCAATCCACTATCACTCTCCTTCAAGGTGGAGCAGCAAACCTTTACAAATCAAGTGTCTTCAACCAACACTTGTTCAGCCACACTTTCTCAAGTGCAAAGAATGGGGTTATCACCAACCCTTGATTACAAGTTTGTAGAGATGAGATTTGTGTACAAAAAAAAGACTCTCTTTAAGAGTGAATAACACAGAGATTAAAGCTCAGCTCTCTTCTAATTGATTGCTCAATGAATGCTCTTAATGAATTTAGGGCTTGAAGAATGAAAACAATGAATTCTCTTGTATTGATTATCATAAATGCATTTGAATCATTGTTTATATAGGCAATAGGCATAATATGACCGTTTGGTGCAATAAATGCCGAGAAAGAGCCGTTTGGTGGCATTTAATGCCTCAACAACCTTTCAAAAACTAGCCGTTGGAGTTCTGAGATCGCAAAATCAGTCGACTGAATACTCAATTCAGTCCACTGATTTGCTAAATCAGTCGACTGAATTGGGAATTCAGTGGACTGATTTAAGCAGAATCACAAGGCAGGAGCAGGGGACCTCTTCTGCTCAAATGAGTCGACTGACTCAAGAATGAGTCGACTGATTTGGGCAGAAATGAACTTATAATGATTATTACACAAGCTTAAACCAATCAAGTTCATTTGTATCAACTTAGGCCTTGTTCAAGTGATGAATTAAGTTTACCCAAGGATCCTAAGGTCCATCTAGGTCAATGACGCGATCATTTGAGCAATCAAGTACATGAAGAACCTAAAACCTCACTCATAGCTATTTAAGTATCTTCTTTGACGATGCTAGCTTGGTCTTGAGTGTTTGTAGGTCTTTTGCATGCTTTCTATGCTCGTATGCTTTTACGCTTGATTATCTTTGATATCATAAGCATGTGTGCTTTGAGTTCCATGATATGGATATACCTTTGTGCTTCATTTGGATCCATATGCTCAAGTACCTAGCTTTGATTATAATTTGACAAATAAACCATTAGTACTAACATCGATCCTTTGTTATCATTAAAATCTCAGATATGCCCTTGGTTATATTACCTTGGGGCCAACAATCTCCCCATTTTTGATGATGACAAACTATTGATGTATAAGACAGGTAAGGATATAAAACACATAATTATATGGAGCAAGCTCCCCCTCACATTATGCATAGATGAAATACAAATAATAAGCAATGGGCACAAAGCATTGTAAAGCAAATAAACTGAATATAATCAACTGTGGAGGTAATTCAAATACATATCCAAAAGTTATGAGTTAAAAGTTAGATAAGCTATGGTAAATTAAAAATGTGTCAAGTCAACTGTGTGTCCAAAATAAGTTAGATGTTCAAGATACATCAATCAAAATATATCTCCCCTTTTTGTCATCAGACAAAAAGCTAGGGGTCCAAGTCAATATGCTCGGGAAGACCAGGTGCGTCCTGATCTGCAGGTGCAGGAGGTGGTGGTGGAGGTGGTGGTGCATTGCGACGGGCATAGCGCTCAATGGCTGTCAATAAGTTACGCACAGTGCGTATGTCAGTCTCTGTCCTGGCAAGACGCTGGTCCAACTGAGTCGTAAAGATATCACCATAGCGCTTCAAGGTGTCCATATCATTCTCGATTTGTGTCTGACGGTTCTCAAGAGCCAAGAGACGAGTGCCAATGCCATCCATGGAGACCTGCAAACCCTGTATAGTTGTCAAAATGGTCTGAACGCCGGCAGGAGGGATAGTGGGCTACTGTGGAGGCTCAAAGGGAGGAGGCTCGAACTCAAGAGGGGGCTGTGGAGGCTTAACATCCATGCCATGCTCACCAGGCTCCTCATGTGGCTGCTGCTCTTCTTCACCAGGAGGAATAGGATCATCAGCCTCTTGTTCCTCATCGGTCGCCTCATCCGGATCATCTTTCGGTACCCAACCCCTAGAGGTAAACTTGTAGTGCATTTGTTTAAGAGTCATATCGGAGTAGGTGTTGGTGTGAGAAATGGCGACTACGGCTTCCTCATCAAGGGGTATGTGAACCACGGGTTTCGATCCAGGGAGGAAGGAGAACCCTTCTTTTAAAAAGACTTGTAGAGATTTAAATTAATAAAAATCTGGTTTTTAAAAGGTTCACAAAAACAATCAAACAAGGAGTCGCCACTTCATTTTTAGGAAAAGAGGAAAACCATAAAAACAGTTTTTAAAGAAAACCTTTGAAAAACAAACCACATGACTCCGATTAAGGAAAAACAGGTCTATCAAAACAAGAGAGGATTCAGAGACTAAGTTACGATGTGGGAAGGTTCTAGGAAACATCCTATAGGCACCCACATCGCCCCAAAATGGGTCTCTGAATTTATATGGGCTATTTCAATCACTTCCTAATTAGTCACCATGCATATGCAAAGAATCATCCATAAACCAATCGCATTCATCCATGCACATCCATAAAGCAGTAAACATCTATGAACAGATATGAGAGATATAGAAAGCAAGTAAGAGATAGAGAGAATGAGCAAACAAGTCCATCCTATCCACTAGCAAATATGTGATGGATAAATGAGCAAGCAAAGAAATCCATCCTATCCACTAACAAATATGTGATGGATAAATGTATAAGCATGGGTCCATCCTATTCCACTAGCATATATGTGATGGACAAATGGGTAGAAAGAAAGAGAAAGAAAGAAAAAAAGAAAACCTAGGATACTTAGTATCCTAGGGCGGACTTGAACATCAAATGAGCGCCTACGTACCTTACATAAAAAGATGTAAGGATCAAAGTCCACGTAGTTTGATTGAGAAGGGGTTACTTCCTTTACAATGAACTATAAACCCTAAGTTTCCATAAAAAGAAAAGAAGAGTTTGAAAAAGAAGAAGAGTTTCCAAAAAAGGAATTTGAGAAAAGATAGAATTTGAAAAGAGATAGAACTCTTATCCAAAAAGAAGTTTGAGAAAAGTAGAATTCTAAAAGAGATAGAACTCTAATTAAAACAGAATTTTGAGAGAGTTGGAAACTTAGGACTTCTAATTCAAAGTAAAGACAATAACCCAAGGGGGAGAAGGGAACAATTCATACACAACTTACCATGAACCACTCACCATATGCAAATTATCCCGAAACATCGAGAAAACACCAATTAATCACCCTATGTATTCTATAGGGCAATTATTAAGCTCAAATCAACCATATTCATGCTCAAATCATCATTAGAAGACCTAATTCAAATCTGGACAGAATACTAAACATGCATATAACGACCTAAAACTCATGCAAATAATCCCGAAACATCGAGAAATCACCAATTAATCACCCTATGTATTCTATAGGACAATTATTAAGCTCAAACCAACCATATTCATGCTCAAATCATCATTAGAAGACCTAAATCAAATCTGGACAGAATACTAAACATGCATATAATGACCTAAAACTCATGCAAATAACAAAAATCAAAAGAAAAACCCAATCCTATATGCTCCTATATGCTCCTATATGCTCTAAACACCCTAACATGCACAAAACTATCAAAAACATGCTAAATAGGCATTATCATGATGAAAATATCATATGACAATCCTAAACATGAAAAGAAAATCTAACATGATGCCTTAGGTAAGTACTTTATGTAAGAATGTGAAATAATCATCCTTACGGCGAGCTTTCTTAAGTAAAACTATCCGGAGATAATTTTACGTAGAAATCACTCCGTATGAATGGTTTCTTCACATATCCTACGTAAAATATATACCTAAGAATGCAAAGAAACTCACAGCACACTTAAACACACTCTAGAAAGCACCCATGCACAGCCTCATCCTCTAAGGACGATAATTATCCTCGAAAAGGATAATCATCCATACACCTATGAAGATGAGGCTTACACAGCAAATGTCCTATACAAAAGATGCTTAAAATCATGCATATAATTGAACCATGAAGAGAAAACGGCCTAAACACATCAATTGATTTTTCATGCAAAACGTACCTCTATCCTTAAGAGAGAAACTATCCTAACAGCAAGCAATTCACAATCCTAATCCACTAACATGCATTCTCATCATCTTTGAATCATATACACTCTAAAATATAGAGTATATATGATTCCTAAATCAATTCTAAGCCATAATTATGCAGAGAATGGAGTAGAAGAAGAAGGAATCATAAAAGGATGCAAGGGAGACTTACAACAAAGCAAGGGTCTTTGCTGCGTTCTTCCTTCTCTTTGGCTTGGTTCCCTTCTAGTTCTCCTTTGAAATTGCAGTAGAAAGCCTCCTCCAAGTGATATGGGTGTGTGCAAATTCGTGGTCCCTCTCTCTCTTATGAATATGAAGTGTCAAATAAGCCAAAAAGTCCTTTATGCTGATGAGTGAGCCTCTATTTATAACCAACCAACCATATGAACCAATGGTTGGGATTAATTCACCATAAAATCAATCTAGGGCTGTAATTAAATCCCATGAATGTTAAACAACTCAAAACCACCTCCCAATAGGCTTAGAAGTCCTTTAGAAGGCTGAAAATCGGAGTGGTAGAGTCCCATTTCGTCAAAAATTCAAAAGGAGATAAATCAGGACGAAACGCTCGGGTGACCGGTTGGGTGAACCGGTCACCCGAGAGCAAAGTCAGGTTTCCTCGGTTTTGAGGAATCCTGACCCGGTTTGGACTCCTAACTTCAAACGGACTTAAATTCTTCATTTTAACTCCGATTTGAGTGATTCAAAAGCCAAAATTTCAAGGATTCAATGTAGAATAAGCCTAGAGTATTCTTGAACCAAGAATCCTTGACCACGGTCAGGTGGCTGGGTTTTCATGAGGCGATTACCCGAAAAAGGTCAATTGACCATAGGGTAATGTGGTGAACCAATCCCAAACCTATCAATAAATTAAATTGGCACTTTAATTAGGCTCATTTCATCATTCTAAGGTCAATGGAACACTCCGGAACAAATTTGGAGGTCAATTGGAAAATATACGAAGTAAAAGATGAAATTGCCCCTTTAAGTTGCAAAAGTTCTAATTAACTATCCAAACCTATCTGGAATTGAACCAAATTTGACACACATATCCAAAATGATCCTAGAAACTAAATGCAAGTGATGGGACTCAACAAAAAGACAAAAATATGCATGCAATGATGACTTATTCTCCTAAGGCTTAAAAGGGCAAAAGTGTCCTTTAAGGCTTAGGGACTCCTAGATGCTTCTAAACCTAACCAAATGATATCATGATCTCATGGGGGTGAAAATGGGGTGTCTACAGGGTATTTGGAAATGTTCAAAAACACGAGTCAAGGCGAAGCCGTAGGGGAGACTAGCCACTTTCTTCTTTTGGCAATCGACAATGTGGTTGGAAATAATGAACGAAAAATCAATGAGAATGGTATTCATGATGCACTAGATAAGAAAAATGTCGAAGTATGAGGCATGGTCACGTCTGCCACCCTGTGGAAGGATGTTGTACGTAATCATGTGATGAATCAAACGAGCATTGAGAGTTAATTCTTTGGCTTTGGGTTTAAAACGGTTTACAATATCATTGCGGCCACAGATCTGATTAAGGGCTAGGATAGGATCATACCCTTGAAAGTGAGTCCACTCGTTGGTCACAAGGATTTGATGTTGACCACGAGGGATATGAAAGATCTGTGCAAGAAGGTTTTGATCGATAGAGATGATTTTACCACCAACTTGAGACCAAAGGATATGATTGTTAATATAGTCAAGATTGGTGTAGAAAATACGCACAAAATATGTATACATGGGTTTTTTCAGAAAAATGAATGAATCCCAACCCAAAAGACGGAAATAATTCGCAATAAGAACAAAATGCTCTTCAAAGAAATCCAAAGGGGCATATTTACCGAACACGACGGTGCGGCGATTGAAGTCCTCATCAAACTTTCGCTGTGCATCGAGAGAAACAAACTCTCCGCTTTCCTCTTCTGTGGGTTGTTGCTCAACGGGTGGTTGCACCGGCGGTGATGGAGGGTTTGGAACCCTGGGTCGTAAGTTTCGTGATGAACCTTCACCGGTGTGAGGGCGTTTGGCTGGATTCTTCGTCTTGGGAGCCATTGTTGTGAGGGTTTGGGAGGTTAGAGAGAGAGAGAAGTGAAATCGTCGCGGGAATGGGTGTGATTTGAAATGAAAAGCCGCGAATTATATTTATAAAATCGTAGATTCAGTCGACTGAATTGCTCTTTCAGTCGACTGAATTGCTCTTTCAGTCGACTGAATTGTCCTGTGAATGGTTGCATAGGCTACTACCTGAATCAGTGGACTGAAAGTCCATTTCAGTCGACTCATTTGCCATTTCAGTCGACTGATTTGGCACATCAGTCAACTGATTTGCCCAGTGAGTGCAATCAAGAGCAGGGCCTGATTCAGTGGACTGAATAGTCAATTCAGTCGACTGAATTGCCCATTCAGTCGACTGATTTGACTTTTCAGTCCACTGAATCACTAGGTAAATCAATTTCAACCAAAATCTTTTGAGTGTGTGAGTGAAATGCAATGCACAACATAGAAATACATCAAGACGAGTAGAAAAACAGAGACATGCATCAATTCACTACATCATGCATTAAACACATGCCAAGTTCTCTTTTAATGAAGTTAAAACGGTCTTCTTGAAGAGGTTTAGTGAAGATATCGGCCAATTGATGGTCAGTACCTATGAAATCAATCTCAATATCACCTCTTTGGACATGATCACGAATGAAATGATGTCTTATCTCAATGTGCTTAGTCCGTAAGTGTTGTATGGGGTTCTTGGTCAAGTTGATAGCACTAGTATTGTCATATTTAATGGGAATGTGGTCAAAGTGAAGTCCATAGTCCTCGAGTTGTTGTTTCATGTACAACACTTGTGCACAACAACTACCGGCCGCAATGTACTCGGCTTTGGTGGTTGAGAGTGCAACTGATGTTTGTTTCTTACTAAACCAAGAGACTAGTGAATGTCCTAGGAAATGGCAAGTCCCACTAGTGCTCTTACGGCCATCTTTGCCACCAGCAAAGTCCGCATCGGAATAACTAAGCATATCAAAATAGGTATACTTAGGAAACCATAATCCAAGGTTAATTGAACCACTTAAGTATTTAAAAATACGTTTAACGGCAAGCATGCGAGATTCTTTAGGACATGATTGAAATCTAGCACATAAGCAAACACTAAACATGATATCGGGTCTACTTGCGGTTAAATAAAGTAAACTTCCAATCATACCTCTATATTTCTTTTGATCAACATTTTTACCCTTTTCATCCTTATCAATTTTGATGGAAGTGCTCATTGGAGTAGAAAACTCTCTACCATCTTCTAATCCGTACTTTTTGAGTAGATCTTTGACATATTTGGATTGATTGATGAAAGTTCCTTCTTTTGTTTGTTTGATTTGAAGTCCAAGGAAGAATGTCAACTCTCCCATCATGCTCATCTCAAATTCTTCCTGCATAATCTTAGAAAATTCTTTGTAAAGATTCTCATTAGTAGATCCAAAAATGATATCATCAACGTAGATTTGAACTAAAAGCATATCATTATCAATGGTTTTAATGAAAAGTGTGGTGTCAAGTTTTCCTCTCTTAAAACCATTTTTGAGTAAAAATCCACTAAGTCTTTCATACCAAGCTCTAGGAGCTTGTTTCAAACCATATAAAGTTTTTCTTAGTTTAAAAACATGATTTGGAAATTCATGACTTTCAAAACTGGGAGGTTGTTCGATATAAACTTCTTCTTCTATAAAACCATTTAAAAATGCACTCTTGACATCCATTTGAAATAGTTTAAAATCTTTATGACATGCATATGCAAGCAACATTCTTATGGCTTCAAGTCTAGCTACCGGAGCATAGGTCTCATCATAATTTATGCCTTCTTGTTGATTATAACCTTGGGCTATAAGTCGAGCATTGTTTCTAGTAACAACTCCGGATTCATCCTTTTTGTTTCTAAACACCCACTTAGTTCCAATTACTCCATGGTCATGTGGTCTAGGTACCAAGGTCCAAACCTTGTTCCTTTCAAATTGATTGAGTTCTTCTTGCATAGCAAGGACCCATGATTCATCATTTTCAGCCTCATTGATGTTTTTAGGTTCAATTTGAGATAGGAAAGCAAGATGATCACATAAATTTCTCATGGAAGAACGAGTTCTTACCCCACGTGAGGGTTTACCTAAGATTTGATCTTTAGGATGATTCCTCACAAATTTCCAAGTCTTAGTGACATCCGGATGGAGTGGAGCATTTTCAACTTCAACTTCTTCTTCCGGTTTCTTGTTTTCAATGACTTCATCTTCTTCCTTTTCTTTGCCTTTGTCTAGTGGATCTTCTTTATCATTTAGGCTCAAGGTTTCAACTTGTTCTTGCAAGCTTGTACTTACATCATCATCATCATCCACATATCTCTTGGGTGCAAGAGGGTTAGTTTCATCAAACATAACATGCATTGATTCTTGAACGGTTAAAATTCTCTTGTTAAACACCCTATATGCTTTACTCTTCATGGAATAGCCAAGAAACACACCTTCATCGGATTTAGAATCAAATTTGGAAAGTTTATCTCTATCATTCAATATAAAGCATTTACAACCAAAAACTTTAAAGTAACCTATGTTAGGTTTCTTATCATTCCATAGTTCATAAGGAGTTTTACCAAGTTTAGATCTTAATAGAACTCTATTCATTACATAGCATGCGGTATTAACGGCCTCGGCCCAAAAATATTGAGGTAAAGAGTGTTCATTTAGCATGGTTCTAGACATTTCCTCAAGTGTTCTATTCTTTCTTTCAACCACACCTTTTTGTTGAGGAGTTCTAGGAGCGGAGAAATTGTGACCAAAGCCATTCTCATCACAAAATTGTACAATATCCTTATTAACAAATTCGCTCCCCCTATCACTCCTAACATGTGTAATGGTATAGCCTTTCTCATTTTGGACTCTTCTACAATATGTAACAAATGTAGCATAAGTCTCATCTTTATGTGCAAGGAAAAACACCCATGTATATCTAGAGTAATCATCAACAATTACAAATGCATAATGCTTCCCTCCAAAACTTGCAATAGCAATTGGTCCAAATAAGTCCATATGAATAAGTTGCAAAGGTTTTGTAGTTGAAATATGAGATTTTGTTTTGAAAGAAGACTTGGTTTGTTTTCCAAATTGGTATGCACTACAAACTCCATCTTTTGAAAACTTTGCTTTTGGTAAACCTCTTACAAGTTCATGCCTAGAAAGTTTTGAAATTAAATCCATGCTAGCATGTTTAAGTCTTCTATGCCATAACCAATGATTTTCATTTAAAGCGGAGAAGCAATGTACATTTTGTAATGCGATTTCTTCAAACTCTATAGCATAGATGTTACCAATCCTATATGCAACAAATAGGGTCTTATATTCATCCTCAATTATGCATTTATTGGATTTAAAAGTAACTCTATAACCTTTATCACATAATTGACTAATGCTAAGGAGATTATGCTTTAAACCATCAACTAATAGAACATTTTCAACACAAAGTGAGGAATTCTTACCAACCTTATCAATGCCAATTATCTTACCCTTGGCATTGTCTCCAAATGTCACGTAGTCGCCGTTCTTGGGTTTCAAAGAGACGAACTTTGATCTATCACCCGTCATATGCCTTGAGCAACCACTATCAAGAAACCATTTCTCATTGCTTGATAACTTCAAGCATACCTACACAAGTTCAAGTAACTTTCTTTGGTACCTATACTTTCTTGGGTCCATAGGGGTTAGCCATAGGAGGTGAGGTTCCCTTAACTACCCACACCCTCTTGGTGAAACTTTTAGGTCTTTTTCTCATGTTGCAAGTGTAGATGTTATGTCCCTCCTTCTTACAATAAGTGCATGAGATTTTAGGTGTGCTAGAGACTTTAGGCTTAGGAAAGAAGTTAATGTAAGATTTTTGCTTAACATTTTCTTGGTAACCAATTCCGGCCTTATCAAAACACCATCTTTGACTAGTTAATATCTTATCCAAGTTATCCCTTCCATTGGTAAACTTGGCCAAGGTATTAGTCAAGTCTTCAATCTTTTCTTTCAATGAAGTATTTTCACTTTCAAGACTAGATTGAGAGATGGTAGGGGGTGAGTCTATCTTGTTTTTCAACTCTAAATTTTCATTTTTCAAAGCATTTAGTTCTTCTTGAAGAGATGAGATGTTCTTTTTCAAATCATTGTTCTTGTGAGAAAATCTTTTTAATTCAAGAAAAGTGTCTTCAAGTGCATATTGTAATTCTTCATAAGTGGGAGGTTCTTCTATAGGATAATCAATAGAATTGGGTTCGATTACCTCATCTTCTTTTGCCATGAGACAAAAGTTTGCCACTTCTTGATCACAAGAAATCTCCTCATCTTCTTCATCACTATTTGCTTCATCATCCCAAGTGACGATGAAAGCCTTCTTCTTGAATTTTCTATTGTCCTTGAAGTTGTTGTTGTTGTGACTCGTCTTGTTGTAGTTGTTGTTGAGTTGAGGACAATTTATCTTGATATGTCCGGGATTCTTGCATTCAAAACACACTTGTGGTTCTCTATTTGAGTTCTCTCCTCTATTTGGAATTCTTTTGGAGGAGTCACCCTTGTTGAATCTCCTTCTTTGATTTCTTCTAGAGAAGAACTTTTTGAGCTTGTGAGATATGAAAGCCATGTCTTCATCTTCTTCATTCTCACACTCTTCACTTGGTGGTTCTTCTTCATCTTGTGAGGCTTTGAGAGCCATGCTCTTGGATGTCTTTCCTTCATCAATTTCACGAGCTTTGAATGCGAGTTCTTGTGTGACTAGGTTGCCATCAAGATCACTCAAGGTCATTGATGATAGCTCCTTTGATTGAAGTAGAGTAGTGGTGAGGACATCCCATTGCTTAGGCAAGCTCCTAAGAATTTTTCTCACCAATTCGGAGTTGGTGTAGATTTTTCCAAGAGAACTTAAAGGATTAATGATAGCATTAAATCTAGCAAACATGTCTCTAATAGATTCATCCTTTTTCATTTTGAACATTCCATATTCACAAACAAGCATGTTGATTTTTGCTTCTTTTACTTGAGATGTCCCTTCATAGGTGACTTCTAATGTATCCCATATCTCTTTGGCACTAGTGCACCTAGAGATTTTGCTAAATTCATCATTAGTTAATGTTGACACCCAATTTTGTACCGCCTGACATTTTGGACCACCTTTAAGCCCAATGATGAAGGGCAACAGCAGATAAACTACCACAAGCGAGCCCGAAGGACCCGTGCAGGCACAACACAACTTTTTGATACGTTTTGATACCCCATGATCATATGAGCATGGTTCATGCACGTACGTGCATCTTCCATGCACATACGATCATGCAACCTGATTTTTTGATACCCCATGATCGTACGAGCATGGTTCATGCACGTACGTGCATCTGCCATGCATGTACGATCATGCCCCTTATTTTTGAAATTTTCAGCTTTTCCCTCCAAATCGTTCCTTTCCTTATGAAGCCCCTACGCTAACAGCTGCTTGGTGGCGGCTAAGAAACCCTAATGAACTCCGAAATAAACCCTAATACCTCCCTATATATACCCCACTTTCAACCAAGAGAAAGGATCCCAACTTTTGCACCTAGCCTCCAACCCGAAAGATCTGAAAACTCATAGTTGTGACTACGAGAGGTCCGGAAGGCAAGCTCGTGGAGAAATTGCTGTTGCCCGTACCTGAGGGTAACGATTTTCAATCCTTTATTCCATTTCCTTGTGATTTAACGTGATTATTAAATGTATGAAATGTGCATAACATCCTCCACATCCCTTTCATTTAATGGTTAGCATTCAGATTCGTTTTAGCATCTATTCATCCCTTACATATGATATTCCATATTCTATATATTGTTCGGGTATATAGGATAGGTAGAATTCCGCAATCATATCTCTTCATTAATTCTTGGTATTCGATTCACATGATTTAGGACTACATGTATGAATATTGTTTATTGCATCTTCATTAGCATTCACTATCATTCCATCATCTAGGTTTAGGCCATCCTATTATCTCTAAATCGCATTGTAGCCATTTCATTGCATATATTCGAGTTATAGATCCGTTCGGGCACAACATGGTAAGTGCAGGATGAGATTTTTGTAGGCACGTACGTACGTACATATTAGATGCACGTACGTGCATCTCATATGCACGTACGTGCATGACCCACGTTTTGCAGACTAATCCTTGTTTTGCAGGCTGTGTAAGTATGATTCGACTCTGTTAAATGCTTTTGTTTCCTGTGTATATATTTATTTCTCTCGTTTTACATTGATTTCATACCTATTTGCCATTGTGTGCCATCGATTGAATTAAATCATTGAATTAATTGAATATGGTTAAGCCTAATTAAGTCCTTTTTAATTAAAGCCAATAAGTACATGTGGGGGCCCGCCTCGGGCGGGCGTAGATGGGTGCCTAACACCTTCCCATCCGCGTACCCTAGCTCCGAACTCGAACGATCTCTGGTTATGGTAAGTTGGACCCTTCCAAAGGGTCAATTGGTTCCCAAAGCCAAATCGGGTGGCGACTCCTTTTTCGCTCTAATCATTTGTGGTTAGTGGCATACTCCCGAGCCCGGCGTGGTCTAGGGCACGGCGCTCCCAGTTAAGGCACAATATTGTAAGCCAATGGCTTTAGAATTAAGTTCAAGGGACTTATGATCAGCTGTGGTGTATTCTTATGGTACTTTAGGAAGTGTAACTCCATCTACCACTTTAGTAGGGATCAAAGGACCCTTAGAAGTGATATTCCATAGCTCATAGCTAGTGGATTGAATAAAAATTTGCATTCTAATTTTCCAAAAATTATATAGAGATGCATCTCCATTGAAAAGTGGTAGTTTATTGGACGATTGTCCTTCAGTGAATCCGTTACCACTATAGTTGGCCATATCGTTCCTCGCAAGACAAATATGTCAAATGCTAGAGGTTAGGCTCTGATACCAATTGTTGTCCCAAGTAAATAACCCTAGAGGGGGGGGTGAATAGGGTTATTGGCCAATTAAAAAAAATGATTACAAACTAAAATCATATTGTTGCAAATAGAGATATCACAATGATAAACAGTAAAGAGAACAAGAGTTAGAGAATGCAAACACAAGATTTAACGAGGTTCGGCCTTCCCGCCTACGTTCTCGCCTCAAGAGATCGCTTGAGGATTCACCAATCCACTATCACTCTCCTTCAAGGTGGAGCAGCAAACCTTTACAAATCAAGTGTCTTCAACCAACACTTGTTCAGCCACACTTTCTCAAGTGCAAAGAATGGGGTTATCACCAACCCTTGATTACAAGTTTGTAGAGATGAAATTTGTGTACAAAGAAAACTCTTTTTAAGATTGAATAACACAGAGATTAAAGCTCAGCTCTCTTCTAATTGATTGCTCAATGAATGCTCTTAATGAATTTAGGGTTTGAAGAATGAAAACAATGAATTCTCTTGTATTGATTATCATAAATGCATTTGAATCATTGTTTATATAGGCAATAGGCATAATATGACCGTTTGGTGCAATAAATGCCGGGAAAGAGCCGTTTGGTGGCATTTAATGCCTCAACAACCTTTCAAAAACTAGCCGTTGGAGTTCTGAGATCGCAAAATCAGTCGACTGAATACTCAATTCAGTCCACTGATTTGCTAAATCAGTCGACTGAATTGGGAATTCAGTGGACTGATTTAAGCAGAATCACAAGGCAGGAGCAGGGGACCTCTTCTGCTCAAATGAGTCGATTGACTCAAGAATGAGTCGACTGATTTGGGCAAAAATGAACTTATAATGATTATTACACAAGCTTAAACTAATCAAGTTCATTTGTATCAACTTAGGCCTTGTTCAAGTGATGAATTAAGTTTACCCAAGGATCCTAAGGTCCATCTAGGTCAATGACGCGATCATTTGAGCAATCAAGTACATGGAGAACCTAAAACCTCACTCATAGCTATTTAAGTATCTTCTTTGACGATGCTAGCTTGGTCTTGAGTGTTTGTAGGTCTTTTGCGTGCTTTCTATGCTCGTATGCTTTTACGCTTGATTATCCTTGATATCATAAGTATGTGTGCTTTGAGTTCCATGATATGGATATGCCTTTGTGCTTCATTTGGATCCATATGCTTGAGTACCTAGCTTTGATTATAATTTGACAAATAAACCATTAGTACTAACATCGATCCTTTGTTATCATCAAAATCTCGAATATGTCCTTGGTTATATAACCTTGGGGCCAACAAAGGAATTGAACCTAGATTGATAAAATAGAAGGGTTTTCTCCTACCAACTGCACTAACTCCTTTGGATAGAACAACCATTCTTCTTAGCTTAAGAAAGAATAACTATTTAAGAAGGCTTAAGAAAAAATGACTATTCATTCGTTAAAATGAATAGACCCTTACAAAGGAATGATTGCCATTTCCATGGATCACCAAATAATCAATTTGTTATATTATAAAATCACCATTTTATTTCTTTCCTCGTTCCTTGTAATAAACGTCGTCGTTTTAAGCAAGTCAAACTTACTTGACCCAAAACGGGAGCAAACTTTCTCAACTGAACCAAACCAATTTCATTGTTTGATTTCAGTTTGATTCTCGACCCTTCTCGCTTGGAGCCTCTTTTTTTTTTGGAGTGCCAATAGTTTTTCCCTAATCTTTCCCCTAGCTTGATTTCTCACGGGCAGAGAAGCATTTCCTCCATCGTTTACAAGAGAGGTTCTGTTATCTGTGTGTTAGAGAGAGGGTGAAAGAGCCAACCAAATCAATAGCTCACTCGATAATTCCACCATAGATGAACCCAAGCTCCAACCAAATCATTTCAACCAAGACTTAGATCATTCTATTTTTCTTATTTGAGTCCTTATTTCAACCAATTGATCACTCCCATTCATGATTTTTTCACAAAACTTTCAGACATAAGAATGGTGGGGGGGATTAACGGGTCTGCGATGTCGATCTCGGGTAGTGGCGGTGGTGGTGAAGTGTCGGTGAACGGTGGAGGACGGTGAGTGGGTCAGATCTGAGGTGCGGAGGCAGGTAGTGAGTGGCTCCTCGTTATTGACGAATCTCAGGTATGCCACTATCTTCCTCGTGATCTCTCTCTTCTTTCTCATGCTTTGAAAAATCCTAACCGTAAGTGTTAACCCTAATGTACCACATTTTTGCAGGCTTTTTTCCACGAGTAAGAAGATAGCTTATGGTTTGATTTAGGAAGCTTTCGGAGTTTGGAGTTCGATTCGGAAATCTCCGAAGGTTTGTTGAAATTCAAATTCCATTTCTTGTTTATAGTTGAACATTGATTATGCTGTGATTCTTTGAATTTTGAGCATTTACGGATGGTTTAATCAATTTGCTGAAATTTGATTTGACCCAAGTGGGAAAGAGACCATTTGGGAGGAGTTCTTAGGGTGTGGCATTGGTTCATTCTTCTCCAGCTTAACCAAACCAAAAAAAAAAAAAAAAAAAAAAATCTTTTTCAGTTCTTGTGTCTGTAAATTACTATGACTTTTATGCCAACATGGCTGAAATGTAATCAACTTGATTTCTTCTGCAAAACTTCTCAAAAATCAGATAGGTGTTTGGATTTGTTTAGGGCAAAAAATGTCTTGTTTAAGGTATTAAATATAGGACTTGTTTTCTTCTATATTTTCCTCCACCCTTTCACTTAGTTTTTCCATGTCAACATGGATGAAATAAGTGAAATGTATTTGGCTTGTTTTCTTCTGCAAAAATTCTTAACAGTCAGATAGGGGTTTAGATTTGTTTAGGCCAGAAAATAGCTTGTTTAGGGCATTAATTATAGGACTTGTTCCTACATTTTCATATACTCTGTAAAACTTATGTGAGAGGACAAAGGAATTAGTGAAGTGTTTGGATTTATACACCTCTCCACCCCTGAGGAGGCCAAAGAGGCTGTGAAAACTTTTCATTGTAATTTGATAAGCTTATAGATGTGACTGAAATGCTGTGGAAATAAGACGTGGTAAATTATGTGAGTTTAGGCTTGTACATGGGGTTTAATATATGTTTGGCTCTAAGAAGCCATCACCCAACACTTTTTGATTCCTTTTGTATGGTGCATGTTATTAATTCTGCTCTAATCTGATGGATTGATATTAAATTTATAGTCACATAACATGAAACCATAAATAATAACTATAAAGTTAAAAATCATTTGAAGGTCCAAATGTTAATGCTCTAGGAAGCATGGATACTCCTCCAAAGGAGCTGTGGCTGTGTCTGACACGTGTTGAACACAAACACACCTTAGACACAGTCCAAAGGTGTCCAAAAATAAAAAATAATTTCGTATACTTGCAAGACACAGCTTAGATAAAAAAAGATAAAAGATAAAAGATAAAAAGAAGATGGCAGGGCTGTTTTGCCAAAAAGATTTTTTTTTAAAAAAAGGATGTATAAAAGGGATTTGACTCTCTTTGTTCACTCTACCAGAAACGAGGGGGGAGAGAGAGAGAGAGAGAGAGAGAGAGAGAGAGAGAGAGAGGTGAGACCATCAGAGGAAAGAGATGCAACAGAAGTAGGAAAGAAATTCCTGCGGCTTTGTCCATTTGTCAGTGCGTCACAAGGGAACCCTAACCAGAATCGCTAGCAAGTTAGTAATTGTAACCCCTCTTCTTCTCCTCCTCCTTTGTTCTGATTCTTTTGGAGATGGGTGTGGTTGTGTGAGTATATGAGTATGTGTGTGTGTGTGTGTGTGTGTAGATATGTAACATCGGATATTGTGATGATGGAGCGGGTGCCTCATCTTTTGATGGTGCTCCCAGACCAAAAATGGGTGCCTCATCTTTTGACAGTGCTTCCAGATCAAAAATAAAAATAATAAAATCTTTTGATGGTGCTGAACTGCTGATAAAAAAAGAGGGCTGCTTGGGTATAATTGGGTTATATATATTGTTTTTTGAAGATGTTATAGGCAGTATAGGAATTGCTGATGTGTGCTGTTTTAATATGTTGCCTTGCTGACTTGGATCGGCATAATTATTTGTGTATATCTATATATATATATATATATATTGGCCTAGCCATAAGCTTGTAATAGTGGGTATAGTAGTGAAATAGGAGAGTTTCTGGAGAATTTTTAAAATTAATCAATGAGAATGCTAATTTAAATTATATACATGTATATATATACATATATATTATTAAAAATCATAATTAATCATTTATTTATTGCTGTATCCCTACCGTGTTGTGTCTTAGATTTTTTAGAAATTGCCATGTTGGGGTGTCTGTATTGTGTCATGACCATGTCGCGTGTCGATGTCTGTACTTCATATAGGTAATGCACGATGCATGATTAACTAGAAGTTAATGTGATCTGTACTTCTTCAGTAGAATGAATGGCAGTGATCCTAATATATTTGTGACTAAATATGAGGAATGGTATCTAGAAAAGTACAATGGCAATATGTTGAAAAGAATAAAAGAGATCTACCTAATGTAGTAGAATTTCTCATATTTAGTAGGTGTGGAGATGATAACTTTTTGATGAGAGTTTCACTTTCTTCATTTTTCTATTTATTTTATTTTAATTTTGTTCTTAATTTTGTTTGAAAAATATTTCTAATGCGCACTGTCCTTATTATGGAAAAACCTTATGTTTTAGGGTTGGCCTGATGAGGGATGTTTGTGATACACATTGTACTGCTTTCTATTTTTATTGCACCTCTATTGTGCTAGTGCTTCACTTTTGCGAAATGGGTATTTCTTTTAATGAGAGTCTCCGTTCCCATTACATTTCCCTGCAGCAATTTTTTTTTCTTCTTATTATCACAATCTAAAATTATTTGTTTATGCTGGAAATTTACAAGTTTTGGTTATCAATTGTCAATTTTACTAAAAGGACTTGGGCTGTTGGATTACTTTTATTTTTGGATAAGAAGTGGAATTTATTGTATTAATGAAGAATAATCAAGTGAACCAGGAATCCAACATAGCAAAAGAACCAAAAAATACAACCAAAACCCCAAACCTAAAAACTGTATATCCTAATCTTGTGTGTACCTATACAAATACAAAAAAATCAGCAACCCAAAGAAATCATCCTGTACAAATTCACTAACCCATCTATACAGACACAAAAGAACTTTTGAATTTTTTTGATACTGCACTGAGCATTTAGCTTCAACCTTCTTGTCTTTGTCTGTTTGCTCCGATGAAATTGCTAATGATTGCTTGTTCTATTGGCTTAAACCTTTTATCAACCAGCCCGTATGCCCTTGTTTATTTCATTTCTAAAATCTTCTGAATCTTCTTTTGAAGAGTTCTAAAATCCTGTTTATGATTGTGTATGTGTGGATGGATTGATCAATTGATAATTATATTTTCTTTGTGCTTTGGTTTGATCTCACATGCTATCTACGAGATTGCTGCGAAACTTTTTTTCATTTGCAAATGTTTGAATTTCTGATAATGGTCCAATTGCCAAAATGCCACGAGCCTATGAATTGGTGCAAAGTCACAAACTTTGAACATATACGCAGAACAGGACCTTGCGTTCAGCCTGTACAATAAATTATGTAATTTATTTAATCAATCTTGCTGGATTTCAAGAAGGCCGTCGTAGCGAGATGGGTTGAGAGGGGAAGTGGGAAAGGGTTGCAAAATTTACTTTAAGAGGTTATGACTTTTGATTTTCATCTACTAGGATTTCATCACTGTTGCAGTTGAACTTTAGAATTTAGTCCAATTTTACAATGTCGTAAAAGCTGGACCAGATAATTGATTTCATCTACCAGGATTTTCATCACTTGGAGATTATGTCTTTTGATTTTCATCTACCGGGAATTTTCATCTGGGTGCTCAAATGATTGATTTTGTTAGTGCCTCAGTGGCAGTAATTGTCATTATGTTATGTTGTATAGGTGGATGTTATTTTTAATGATACGTAATCTCATATGGAAATGAACATCTTCAATGTCAATATTCTATGAAGCTGGAAGTTTGTTGTTAATAGCTTTGATCCCCTTTTAAGGCCTCAAACTCCTGTTGGTGCTGACCGCTGTGGCCTTTTTGCCTGCTTTAATTTCTTGGGATTATTGGTAGACAATTCATAGTTACTGAAGTTAGACGAGGTTTCATATTTTTTTGGAATTATCTTATTCAAATAGGTATAGATCTGAATCCATTGGATTTTTTTTTTCTTCTTTTTTGATGAAATAAAATTGTATTAGAAACAAAAGGGCAAAACTCAAGTACATAAGATATATATACAAGCGCTAGCCAAAAAGAGAATCCCTATCTGTAACTTAGGAGAATCTACAAAGAGAACAAAAGAGGGGTTACAAACATTAATATAGCTACAAAACCATCGAAAAAGAGTCTTCACATACTACAGTTGATGGGAAGAAGTTGCCCATCTTTCTGTTGTACAGACTACAGTTGATTTACTGTGCAGTGGATGTTTCCTTTTGACAAGGGTTCTGCTAAAGGGATATGATCTTAAGTGTCATCAGTAGAAATTTCAAATATTGTATTGATTTTTATAAACCAACTAATTTCGATCTTTGGTTCTGTTTTAGATGTCTAATGATGTAGAGAATCCCAAAGTTGGTGATGCCCAGAAAGGTTCAGATGATGCTAATCCTCCCTCTAGTGAAATCCAAGCAACGTGGTACAGTGTCTTACTCCAGCAAGTGTCAGTTTATGGTATTGCTGCTGGATACTGCATTTCAGCATCTTTGCTCTCCATCATCAACAAATGGGCTGTAATGAAATTCCCTTATCCTGGGGCTCTAACTGCCTTGCAGTACTTTACCAGTGCAGCTGGGGTCTTCCTTTTTGGCCAGCTTAAGTTCATAGAACATGATCCGCTTGACCTTCTGACCATGTGGCGGTTCCTACCAGCAGCAGTTATATTCTATCTGTCTCTCTTCACCAACAGTGAGCTCCTCCTCCATGCCAATGTTGACACTTTCATTGTCTTCCGTTCAGCAGTCCCCATCTTTGTTGCAATAGGAGAGACCCTCTACTTGCACCAGCCATGGCCATCAATGAAGACGTGGCTCTCGCTTGCTACAATCTTTGGTGGAAGCGTGCTTTATGTTGCAACAGATTACCAATTCACGATCATGGCTTATAGCTGGGCTCTTGCTTACCTAGTAAGCATGTCCATAGATTTTGTTTACATAAAGCATGTGGTAATGACCATCGGTTTAAATACATGGGGTTTAGTTCTGTACAACAATCTTGAGGCTCTCCTACTCTTTCCAGTTGGAACTACTTATAATGGGGGAACTGAAGAAAATAAAGCATGAAATTTCGGATGAGTCAGATTGGCATTCTTTTCATGTGGTTTTGCCAGTGGGTTTATCATGTTTGTTTGGTTTAGCCATCTCTTTCTTTGGGTTCTCTTGCCGGAGGGCAATTTCTGCAACAGGTTTTACTGTTCTTGGCATAGTGAATAAGCTGTTGACAGTTGTGATTAATCTGGTTATTTGGGATAAGCACTCAACATTTGTGGGGACAGTGGGGCTTTTGATATGTATGATAGGTGGGGTTATGTACCAGCAGTCTACAAGCAACAAGCCTAAGGCTGTGAAAGAAGTGAAAGCACAGGAGAGTGAGGAGGAACAACAGAAGTTGCTTGAAATGCAGAGTAACATTGAAATCAACAGTGAGAAGGATGCCATTGATTCAGGAGAGCAGAAATGAGGGGGCCTCGATCATATTGCGTTATTTTATGGTTCTCTTCTTGGGTCCGGCCTTTATTGATTGAAAAATTCGAAGGGGTGGCAATATCTCATTGTCGGACTGACCTGGAAAATGTGTTTGATCAGAATACTGCGAGCTGAAATATCAGTCTGGGTCAGGTGCGAACATGATTACATGGTGTAATCCTTGTTTCTTTGGCCCAAATTTTATGTAGGTTAATTTTTTTCCTTTACCCAATTCTTACAACCAACCCTAGAATACTGGGTGTGGGTTTGACCGATTATTGCATTCTTTTGTTGTATTCTTGTTGAAACATTTCTGTCATCCGGATAGATGCAATGCTAATACTTTTTAGTTGAAATGGATTGTGAAAGAAAACCTGATAAAATTTTCCAAATACATGACATATATAAACTTCCTTGAATTACTATTGCATACTTCAATTAGTACCTTGTGGGTGAAAAATAGAATTTGTTATCATGCCCATAAAAGAAAAAGTCTGCATGGCGGCTTCTCAAAAACTCTACTTCCTTGTGGGTTTCTTGTCTTCAACAAAAATATTTCTCAAATTCTTCTTCTTCTGCAAGTCTTCCAATACTCGTGCAAGTAACCCCTGGAAATCCATCAACAAGTGATGGGGGGATTCGTATTCAAGGTTTAATTAGGTGGCAACCTGGGTCCTGGGCAGGGCAACTGTATAAATCTGTGGCATCATGCTTGGTTCCCTAGGCAATTTCAATAATCATGCTCCTCAAGAGGATCTTTGGTTATGGAAATTGCCGATCCTTTCCAAATTTAATTTTTTTTCTTTTGTTTGGAAATTGCTCTATCATTGTGCAGAGATGCAATTCATTTTCTCCTGTCTGCCCCGTTGTGAATAGGAGAGGCGGAGAGCCCAAGCCCAAATGCCCAATACATGATGTATATATCTAATGAATTTTTTACACTTCCAATTGATATTTGGGTTCACACTTGTTCTCACCTCTAAACGATTCCATCCTCATAGGATTCCTTCGTTTGCATGGAGACTAGTTTTTGCTTCCACGGTCTGGACAGATTGGCTTAGCCGCAATCAAAGTTGTTTTCAAGGAGCAGCAGACTCCAATATACCCACAACTCAACTAAATCTGGCTTGGATTCTTGGCTATCGTCACATTGAATTACAAATAGATGCTACAATTGCTTTGCACCTTATACAAACTGATATTCCCCCTTTCCCCTGGCATTTAACTTTAGTCCCCATGATTGCAGAGCGCTGTTGCACTGTGACTAACAAGTGCTTCATGCACATCTCTAGAGAAGCAAATAAATGTGCCGATCTTTTAGCTAGACATGAGCTACAAAGCAGCCTTCTTCGTGTCCTTGATTCCCTTCCTTCTAATGTTCTACCATTTTTGTTATGGGATGCCCATGGTATGACAACCCCTGGACTATCTATTGTGTCTTAATTATTAAATAAAGCTTCTTTTTTCATACAATAAAAAAAGAAAAAAGAAAAATTCTAGATAGCTCTATGATGTACAAACTTATTATTCGTAAGATTTAATGGAGCTCGAATTTTAAATCAATCTAACTAAGTCTAAGTTTGAGCAAAATATAATCAAATTAACCGGTTCTTCAACCGAATCATAATTGGGCCAAATTCCGATGGTATTCATATAGGGGACTCCCTAACTCAGTAATCTACTAGCACTTTTCTAGGGGGGCAAACAACAAAAAGAAAAAGAAGGAAAAATACAATAAGTAAAAGGGAAGAGAAAGGAATACAAAATGCAACATTTTTCTCTGTTTGTATGGGCAAAGAAAGAGGAATGATTAAAACACTCAATTCCTTTCTAAAGTACTTGTTGCTTGTGTTGAAATGTTTTAACCCACTTTTTTTTTTTTTCCCCTCAATTTTCTTTCCAAATCTCTCTTGCAGTCTTGCTTATTTGAGGGAAGAAAGATTTTTGGTCCCAAAATAAAATTTCTTCTCTCTACAAGATGCAAGATTGGCCCATATAAGTTTTTTTCCTCCCTCAGGTCAATGTATTTTTAAAATGATAAATGCCTTAGGTTGCTTGAGGGTGCCAATACTTTATGCCAAGGACATTTCTTCTTTTCATGGTAAACAAAACACTAACTCAAGGCTCTAAGCATATATAACAAAGCATCCTCAACCTCCATGCATAAATTAAAGGTCAATGCATAAACCAAACAATCAACAAGAAGTGTTTACTTATTTTCATTATATTTCAGTAATAGAGGGGACTTGGCGACTGGTCGGACCTCCGTCTTAAAGAGAAGAAAAGATAGCTTGTTGACGGAAAAATATACGAACCCACCGGAAGAGTGAGTCACGAATGAACCAAAGCTCTTCCCTACGATACAATGCCATGCCGGACCATATATTGCGTCGAATTCCTGCAAAAAATAAAAAAATAAAAAAAAAATACAATAATTAAAAGATTAAGGGGGAAAAAAAAAAGCTAACACACCCTGTTCAGATGTTAATATTTAATATAATCTTCCCAAAATTGAAATATTTAATTTTAAATTATGTACTCCCTATAAAAACCAATATTACAAAAAAAAAAAAAAAGGTCAAGTGGGGTCTACTAGATTGACTTGAGCAGCGTGCCTACTAAATTAGAGAATTTAAACTTGTTTTAAGGACATAGAGTCATGATATAAACATATTTAATTAATGATTAGAGAAAATTGTATGTACTATACAGTATACACTAATCTGTCATTACGGTTCAAAAAATAAAAAATAAAAAGTGGACCACCTAACTCGAGGACCAAAAAAATGGGGGACTTTAAATTAACCGGGTTACGAAAAAATAATTACAGTTCAATACAAATTATTACTAACGTATTAATAAGTGACTACTAACTTAACTAAGAATGACCATAATTGTAATTATTTACGAGTAGAAAAATATATATCTAAGTCATACCATAGCGTACAAACAGTCAACAAAAAGACAATGCAGAGCGAACCATGAAATGAACGGCTCAGATAAACACACGGGTGAGCCAATCAAAGGGTGGAGAATGCTCCTACATGAGCTTTCATGCTCTATTTGTGATACGGTGCAAACGTACCTTCTTGAGAAACATAGCAATCTCTGTATGATTGGGTCTGCCGTTCCCGTGACGTGCGTCGAGAAGAGCTCCGGTGCATCGAAACGCACGCTCTTGCATTACAGCAGGCATATCGGCCGATCTCAGCCGCACGTTTAAATCAACGGCTACCGCAGCTAGCTTCACCTCATTGGCCGGAGATTTTACGATGGGTGGCAGAGCTAAGACGCGGGGGGGTGGGTGGAGCACCCTCTCCTTTTGCTTTGCCTTCCTTCCTCTTCCATTGGCTGCCTCTGGTCTCTCCATGTATAGAGAGAGAAAGTGTTTGAATGAGAGAGAGAAAGTGGGTAGCAGAAATGTTTGAAATGTGTGAAGTTTGAGACTCTGGCAGTTTGACTGCTTATGTACACCCATCCTCGTCATATTCAAGAATATGGAGGCAATTTGTTCCATTTTAAAGGTGAGGGGTGGAAACGATTTTCACTGAAAGTTCAAGGGTCGACTATGTAATTTTCCCATATTTTGTTCCATTTTAAAGTTGATGGGTGACAACCTAGGAAGCACGGCCACGAGTAAAATGGTGCTGTGGTTGCTGTCTGACATGTGTCAGACATTTTTCATAAGTGTCCAACAAATAAAAAGATTAAGTTAATTTCAGACATGTGAGGGACACGGCATGGATAAGGGAGGGATATGGCAGGTAAAAAATAAAAATTTAAATTATTTTAAAAAGGATAATTTTAGTTATTTTAAACAATTGATGAGTGTAAAAGCCTAAAAATTCTTTTTGTTATGTTCTTATGTCTCATTATAACTTATGAATGTTTTGCTTGATGCTATATATATATATATATATATATATATATATAGGATGATGATCAGGTAAGCACGTGCTGATATAACTTATATTAAAACCTGCATTGGGAGTTGTACCTTGTGCATTAGTGAGATATGAGGTGTATTGAATCAATGCAAGGGGTACAACCCCCAATGCATAGTGCTGATGTAACTTACATCAGCACGTGCTGATGGGATCACCTCTGTATATATATATATATATATATATAGTTTTGATCATGTTAGCATGTGTTGATATAAGTTATATCAATACCATGCATTGACCTAATGTACCTCATAACCCACTGAGATATAACTCCCAATTCGAGTGTTAATATAAGTTATATCAGCACGTGTTTACCTGATCATCATCCTATATATATATAGGATGATGATCAGGTAAGCACCTGCTGATATAACTTATATTAATACCCGCATTAAGAGTTGTACCTTATGCATTAGTGGGATATGAAGTACATTGAACCAATGTAATGGGGTACAATCCCCAATGCATAATATTGATATAACTTATATCGATCAACACGTGCTGATAGGAAAATAACTATATATATATATATATATATATATATTTAGTGTTGTATCCCTACCGTGTTGTGTCTTAGGTCTTTTAGAAGTTGCTGTGTTGGGGTATTTGTATCGTGTTGCGTGTCCGTGTCCATGCTTCTTAGGTGACAGTGTTTTGTTATTTATTTATCTATTTATTTATTTTATTTTTTATTTTTGGAGGCAGTGAAGGCTTTCTAAGGAAGGACATTTTCGCTTCTCATTTTGAGTAATTGCTCACATTATGTAATAACCAGTTAGCCAATTACCATAAAATATGACTAGTTATCACACGGGGTATAGTATCCTAATTTTTTGAGTGAGTTTTTCATGTAACTATTGTAGTCGCACCGACCTTTTTCACCGCCGCCACGCGCGCTCGCGCGTTTCCCCCTGTTCACCTGTATTTACTTGTTTTTCTGCTTTCTGATGGTGCTAATCCATTTAGGATTAGCGTGCAAATGAGAGTCGCCACCTGGAAGGGTCCAGGACCAATTTTATTAACCAGAGATGGGTTCGTAGCTAAGGTACATGTTGGGAAGGTGTTAGGCACCCAACAATGCCCGGTAATAAACCGGCCCTCATTCTTGTATTCATTGACCATATTTAATATTTTAATAAAATCCGGAACACCTGTTAATCATACAATAAATAAATGGCACACATGAATGATGGATTAATGGCATAGAATAAATAAACAAAGCATAAATATTTAATAACAAAGTATAGAAGCCTTAACGGAATGAAAATAAGAGAAAATGCACTGTCGCGAGTACTCGCGGTCTTACCATGCGTACGCATGGTATTATCATGCGTACGCATGGTCTCACCATGCGTACGCACCTACCATGCATATGCATAATAAATTTATGCGTACGCATGACATTTCGCGAGTACTCATGGTTTCACCAAATTATCTTCTCCGCGAATTTGGACTTCCCGAAGAACATTATTGGCCAAAAATGGACAGTGTATACAATAAATCAACTTCTAAACATCCTACATAATTATATAAATAAATAAATATTACGTACCTCTTAAAAATAAAGCAAATTGAAATTAAATCCTTCCCTCAGGTCCACCGTCAACCCGGCAGCGTCTCCCCTGTTGCGCAAAACAAGCTTTTCCCAGTCTCACTGGTCTAATTCTCTGTTATATTTTCCTCTCTTTTCTCTCAGTTTATTTCTCTCACCTTTCCCATATTTCTCTCACCCTCAAAATAACTAGCAGTTACTCAAAATGCAGCTCCTCCTTATTTCTCTATCTATTTCCTCTCACTGACCTCCCCTGTTTCTGCCTTCTCCTCCGTCCGTCCTTTTGAGCTCCCAAGAGCTCCTGCTATTTATAGGAGAAATCACCCGGGTGAGGTCGTCATGCATGACCTCCAACTCTCTCCTCTTTGACCCCCCCACGTTCCCTTTGCTCAATGGTCGGGCCAACCCAAGCATAAATCATTCCCCCGACAACAACTTTCGGCCGAAGTGGAGAGCAGGCATCATTCAGATGAGAAAATAGAATCTCATGCGTACGCATATTCATTTTATGCGTACGCATGGCTATTCATGCGTACGCATGAAACCACCATGCGTACGCATATTATAAATATGCGTACGCACCACACTCCCTAGCTGTCTAATTTAATCGTTTGAACCCCCATTTGCTTGCTTTACGCGTAGAAAGAGACTCGAGTAGACGGCAAACATTGTGGACCTCATCATCGGGAAATCATCATCAAATGTAGGGACAAAATGGGGTGTCTACAGTTGCCCCTCTTTCGAATTCTCGCTACTTCGTGGGGAGGATTCGAAAGAAAATCTCTAGACGAACATTTTGTCCACATGCAAATCACACGCACTCATGCAATGTCGTCGGGTCGTGCTAGACGCATCCAGCTGCCCTACATACTCAGTAGAGATCAGACCCTTATGTAGTTCGAAATGATCAAAGTGGGATTTCCGCAGAAAATCCCCAGAGTGTGACGAATACCTCGTCCTTATATATGCAATCAAGCAATGCATTAGGTCGTGCTAGACGCATCCAGCTGCCTACGTACTCCGCAGAGATCAGACCCTCACGTAGTTCGTGTATCAAAGTCAAATCAATCCTAGGGAAGATTTCTTCAACAAATTCTAAGGCATGCTAGAACCCCGCAGTAATTCTAGTTAAAACATTCCATCAAGGTTTACCTGGTCCCGCAGCATCCCAGTCAACCAATTATAAGCCTGCCCAATCAGGGCAAAGCGAGACTCCCGCAGCAAGTCTCAGGCATCAATGTCGGAATTCCGCAGCAATTCCTTCCAAAAATCAGGGACGAGCCCTCTCAAGGCAAATCAAGTTTTCCGCAGACAAACTTGCGTCAACATTCTCGACCTCAGTCAAACCATGCGTACGCATATCCTCAATATGCGTACGCACAGCATACCATGCGTACGCATGCTATGGGGAATCAGCATCCCAAAAGTCGCGCTCCTTTTTCAAGTTTCAAAGCTACCATGCGTACGCATGGTCAAACCTGGTCAAACCATGCGTACGCATATTATAAATATGCGTACGCCTGGATCTCCATGCGTACGCATGGTTTTAATTCCCTCAGCAATCACACGCCTTTCGAGGCGGTACTTATAAAGGGTTTGAAACCCTTTCTCCTTCTCATTCTTTTCAGCCGTCTTTTCCCATCCTCATTCTTTACAACTCCTCCTTCTTCCAAACACTTCTCTTTCTTGCACCCATTGTGTTCTTCTCATGGCTCCCAAGAGACAACGACAGCATGGGTCTTCTCACTCCCAAGGGGATGATTCTGTCAACAAAAGGTGGCTGCCTACCATCCATTCTGGCGAGGTCATCACCCCTACCTTCCGTCCAGCGGAGCACTTGTCCCGGCGTTGTCGGGTGGGCGAGGTACGCTCTCTTTGTACCTGTTTTTCTTTCATAAAGCTTTTGTCAATATATGGATCTGAAATAATGCATGAAATATCTGTGGAATCTGGATTGGAAGCATTACCAAAACCATTACTTTATCCTTTAATCTGTAAACGAACCTTAAAAATCAAATCTTTTGATTGTTTTGTTGTGCAAAGTCCACTGTACATCCACCCTATTCAAAACTGAATGCATATTTTGATGAAACCAGGAGAATAATACTTGACCCTATCTGACATATGCATGTAGGAAGAAAAACTCATTTTTGAACTCAAGATTGGCATAAAAATCAAACCTTTCGTTTACAGACACGATAAACAAATATATAAAAAAACTCTGCACCGAACCGGGCGTACGCATGGCCTCATGGTGCGTACGCATAAAATAATATGCGTACGCATGAAGACCCATGCGTACGCACGGTCTTACCATGCGTACGCATATTAAATTATGCGTACGCATGACGCGGGTGGTGCCGACTTATTCTCCTGTTTTCCTTCTTTTGGCACTTTTTGAAGCACCACCTATTGTTACTTATCACATACCTGTGCTGTCATGTACCTGTTTGGCTCTTGGCAGGCGCGTCGCGATCTCTCCACTCGAGGGAATGCTTCCACTGCCTGGGCTTGGTGGAAGCGGTTGAACGACAACACCAAGGGGTACGTCATTCAGGCCGGCTTTGGCTCAGTCGTGGATCTCCTGACACATGACGGGAGCAAATCCCTTTGCTACTGCATCGCTGAGAGATGGTGGGACTCTACCCACACCATGCACATCGCTGGTAGAGAGCTAACCATCACCCCTTACGACGTCTTCAGACTGACCGGGTTGAGGGTGATTGGCTCCTCCATTCCATCCTCATATCCTTCCGGGGAGGAGATCGCCCAGTTTCATCGTCGGGTGATAGGGACGAGCTTCACATCGGGCCATTGTCATTATACTGATGTGGCGGAGGCCTTTCAGTATGGACCTCAGGGGACTACCCGGGAGCAACAGATCATGGCGCGGAGTTTCATCCTGTACTTGATTGGTGCTTTTCTATTCCCAAACTCTGCCCAGTCTATGACCACTGTCTGGCTAGTAGCTTTGGAGGATCTGGAGACTTGCAGTCAGTTTGCTTGGGGTCAGGCAGTCCTGTCTTATCTGTATACCTCCATGGATTAGTTGAGTAGGGACCAGATTTCTTCCATCACGGGATGTTGGCGATTATGGGCGGTAAGCTTTCTTTCATTGCTTTGTTTGTCCTTTGCTTCCCTATTATATTTTGATGCCCGTCACCATTTCCATTTTTTTTTTTTTTTTTTTTTTTTTTTTTAACACAGCTTTGGGCCCGCCGCTACATCGACTTCACCGGGGATGATGGTCGTCCCATATCGGGGTATGACCGTATACGCGAATTCCTGGACACTGCGCCCTTGAACAAGGTATAATCCTTTAAAATTCTCTAACCAAGTACCTTAATTTCTTTGCAATTTTCTGACTTTTCTTCTTACAGATTCGACCCCGCCCATGGACTGGTGTCCCCTTCACTGGCGACCAGGCCATGCATGATGCAGCATTGAGGGCTTCACTGACCTGCTCTATACTCGACTCTCCTATTTCACGAGCTGTTTACTTGCCGGAGAGGGTCATGTGGCAGCTTTCTGATGAGGTCCTTGCATGGCAGCGGGTGCCTATGCTTCCTCCTGCCTTCATGATCTACCCATACAATATCAGTGAGGAGGACTTGGGTGTCTGGCAGGCAGGTATACCTTGTGATGCTCGTCTCCTTCCCGATGGAGATTATGATGTGTTTGCAGCTGAGTTTCTCATGCCCCGGCTCCTTGGGCCCCAGGTACATATTCCTTTACATTTCATTGCCTCAATTTACTGTACAACTTGAACTCTTGCTGATTGCATTTCTTCCTAGGTTGCTCCTCCTGCTGATGAGGGTGCGGATGAAGGGATTAATCCGGTGTTGCCTGGCTGGCGTGTGACCGAATGGTCGCCCGCTGGATATTTTATTGAGAATGAGATCCCACGCCGGGACAACGTCCTGGGCTATCCCATGGCTCCTGGCACTCGCAGAGTGCGTACCTGCTCTTCTTTTCTTTTCCTTTCCTGCATAAAGAATTCATTTGCAAAATATGTGCACATGTATGTATGACTATTCACATTTTCCCCCCATTGCAGCTCAACATGGCTGAGTCCGCAGACATGATCCAGCTAGTGGGAAGCCTGAAGGCTATGGTGACGGATTATTCTATGAGGCTGCATGGAGGTCCAATGGCACCTGGTGGTCCACCTGGGGGTCCACCTGGAGGTGGTGGTGATGAAGCTTCGAGCGCTCAGCAGGGTGGGAGCTCATCTCATGCCCCTAGTGTTAGGAGCAGGAGTACTCGAGGGCGAGGGCGTCGTGGAGGGCCCTTTTAGCTTTGCTTTCTTAAAACAATTTATTATTTGGGGTGTAACTTAAACAATTTCTTTTTCTTTTGTTTACTTCTTCTCTTACACATTTGATCTGCACATGGGTGCACCTATCCTCCCTTTTGACTGAATTAGGCACATGGGTGCCTCGTACTTTCTATCCATATGATTGATGTTCTTGCCTTTTGTTTGCATCTTTCGGTGGTGATATCTCCCTTTTGTCTCCCCCTTTTACTTTATTTGTTGTATTCACATCATTAAACGAGAAATAAGCCCAACAGAGTTTATCAGGTGGATGGTAATGAGTGGGTTGAGGACCAAACATATCACAAAGCAGGAAACGAGTAAAAAAGATGAATTTGGCCTTGGGGTGCGTACGCATAATCAAAATATGCGTACGCATGAATAGGGGTGCGTACGCATGAAGAAGGGTGCGTACGCATATTTCAAATATGCGTACGCATGGGAAACTGTGCGTACGCATGGAGAATGTCAACCTCGCTTTTTGGTGCTTTGACCAACACAGCCCACCTTTTTATCATAAAAACGACTTTTGGTGCATGAAGCACCTCTCCATTTCAGCCAGCATCGTCATTCTTCCTTCCATAAATAGGTGATCCTTCCCATTTACTCTCCCATCCTTTCAAGATATCATGGCAGTCTCCTTCTCTCTCCTGAATATCAAAAGGTGGCTTCTGTTCGTCCACCGGCAAACAGCCCATCTACTTGAGTCAGCTCATCTTTCTTCTTTAATCCACTACTGCCAAGTGAGGATCAATGAAGGTTTCCTCTCAACAGCCATGAAATATTGGGACCCTCTTCGTCATGTGTTCCGTTTTAACAACATAGAGATTTGCCCCACCATAGAGGAATTTAGTGCAATTCTTAATTATCCAGTTTCCCATGATCCCTTGTTTCCTTCTCAAGCCATGCTCTATTCTCCTGACCTTGCCTTGGCTCTAAACATTTCTGTAGAGCAGGCCAGATCATGGTGCATTAATTCTACCATAAATCTCGAGCCTCTTGTGCAGCATTTTTCTACCGCTCTTCCTTTACCAGACAATTATGCATTCCGGGCTCTTTGCCTATGCTTATTAGCGGGGTATCTTCTCATCAGTGACCTCCACTCAGTTGACCTGGCTCTCCTTCATGTGGTACAACACATTTCTTCCCATAATCCATGCATGATGATTCTTGCAGAAACCCTCAATGGTCTTGACGATGCAGTGCGAAAAGGGACTTCTTTACTGCGTGGCAGCCCTCTTCTATTACAGGTAATCAGTTATTCCCATACCATTAATCTGTTAAATCAACACAAAATTAAATTTTTTTTTTTTTTTTTTTTTTTTTTCATCCATCAGATATGGCTGCATGAACGTCTCCAATTGGTTGAAGCGCCCACGGTATATCCTTTTCGTCCAGAACATTATCGCTATCGCAAGCTAGCTGAACCCTTTCCCAATCATGAGAAACTACAAGAATTTTTGGGCTCTTTATCTTGTCACCACATCCTTTGGCATTGCCCGTGGTGGCATATCGATCAAATGACCACCGAGTTAGTATTCCCCGGGAGTGTAATGCTGATTGGCCTGCATGATATCTCATACTGTCCTGCGTCCCGTATTGCACGTCAATTTGGGAAGAATCAATATGCTCTTATTAAAGATCATGCTGGATACACCTGTCCCATCTTTTCTCGAGCTGTTGAGCGAGTTCGATCATCATGGGCAAATAGGTCCCGGATGGGCAACCTTCGGGCTCCGACATTAGTGAGCCCACCATCATCCTATTATGACTGGCTGGCTAGGGATTTAGAAAATGCCAAGAAACTGGAACCAAAGTCTCCCCATAAGAGGAAAGAATCAACTGAAGAAGAAGGGCTTTCAAAGAGGATAAGAAAGTGAAAATGAAACGTATGCCGATGCCTCTTTCTTCAGATTTCACTGCACATTTCATCGTTTCCTTCTTACATTTTTAATTTAAGTAAAAATGATCAGGATGTACTAGTTATCCATTCTCGAGAATTCACTTTTAATTGACCCGTGTATTTAACAAGAATCTTGATAATTACGGATTGGTTCCACCACTGCCTCCACAGATTATAACATCTCATTTTCTTTCCATAATATGGACCGCACCCATTCAGGGCTGCCTACGTATTCCCGACTTAAACGTTGCGATATCATGATTTATTTCTTTATCTTTTTCTTCTTCTTGGGAAATCAGGTCCTCGTAGTTCATATGCTTCTCCTCATACATAGTACTTCCGTAATCGATCCATGTTGACTGGTTGCATGAGTTCATTACCGTCCCCATCAATCAACTTAACTGCGCCTCCTGTCATGATCGTCTTTATAATGTACGGGCCCATCCAAGTGGGCCTGAACTTGCCCCTTGGATCAAATATCTGCGCTTGCATTTGTTTAAGCACCAAATCTCCCTCCTTTAGTCCTCTAGGCCTCACCCTTTTGTTGAAAGCTCTGGCGATTCTCTTCTGATAGCCTTGGACATGATACAGAGCCTGCAATCTCTTCTCGTCAATCAACGCCAATTGTTCATATCTGCTCTTCACCCATTCTGTTTCTGGTATCCGATTCTCCACCATGACTCTCAGCGAACCAACCTCCATTTCCACTGGCAGTACAGCTTCCATCCCATACACCAAAGAGTATGGTGTTGCACCAGTTGACGTTCTTACAGATGTACGATATCCCCATAGTGCAAATGGTAGTTTCTCCGCCCAGTCTTTGTACGTGACTGTACTCTTCTCCAGGATGGACTTGATGTTCTTGTTGGCAGCTTCTACCGCTCCATTCGTCTGAGGCCTATACGGGGAAGACTTGTGATGCTTTATCTGATACTCTTCGAGTAGCACTTTGACCTCATTTTGGAAATGTAACCCATTATCTGTGATTATTTCATGCGGCACTCCATATCGACATATAATGTTCTGTTCAATGAATCGAGCTACATGTGACGACTTCAACTCCGCATAAGCAGAAGCTTCTACCCATTTGGTGAAATAATCTATGGCAACCAAAATATACTTGTGCCCACCCGTAGCCTTGGGTTTAATTTCTCCAATTATGTCGATGCCCCAGGTGGAGAATGGCCAAGGTGAGGTCATTTGATGCAATTCCACTGGCGGCATGTAATTCAAATTGGCATATACCTGGCATTGATGACACCTCTTTACGTACTCCACGCAATCTCTCATCATGGTTGTCCAGAAATACCCCATTCTGACTATCTTCTTGGCTAACATCTTGCCGCTCATGTGAGGCCCACAGACACCTTCATGCACCTCTCCCATAAGAACTCGGGCCTTTTCTTCATCCACACACATTAAATGGACCCCATCATACGACCTTCTATACAAATCTCCCCCACATAAGATATACTGAGCGGCTATAAGGCGTAATGCCCTTCGATCCTTCCGATTAGCGCCTTCTGGATATTCCCCTTTCTCAATCACATTCTTGATATCGTAGTACCAAGGTTTCCCATCATCAGGTTCTGCATCTATTAGCATTACAGCCTCTTCATATGCAGGTCGAGACCTCTGGTTTATACTTAACGGCTTTATTGGGGCTCCTTCTGGCACATTGATCATGGATGCTAGAGTCGCTAGAGCATCGGCAAACTGATTGTGTGACCTAGGGAGTGGAGTATAAGTAACTTTATCGAACTTCCGAGCTAATTTCTCCAAATACCCCTGGTACGGCTTGAGATGTTCTTCTCTGGTTCTCCATATCTTCTGAACTTGGGATATTACCAAGGCAGAATCACCATAAACCTCCACTTCTCGTACCCCCAAAACCAATAGAGCCTCCATTCCCGCGATGCATGCTTCATACTCTGCTGTGTTGTTTGAATTCTCGAAATTCAGCTTCACAGACATTGGGATATGTGAACCGTCTGGAGCAATTAGTAATACCCCGACCCCATCCCCGTACTGGTTTGAGGCTCCGTCGAAGTACATCTTCCACATCCTTCCTTCTTCAATTGTCAAAACATCTTCATCCGGGAAATCGTCATCAAGAGTTGGCCCCATGATCGGATGTCCCGCACAGTGTTCTGCTATTGCTCGCCCTTTTATGCTCTTCCGAGTGACATATTTCAATTCATATCCTGCCAAGATTATTGCCCATCGCGACATTCTCCCATTCAGCACAGCCTTCTCAAACAAGTATTTCAGGGGATCCATCCGAGCCACCACCCAAACTTCATAACTCAGCAGGATGTGCCTTAACTTCTTTGCAGCCCACACAAGAGCGAAACACGATTTCTCAATTGGGGAATAACGTGTTTCATAATCATGCAACTTCTTGCTGAGGTAGTATATGGCATACTCACCTCCTTGTCCATCATCCTGAGCCAACATACATCCCAATGCTTCCTCGAATACTGATAAATAAAGCAATAAGGGTCTTCCCAACCTAGGAGGCTGTAGAATTGGTGGTTTTAAAAGGTACTCTTTACCTGCATCGAAAGCTCGTTGGCATTGGTCATTCCATTCTTTGCTTTCTCCTTTCTTCAGTAACTTGAAGATTGGTTCACAAGTAGTGGTCATCTTGGCTATGAAACGGCTGATATACTGCAATCGCCCCAGGAATCCTCTGATCTCTTTCTCAGTTTTTGGAGGCGCCATTTCAAGGATGGCTTTGATCTTCATCGGATCTATTTCAATACCTCTGCTACTCACCACGTAACCCAGTAATTTCCCAGTTGTTACCCCAAAAGTGCATTTTTGCGGGTTCAGCCTCAGCTTATATCTCCTGATTCTATCAAAGAACTTCTTCAGATTGGCCCAGTGTTCTTCTCTAGTTTCTGACTTCACAATCATGTCATCAACATATACCTCCACCTCTTTGTGCATCATGTCGTGTAAGAGTGTTGTAGCCATCCTCTGGTAAGTCGCTCCTGCATTCTTCAGGCCAAAAGGCATGACTGTGTAGCCATAGATTCCCCACTCTGTCACAAAGGTTGTCTTGCTTACATCTTCCGGAGCCATCTTAATCTGATTGTAGCCTGAGAACCCATCCATGAATGACATCATTGCGCTTCTAGCTGTATTATCCACCAGGACATCAATGTGAGGCAACGGGAAATCGTCTTTCGGGCATGCTTTGTTGAGATCCCTGTAGTCTACACACATTCGTATCTTCCCATCTTTCTTTGGAACCGGTACAATATTGGCCACCCAGTCAGTTCGTGTCATTGTCTGAATGAACCCCACCTTGAGAAGTTTAGTGACTTCATCTTTGATTTTTATCATCAACTCAGGCTTCATGCGGCGAAACTTCTGCTTCACTGGCTTAGCGTCTTCTTTTATTGGTATGTGATGCTGTGCTATCTCAGGGATCAATACCAGGCATATCTTGATAAGACCAGGCGAACACATCATTATACTCATGCAATAAAGCTATCAATTTGCCCCGCTCCTCTTCAGATAAGGTGGAACCAATTCGTATTTCTCTATGATCCTCATTAATACCTAAGTCTATTAAAATAGTTTCTTCTTGAATAGGTATTACTTTCCTTTCTTGATCTTTTTTAATTAATTCTTCAATGTAATCAATATCCTGTGATAATGCAGTTTCATCATAGAAAGACTCATCGAAATACGCGGAATTAAAGATGTTATTTCCAACAAAAGGGGTGGTCACATTTTTGGGTTTGAGCTTATTCTCAGTTATGATGCTAGTTACAATTTCAACCCCCTTTTTCCATTCCCATGTGCTGGTACTTCCATCAGCAGAAGTGATCAGATTGGCAGAGTCGTCAGCAGCATCTTCATCAGTCAAGGCATTAATCCTCTCAGTCTGCTTGGGTTCCAGTAGTGCTTGCATCGTCTCCCCTTCCAGAAGATCCTTCCAGTCTTCAGTCTTAGACTCTTCCTTCTTCGCATCGGTCATCCTTTCTTCCTCAATTTTCAGTACTGCCTTGAAAAAGATTTCCAATCCTGGGACCATTTTTCCGGTCATACGATCGAACCAAGGTTCTGGGAATCCACAGTAAGGAAAGTCATCTCCTTCTTTAACAAAGTTCCCATTGAGTGTGCCCTTGTTGACCGGTAAACTGTTATTTTCGCCATTGTATCCCACTCCAAGACGATTATCCTGCGGTTTGAAATTAGGGAACTCAGCTACTCCTTGATTATACTTTCCCAAACCCATCCCAGGCATAAAATTCATCTTTCTCATGAGGTAAGCAGCAATATGACCAACACCTTCCCCAAGATTTGGTGGAATCATTTCTATCCCATATGGTCCTTCTTTTTCAATAACCTGTATAATCTCAAATCCCCTCCAAGCCATTTCAGCTTCTTCTTCCTTTACCTCGCAGACTGGAGCAGTGATTTCACCATCCCCGTGTATTATCAGAATTCCTTCTTTCCAGGGGAGCTTAATCTTCTGATGAACAGTAGAGGGTACGGCTCCTAGTGGGTGTAACCATGTTCTACCCAATAGGAGATTGAAATTGGTATCAATGTCCATCACGCAGAATTCTACTTCGGACTCGACTGGTCCCACGATACATGCGGCTTTGAAGGTCCCCACAATCTTGCGACATCCATTATCATAGGCTCGCACAGTCAAGGCGGATGGCGTAAGCTGCTCTTCAGTGAGTCCTAACTTGGAGGCAGTGCGCATTGGGCAGACATTTAAGGCAGATCCATTGTCCACTAGGACCACCGGTATTTTCTTTCCTCTGCACTCCACGGTGATATACAAGGGCTTGGCGTGTGTCACTCCTTCAGCTGGCAAATCTTCTGTTGAGAATGTCAATACAGCTTCACTTTCTGGGTTTGTACCCATCAGTGCTACAACTTGCTCTGGTGAAATTTCCATAGGTACTTCTTTTCTGGCAAGGGCCTCCAAAACAGCTTGTCGATGCCTTTTGGATGCTACCAAGAGTCCCCATATAGAGATATTTGCCTGAGTTTTCTTTAATTGTTTCAGCACACGATCCTCATCATCTTCTTCATCTGACTTCTTATTATTCCTTTCTAGCTCAGCTTCTCTTCCTGGGTGATCTCCCTCCAGGTAAGAAGGTTTGAAATGCCTCCCAGATCGAGTCAAATGCAGAATTCCATCCTCATCATCCATAGAACCCCAGAAATCCCTTTTCTTGACATTGACTTCGTCACAGTCCTTCCAAGCATCAACATCTAATACCATTATTTCCCTTATAAGATCGGAGGGATCCCGTATCTCGGTGCCTTGTTCTATAAGCCCCACATTCCTCTGGTATTCTGGTAAAGGGTTCTGATGGATGTTTGGTTCGGCCCCTGCTCCTGGCTTGGGAATCTTCTTATTATCAATCAAGTCCTGGATCTCATGCCTCAGCCTGGCACAGTTGTCTGTCTTATGCCCTGCCATTTGATGGAAATGACAAAATTCATTCAAATTATATCGTGGTGGGAGAGGATTAGGCAGGGGACGCGGTGCTAAGGCTTGCAGATGTCCTCTCCTCATCAAATTGGCGAAAGCTTTAGATAGAGACATTCCCAGATCATCGAATTCTCTTCTAGCCCCTTGGTTCACAGCAGCTACTGTACTTGAGTTTGGAAGCGGATTGGCAACCCTGTTTCCTCCCTGACTGCTACCATTTCCTCCAGCCCCGTAAGTTTTCTTCATTGCCTTCCCTTCATACCTATCCACCTGACCGCTGCTTATGGCTTGTTCGATACGGGTCCCACAATCATACAGCTGCTCAAAATTCATGACAGGGGATGCTAACAATCGGTTGAAATACACAGGCTGTAAATTTTTTATGATCAAATTGACTTGATCTCTTTCTGTGGGCCTGTTCACCATCTTGATCGCCTTTTTTCCTCCATCTGATTAGGAAGTCAGAGAATGTCTCCCCAGACTTTTGTACCGTCATCTCAAGATCCCGCAAGGTTGTGTCCAGCATGGTATTGTAATTATACTGGTCCTTAAAAAGCTTCATTAAGGTTTCCCAAGACGAAACTTGTGCATCATCCAAACCATAGTACCATTTAGAGGCTTCTCCGACAAGTGATAATGGAAAGGCAGCCACAGCTTGGGCTTCGTTCATCCCTTTCATTCTTACAATGCTCATATATTGGCGAATGTGCTGTTTGGGATCTCCACCCCCATCAAACTTTTCCGTGTCAGCAATTTTGAATTTGGATGGCAAATTTGCTAAAGGATCAGAGGACGACCCTCCAACAAACATGAAATCATCCATACCTTGAGATTTTCGCATTGCTGCATGCATCTTTTCCACCTTCTCTTTCATCTCCTCCTGCCCTGCCGTATACTTCTCCCATTTTTCCCATTCTTTTTTCTTCTTTAAATAATCAGCATAATCATCTTCCTCCCACATTTCACTTTCAACTCCTTTTTTTTCTTCTTTTCCCTTGCCTTTTTTATCCCCTGAGGCCCCTTCCTCCTTTCTTTCTGCTGAAGGTATCTCTTCACTTGTCGTTTCTCCTTCTGGCTTTTCGTTCTCTTTTTCTTTCTCCAAGACTTGGAGGCGATTTTCTATCCCAGACAAACGCCCATCCAATTTTCCCATTGTTGCCTCCATTCTGGTCAACACTTCCATCATTGCGAAGTCTGCCATGGCCCTATCTTTTCTTAATCTGTTTGTTGTCGGCGACCTAACCCAAGCAGTACTGAGGTCTTGTGATCTTGTTGAGCGACCAATTGTATTCTGCCAGTCGAGAATTGTTTAGGTTCCACCCCAACATAATTAACATTTTAAGAATCCATTTATCTTATGCCAATTTTCGTCATGTCTACTAATTCTTCAGAGAATCAGCATAAGATAAATCAAGAGAAATCCAATGTCATTGTGAATTTAAGCCCTTTACAATGCACTCATCCTACTCTCAATTGGATCTCAGCCCCCCCTTTTTTTTTATTATATATATTTTTTTTTGTTGGGCATGAGTTCCTTACACAATTTTTGTACAATCCTCACACTAAATGGGCTTAAATTCAAATAACATTGGGCTTCAAGGTTATTACCCAGGCCAGATTCAATAGTTAAATCCAAATCCACATGCCGAGTGGGTCGGTTAGTTCAAAGTAGGCCACATCATTGTTTAATTTCTTTTCCTTAAAGGCCCAATTACTTGTTTCAATCTTGCAATAAGTTTTTCAAACCTATCAGAAATTCAAATCAACCTGGGCTCCTATTCTTATTGACGGACGAGTATTGGGCTAATAGCCCAATAACACTCAACTTGTTTCCATGGGTACTTGGTACGTCCAAGTCCCTGGGCCCAAACATGGAAGCCTATCTCTCACCCAACTGCCCAAGATTCCTACCGACACAGACACTGTGGCTGACACGTTGAGTCTTAGCCACTTGTCATCAAAACGATGATACTGGCCGACAAATGCAAATCTCGAGAGGATTAAAATAACTCTCAAACCCTAATACCGTTGGATCCTCTGATGACGCGCTGGGTGTCCTAATAGCGCATTAATTGTCAAAAGACCCTCTTTATGACCCCTAATCTAAAAACAAAGATTGGATTGCCAGTGACTCACAGTTCCCCTTTAATCATCCAACACTCAAAAAAAACTCTTCACTCTCATGGCATCTTCCTCTTCCTCTCCAAACCACCTAGACCTAAACATTGTGCCAGAAGCATTGCCGGCGCCAGAAGCACAAACAAACATCTGGCGCCCGGTATTCCCAACCGGTGACCAGCCAGTCATGGTGAGTGACACCTTGGTGTACAACCCTACAAACGCAGCTGCAGTGGGTGCAGAGCTTATCACTCCTCGCGATGAGGTGCTACTGAGTACGAGGTCGGATGTGGATATCATGAGGAGTGCCTTGGCCCTAAATGTTCAGGCAACCACAATTGCCGCTAACCTGACTCGACGCCTATATGCTAGGGGCATGGAAATACAGAGGTTGAACGACCATATCCAACGCCTCCAGCGAACACTTAACAGATCTAACCGGACAATGAGGTCCCTAAGAGGAGAGAACGACGAACTGAAAAGAATGATAGATTCCTATGCTACAGGCCTTGTGCCCAGGGTTGTGCAGCTAGAAGGGTTCGGGGAACAGATTCGAGAACAACTTGAAAGGCTTCAGAAACAATCTGAAGCAGGGCCTTCAAATTCTCCTCAGGATGCTGCTAACAAGTAGCAATTCTCTTTCTCTTTCCTTTTTTTTTTTGATTTTTTTCTGATTTTTGGTTTTTGGACTTTTTGATGTACAACACCCCCCTTTCTCTTTTTTTTTTATTTATTTTTTTTTTTGTGTGTATAAAATCTCTCTCCTTTTTTTTCTTTTGTGGGAGTACAACAAAAAACAAACCGATGAACACAAAGGAAGCCTATCATTTATTCACCTAAAATGATCGGAATACATAGCTAAAACCGACAAAACACACTTACATGGAACAAACCTCTAAAGACCTAAGAGTAAAGGAAATACATCAACACAAGTGACATTATAAAAAATGTCACAAATGAAACTGCCACCTCCACTGGAACCCCCTCACGTAAACAGAAGTTGACCATTAAGATGAAAAGGATGAAGTGCAAGACGACAGCTATAAAGCACTCAGAAGAAGTCATGGTTGCAGAGACGCAGATCTAAGAGACATAACAATGGGTACTTAAGGAACAATCCTATAATAGCTAGAAATAGCAGATCCCAAAAAGCTAAAAAGAGTGCACTCCAAAGGCTACAACTAGTAGGTTTCCAACGATTATGAACAGTAATCTCTATACAGTAGGCACATGCAGTGGTCTCATAACTCTCTAATAGGTGTGAACTAATTGCAAGATTGACTCTTTGTTTGGGTTTTAATTAAAAGACTTTAAACAATATTGGGCCTCGCCCCATTACCAATCCTAGAAATGATAAAAAACCTTTATACAATTTTGGGCCTTGCCCCATACCCGGTCCTAAAAATGAAAATGATGCATGTCACACATTCACACAGGATTGTACAGAAAAAGTAAATTTACCCATGTTTTTAACGTGCAGTTCAAACCAAGGGTCTCCTTATATCCTCCGCCTTCAATGGGTTACCCAAGCTAGGATGCCCGAGAGCAATCCGTTAACGTACTCACAAGCTTATCACAGGCTAGTGGCACAGGCTGTGGGCTGATGGAGCAGATAAGAATTACCCAAGAATCGAGTGGAATCTGGGAATCCTCACCCAACTGCCATCGGGGTTTAGACACAGGCCGATGTGTGTGTGCAGTATTTTATTGTAAAAAAACAACATTATATATTTTTTTTTTCAAAAAAACATTTATTCATTTTTTTTTTTGTTTTTCGTATTAAATTAAAATATTAATTATGGTCAATGAATACTTTGAGGTTGAGCTCAGTCCCCAGCAGAGTCGCCACTGTGGTCGCACCGACCTTTTTCACCGCCGCCACGCGCGCTCGCGCGTTTCCCCCTGTTCACCTGTATTTACTTGCTTTTCTGCTTTCTGATGGTGCTAATCCATTTAGGATTAGCGTGCAAATGAGAGTCGCCACCTGGAAGGGTCCAGGACCAATTTTATTAACCAGAGATGGGTTCGTAGCTAAGGTACATGTTGGGAAGGTGTTAGGCACCCAACAATGCCCGGTAATAAACCGGCCCTCATTCTTGTATTCATTGACCATATTTAATATTTTAATAAAATCCGGAACACCTGTTAATCATACAATAAATAAATGGCACACATGAATGATGGATTAATGGCATAGAATAAATAAACAAAGCATAAATATTTAATAACAAAGTATAGAAGCCTTAACGGAATGAAAATAAGAGAAAATGCACTGTCGCGAGTACTCGCGGTCTTACCATGCGTACGCATGGTATTATCATGCGTACGCATGGTCTCACCATGCGTACGCACCTACCATGCATATGCATAATAAATTTATGCGTACGCATGACATTTCGCGAGTACTCATGGTTTCACCAAATTATCTTCTCCGCGAATTTGGACTTCCCGAAGAACATTATTGGCCAAAAATGGACAGTGTATACAATAAATCAACTTCTAAACATCCTACATAATTATATAAATAAATAAATATTACGTACCTCTTAAAAATAAAGCAAATTGAAATTAAATCCTTCCCTCAGGTCCACCGTCAACCCGGCAGCGTCTCCCCTGTTGCGCAAAACAAGCTTTTCCCAGTCTCACTGGTCTAATTCTCTGTTATATTTTCCTCTCTTTTCTCTCAGTTTATTTCTCTCACCTTTCCCATATTTCTCTCACCCTCAAAATAACTAGCAGTTACTCAAAATGCAGCTCCTCCTTATTTCTCTATCTATTTCCTCTCACTGACCTCCCCTGTTTCTGCCTTCTCCGTCCGTCCTTTTGAGCTCCCAAGAGCTCCTGCTATTTATAGGAGAAATCACCCGGGTGAGGTCGTCATGCATGACCTCCAACTCTCTCCTCTTTGACCCCCCCACGTTCCCTTTGCTCAATGGTCGGGCCAACCCAAGCATAAATCATTCCCCCGACAACAACTTTCGGCCGAAGTGGAGAGCAGGCATCATTCAGATGAGAAAAATAGAATCTCATGCGTACGCATATTCATTTTATGCGTACGCATGGCTATTCATGCGTACGCATGAAACCACCATGCGTACGCATATTATAAATATGCGTACGCACCACACTCCCTAGCTGTCTAATTTAATCGTTTGAACCCCCATTTGCTTGCTTTACGCGTAGAAAGAGACTCGAGTAGACGGCAAACATTGTGGACCTCATCATCGGGAAATCATCATCAAATGTAGGGACAAAATGGGGTGTCTACAACTATGACACAATTACATGGTGTCACGGACCAACAGGATATGAGGAAAGTAGGATTGTAAAGTTAAAAAGTGGCCTTACAATCCTACTTTCCTCCTCTCCTAAAAGTGGCCTTACAATTCCACTTTCCTCCTCTCCTATTGGCTTATGACACCACATCATCAGTATCACAGTTACATACAAGTTTTTCTCCTAATTTTTTCATGGGGTATGAGAGAATTTAATTTCCCTGATTCATAGGCGTACTCCGGACGGTTGACTCTCCCCCTGGTTTAAATTTTCCCCACACCATACCGTCGATTGGCGTTTTTCCATGTGTATAGCAGCCATGCAATTTAAATCCAATCCGTAGAAAAGTGAGAAATGGGTTTTTCTTTCACTGAGTTGTGTCTGTTTCCCACTTTCCCTTTAGCAGAAGCTTTCAATATGCAGACAGACAAACTGGGGTGGTGGAATTGATGCTGCCCTGTGTTTAAAATCCCTTACACATTGGAAAGCAAAGGTCTCTTTGACAAAATAGGATGCACAGCCTCTTCGAATTGTCACTTAATTCTCTATAAAATATTGTTGTGTATAGGGGAAATAATATGTTAATTAGAAGAGCTTTCTAACTCTTTGGTAATTTATATATTGTCATTTCTAATTAATATATTGTACAACTTTTCTAGGACTGCATTGGCATGGCCTTGCGAATCAGTTGGTACAGTGAAAATTAAATGCCTTGCAACAAGGAGTTTCTTTACTTTGATACAGGGACTAGTGGGGAAAGCATAAGCATCCTTTTGCAAACAGGATATTGTCCTCTTTTCATTTATATTGCCCTTATTAGAGTTTTAACTTTGGGCAGGTTGAGAGGTCAGCTGAGGCTTAATCTTAAATACAAAACCTTCAACATAAGCCTAACCCAACATGAGCTTCTTGAGTCATGCACAATCCGTGCTTAGATTGGTGGGCTCATGTTGGGCTTGGGTTTCACTGTTGAGTGGGGTGAGCGAGTTAATTTGTTTCTTTTTTTTTTTTTTTTGTTATGAAGCTTTTTTATTTTTAGAAAACGTACTTCATCAATGAATAAAAATGCATTATTGCACATGACTACAAATTTCAATCATCTAATTTTCATTGTCAAAATGGAATTCATGTAAATAAAATAAAATAAAAAGAGAATGAAAGCTTCAAAGTAATTAAACAACATTTAAGAATTCAAAACATCAACATATATATTAATTGATCGAATACATAAGAAACCATTTTAAAATCCATTCTTCAATATATATAAAAAGTATTTTTAAAAAATTATATATTATATATGTTGGGTTTGCGTTGCCCGACTCATCTCCCCAGGTCCAAACGGAATTAAGATTGGGTTGGAATTTTCTAAACCCAAGTCCAACCCAATGCATAAAGGGAATGGCTATTGCAACCCCCCATTCTTATAACCCCACCCTTTTTTTTTGGTTTTTAAGATTTCATGAAAATTATAAAAGGTTTTTGCAAAAACAGGTCACCTGGTCCATTAGAAAACATCATTTTGAACAACTTTGCAGAAGAAAGTTTTTCTAAAATCTATCATTTAGGTCGACTTTTTGGCAAAAAATGAAATAAATGCTATAAATGCCTAAAAAGTATATTTACACGATAGATTTAGGAAAAACTTTCTACTACAAAATTGTTCAAAATGATGTTTTCTAGTGGACACTTCGGCCGCTTTTCATAAAAACCTTTTATATTTTACATAAAACCTTAAAAACTTAAAAGGATGAGGGGTGGGGTGATAAGAATGTGGGGTTGCAATAGCCGTTCCCATGCATAAAAATTGTTGTCCTTGCCTATCCCATTGTGGCATTGACTGGGTTGAGTGGGCTCAACTGGCCCAACTCACCCGGTACAAGGACCGTGGTACCCATTCACCCATTTGTATGTGGTTTCCTTTTTACCTTCCTGATACAGGAACGAAATGTCTTCTATGGGGGTGAAATTTTAACCCGCTCTCATTAGGTTGTCTTACTGTAACCAAAACTCGCACATTCAAATCAAAGAAGAGACGATGGAGCTGCAGAAGAGATGGATTGAGGGTAATTACAAGAAGAGGATCGACGGTTTGATTTTGTAGAGAAAGAGGGTAAGCAAATGGGATTTTCTTTTGTTAGTTGTAAACTCTTAGGTTGCGTTTGGTACGCTTGAATAGAATGAACTAGGAATAGAATGAGAGTGAATGGAATCGAAATAATAAAGAAAGGAATAGTTATTCTCAACGACCATTTCGTGCCTTTGTTTGGTGCAAGTAAGGAATGGGATATTCATTCCCAATACAATCAATTAAATTAATATAAATGTACCCAAAAATTTCTCATACTTTTGACTTTCAAATCAAACAAGTACAAACTCTCTCCTCTAGTTTATTGATGCACCAAACCACGATCATGAGGAATAACTGCAGCCAACAATGAGAGGTAACAATCCTCAGCAAATCTTGCAAGTTGGATATAAAACCATCCAAATTTCCATTTTTGATGAAGATAGGGGAAGATTCGTACAGATCAAAGAAAGAAGAAGGGGTTTCTCTTACAAGAGCCTCCTCCACAATCCCAAAAATTTTCCTTGCATTTTTTTTTTCTCATCTCATAGCAAAACAAAAGGAAATAAAACAATAAAAAAAAATTCTATAATTGTGTGGGATATTTATGAAGAGCAAATGAAACGGCGACACGTGTATGAGCTCGGTAATAAGATCGGGCGACCCTGTTCCATCGGGCCAGCACGTCCTCGGACCATCCGAGACCTCGGTCTTGCCTGCTCTCGGGTCAATGGGACCTCGGCCCTTAATGCCCTCGATTTGTGTCAACCTCGGGCAGTTTCCCTCTCGGTCCAATGAACCCCTTTCGGGCCGCATGAGCACGCGCCCCTCACGTGCTTCGAATTTGTCTTACTCCCCAGATCCGACAGAGAAAATCAGATCGGGAGCAGAGCACGCTCCTGGAAACCGAACCAGGGGAACGACTGTCAGCGGCCAGGTCTGTAACTCCGAAAGATCCGCGATCTGGTCTGAAACCCCTATCTAACCATGGTTAGCTCGGAACCTTAATTTGACCACGGTCAGGTCAGAGCATTGGACCAATCCGAAACCTAACGCTTGCCTATAAAAGGAACACTATTCATCGTGAGAAAGGTAAGTTCCTCTAGCACAAAACCCTAGAAATTCCTTTCTCTTTTTGTCCCCCTCAGAGACTGACTTGACCGTCGGAGGGTTTTAGACCGGGAAACCCCCGGTCCCCTTTGACGATCTTCTTTGATTTCAGGTCGCCATTCTAGCCGACGCCTCGCTCTCCTGCTTATCGAGAAGGTTCTATACCTCCGCACGACCACGAGCTATCTCAGCGCTTGCAACCCGATCGGGCCATAGCTGCGCAGCGTTCCAAATCCCCGGTCCACTCCTTCAAAACGCTCCGCCGATTGTCCGGATTTCTCCCCGTACAGTTTGGCGCCGTCTGTGGGAAACCGAGCGAAAGGCCCCTGTGCTCGACTTCGCTTGAGCTTGTCTTCCCTTTCTTACAAATGGCGGGGCGAACTAGGTCCGGGGCAACGTATGCTGGGCCAGAAATGAATGGAGCAAGTGTAGTGCTTCCACCACCACCGGCCGGGCGTCCCCCGGCGAGCGCTACCTTCATCGGGGAGACCAGTAGGCCTGTGGAGCAAATCCCGATGCAAGAAGTCCAGGCCGCGTATGAGCGAGCGGTCGCGGAGCACTCCCACCCGGAGGCGGTCACCGCTGTAGTCGCAATGCTCCAGGCACGGTTAGATGAGGCGAATCGCGAGAAACTCGCCCTAGAGCAGGAGTATCTCAACCTCAAAGAGCGTAGCCGCCATCAAGCCTCCCCCCACCACGGCCAAATGACAGCAGAGGATGGTGGCGACAAGCGAAGCTACACTACTTACCCCGCCGAGTCCCGGCCACGACGGCGCAGGGTACTCGCCCAAGAGAGGCGGTTTGAAAGAGGTGAGGATCAAAGCTACAGGAAGTTGAAGAGTAAGGTGGAGCGCCAAAGAACTGATAGGGGGCGGGTGCATGACTCTTTCTCCAAGGTCGTCACTGGGGCGAGTTCTAGTCGAGTTAGGCGGACCCCCCGCGAAGATAACCAAGGTCGGAGAGGAAGCGAGCGGCGCTCCGAGATGTCGGCTCTAAGGGCCAACCGGAGGGATAGAGAGCGTTACGAGGCAATCGAGGGCTCGGCAGAGCCAAGCCGATATGGGAGAAGCTCTCGAGAGGAGAGGAGAAGGAGGGTTGGAGATTTAACCTCGGACGAATTCGCAAGGAAGATCCGAGAGGAGATCAAGATAATGAGGGAGCCGGTGCGACCGACACCGAACTATCTGCTAGTAGGAAAGTCTCCCTTCGCGAGCTGGATCCAAACCACGCCAACCCCAAAGAATTATAGTGCTGTCACCTTCACCCCCTACTCCCCCGTAGCGGATCCCGACTACCATCTGACGTACTATGTCCAAAAGATGTCCCTCTATATCGACAATGAGGGCTTTATGTGTAAAATCTTCCCGATGAGCCTTGGGGAGATTGCCCTAAGGTGGTGGGCAAAGATTCCAGAGAGATCGATCCGACGGTGGGAAGATTTGGTCAAACTCTTTCGGGATCGATTCATAACAAGCAAGAAGTACGCCAAGACCATGCAAAACCTGTACGAGATGAGGCAGGGAACAGAGGAGCCCTTGCGAGATTATTCCCAGAGATTCTGGGAGCTTTACACCGAAATCGAGGAACCAGATGAGCGAAGCGCTCTCGACATCTTCAGACGAGGGCTGATTCGATCCTCTCGGTTGTTCGAGCAGCTCACCCTCGACCCACCTTCCAGCATCGGAAAGCTGCTTGATCGAGTACAGAGGTACATACGACTTGACGATGCTTTTCGGGTGGCCAAGCAAACCGAACTGACGGATAAGAAGAAAGATAAGAATCCCCGAGCGGACCGAGCAAGGGATGACCGAGCAAAACATGAGCCGACAAGAGACAAGGTACCAGCAAATCCAAATCAGGCGGTCCTCACTGTTTTCACTATGCCAATCTACAGACTCTTGCGAATCGTCGAAAATAAAGACTTCTTCGAGAAACCGAGGCCGATGGGCGGAGACCCCGAAAGGAGGAACAAAAAATGGTTTTGCGAATACCATAAAGATCACGGCCATAAGACTGAAGACTGCAAAACCCTGAAGCATAACCTGGAGACCTGGGCAAAAGCCGGACACCTGAGTGAGTTCATAGTCAAGAACGATGATCGGAAAAAGCCCGAGGATAAAAAAATCGAGAAACCAAGAACTGAGGCCGAGGGATATACCGTCTTGGGGGCCATCGACGTGATTAGCGGGGCATATGATAGGGCTTCGGTCTCCATAAACGCTCTTCGGGCGCAATACCATAAAGCCTCCCACCTTTGTGAGGTGTTCGAAGTGAAGTCAGAGCCAACGCTCGTGGCTGAAAAAGGAAAGGATGATTTGAGCTCCGCCCTATTCTTCGGAAGAGATTATCCGACCGCGGAAACACACCATCCCCACAATGACGCCTTGATAGTCCGAATGATGATCGCGAACTACGACGTAGGGAAGGTCTATGTCGACAACGGAGCCTCGGTTAATGTCATGTTCAAAAAACTCTTCGACCAGCTAGGGTTGAAAAAGGACGATCTCTCCCCGAGTAATTTGAGCTTGAAAGCATTTAACGGGAATCTTTCTTACCCCCTTGGGCAGGTCGCCCTAGCCGTCCGAACCGGCCCAGTCCAGACCATTCAGCACTTTGTCGTTCTAGAAGAGCGATCAGCATACAACGTGATAATGGGAAGGCCCTGGCTCCACGCCATCGAAGCGGTCCCCTCCACTTACCATCAGTCCATCCGCTTCCTGGGACCCGAAGGCATAATGGAACTCCGCGGAAACCAAGCCGTAGCCCGAGAATGTTTTATGTATGAACTCACAGGTCACACTCCGTCGTCGGCAACTAGGAAGAAGGAAAAGAGCAACGCTAGGATCGAGATGATGGAGGACAGTTCCGTCGAGCCAAAAAAGGTTAAGATGGACATTGACCCATTATAGCAATTAAAGCACAGTCGGCCCGGGGTTGAAGATACTCTACTCGAGCCCGACGACCGGACGGGTGAAGAGCTCCGTAAGATGATCATTGATGAGGAATGCCCCGAACGATACTTTCTTCTCGGGAGCTCTCTCTCGGAGGAGGAAGCGTCGGAGTTGTTTCAGTTCTTGAAGAAAAACGCTGATGTGTTTGCTTGGTTGCCACATGAGATGCCAGGAATCGACCCGAGCATAGTCCAACACAGGCTTAGAGTGAATCCGAGCTCCAAGCCCATCACACAAAAGCAAAGGAGGTTGTCCGACGACCGAGCTCGGGCCGTAAACGAGGAAGTAAAGAAACTTTCGAAAGCCGGATTCATACGGGAAGTAATGTACCCGACATGGCTCGCCAATCCAGTCTGTGTCAGGAAGAAAAGTGGCGAATGGAGAATATGTGTTGATTTCACGGACCTAAACAAAGCCTGCCCGAAGGATAGTTTCCCACTACCGAAGATCGACCAAGTCATAGATTCGATTGCCGGGTACGCTCGGTTAAGCATCTTCGACGCCTTCTCCGGATACCATCAAGTGCCGATGGCAGAAGAGGACCAAGAGAAAACAGCATTTATCACCCCCACCGGCACCTATTATTACAAAGTGATGCCCTTCGGTCTCAAAAACGCCGGGGCGACATATCAACGACTTGTCTCTCGGATGTTCGAGGGACTAATCGGGAAGAACTTGGAAGCCTACGTTGATGACACTATCGTAAAAAGCTCGGTTGAGGCCGACCACATAGCTGACCTTGCCGAGGCTTTTGGGAGATTGCGGCAATTCGGGATGAAACTCAATGCTAAGAAAAGCTCTTTCGGGGTGCGGTCAGGAAAGTTCCTCGGACACCTGGTTACTCGACGAGGGATTGAGGCAAATCCAACGAAGATAGAGGCGTTGCGATCACTAAAGGAACCGAGCACATACCGAGAGGTTCAGCGGTTGAACGGAATGATCGCGGCACTCGGGCGCTTTATTTCACGATCCTCGGACAAGTGCCAGCCCTTCTTTCAGGCCCTAAAGAAGCAGAAAACAAAGCATGTTTGGACGGAGGAATGTTGAGTCGCCTTGAAAAATTTAATAAGACATTTAGAAAGCCCTCCTGTCTTGTCGAAACCATGACACGGAGAACCGTTGTTCTTATACCTAGCGGTTTCCCAGCACGCGGTAAGCGCCGTCGTGATCCGAGAAGATGGAAAGGAACAAAGACCTGTGTATTATGTAAGCAAGACCTTACTTGATGCCGAAACACGGTACTTGCCTCTCGAAAAGATTGCCCTAGCACTCCGAACAGCTTCGAGAAAGCTCCGACACTATTTTCAAGCACACACCATCATCGTCCTGACAAGCCAACCCCTAAAAGATGTACTTCGGAAGCCCGACCTTTCCGGAAGAATTTCTAAATAGGGGATCGAGCTAGCGGCATTTGATATCCAATTCAGACCGAGGACGGCAATAAAAGGGCAGATCTTAGCCGATTTTGTTGCTGAGTTTACCGATTGTGACAGCGAGCGAGATGAAGCAAACCAAAGTTCGCCCGAACAATCGGATACCTCTTCCTCGGCCGAACTCGGGGGCGAAGATAGTAAGAGATGGGAGCTGTATGTCGACGGGGCCTCAAACAATCGAGGGGCAGGAATCGGGATTGTCCTTCGATCTCCGACAGGTGAAGTTATAGAAAGCGCCATCAGACTGCAGTTCTCCGCCTCAAACAACGAGGCCGAGTACGAGGCCACTCTAGCAGGACTAAGGCTTGCCCTGGCGTTATCGGCGACCAAATTAAATCTTTTCAGTGATTCTCAATTGGTGGTGCGCCAGCTGAACGGTGAGTATGAGGCCCGGGACGAAAGGATGAAAGCTTACGTAGAGCTCACCAAGAAGCTTATTTCAAATTTCGAAAGCGTTTGCATCCAACAACTTGTCCGAGAACGGAACAAGCACGCAGACGCGCTAGCATCTCTCGCGTCGGCACTGGAAACAGAATCCCGAAGAACAATTAATATCGAAACTATCCATGCCCCGAGCATAGAGCCAAGCCCGGAAATCAACGAAATTGTCGAACTTGGTCCAAGCTGGATGGACGAAATAATCGATTACCTCAAAAATGATGTCCTTCCTGAAGACCACCATCAGAAGCACCGGATCAGGGTCAAATCGGCACGATTCTGGCTCTCTCCAAAAGGCTTGCTATACAGGCGATCTTTCACCGGAGCGTATTTGAGATGCGTTCACCCGAACGAAGTGGAAGGAGTCTTGCAAGAACTGCATGATGGAAGTTGTGGAGGTCACGCTGGGGGACGCTTGCTGGCACACCGAGCAATAGCGCACGGTTACTGGTGGCCGTACATGCAAAAGGATGCCCTTAAGTACACCCGGAGATGTCCCAATTGCCAATTCTTCTCGGATAAAATCCACCGACCAGCAGGAAACTTGCATCCGTTATCAAGCCCTTGGCCCTTTGCAAAATGGGGCCTTGATTTGGTCGGACCGCTCCCCCGAGCAAGCGGCAATAGGAGATACCTCGTTGTCGCAACCGACTACTTCACGAAGTGGGTGGAGGCCGCTGCCCTAGCCTCCATCAAGGACTCGGATATCATCAGTTTCCTCTGGGAAAACATCTTCACAAGATTTGGGGTCCCCCAAGCGTTTATCTCGGATAACGGTACTCAATTCGAGAGTCGAAGAACTCAAGAATTCTGCGCACAATTCGGAGCAAAGTTCTTCTATGCCAGTCCGAGTTATCCGCAATCAAATGGTCAAGCGGAGGCGACAAACAAAGTGATTGTAAAAGGAATCAAGAAAAGGCTGAAGAAGGCGAAAGGGAGGTGGCCCGAGGAGCTTCATGCGGTCCTATGGGCATACAGGACGACCCTCGGAGGTCGACAAACGAAACCCCTTTTGCACTCGCTTTCGGGACAGAGGCAGTCATCCCAGCAGAAATAGAATACCCGACTCTGAGAACAGAAGAACTCAGTCAGGAGCAGGACGAAGAGAACATGGCGCGCGAGCTTGACCTAGCCGAAGAAAGAAGAGGCGAAGCAATGATCCGAATGGCGATTTATCAGCAAGAACTCCGGAAGTACTATGAGAAGAAAATCAGCCCCCGAGAATTTAAAGTCGGTGATCTCGTCCTCAGAAAAGTAAACTTGGGAACTCGGGACCCAAAGGAAGGAAAACTCGGGGCAACCTGGGAAGGCCCCTATGAGGTCATCGCTGTCGGAGAAAAAGGTTCTTATGATCTGAAGCATTGTGAAGACAATAGGGACCTACCAAGGTCGGTAAACGTGTCAAACCTTAGAATGTTCCACAAATGAAGAAAGATGATGTAATATGAGCATGGTCGGTAAAACACCAGCTCAATCCAATCAATGAAGTCCTTTTATTCAATGAAAATGCCGCCATTACTAGAAACTCCTAGTCTTGTCATGGTGACGAGGACTGATCACCCTAGCCTCACCATGACAACAAGGAAATGCATATAGAAAACCTTAGTCTCGTCAAGGTGGTGAGGGCCGATCACCCTAGCCCCACCTAGGCGACAAAGGGATATTTGCTAAGGTCTCGGATTTCGAGCAACAACGGCTTGCAAACACAAAACAAGAGACGCGAGCACAATTTCATCTAAAAGAAGGGAAACATCCAAGGAAAAATAAATTTTAACGCCCAGAACATAAACACAAAATGAAAGGCCCGTCGGGCCAGAAACAAGCATATATTCATCAAAGCAGATCAATCATACAACGAAAGCCCATCGGGCCAAAAAAGAAGCATATATATTCTGACCAAGTATAGACTGGGAAGCCCATCGGGCCAAAAATGATTATATATTCACAAATGAGAATTTTTTACAAAATGTTCAAGTACATACTGAGCCCCTCGGGCAAAAAAAAAAAAAAAAAAAAAAAACCTAAGTGGAAGGAGCTGGGTGCTCGGTTGCCGAAGGGTCCTCAGCTGATTGGCGCTTGGTCCTCTCGGTTGCTGGAAGGTCCTCGGTTGCCGGGTGCTCGTTTGGAATGGTGGCTGGATCCTCGGTGACCTCGGGCGCAACGTGTTGATGCTCGGCTGCCTCAAGACTCTCGGGTAGAGTCTCCCCATCCTCGGCGTCACCATCTTCTTCATCACCCTCATCATCAGAGATGGGCAATGCTACCCTCTTAAAGGGAATCTTCGCCAAGTCCACCTCAGGGTAGGTCTCTTTCACCCAAGAGCCGAGAGTATCCCAACCGAGCCTGTAGTTTTTTTCCAGATATGGCTCCATTCGGTCGACATACTCGTCGGCAGCCTTGTCCTCGGCCTGTTTGATCAGAGCCGCCCGAGAATCGACCTCGGTTTGCCACTGACCATACCATTCATCGCCTTGCTTCTTCCAGTGAGAAGCATCGCCTCGGGACTGGTCAAGCTTGGACCGTAAGTCCTCGGTCAGGGCCTGGGACTTTGCAAGCTCGTCCTGGGACAACCGAGCCGCTTCCCGAATGCTCTCCAGCTCGGACTGCACCTTGGCCAGCTCTTCCCTCAGCTGGCTCCCCTCGGCCTTCAGATCCGACCTCTCGGTGGACCACTCAACCACCTTTTTTTTGTACCTGTCCTCGGTTTTGAGGAGGCGCTCGGTAAGAAGCATCGTCTGTTGAGCGGCCTGCGTGAACCGAGCACAATTAGATAAGATAACGAACTCAAATTTTTTCTAAGTGTTGGAAGAACAAAGACTTATCAGAAGTTGGTGGATGAGGGTCTCGTAGCCCAAGTCCACCGACCTGTGTTTTTTGTGGCTGGCCATGTCCGACGGGAACTTCAGTAGGTTCCCGATGGAATGGTAGGTGAACTCGGGGTCGGTCAGGACCGAGAGGCTCCGGTCGGTTGGAAGAGGGAACTGAGGCAAATCCCTCATGATCTCCCGCCGCCCTCGGTCAAGTGTAAGGGGCTGATAATCCGAGGAGGGGAAGGGGAACTCCATCTCTACCCTCTGCTTCTTCCTGGCCTGCTCGGGGGAGTTGTCCTCGACCACAATGGCCTTCCCTGGCCTTCCCGAGGCCCCCACTTCCCTAGACTTATTCGGCTCCGAGGACCGAGGGATTTCCGGAGCTGCCCTCTTCTCCGGTACCTTCGGGGCAGGCTCCTTCGGGGCAGTCTTCTCGGGCGGGGTGACCTGAGGAGCCTTCCCCTGCTGCTTTCTACGCATGGCCTCCTTAAGGGGGTCAGCCCCTTTCTGCCTGCTCGGGCCTGCGCCTTTCTTTTTTGGCGCTGGAACCTTCATGGAAGTTCCTCGGTCCGCTATATTATCGGGCGACCACTGCTCGGGAGAATTTGAACCCTCTCCTTCAGCTCGGCCCTACTGCGTACTGAGAGCAACCACTATGCTCGGTTCTCGCTCGGGAGCCTTCTTCTTCTTTGCTTGACCAAAAGAAGGGTACCCTCTGGGAACGCTCGTAGCCTGGAAGCTTCGGTACCGAGGAAGGTACTTGAGGAGGACGTGGGCTGCCCGACCAAAGCCGTCTTCCCCTCGGTAGTTCAGTACCCTCTGGATGTCTTCCTCTCTAACCTCAAGAGGAAGCTCAAAGGCAGCTTCAGCTGTGAAAAAAGAACAAGTCATGAACCGAGAGGGAAGAAAAAGCAGAAGGAAACAAGTGATTAAAAATACCAAGCGTAAAATAAACTTACGAGGCTCCCCGAGCTCCCGAGGGACTCTTCGCCCTTCTCGCCCGAGCAAGGGAGGCTCAAAGTCGCCATAGACAAATACTATGTCCGACTGATACCCTTGGCTACTGTCGGGGATGTGTGTGACCAGCACCCGCTCGAGGTCTCGGGATCTGAGATAGAACCCGCTCGGTGACCGAGAAAGCTGATAGCAGCTGAGTATTTCCTCAACCCCTAGATTGGTGCCAAGGATTTTATTGAGCTCCACAACCCCGAGCACCACCTTGTACGTGTTCGGTTTCAACTGGATGGGTGCCAAGTTGATGAAGTTCAAGAAGTCCACTAGCAGCTCGGGGAAGGAGACCCGAACACCACCCTCGAAGAATTTGATGTTGTGGATTGGTACTCCCCCTCGGTTGTCGGTGGAACCGATCTCTTCACCGACCTCAGCAGACCGAAAAGTTATCTCGGTCCCAAAACCGAACTTCTCCCCGAAGTCCCTTTCCTTGTTCGGGTTCCCTCGAATTTGATGAGTCATCTGTTAAGTACAGAGCTCGGTAAGGATAAAATGCCCTAGGACGCATGAAGCAAATAAAAATCCTATCTTAAGGGAATTCCCGAACATCCCTAGGTAAGTTAGTTTCTCAGTTTAAAGTCCAGTCATATCCGAGCACATATGTTGCGCTCGGTTCAAACACATTGCAGGAAACCGAGCACATGTAATGTGCTCGGTTCAGATATTTCACAAACAACCGAGCACACAACTTGATTTTTACGAACGGATTGAAAAAAGGAGATCTAAGACAAACGCATGAAGAAAACGAAGAACACCAAGAACAGTGAAGAACTTACCGGAAAATTCAAGGAAGGCGATTTCCGGCGAGCTTTTTACGGTCGGATTCTTCTCTCCGGCGAAGTCTCTTTGGTCGGCAAGGCTCTGGCTCTGGAAGTAAAAGTGAGAAAATAGGGGAGCCAAAACCCTTATATACCTAGCTTCCCGAGGCTGACGTCACCCCCTCGTGATTTGTGCCCAAAGGCTGCCTCGGGCATACGAAACGGCGCTTGATTGAAAGGCAGTACCACCATGTCAGAACCATCACATCCTCGGTGACCGAGTGACCGAGGACATGATGGCTCGGGGGAAGTTGTGTGGGATATTTATGAAGAGCAAATGAAACGGCGACACGTGTATGAGCTCGGTAATAAGATCGGGCGACCCTGTTCCATCGGGCCAGCACGTCCTCGGACCATCCGAGACCTCGGTCTTGCCTGCTCTCGGGTCAATGGGACCTCGGCCCTTAATGCCCTCGATTTGTGTCAACCTCGGGCAGTTTCCCTCTCGGTCCAATGAACCCCTTTCGGGCCGCATGAGCACGCGCCCCTCACGTGCTTCGAATTTGTCTTACTCCCCAGATTCGACAGAGGAAATCAGATCGGGAGCAGAGCACGCTCCTGGAAACCGAACTAGGGGAACGACTGTCAGCGGCCAGGTCTGTAACTCCGAAAGATCCGTGATCTGGTCTGAAACCCCTATCTAACCATGGTTAGCTTGGAACCCTAATCTGACTACGGTCAGGTCAGAGCATTGGACCAATCCGAAACCTAACGCCTACCTATAAAAGGAACACTATTCATCGTGAGAAAGGTAAGTTCCTCTACCACAAAACCCTAGAAATTCCTCTCTCTTTTTGTCCCCCTCAGAGACTGACTTGACCGTCGGAGGGTTTTAGACCGGGAAACCCCTGGTCCCCTTTGACGATCTTCTTTGATTTCAGGTCGCCATTCTAGCCGACGCCCCGCTCTCCTGCTTATCGAGAAGGTTCTGTACCTCCTCACGACCACGAGCTATCTCAGCGCTTGCAACCCGATCGGGCCATAGCTGCGCAGCGTTCCAAATCCCCGGTCCACTCCTTCAAAACGCTCCGCCGATTGTCCGGATTTCTCCCCGTACAATAATCATCTTCATCATCCCATACCCATTCTACCACAAATATGTTTTTTTTTTTTTTTTTTCTTTCCCACCATCATTTTCAAAATCCCATACCCATTTGGCCACATGATGCTCCATATGTTGCAGATTTGGGAGGTGTGGTGTGGATTCGGGAGGTGTGGCCACCGTCGGACCGAGGAGGAGGGTAGGCTTATACTAGGCCTTATACGGCGCCAATCGGAGGTTCTCAAGCTCGATTAGCTCCATGGGACCTCAGCTGTGTTTGTAGGAGGCGACGGCGACGAGGATGACGATGGGTACAGTGATGGCGACAACAATGGGGACGGTGATGGCGAGGGCGACAGGGACGAGGACGGCCGGAGGAGAAGGGCAGGAGGCGAGGGCAACAATGGGGACTGTGTGATTTTTGTGAGAGAGAGAGAGAAGAAGAAGGGCAGGGGGCAGAATATCAGATTATCGCCAGAGATGGAATTTTTTAATATTTTGTTCATTCCTTGAGAGATGGGAATGTTCATTCATCCCGATTGAAAGTGGAATACCTATTCCTTCATACAAGGGAATGAGCCTTCCAAAGAATCACAATTCCATTCCTATGGCCCTACCCAACATCCCATTTTTTCCGCCAATGTAATACTCATTCCATTCCTTTCTCTATTCCACCGTAACAAACATAGCCTTAGTAATTAAAGTGAGTGGAAGAATGTTATTGGGAGGAGACAAAAAATGGGTTTTTTATAGTTTTATATTTTTATATTTATAATAATAATTTTTAATAAATATATATATATATAATACACTGTTTGGTTGCACTTATTTTAAGATCTTTTTTGTTTTTAAAAGCAAAAAGTTGTAAAAGCAAAAAGAACTATTTGGTTAAAGGAAATAAAAAGGACTTTTAGAAAGCAAAAAGCAAAAAGCAAAAAAATTGATTTTAAGCAAAAACAACGAAGATTTGCTTTTAAAAGTCATTTTTATCTTTTGGACAAATTTGACCTTAACTCGAAAAATTTGCAATCGAGAGAGGCTGGGCTTGTTATAGGCTTCCGTTTGGGCAACGATAATTCGGTAAAGTTTCTCATTACATCCAAAAGATCACTGGCAAAATTAATTTTACCAAACGTGCTTTTGTTTTTGTTGCTTCTACTTAAAAGAAAAAAGTAAGAAAGTAAAAACTTACTTTTCCTACTTAAAAAAAGATCTTTTAAAAAGTGCAACCAAACAGTGCTTATTTTTTGACTTTTTGATTTTTATCATGCTCATAAGACAAAAATTCCCAACATTGCTAAATAATTTGGACAGGCTCGTTCACACCATTTATAATCTGGCTAGCCTACTCGCACAGATGATTACAAAACAAAATATCGAATGTAAATTGCAATTAACCTACCATTACTTCAAGTTAGATTAAGAGCAAGACAAAAACATTTCATTTTATTTTATTTATTTTAGTTTCGGTTACATTGGACAGACATACTTGAAACCTAGACTACCCACACGGCACATCCAACTAGAAATCACTAGGCCACAAGAGCCACCAGGCCTATCCAGGTACCACTAGGCTACAAGAGCCTGTGGTAAACAAAAGCATTTTATTACTCCGTCAAAACAAAGACGCCTACTTCTTGCCAGATGCAAAAACCATTGCTAGTTAAAAGGAAAAAAATTATTATTGAGTGGAGAAATCACGCGTCGAAAGTAGAAGATTGTGACAGGTCTTCTTGCCCTTCAATCAGTAACCTCATTCCTTCCTGCAACATCATTGCTCCTCTGCCTGCTTTCTTGGCAGCACTATTGAAGCAAGAAGTGGAAGAACCGAGGAGCATCAAGAGATATACTGAACCAGCAATCTCCAGGCCAACCTCAATGGATGGTTTCGCTTTTGACAGTTGTTTCAAGTGGTTGTGAACAGTTAGCGGTAGAGTACCCTTGACTTTACCGAAATGTTCTTTAATCGTCAGACGCTCAAACAAATTGGCAGCAGCAGTCAAGTCCAGAATCCCATCGTGACTTACATCTCCTTGCCGACCAGAGGAATTCTCCTGATCTATACAAGAACAAACCAGCATCAGCATGTATATATATCGATCGAGATATGCACATTAATAGAACTCATCAATACAAAAAGGACCCTTTGATGCATAGATTTTAGTATTCAGTTTTTTTGGTAGGTAAATACAAGCTAGGGAGGGAGCTAGACATAATAGAAGGTGAAGACATCGTTCAAGCTCACGAGGAGAATTGAACCCTAGTCTATCTGCAGTAATTACCTCCAACAGACCACACCGGCGCGTCGTCGTCAGAATTTGTGGTTTTCTGTTTCTTGGAGTCAGAGTTTTCGTTTTCCAAATATTTTTCAGTGTCCTCCCAAAAGCAATTTTCTAACTTTCTTTTGTTTGGGTTATCCCCCATCGTCATTCTGTTGTTTACTCTCAGTTTCTCTCTCGTTCGTGGAGCAAAGATAGTGGGCTTTGCCCCAGCTGTTGCTATCCTTGGAAAACCCAAAGAGCCACCAAAGGAAAGGGATGCAGCATCTCCCTTGGCCTTCAAAGAGGAGAGGGCATAGAAGCAGATGTCCTCCCTGCAAGTCTTTTGGCTTCTTGCATCCTTACTGGTAAAGGGATATTTCGACCAAGAAGGCATCCGGGGAAGGCCAACCACTGCATAAGCCGCCATCATTTCAGGAGATCGAGAAGCAAGCTAGCTAGCCGGATAAGGGAAGAGACCAAAATGGGTAAACTTCAAGTGGAGGCAAGAGAGATCTACCATATATATATAATGCAATTGATATTAAAGAATTGTATTATCTATATATATGCAATTTTGCATTTAAGTGCATTTCAAAACTCCTCTATGTGACTTGTATTATCTGTTCCGTGGGGTGGTGTCCTTTTCGCAAACCCTTCATGAGGGTAATGCAGTAGCCCATGACTTGGCCAAACATGCTAAGCATATTGAGGACTTATGTGTATGGGTTGAGGAAGTTCTGGAGTTTGTCCCGGACCCTTTTCTTGTTGATTTGGAGTCCTTAAGTCATTAATACAATTTTTGATATCGTTTATTATAAATAAATAAAAAACTCCTCTATGTGACTTGTATTTGGCCAAACCAATCATTGGATTAAATTTGATTCATATGTTAGTCATGCGTGCCAAAAATTAAGTTCATTTAAGATTAAGAATGGTTTTATTCGAAATGTTCATAAATAAGTAATTGCTATTGATTAAAAAATGCACTTTTTGAATTGAATAACAATCAATCTTAAATCAACTTAATTTTTGACATGAAACACCTACATGAGATGACTACCTAATCCAATTGATGGATTCACAAAATACAAATAATTTGATAGAATTTTGGAGTGCACTTGATATTAATTATATCAATAATTAATATCAAGTGTACCTTATAATTCAAAGATTATATATAACTATATATATTAGTTGGTGTACACGTGCATTGGCTTTTTGTTTTTTTTTTTATTATGAGAAAAAGTTATCACATTTTGTAGAGAAACACTTACCAGACAAGGTAGAAGACTCTGTTAATGGAAAAAGAAGAATTCAGAATCCTGCTATTAATGGAGAAAGTAGAATTTAGAATTATGTAAATGATATATGTTAAAATTTAGGATTTTATACGAAATTTGATTTCCTATTTATGTGGTTTTATAAATTATAATATGCTTTGAATTCTTATTTATAAATTCTTATTTATATTTATATGTTTTATATTCTTATTTCCTATTCCAATCAATGTACCGTGTATAAAGGTAGAATTATAGTATACTTTGAATTCCTATTTACATTTATGCGTTTTATATTCTTATTTCTTCTTTACATGTTTTATATTTTATATTCTTTTTTCTTCTTCTAATCAATGTACCGTGCACAAGGGTAATGATGTATTTAAAATATAAAATAAGGATATATTGGTCAATCAAAAGCTGTTTTGACATTTAGCCTTTTATAGGTAGTATAGACACACACACACACTCACACTAGATATAGCACACGTGCGTTGCACGTGAATATTTTTAAATAATATTAGTTATACAAAATAATAAATACATAAAGATTTTATATTTTTTTCATAAAAGATAAAGTTTAAAATTCAAAAGTACATATTTTTTTTCATCAAAATTATCAACGAAAAATTAAAAACTCTTTAGATATACATTTATAATTTTTTTTCTTCATAAAACGGAATATTTAAAGAGTTTATATTCATATATATTATCATGCAACTTGATAGTTGCTCTAGGAAAAAGAATTTGAATAAAAATCTAATTTTAATTTGTTAAGAGTTTGAGTTAAAATCTAACTTTCATTTGTTACCAAATAATAAGAATGTTTACTAGATGTATCAATTAAAGGAATGCTATATATGTATTTTTTTTAAAATAAGGGTATATTGATCGTTCAAAAGTTTTTTTAAGATTCAATCTTTTATAGGTAATAAAATAAATAAATAATAAAATATATATATATATATATATATATATATATAAATGATTTTTTTTTTTAACGGAATTTATATTTACTGGGGGATGGGACGGGCACATATAGACTAGTGTTCTCTTGGCATGTATTTTAATTTGTCCCATAATAAAGTCTCATAGGATGTGATATAATGCTATATGGTGGGAGAAACTAAGATGAGGCGGCTGCGGCCGGTGCTATCCCTTCTCTAGTTCCACCAATGGTCTGCTACTCCTGGGGGAAATTAATTTGAATCCCTGACTCTTGAAGCTAGAGACCTGCTCACCTCCTTCCATGTGGAGTGTGAGATCCATCCCAAGTCATTAAAAGCCTGTGACTCTGCATTTATTCTCTTTTTATGCCTAAAAGTCCAGTGGAATCGTGTTTTACTTGTGAATATATGTAACTCAATTTGAGGAAACTACATAAATATTTTATATTGTGATTTTAATTTTTTATCTTTTTTCTCTTTTATGAACAAATTAATACTCTTTTCATCTCACGAAGATGAAAAACTATTAATGTATTGACTTATTCCTCTCTAAGCTATTTCTTTTGGTTTTTTGTTCAAAGTACTTTTGAATATAATAAAGGGTAGTGTAGGAAAGTTAAAAAAAAAAAAGAAGTTATGATTTGACTTTTCAAAGTGGGTAGACATTTTGAGATAACAAAAGTAATAAAAATAGTATATATTTCTAGGACGAAGGGAGTATGTGTTATTTGCAATTTAAGAATTGAAAAGGTCAATTTAGGGTCTGTGTTTGGGTATCAAGTTCGAAATTAAACAATTAAAAGAATTTTACAATGGATTGAAGACACAATTCATCACATTGAATTGACAAATTCAAGAAAAATTATGGTCATCATCACACATAAAGGTGGAAAATCAAAATAGTGGCATTTTAAGAAATTCTAAAAATTAATTCTATAACAACAACTATAGTAATGATGTCTCTTATTATTATTATTTTTTTAAACATCCTAATTCAACGTGATGAATTTATGCTTTAAATACCATACAAAATTTTTTTAATTTTTTAATTTCGAATTAGATAGGTGAGATCGAGTAGCTAAGATGGATGCTATTTCCACAAAGACAAAATAGTGTTAGTTACAATTCAAGGAAGGATTGAAAAGTCGGCTTAGTGAATCTCGGATATGCGATTCGTAGGGTCACTATCTGATCCCACACAATGAGGGAAGGGCATCTACCTCTCTTTTACTTCTTATTTTTTATTCTTTTTATTATTATGTTTTTTTTGGGGGGTGGGTAAGCATCTAGCTGTCTTGTCTTTAACAATTCGCTGGCTGCTGGGCCGGAGAAAGAAATGCCACCAAATATGTAAGAGTGTAGCTAAGATGAATGCATACTTTAGTGCAAGAGGGAAAAAAAAAAAGAGAAAAAGGGGGGGAGGGGGGATGGATGCATATATATACTTGAATACAGACAAAGAAATATTAGTTTGGGGTTATAAATTAATGCTATTTCCTGGTATCACTTAAAGGGATCACAGTGGCAGTAGATGAGAGTTGGTATTGAATATTAATTATCAAAAAAATATGGGAGTTGGTATGGTGGATGTGATTATTCTAATACAAATAAAACAAATACATTTTTGTTACAATTTAAGAATGGATCGGGTCAAAGTCATCTGTGAAAAATTAAACAAGTCAATGTCGATCTAGATTTACTTGCTAGATCATATATATATATATATATAGAGAGAGAGAGAGAGAGATTAGTTTGGGGTTATAAATTAATGCTATTTCCTGGAATCACTTAAAGGGATCACATAGGTAGGATATGAGAGTTGGTATTGAATATTGATTAACAAAAAAATATGAAATGCTTGTTATAATTTAACAATGGATCGGGTCAAAGTCATCTGTGAAAAATTAAACAAGTCGATGCCAATCTAGATTCACTTGCTAGATCATATATATAGGAACTCCTTGGGTCAGTTAGAAGGATCACATCGACTGTATGGAAGAGTAGATAATTCGTGAGAGACATCAGGTACATGGCTCTTGACCTAAAGACTTTTGCTCTTGTAAGAGGGATGTTATTCATAGTCGCAATAATCGAACTGTCGTCCTGTGATTGGATATATGCAACACACTATGAATCCCATATGCACAGTCCAATCACAGCACGACAGTCGATCAAACCGTCACGGCTGTGGATAGCACTCCTCTTCTTCGTTTGGCAAGAAATCGTGAGCAAAAAATAAAATTAGAATTTAGATTTTTAATGCAACAGGTTGGAATTAGAAGAGTATATCTGTCGCAGGGCTCCAAGTGTAGTTGTATTTTCCCACAGTTTCTTTGCAATCAAAATGAAACATTGAGGCTTGGACTTGTACCATTGTTTTGAACGCCCAGTTTGTTTGACGAGAAAACATAGGAAAAGAAATGAAAATTTGGAATTCTACGATAGGTTATGGAGTTGGAGCGGCTGTTATTAATGTAAGATTCCAAGTTCTATGATATTTTCCTCCAATTTCTTGGCAATCAAATGAAGAGCAAACAGTACATTTCATCAAATTTATTCATGCCTTTACCAAGTAGGATCGATGTTGTAATTAACTCTTTCGTCCTTCTTCCTTTTTATCCTTCCTAATTACTTCTCCTCTGCGCAGATTGTGGAAGAAAATGGATGCCGAAGCCAGTTTTCTTCAATTCAGAGACAGAGTGAGACAAAGAATTCCTCTTTCCTACGAAAGTCCAGCTTCAAACGACAGAACTCCAGCTTCAAACTGGACGGAACGTATCAAAGTGACGATTGGTATACTGCGAGAAAGATCAACTGACGTGTGTATTTTTAAGGTTCCAAATGAACTTCGAAAAGTGAATGGAGATGCCTATAGCCCCCAAATCGTCGCGATTGGACCTCTTCATGAAGGCGAACACGACCTGCTAACTATGGAAGAGCATAAATGGCGATACATGCTATTTTTTCTTCAACGAACAACAAATGAACACAATACCTTGGATGACTGTAGCAAGGCCATTTTAGATGTGGTAGAAAGAGCTCGAGAAAGCTATGCACAAGACATCAAATTCAACAAGTATGAGCTTGCTGAAATAATGCTAGTTGACGGTTGCTTCATACTGGAACTTTTTCTCAGGTGCTCGGACCCACATACCGAGCCAGAAGATTCCATAATCCATAACGATCGTATGGTTTCTAATCTACAACACGATTTGGCACTCCTCGAGAACCAGATTCCCTTCTGTATTTTGGAGAAATTGTTCTACATTGTTTACCCAAATAGACCTTGTCCTGCCTCCATCACTGAGCTTGCTCTCTCCTTTTTTCTTCCTGCTTTTAAGCTAAACAAAGAAGAAATAAAAAACAAATGCAGCTTTTTATGTGACAGCCATTCACATTTACTTGATCTTTTGCACAAATTTTACCTCCCCCCATATCCCAAGAAGGACCAACAAGGCAAAAAATCATTCCATGCGCCACAGCAGGATGAACTGCGCCTGCCTCTCACATCGGACCCCATTTGTGAAGATGACACAACGGTTGAATGTTGGAGCTCGGCACAATTACACCCAGGAGGGGAGAAATCTCGGCAACTCACAAAATGTGCCACAGAGCTTTTAGAGGCTGGAATCGAGTTCAAGAAGAGGGAGGAGGCGCATTTATTAGAGATAGGCTTTGACGAAGACGAAGGAGACGTTAAAATCCCACCATTGCACATTGATGAAAATACCAGATCTCTTCTTAGGAACCTAATTGCTTTCGAGCAATGCAGCCTTGGCAAAACAGGGACAACACATTACCTCCTATGCCATCCTCCTAGGACGTCTTATCCAATCCTCTCCAGACCTCGAACTACTTCAGAAGGAAGGGCTCGTAACATACGATTGGAAAGAGGTTGAAGATGTATTGACTTTCTTCAAAAATATCTCGAGGGGTGTTGTTCCAAAGGCCTTTTATTTTGGTGAGTTGTGCCAGAAAGTGAATGCATACCAAAAGTCGTGGTGGCATTGGCACAGACTTGAGGCACATCTGAAGTTCCAGTACCATCTGTATATGGTGGCATTGAAACGCGATTATTTCTCTACTCCATGGAGCTCCATAGCATTCCTTGCTGCCTCACTGCTTCTCGCTCTCACTATTGCTCAAACCTACTATGCTGCTCGCTCTTAGAAGCTACCCATATGTTTTACTAATCCTTGATTTATTTCTTCAATTTGTCCCCTAACTCAGCATATCTGAAGCATATGTGTGTCTGCTTTTAAATTTTATGTTAAATAAAACCATCGAGCCTAGTTGGTTGTGTAAAAGTATTGGAATTATTTGTTGATCCATGAACTTGGGTTTCCATATAATTTGGATATTCAGTGAAATATTCTCCTGCAAAGCAAAGGAAAAGGAAAAGTGAAGGAGAGTGAGTGCATACTGATAATGTAAGGATGGGCTTGTACGTCCATATAAGGCTATTTACAGTAGTAGTCAATTGGACTATCATATATAATTATAGTCAAGATTTGCACGACCCTTAAGACGAAACTGAGTCTCTAGGCCCTTCAAGATATGCTCAACCCTTAACACAGATTGCTAATATCTCAATTACAGTCAAGATTGGAAGAGGAGGAATAAAAGCCTAAGGCACTGCGCACAGCTTTGATGAGAAGAATTCAAAATCGGCTAACCTGATGTTGGCTTCCACCAAAAGTTCTATGCCATCAGTCATTCCTCAAAGGACTGGCCACAGATGGATGCATTCTTTTCGGGAAGATGAATGCTTGATTTAGCCCTTTTAAGCTTAGTTTGTGTTGCAAGCAGGTTGCACAATATAGATCAGTATCCTGAGGTATGGAAGTGCAATTATATATATCTGGATTACTTAACGACTTCAAATTTAAATAATGTCAACAATATGATTACCAAAAGGAGTTAATCTAGCTGTTGAGTTCGGCTCGATGTTCTAGGGGTGTTATTACTCATCTTTTATATGCCAATGACACCAATTTTTTGTGCTGCGGTAAAACGAACAAATTCAGTGTTTGAGAGGTATTCTTTCATGCGTTGAAGCTGTGACGGGGTTGGAAATTAATTTTTGTAAAACTAAACTTGAAAAGTAACTCTTCATTAACTTCAATTTAAGAGGAGTTACGCTATATTGAAACAATGGCCTTCCTAGCATTCAGGATATACTCTGTTCTATTTTTTATTTTATATTTTGTTGGATGTAGTGAAGGATTTTCCAAGGAATGAGATACGATGGCTTCACATTTTGAGTTGATCTTGCGGATTTTCATTGTACAACTGATAGGCATAGTTTGGACTATTGACGCTCCCCTTCTCTGAGTTTTCCCCATATCATACTGTCTATTGGGCGTTTCCCATGTGTATAGCATCCATTTTACTCCAGTTGGTAGAAAAGAGAGAAATGGGTTTTTCTTCCGCCACATTGTATCTGTTCCCCTTTAGGCCTTAGCTGAAGCTTTCCCTGTGCAGACAAAGTGGGTTGGTGGTTAATATATTGTCATTTCTAATTAATAATATATTGCACAATTTTTCTCATACTGCATTGGCCTTGCTAATCTGTTGGTATTGTGCAAATAAATGCCTTGCAACAAGGAGTTTCTTTGCTTGATACATGGACTACCGGGCAAAGGACATAAGCATCCTTTTTTGCAGAGAGGATATTGTCATCTTTTCATTCATACTGCCCCTAACTAGGGCTTCAACTTGGGTAGGTTAATTGAGAGGTCAGCCAGGTTCAATCTCAAGTATAAAACCTTTAGCACAAACCTAATCCAACTTGAGCTTCCTCAGTCAGTCAGTCTATGTTCAATCCATGCTCAGGTTGGGTGGGCTCATGTTGGGTTTGGGTTACGCAGTTGAGCAGGTTGAGGGCAAGTTGAGCTAGTTAAGCAAGTAGCCTTGTATTTTTTTGTTTTTGTATATATATATTTTTTAATTATAGAAAACCTACTTCATCAATGAATAAAAATGCATTTTTGCTTATGCCTACAAATTTCAATCATCTAAATTTTGTTGGTTAAGATGGAATTCATGTTAATTCAAAAGGTAATTTTTTTTTAAAAAACTAAGTAAATAAAATCATCAATAATTAAGCAACTGAATACCAATAATCAAACAACACTTAAGAATTCAAAACACCAACATACATATAACTGAAGCACGTAAGAAACCATTTTAAAATCCATTATTCAACATATATTTTATATATAAGTCGGGTTTGGGTTGCTTGATCCCTCTGCCCAAGCCCAACCCAGTGTATAAAAACTAGTCCAAGCGCGTCCCATTGACCGGGTTGGGTTTGGGTTGGGCGGGCTCAGTCGTCCAAGTAGCAGCTTTAGCCCTAATGTTGTAGTTATGACTTGTGAACCGTATTTTGCTAGTCATCCTATTCTTTCGGTGATAGGTTTTGAGGTGACTTCAGTTTTGAAAATATAAGAATTCTTATCTTCAAATTGATAGGTTGGGATCAATCAATTTGAGGGGTCTGACTACCTTAGGCGAATGGTTTTAGACCAATGGTTTTAGAGTTAATTGAAATATTGAAAATTTTGGTTTGGCCAGATCGAGTTGGACATAACACTTATAATTTGATTTTTATTATATGTACATTTTTTTAAAAAAAGAAAAAAAAGAAAAAAAGAAGCTAAACATGCATAAGGAAAACACACACACACACACTTTATTATATGTACATCTTTTTAAAAAAAAGATAAAAAAAACAAAAGAAAAGCTAAACATGCATAAGGAAAACACACACACACACACGAGCGCATGAAGAAGCCTACAAAAATAATATAGAAAAGAGATCTAAAAACTCATAAAGTTAACCTCCACTAAACCTCCAAGAGGTCTAGTTTTTGAAGGAGCAGTAGAGCTTTATACACTTTAAAAACCAACCTTGGCTAGCCGATGTGGGCAAGGACGGTGTTAGGAATTTAGATGAGGTGAGCCAAATTTCTAATTTCATGAAGAGAGGGGTATGAAAAAATAAAAAAAAAGGAATTTTATAAAAAAGAAATTCAATAAAAAGATAGGGGTATAAAAGAAAAATAAAGGGGTTTTAAAAAAAATATATCAATTTGGGCAAATTTGTAATTTAATAAAGTTGAGGATATAAAATTTCTAATCAGTTTGGGAAAATTTCTAATTTCTAATTTAATAAAGTTAGAGTCCCACCCTGGCCTCTATGTGGCCCGTCATTGGATGTGGGACTTTACACCTACCAGGGACGTTGGCTAGATTTGTCCATTTTGTTCGAATTTGAAATTTGTGATTCTCCCTATATTAGAAAACGCTATGAACTCATGAAGAGTTGGATTAGTGTTTTTCTTATGTATTAAGAAGCAAAAGATTTTATTTTTAACTTCTTATTTATTGGAGTTAGCTACCGACCAAGTTTATCTTAAACATTTATTGGGCGGTGGCTTTTGTCTGTAATTGTAATAGCTTATTTTTTATTTATTTTTTTAATTAATAAAATGGTTTTCTTTTGTTGATAAAAAACAACAACAACAACAACAACAACAACGTAGAGTGGGCGATGAGTGACTAACCGAACCAAAACTTTGGATACCCTTATTAGCAAAAAAATTAATATAAATAAAAGAAAATGCTATGATATGTCTTCTTGGCTTGATTGATTCAATAATCTTATGTTCTCTAATTGAAATGATTTCTCAGCCTATACAATTCCATGGGAAATGCGTACATTACGGTATTATTGTTCTGTCTAATTGATTCTTCAATATAATCATTAGGCTGCTAGAAGTAGGTGATTTTAAGAAAAATTTACGGCATAAAATGGGGGTAAAATTTTTTTTTTCTTTGGTAATGTAAATGGGGAGACTTCCATTGTTACCACACCACCGACATTTTTTGGGTGGCTGTATCCAACCTTTTCCATGGGGACTAGGAGAAAGATTCTCATCTCCTAACCAATCTTGGCATTCATAATCATGTAAAATGTGACAAATTTTTCTTTTTCCAATTCTTGTCTTTGCTTTGTGTTGACTTTTCTTCGGTTCCAGATCTAATTGGCAATCATGGAAAAAATCCAATGAATTGAAGGAGCATAAGTCCAACTCAAAGAAATATGATATGCCATAAGTCTAATCATAGAACATTTCACTGATAAGACATGTTCTGCAGCCCTGCCCCATTCTTGATCTTGAGCGTGCCTACATTTTTCCATAATGAAACCGCGTTAGGTTGTATAAAGGACAAATCCTTATCATAGATTCCTAGGGCTTTGAAATATTTTCTTCTAATGAGAGTGATGGCTCTCAATGATGGGTTAAGTTCATTTTGCCATTTTACCCAACTTCGAAAGGTAGATTTGACAGGTTTGTTAAGGGTCTATTTAGTTATCAATGTAGAAATTAAACAATCATAAGTATTTTACATAGAATTTGACGAAACAAATCCATAAGCTCAAGTGAGATTATTTTAAAATTTAGAATCTCATTATAGCTGATATTATAAAATCAATTTTTAAAAATTCTTGAAATATCGATCACTATAATTTTACACTGCACATACCCCCACATACAAACAAGCAAAGTTGAAATGAAAACCTATGCATTTATGTAGATCCCTACGCCTTCATTGGAACTAGATATACCATTAGACCCAAAGGCCTTTGGTGTCTTGTTGGCTTAGACTTTAAGAATATTGATTGCAACATAAATAGTGGAAAAGAGTGCGTGTATTTAGGTTCAAGCCAGTTAAATTATAATTAAATTATAAAAGTGGAGTTATCTTTCTTTCTTTTTTTCATTATAAATAAATGGGGAAATTAGGTAGAAGGACATTTCCAATATATCATAAAGCATTAAGTCCTGGCAATCTTTTTCTCCAGCCAGAAGTCCACTTAGGTGCAAAACGGTCCCCTTCTTTGGTTTTTTTAGTATTCAAATACCACTTATATCCTTCCTTCAAGGGTTGTAAATACCATATCATTGACATTAATCAAGGAAGGGGGGGCGTTAAACAAGGAGGGGGATTCTTTATTCATTTATGCCCAAGATTTTCGCAGCATTTATGGGAATTCCCATCTTTATCCATTTCAACATCTCGCTGGGGCATTTCAATAACAAGGTGCTTTTACACGAAATAATTATACTGGAAGACCACTCATATTTAGTGTAATTGTTTCAACATCAGTAGGAAAAACACAGCTACATACAAATGGGTGTGATGTTGAATCAATCCCGTGTTACTATTTTCTCACCATTTTGTGTAACTATTTCATATTTACCCCAATATACAAAGCCACCAAAAAAAAAAATCTTAAATTACACTCAAAGTAACTGTCTTCCTTTACAAAATAGTTACACAAAATGCGATAACTTATAGAAACGAGAATTTGAAATGAAATGAACTAAAATTGATTACAATTAAGGCATAGTTCGGTTTGCGTGAATGGAATGGAGAGGAAGGAATAGAATAATTAAAATCATGGACGGAGCTAAGCTCCTTGAAGGGGGGCAATTGCCTCCCCTAGTTTTGTAAAATAAAAGTTTTATGTTTTGAATTTTTTGATATTTTAGATTTGTCTCACCTCTTTTCTTCTTCATTTTTTTTTATTTTTTATTTTTTCCTTTCTCAATTCCCACAATCTCTCATATCACTAAAAGAGACTTAATACTCTCTTTGATGTCTCCTATTGAAATATGATTTATCAATGAATTATAAATTTCTGAAAGATTTTTTACCTTAAAATCATAAAATAAAATAAAATATTTTAACTAAAGCTTTTTCAATTTTTAGAATAAGGATAAAGTATTAACAACCAACCAAAGTTTGCCCCTCCTGAAGAAAATTCCTGACTCCGTCTGTAATTAGAATATATGATCATGTCATTCTAATGTCTAGTACGGGAAGAAAATAGAATGAGAGAGATCAAGTGGGATCTATGTATATTTTGTAATTTCATTCTTTAATGAGTAGGAATGGCCATTCTTCTTGATTTGAGGACGAATGACTATTCCTTTTTTAGAGAGAATAGGCTCCCATAGAAAGGATGACCATTCCATTATTTAGTGTTACTAAACTGTCTCTTTTATTTTATTTTTTGGCTAATGGAATCATTTTATTCTCTCCCATATTCACTCATAACAAACACAGCCTAAGTTATTGTTTTCAGCAATAGAAATCATTCCCACTTGTTAAAAAAGACATTGTAATGATGGATCCAAGCAATGACAAATATATATATATATAGTTTGTAGCTATGAAAGAAAATCATTTCATAGGAAACCAATGTTGAAGCTACTGTTCACACCAGACAGTTCACAATTGTAATTAACAGCTCTTACCCAGTATTTTGGAGGAAATTTCCTTCTTCTTTTTTTTCTTTTTTTTTTTGGGGGGGGGGGGGTGTTTGGGGTTGTCCTTCTATATTAATTTCAGAAATTGACTCTGGCACCATCCTTTAAAATGGCATGCTGGGATGATGGCTTTGGCAAGAAAAATTGTTTTCTATACTTATTAACAACATGACATAGGTTTCCATAAAAATAATAAAATAAAATAAAAAACCCAACATGACATAGTTTTCAAGATGAACATATATTGTCAAGTTGACATTATGAATTTCATATTATATATTCTCTAAGGGTTGGCTCGAATTCTCACAAAGGTAGGGTGTAAAATTGTTGACAATTAGCTTGAATTTGTGAATGATTCATGCAGTTATTGGGTAGTACTCAAACTGAATGATTGACACCCAATCCGATCAATTGAATAGGTGTGGTCAAAGTTTGGATTGTTCTTAAGCCATGTTTGTTTGGTTGGAATGGAATGAAATCACATTCCAATTCATTCAAAACAATGTGTTTGAATGAGATAGTTAGATGATAATGGAATCAAATAGTAGTAGTAAATTATAATGATATTCATTTTACAGTGCTTATTTTAATCTCATTCCATTCCAAACTATTTTGAATATGAAATCAGATTTTACTCGTTGTTTGGTTGGAATGGAATGAAATCACATTCCAATTCATTCAAAACAATGTGTTTGAATGAGATAGTTAGATGATAATGGAATCAAATAGTAGTAGTAAATTATAATGATATTCATTTTACAGTGCTTATTTTAATCTCATTCCATTCCAAACTATTTTGAATATGAAATCAGATTTTACTCCCATTCATTTCATTCCAACCAAACAAACATGACTTTAGTGTAATGTGATCACTCAATTGAATCCACAAACATCCGGCACAAATTTCGTTTCCTATTCCATTTTGGACTCAGATCCTAATTTGGGTGGGGCTCTCGATTGTGAAGTGAGGAGTGACTCTCATGGCTTATTATTCATTAGTGCCAACTATATAATAGATTTATTGACGTGTGCCTTAAAAGCACTTTGTTAAGATATATTTAAAGAAACAACATTTTGTTAATGTGCATGTATCCTCTTTTTGGTGGTCACTAACATGATAATTAATTGGAAAATACTATAAACAATACTTAATTATAACACCTGACGTGTGATTTTTTAACTATGCTTTAAAGGGGAATTTGATTCGCTCACACAGCAAAAAGGAAAAGTACTTTTGCACGAGTATGCAATACCTTTTTTTTTCTTTTGTGTGTGTCACAAAATTCAATGCCGTGATGTGATTTCAGATGAATTTTGCATATACAATTTCCCCGAACTTCTTTGTTTTTTTCTGTTTTAGGATATAATATGAAGTGGTCATGGAATAGTTTCAAGCCATAACGACACTTATTGCCGTTTAAACTAGGAAATAAAATAGAACAAATTAAGATAAAACAAATGACACCTAGCTAGCAATAAGCTTAAGGGCCCACTAAGGATAAAAATTCCAAATAGATCGACAAAAAAATATATATATTTAAAACCTATTGACAACATTTACGTGAAATATCTATAATCTAGGCACCCATAAAAAGTTAAAAAGGAAAAGGGAAGAGATTGACATGCATGATGGATAATTTCATATTTATATATTGATCTTAGGATTGTGTTGCCGTGTTGGATATAATATGATTTGGTACGTAGGCTTTTTGTGCAATTGAAAAAGCTAGATATCTTTCCTACACGTTTTGAAAAAGCTAAATGAGGTGAGGGTTTTCTGCTTGCACATTTTGTTTAGTAGCCGAGGATTAGGGTGTAATTTTAGAATATTTTTTAATTTAATTGTGGGTCCGTGTAAGTGAGTAGAGTAGGGTAGAATTATACATTTTACAAAAAGTTGGAACATAGGTAATATCTGGGTAAGGTTTGGTGTTTGCAAAACAACATCATGATAGTGTCATTTGGACTACTAATCTGAAATCAGTTCAGTTCAGGATGTTTTTTTGGTCTTTTGATCCGAACTGTCCATTGATTTAATGGACAACTCGGATAAAACTAGCACAAGTATTGATTTTTTGCAAACTGACACCAAATCCGTATCCATAGTATTTAGCCATTTCACCTAGAGAAATATTGATTAAATATCTTTTTCTTTTTTTTAATCATACCGATGTGAGGTTTTACAACCTTTTCTTCCTCCACGCCTTATCCACAAATCCTTCATATATATATATATATATATATATATATATATTGGTAAGAAAAAACACGTTGAGGGGAGAGGGTGGTGTCCCCACAGCACTGTATGAGCGTCCCCACATATGGGTCAGACACGAAGATGTAAATCCTGAGCTAAGGCTTGCCTCACCTCACCTCACCTAGTGGGAAGACCCGAACTCTAAAAACTTGTTTGCCTCACCTCACCTCACCTAGTGGGAAGACCCGAACTCTAAAAACTTGTTTGGAGGGCCGAGCTCCAACCACTCCACTTACGAGCTTTGTTGGTTCAGATGGCATTGAAGAGTTCAATTAATGGCTGGTTAATTTGGACTTCTAATTAAACAGCTAACGCCTCTTCTTTCTTTTTAAAGTTGGGGTCTTCTAATAGATTAAGAATTTGATATTGAGTTTTTAGTTTAAAAAGTTGTCAATGAAATCATTTTGGTAATTTTATAAGCAACTTTTTAATTTTCAATATTGATCATCCAAAAACCCTTTTGACAACCTAAAACACCTTAACACAGTGCTAATTAAGTTGTAAAATACCTCAGGCCTCAGCCCCAAATCTAAGCTCCTTCTAATATGAGACGACATCGCACAGTCAAAGACTTTAGCCTCTTCTACTTTCATGAAGGAGGCGATTTGGACTTCATTACCTTGTTTTAAAGTTGGGGTCTTCGTCATCTACCCAAAAAAACACAACAAAGGGGCATCATGTTTCAAAGGAGATCGATGTGACAGTGGCCAACCAAGAGATTTACGAATGATTAAAATGCATAAGTTTGGCATGGGCTTTGAACTTTTGATACCGTAATGCATGGGATTTTTAAAAAAGCTACAACGGAAATCAACTTGACTAAGGGCGGAGTCTGGGATTTTTGTTTGGAGGTAGCACATAATTGACGAGGGAGTAGCACGCACTTGCTAGGTAATGAGAGATCCAAATACACATAAGATCATGCATGGGATTTCACGTACATTGTGAAGAGGGGTTTAAGTATGCATGAGGGAGAAAAACTTCCATGTAATTATGACACGACTGATGTGGTGTCACAAGTTAATAAGAGAAGAGAAAAGTGAGATTATCAAAATACATTTTAACCTTATAATCCCACTTTTCTCATCTCTTATTGACTCATAATTAGCACTAGGTGGCCGTGTCATAATTACATGGAATACTCACTTATACATGAGGTCATGCATGCTTCACAAAGATCGAGGAATCCATGTGTGCATGGGAGGGGTGGGGAGAAGGGTAGAACCACTCTCCTAGATTTTTTTAATAATATCAAATTCAACCCTCCTAAATTTTATTTTGCTCCCAAAATTTGACCCCTTCTTGTAAATTTGACCCTTCCACAAAAGGCAAAAGTAAAAATCTTTTTTGTTTTCTAATTTTTAGTACTAATTTTTAAATAACGTAGTACAAATTTGACCATTTATTTTACTCCCAAAAAATTTGACATTTTTGTTAATTTAACCATCCTATAAAATTGAAGAGTCAAAACCCATTTTGTTTTATATAATTTAGTCCTAATTATGTTTAGGAAGAAATTACACTCCCCCCCCCCCCCCCCCCAAGCTAACAAAACCACTTTCATAGTAAGTCAATACATTACCTTTCGAAGGCTAATTTTCTAGATCCAACCATGCATGCATGTGCCTGGGATCGATCATGCATGGTTCCTACATGCCTCTCAATGAAAGGTTGAGGTACGCATGAGGTCATACATGGGATCTCACATGCTTTGCAATGAGAGAGGTTCACATGTGTATAGGGTTATGCATATGCATGTTGCACATTTTTTGTAATAAGGGATCCACGTGGATGACCCCAATGCTGTGTTTGGTTATATATGATGTTTTATTTCAATTTTGGGTTTTATTTTTAATTAAGGACATAAGAGGTCTTTTAGCATTCAGATATAAGAATTGAATGACATATGATTAATGCATCACGTATAACCAAACACAGCATTTCATTTAGAGTATGTTCGTGTTTTTACAACTTCCATTTTTTTTTTTTTTTTTTTTTTTTTTTTTTTTTGTGTTGGTAAGTGACAACTTCCATTAGTGGAGTCATGGAAAAGGGGACGGAGTGTAATTTTTAAAAATATTTGGGTCTACTTGTATTTTCATCAAAGGATAAGGCCATCGTTTGAGTGTAATGTAGCCTTATTTAAATTGGTAATTTTGTTCGTTGAGTACGTAATTGTAATCCTTTGCCATCTCCACTATATACCTTCGTAGCTAGGCTCAAGACCACCTATTGTAGCTTTGTAGGAGGCTATATATTGCGACGGTGCCACCATAAAAATTCCTAAACAATTTTTACTACCTTTAAATTTTTTAAGGTTTTATGAAAATATAAAAGATTTTTATGAAAACTGGCCGTGTGGTCTATTAGAAAACATAATTTAGAACAATTTTGTTGAAAATTTTTTTTATCCAAATTTATTGTTTAAGTGGACCTTTTGGCCATTTACAGTATTTGATTCATTTTTACGAAAAATTTGGTCAAAAAATCAACTTAAATGATGGTTTTGAATAAACTTTTTTTTACAAAATTGTTTAAAATGATGTTTTTAATAGGCAACACATCCAGTTTTCACGAAAACTTTTCATTTTTTCATAAAACCTTAAAAAGCTTAAAGTATGTGGAAGGTGTTTAAAAATTTTTGTATTTACAATAGCCTCCCTTTAGCCTTAAATCTCGGTTTGGTAGATCTTCGAACAAGCCTTGGAAACTGTAGTTGTTGTTGAAGCAAAAATATGCCAACATTAATTCCAATGCGCGTAGCATACAAAACCGTGATTCTCTCTCAAAGAATAACAATACCGTGATTAAAGGCTTTTGATTACTGAGAGAACGGGATCGTGGTCATATCTGTAACGGTGAGAGAGTCAGAGAGAAGTGTATGTTCTTGACCAAAAAAAAAAAAGGAAAAAAATGAAGAGAAAGAAAGAATTGGTCAGAGAGAAGTGTATGTTCTTGACCAAAAAAAAAAGGAAAAAAAGAAGAGAAAGAAAGAATTGAAAAGAGATAAGCGAAAGAGAAGTAGTTAATTACTCATAATGAGCTGTAATCTAATTTTAATTAATAGGATATACATATATATAGGATGATGATCAAGTAAGCGCGTGTTGATATAATTTACATCAATTAATATTGTCTATATATATCTATATATATATATATATATCTTATATCCCATTAATGCATAAGGTACAATTCTCAATGCAGGTGTTGATGTAAGTTATTTCAGCATGTGCTTACCCTGATCATCATCCTATATATATATATATATATATATATATATATATATATATATATATAGTGCTGATCATGTGCTGGATATCCCGGAATATCCCGTTCGAACACGACCATCCGTGGATGACACGTGCACATTCACGCGTGTACGCATGTTGCTCGCGGATGGCTGTAATCGAACGGAATATCTCAGATATCCCATACATGATCAAAGTGTTATATATATATATATATATATATATATATATATATATATATATATATATAGTACATTTAGGATGTGATCCAATGGTCCAAAGATGTAATGGAAATCCAATTTAGATCGAGCATTTCTAATTTCTAACCGTGAGGCGAAGCTATTTTTTGCCTCATATGTGAAAAGTAGGTGTGCCAATGGGTGATGCGCGCATTTGGTGAGGCAATTATGGCTTGAGGCAAATCTTGAGTTATATTTGCCTCAATAAATTATTCACATGCAAATCTTCCACATCATCCTCCAAGAAATGGTTGGTGATTGAGGGAAAGGTAAGTGATGCAAAAAAAAAATGTGTTTTACATGCATTGGAGTAGTTACTTTTTTCATGTAATGTATTTTTACATTATAATGATGCAAAAAATGCATATAGTCCTCATGTAGTCAGGGATGCTCAGTTTGTTAACCATATTTAAACGGTTACACGTCTGTATATGATTTTAATATAAGCCTTGCCAAGTTGGTCAAGAGCATAGTCTTGCCACGTTTGTGTATGATTTTAATAAACATTTGGATGCTTTTCCTTAGATTTAGCTTGATGTTGTATTTGGGTGGTGGTTCTTGTTTGTGATCGATTAATAAAAATAGTTTTCTTTCTTTTCTTTTTTTTGATAGGAAGACAATATATATATTAATGAGAGAAAAGATACAAATCAGTTTGGACTTTATCCCGAACACATAGGAATCTCATCCATCTAAATAGTGATATCAGTTATATTCTTAGCATATCTAGCAAGAAAAAAAAAACGTTTTCTTTTACTGATTAAAAAACCAAGAACAAAACAAAGGCTTAGCCTCAATATGGGTTTTATCCCAATTACCTAGCTATATCCCATGTGGTGGAGGGTGGATAATTAATATGGTAACGTAAAACAAGCCACGATATTTATAAAATATTATTATGTTTACATCAGAGGAAAACATAAATTAGGCATGTTACCATGTCCTTTATTGAAAATTGTTAAAAGGAGCATGGAAAGTGGCATGCAAATTTTCCTTTCGTTTTCAGGGCCAGCTGTCAAACAAGGCCCAGCGTGCTAGACACAACATAATTGGGGCATATGAAGCCACCCCAGTCAGAATATTTCCTGTGCTCTGGAGGCATCATCGCCTCCATTGTACCGAAAAGAAAAAAACAAAATCATAGAGGAGCACGTTCTTCATGTTGTAAACAAACTCAATTTGGTATTCGATTGCATTTATGTTGCAATTAATATTAATGTTAAATCAACTTTCTTGCATTGGAACCATATATAGCCCTCTGAAGGTCACTAAAAACTATATATATATATATAAAATAAAAAATTTCACCTCCCCCTGGATAGGGAACTTGATTCTTCAGAAGCCTGTGAAACTGTCCTACATGTGGGGAGAATTAAAGCCACCAATTTGGGTAATCTTGCTTAAATAAAAGACAAGAATCAAAATCAATCCATTGGTTTGGGCCGTTTCTCTCATCTAAACAACTTATTTTATTGTGATTTTTTTGCGGGGAATTGTAGCAGAAGTAATTCTACCACCACACACAATAGCTACTTTAATTTTACTTTATGGCCATTAGAACATCTCCAAGAAAGATAGCTATTTTTTCTCTATTTTTGAGAACTTGATGAAAACTCCTCCTTATTTAGCTAAGGAAACCAAGAGGCTGGACTAGTTAAAATAAAGAATTCCCTATTCAAGTGAGGGTTCCAACAGATCTAACTATTTTATCCTCATAAAACTAGTTATTTTTTCTCTATTTTAGATAAGAAAGTCAAGAAAGCAAGCTAATTACATTTGGAGATCAAGTCTCAAAGGACCTAACTAGGGTTGTGAGGGTCGGTTTGGAGTAGTTTAGACAGAAATTATTAACCTAACCCACTCATAGCGGGTTGCAAATTTTTCAACCTGCCGCCAAACTGTAAGTGCTATATACCGATGGGTTAACTAGTACTTTAGGCGGTTTGTCATTAACGGTTTAGGCGGGTTTGGCGGGTTGTATCATGCCCTTAATTTCTAGTTGGGGCATTTCTAATATATTGGGCTTTAGTTAATTAGTACGTTGTAAATAAATTAATAAATCAAGAAAATATAATTATTTAAGGTGGTTATATTTTAATTCCAAATATGAAAATTATGATTTTATGATAAAAAATACTTGATCAATGTTGATATAATTAGTGATAGTTAATGTTATTAAACGTTGAAGGACCCAAAACCTAACATCCTAGCAAAGTACTAATAAGATAATACATTATTATGAAATTAAAGACACTTGATTTTTATAATTTTATACATATATTATTAAAGGCGGGACGGTTTGGTTTATTGGTAATTTGATAAAGTTCAATCCACCAACCAAACCAAACCACCAATTTCATTGCTCAATCTGCCCAAACCGCTCCGCCTAACCTCTCAACTGCTTGGGTCGGTGCAGAATGGAGCGGATTGGTTTGGTTTGGCAGATTGAACGATTTTTTGCTCTTTCCTAGATCTAACTATTATAGCTAAATAGCTAGCCTCTTGAAGATGTTACTACTCTCTACTTTTATCTTAAAAGTTAAAATAACGTAACTAGCCTTTTGTAGATGCTCTTATGTATGCTAAGTCTTGTTGTGTGTCAAAGAGTGTGTGTGTGTGTGCGCGCGCACGCGCGTGTATATATATAGATACATTTAATATATTTAACTTTATAATAAAAGAGAATAAGCGGGTTTATTATAGAAACACTATTCTAGCTACAGGAAATTGACGGTTTTGCCCTGGTTTATTATAGGTATTGCAATGATACCAAGTTGGTAGTCAATGTGTATCATGTTGATAGTCAGTTTTTAACAAGTTGACAAGCAATAATGTAACATAGCATTACCTTTGAAAGCCTAAATATAATATGACTAACTAGCAAATAACATTAAGCCCGTGCATAGCACGTTCTTCACCCTAGTATATAATATATATATAGATATATATAGATATATATTTTGCCAAACGTGGATATTGTAAATCTTCACCCATCCACCGTGTAAGGTTTGGACTCAGATTAGTTTCACGCATTGTACAATTTACTTATAACTGTATACATCCAAACTCCAAAGGGATTAAAATTTGAATTCAAGACGACAGTTCTAAAGCCCATGAATCCGTCGCGTGTTGATTTTTTATTTATTAACAATTTTCAATGTTTTATTATAATGAACTGATGGAGGAGTACAGCAAATGGTTTTTTCCTTTTTTTCTTTTTTTTTTGGATAAGTGATAACACGACAAATGACAAATGTTAAACAGGCAGATTTCAATACTAGCTAGGAAGTCATGTCAAGCTCTCTAGCTATGGGGCCCGGCCGTGGCATACAGAAGAAGGGACGCGGTTAGGCTAGGAGATCAATCCCAAAACACGGTTTTCAAGTGTCCATTGATTTTTACATGTGGTGTGCATGTGAAAATATTGAATTGAATTGACCAATCACCATGCAACGAGCAAACCTTCAAGAACTCAAAGCTTCTTCTATAAATAGCCTCCCAAAGGATGGAAATGAAAATCACAGAAGAGTGAGGAAATTAAAGGGGATCGGAGTTAATGGGGAAGATGGGGTTGATCAACATAGGATTTCTAGGGTTTATGTTTATGAGTAGCTTGATCCTTTGCAAGGCTCAAGTCCCCTCCACCTCACTTGAGTACAACTTTGTTGTAAGTGCTTATACACTACTAAATTAATTTAGTTCCATATGTGTTTCTGATTATTAACCATAAACGTGGTGTTTATGGTTCCGAAAGACTGCTTTGATCACGTACTTGGCAGTATGGAGGTGCAGTGCTTGCATGCTTAATCCCTTTCATGGATTGCACGCATGTGAAATGAGCACAATATATATATATATATATATATATATATATATACACATACATACATATAAGTTCTTTTATTATCAGGTACACCTGATTTAAATTATATGAGTTGTAACCGATGCATAAGTAGATTGTATCGTACAATTCTAAAGCTATGAATCTCCTTTTATTTATTTATTCATATATAATTCTATTTATTTACTTTTTGGGTTTTTGTATGTAGCTGGAAGAAAGTTATTTTCAAAGGCATTGTACAAACAAGAGCATGTTGACGGTTAATCGCAGTTTTCCTGGACCAGAAATTCGTGTCCACAAAGGGGATACTGTGAAAGTCCATGTTCAAAATAACGGAGACTATGGTGTCACCATTCACTGGTAAAAACAAATTTTTTTTTTTTTCTTATAACTATACTGTTAGGACCATTAGTTAATTTCCTTTTGTCAACACGAGAGAAAGACATGCTAAAACTAAGAAAAAAAAAATATTGCTGTTCACAGGCATGGAGTAAAACAACCAAGGAATCCGTGGTCAGATGGTCCAGAGGCCGTCACACAATGTTTGATCCAATCTGGATCAAATTTCACTCAAGAAATCATATTCTCTGACGAAGAAGGAACCCTTTGGTGGCATGCGCATAGCGATTGGACGCGAGCCACAGTCCATGGTGCCATTGCTATTCTACCCGATGATGACACCTATCCATTTAGCACTCAGCCTGATGGCGAAGAAACACTTGTTCTTGGTATATGATTATCTCCATAACTCTTTTTCGAATCTCTACTTACGCTAAAAAGTAGCTTGATCCCATCCATGATACACTAATATTACGGCCCAAGTAAAGTGGAAGTTTTATGTTGATATCAGCATGCCCTTGAGCTAGATGTTGAATACGGGGGGAATCGACTCCTACCCCGGCCTAATCTCTCTTCCTAGGAAATCTTTTTTCGTTTTAGCTATTTTGCCCAAGAAACTTATGACAAGTGTGACATCATCAAATTTATCATGTTGAAACCATTTTATAGGTAAAAATTTAACTAAAAATATGTTAATAAACATGGGTCCACACGTGCCCTTGATCATATTTTGTAGTTAAAATTACCCCTTAATGTAATTAAGTTACCACAAAATATAACCAATTATCACATGTGATATGGTACCCCAATTTTTTCATGAGGCAGCGTAGAAGGTTTTTTGTCGGTTTACGTGAGTACATAAACCATTAAACATGTGATACTTTTTGATAAAATTTTATATGCAGAACCTTTGAAAGGCTGTTCCAACTGGTCATGTCTCTCAAAATTTATTCAAGATCTTCTGAAATAACAGATGAATTCATGAACACACTTATGAGGGAACCCTCACAAAGTAGCCTTTCTCGTCCCATAATGCCTTTTGACTAATCCTACATGATTGTTGATCCCATTTCTTCTGTGAATGGAACTTGCAGCATCGTGGTATGATGAAGACGTGATGACAGTATACGACCAGGCCGCGAATTATACAGAACCAGACGTGTCAGATGCGTTCACCATCAATGGCCTAATTGGGAATTATACAAGTTCATGTTCCAACGGTATGCAACTCTATATGAAAAAGTTTTGGCATGAGCTAGAAGAAAATATAGCAGTCCGTCTAATCACGATTCAAAGGCTGTGATCGTGAATTAATCCATGCATGGTCTTAAATCTTAATCGTGATTGGTGAGATTGGATCTGAATTAATCCATGGTCTTAAATCTTAATTAGCTGACGGATCTCCACATAAAAGCCAAGCTTTCGTCCAAGTTGACATCCAAATATCAATCTGAAATATATCAAATTTGTCTGGAGGTCTTTTCGTAATTTGCCATGACTGGCTTCCTCTTCGTTTTTTAGGCATCATATCCATGCATAATGCATTTATCACCCGTCAAACAAAAAGAAGCACACCGTTCTAAACATAACCAGACCACTCATTTTTAGATTGTCTCTATTCCTTCGGGTTATCTATCTATCTATCTATCTATATATATATATATTATAATTAAAAGAAAGTGTGTTAGGTAGCACATCTCTCCAATGAAATGAAATGAAACTGAACTTTTATTATTTACGGTAATAAGAAGCTAAACAGAAATCATAGCTATTACTTCTTCGGCAATTTTTTTGGATTAAATTTTCCTATGATCTTGTTTGTTTTGGTAACTTTCACGTATTTACAACTTGAAAAATTATGCCATATAAAAATTTATTAGGATCCATAATAATGACAGGCATGCAAACACATGGTCCAACTATGGGCCCCACATGCAAGGGTGGAGGGAGTTGGTTAATAAGGCCCCCCACCAAAAAAATCACAAATTTGTCATATGGCATATTGACAAATATATATCATATCATTGTTCTCAATTATTTGTTTAGATGTCCCCACCTACAAGTTTTATGTTTTTTTGTTATCACCCCATGGCCCCATCTTGATGTACAAACAGTTCTACAAAGTTTGTCCATCAAAAGTGTATTTTTCCTTGGTCCCAACTCCCAAAACTAAAATTTTGATATATATATATATATATATATATATATATATGTAATTAACCCCATGTGAAGTATTTACTCATATCTTACCGGCCCCATTTGTAATACTTCTCCAAATAATGATTTCCAATTAGCTGTTGATATAAATTATATTAGCACGTTATCACCTGATCATCATCTTATATTTATTTAAATTTGGTATAAGGTATTAATTATTTTTAGTGAAAACACTTCTAATTTGAATTTGGTAGCTCTAATTCCACCTCACATTTTGCTGCACTATTTCATACTATAGTATATAATGATTTACATGATTACAAAAGATACATGGAGTGAATGCAGTAATCTGATCATTACCAATTCAAAAACAACCTCTTTCTACATCTTTTCCCCTTTCTCGGATAACTCTATCAACCGGCCTCAATATTTATTAAGGTATTCTCATAAAAATCCCAAAAAATGAAAAAAAAAAAAAGAGTTCAAAAGCAAATGGTGTAGTAATAAGGGGTGGATCATCATATATCCTATTTCATCTGATTATCATGAATCCATGTTCCAGATTCTACATTTACTATGACGGTTGATTCCGGCAAGACCTATCTTCTACGCATCGTCAATGCGGTGTTGAATGAAGCCATGTTCTTTTCAATCGCAAACCACACCCTCACAGTCGTTGGAATGGATGGAGCCTACGTGAAACCAATAAACGCCACGTACATCATGATATCCCCAGGGAACACAATGGACGTTTTGTTGACAGCAGACCAAGCTCTGAGTCACTATTACATGGCTGCCACTTCTTTCTCTAATGGCGGAGTTTTCGACAACACCATCACCACTGCGATTCTCATGTACAATGGCACTTACGACCCCCCATCATCTCCTTTCTTTCCAAACTCTACTCTTCCTAGTTACAATGACACTGATGCGGCAACAAGTTTCATGGATAGCATTAGGAATGTGACGACCGGAACCGTACCAAACCGGACTGTCCAATACAATATGACAATTGCTGTGTACGCAGATCAGGATGCTGGTACAAGATTTGCATCCATTAGCAACATAAGTTTCATTTTACCTTCTGATAATAATATCCTACAAGCCTACGCCAGGTATTCATTATTTATTTATTTATTTTTTGTTTTTCTGTTCCTTTCAATAATTCAGCTGTATTATTATTATTATTAAATACTACTCATTATCTTTGTCTTTCACAGTTAAATATGCACTTTTGATATATATGGGGAGATGATCTAGTGCGACCATCGAGGATAGAATGCATGGCGAGAGTCGTGCATGGCTTTCACGCGCATGCGTGTGTTTGTATTTGCCACACAAGACTTCCAGCCATGCGATCCCACCTGGACCGTCTATTTGAGACGGTCCGCACATGATCATTTTTGTCTGTGTATATATATCTACAGTTTAAATCTTCTAAAGGATCCTGATGATATAAAATACATGTAGGTTTTTAATACAAGCTCTTTATAATTTGTTACCTAAAAGGCCAAATTCTAATTACCCAGTAATCTATATTTTACATCCCCTACGTTTTGACAGTTAAATGAAAATAAAAGATTGAGATTAAAATTCCGCATGAAGCGGTATATTAGAAAATCCTAAAAAGTCATGAATGTGTGTGTAATATAGTTGGCTATGCACAAGTGCTTATGATTCGAAATTTTTACATGCAGCAATACAGATGGGGTTTACACTACCGATTTTCCTCTCGGGCCGAATGGTACACTAAGCAATGGGACAAGGGTGATCATGCTAAATCTAAGTGAAGTCGTGGAGATAGTGTTCCAAGGGACTGACGATGGAGCAGAGGATCATCCAATGCATGTGCATGGTCATAGCTTCTATTTACTTGGGTCGGGCGCTGGGACTAATACGACAGTTTATTACAACGAAACGACTGACTCAGACTCTTTAAACTTGGCAGATCCACCACTTCTTAATACTGTTTCAGTTCCTAAGTACGGATGGGCTGTCATCAGATTTGTTGCAAACAATCCTGGTATGTCACTTTGTTTAAGTTATTGCAACCATGACAAGTTTGAGCTTGGGCTGCCTTTTTTAACTTCAAAACTCTTACCTGCGATTCGTAATTTTTGAAATTAATAATTAGATTAATTAGATAACCTTCTCATGTAAGCAATTCATATATGCCAAAAATCAAGTTAATCCAAAACGGATTCATGCACTAGCTTGATGCATCAAGTGCATGCTTGATATTAAAAGGACTTTCGTATATGTATATAAGCGCATATAGGTACGTATAATAGTATGGAAGCTAACATGGATGATTTTTGTCAGGGGTATGGTTCATCCATTGTCATCTAGAACGGCATGTCACCTGGGGTATGGCAACGGCTCTTATAGTGGGAAATGGCACCACTGTTGAAACCAGCATGCTTGCTTCACCTAAGATGCCTACTTGTTGAGTTTCACGTACTGGCTATTTGGCTCCTTGAAGTCCTAGTTTACAGGAAATTCTTGCTTTCCACCTTTCAATGGGTTATGTTGGGTGAATAAATAAAATATGGTTTGAATAAAGTGTTGCAAGGCAGTATGCTCTTAGGTTGCTTAGGAATCCTCTCATATGCCATTGGTCAAACAGGTCATTGGCAATACGGAATCATTACTACTGATGTATTTTACAATGTATCGTTTCGAATTCAGACATTTTGAGATTGTAAGATAAGTTGATGTGACAATATAAGTTATCAAAAGCAATATGTTTTTTGTCACCGGCCGGAAGCTCTAAACATAAAATGCATGTGGAAAATCACTTATGGCACGTTTATTTGAAATCTCATTTTATTACATTCTAATTATCTCTGAATTTAATTACAAGATTAAATTATTGTGAGATTTGTGATTTGACCGATTGACTTTGTTGGTTAGACCACTGACCAAGTGATCCTCCACCTCAACAGATGTCCGGTCAGGGTCTAATAACTATGGATTATACTATACTTGATACTGCTTATGTTGTGGGTGTACTTAGTAGATTCACTAGTAAACCAAGTTTTGAACATTAAAATGTGATTGATCATGCAATGAGATACTTAAAAAGAACAAAAAAACTATGCTTTAGTTTGTTATGTAAGAAATATTTACCATAGAAGTTTAAAATATCTAAAAATTTCGGACAATATTCTCAATAAACTCTGTCCTCAGCAAAAAAGAAAAGAAAGAAAAACTTCTGCAACATGAGGCTGCCACGCAAACGGCAACAAGTCTGAAATTCTAAAGACTAACCATTCTGCTGACATATCAACTGAAATGCCATCATTACAACAGGGCATCTACACTAATCAAGAAAATTCTTCACTATTGAAAGGGCTAGAGGTTTCTACATCAGATGCAAAGCAGGAATCGAAGAGCTCCGTAAAAATGTCGATCCAGACGTTTACAGACACCATAAACAAAAACCAAATCTCTTCTAAATTCATTCTATTCATTTTTTGCGTATGAACAATGCCAGATACTACAAAGCCTGCATCTCCAAGTTAGTATGTTCAACATTATTTGTCGAGGAAGGTGCAGAATTCTGGTTGTCACCGGAAGCATTCATCTCTTGAATGGGGGGAGGGTTGACGACAGTCATTGGCATGACAACGTTATCTGAAAGGCGTCCTTGCATCTCCCTGTGCTCCTGACACAAGGCACACCAGTGCATGCAGCAGTGCACCATGCATGGGTCACAAGGCGAGTTCTGCATAGTCAGCAAAACGTAAGCATGACAAACAAAATGAACCCCCTTCCTTTTTATATAACTCAAAATTCCAGGCCTCTGGCAGCATAAATATCAATGAATCAGGTTTGAATCAGGTTTGAATCAGACATTGGTGACTCAAATGTCAAGGCATACACATGTTTGAAATTGTTCCAAAAATATTGAATAATAGTGAATTGAATTATAAATACAATTCAATACATATGTTCATATGTGTGTATATATATATATATATTTTGTTTGTCATGCTTACGTTTTGCTGATATATATATATCAGCAAAACTTAAGCATGACAAACAAAATGAACCCCCTTCCTTTATATATATATATATATATATCAGCAAAACGTAAGCATGACAAACAAAATGAACCCCCTTCCTTTATATATATATATATATCAGCAAAACGTAAGCATGACAAACAAAATGAACCCCCTTCCTTTTTATATAACTCAAAATTCTAGGCCTCCGGCAGCATAAATATCAATGAATCAGGTTTGAATCAGACATTGGTGACTCAAATGTCAAGGCATACACATGTTTGAAATTGTTCCAAAAATATTGAATAATAGTGAATTGAATTATAAATACGATTCAATATATATGTTCGTATGTGTGTGTGTGTGTGTGTGTGTGTGTGTGTGTATATATATATATAGGATGATGATCAGGTAAGCACGTGCTGATATAAGTTATATCAACACCCGCATTGGGAGTTGTACCTTGTGCATTAGTGGAATATGAGGTACATTGGACCAATGCAAAGGGTACAACCCCCCATGCATAGTATTGATATAACTTATATCAACATGTGCTAATGGGAACATAATCGTGTATATATATATAGAGGGTTGTTCAAGTGGGGGATATCTCGGACTATCCCGTTCGATTATGGCCGTCCGTGGATGACACACACATTCACCAACGGTTGTTATCGTACGGAATATCTGGGATATCCCGTACATGATCAAAGCTATCTATCTATCGATATATATATATATATGATCATGCAAGACTAACCATATTAAAATCTTATAATATGTGATGATGACAAAAATCTAAAATCCAATAGATCTAAAATCCAATAGATAGCACAAAGATCAAGATTGGATCTAGTGGGGGTTTGTGGTTTTTATTTTTTTATTTTTTATTTTTGGTGGTAACAAAGGCTTAAACCCACTACATTACCCCAAAAGTACTCTTGACTTTCAAAACTGTAGTGGAACGTCTTGTAAAAAAAACACATGTACCAGGTGCTCATCAGAAAATATAAGTAAATAACAAATAAATAATTGCAAGATTCAAATTTTAAACCCTAATGCAATCACACAGATGGTATGCACTGCACTTGCTACACTTTCAAGAATCACATTCAATGAGTGCCACACATACAACTTAGTTTTCCTAGATATCAGTGTACAACATACAAAAAAAACCTATGCCTGGTGTAACAATGCTGCGACATCAAGATTGCATTTATGAAAAAGGGTGCTCTAGGTTAAACTAATCTACAAGACAACATTTTTTTTATTTTTTTTATTTTATTTTATTTTTTATATCAGGAGGTTCCTCGGGATGCTTACGCACCTTACTAATCCCCCTGGGCACATGCAGTCCCCCCGTCCCACATGCACCGAGCAATTATAGGACATAGTCCATGGGGGTGGCCTTGAGGGGGAGTGGTGAGAGTTGAACCCAAGACCTCTTAACTGGAAAGAGGCTCTTGGAACAAGACAACATTTAAACATTATAATTATTTTTCCCCTCTGTGGGGGCAAAAAAAAGTGCAGGTACAATAACTACGAAAGTTTGTTGAGACTCTTTACTTGTGGTATTCTAACTATTCTAATATGCATAACCTTTTCTTTTGTAAATTTTATAGATTCCCTTATGTGTTAGAGGGGGTCTTTGGTTTAGTGCTTGTATATGTCTCATATACTTGGCTAAGCCCCTTTTCAATTATCAATACATACTTCACAAAAATAAAAATAAAAGTGCAGGTACAGTAATTAGGAAAGTTTGTGCTAGAAAATTTTTACGTGATTGTGTGCTTGCTAAGACACATGCAGCAAATGCACATTAGAGAATTTGAGATCACCTTGAGATGATATTTCTTCTGTAAGGATTGCCGAGCGAGCCCAGTATATATGCCACACATCCACCAAGCAAATAATAAACCCTCACAAATGAGGAACGATGTCCTTGGGTCAACACCATGGAAGATTGCCGTTGCTGTTGCAAGTGCAATTCCACCTTCAACACAAATGGCATGACAAATGCATGGTGTGGTCCAAGGTGTATCTTCTCTCAAGCTTTCTACATTACGCCCAAACAAAACACATGGGCAAAATAGTCCAGTCCAACCTGTAAAGGTGTGAAATAAGAGGGTTGTAAAATTATTAAGGATTGCATAAGTAACAAATTTTCCTACTCACTGCTGAACAGATAACTAGAACAGGATACACAATTGTCAAAATATAGTTCTAAAAAATATATTGTGGAGAATAAACCAAAAAATGATATCATAAACCGTAGGAGAGATTGTAATGGCTATAAAGTGCCTGTAATAACACTAGTAGTAGAAGTTGTAGCATAACTAGACAGTACCCTACCCAACCATTTGGAGTTGGCAGCATATGTTGTGCCACCAGCTTTTCAAAGTCTCTAGGTCAGTTGACAAGGCATGTTGCAGGAGGTTTAAGTCCTCCCCTCAGCCTAACCACCTTCACCTGCTTGGCTGCTCACTTAATAATATACATATGTATGTATTTTTTGTTAAGAATCATGAGATTCTAATATATTCTCACCACATATATGTCTACATTTGAATCCTCCTCACCTCCTAGATAACACCATCATTTTTATCCTTTCATCTTTTGTCGAAACCATCATTGATCTAATTTAAATATGCTGAACCATATCAATCAAAGCTACATATCTCATAACCTATTGACGACACCCCTAAGTTTCCATGAATGTGCTTTCTTTTTTGTGTGATTTAAGATTTCCTATTCTTTCAACTAACCAGCCAAAGAAAAATAGAATTCAGTAAAGTAAACTTTGAAATTCCATGAACATCATTATCTGCCTCTCATATTTGTCAAATACATGCACACATAGTAAGTTGTAACCATTTATGATGGCATTCCCCACCTCAGTTATTGTGGCTAAACTCTAAAGCATCATTGTTGAAGGAGGGCATATTGAGAAGGGAAATGATTTATAGGATCAAAGGGATAAACCAATTCATGGACCGAAATTGTAAAAATACAAGGTTACCCTTAACAAAAGACACAGACAATTCGTTTAATTGTTTCTCTCTCTCTGCCTTACCTCCTCTCTGATAGGTTAACAGCCAGCCAGCTGTTATCTTCTTTTTCTTGTACTCTTTTTAGTTTTGTCAAAGTCTCATTTTATATTTTTCAAAAAGTTGGTTACAACATTTAATGCTCCTTGAAGCATGTGAAGTGTACTCAATACACTTCAACCTTTAGAAACCTTTAGTCTTCTAGTGGGAAATACTCTCTCTCTCCCTCTCCTCCTCACACCAAGTCACTAACATGTACAGTCGGGTATGAGCAGAAAACTCCATTGATGAAGTTTCAAGCTCCACCACAGCTGTCACAGGCCAAGGCCACTTGCAGTCTATTTGGCGCATCCACCACTCCTTCAAGGATCTGCTATTTAACACCGCGTTCTTCCAAAGATTTGCTCCATTGCACAAGTATCACAAGATCCTCGCCGATCAACAAAGCGTATCTTTCTCATCCTCAGATCTATGTTCTAAGATAATTATCTTCATTTTCTAGATAATTATCCTGATTTTAAAGATAATTATCATGATTATACTGAAATACCTGATTTTAAAGATAATTATCAAAAAATTATCCTCATTTTCAAGATAATTATTCTGACTTTTCATGATAATTATCGTGATTTTTCAAAATAATTTTACTGAAATTATCCTGATTTAAAAAATAATTATCTAGACTTTTCATGATAATTATCGTGATTTTTCAAGATACTTATTGTAAGTTTCTAGTTTTTGTGAAAAATCTGATTGTATATCAAATTGGATAAGTTGCTTGAAATTGCAAGGATGATGAAACTACGTCTCGTGGATCTGAATCACGAGGATGCCGGAGCTACCTTTTGTGGGTTTGGGGCATTTTAGTAAAGTGGTTTGCTTAAGTAATGATTCCATTTGAAAAGAGCCAATTACAAATAACCTTTGTGCATCATCTCACAAGTCGTCCCTCACATGTCGTCATGTGTATCACTACTCTATTGAGAAGGTTAAGGTTTCAAAATGTCAAATAAGTGGCCTCTCCTAATTTGAGCTATTACCACAAAAAAAAATAATAATAATAAAAAAAAAAACAAAGAAGTAATTATAGAGAAACTATTTTGAAGAAAAAATCAAAGAAATTTTCATACATTATGATATTCTATTTTTTTTTTATTTAATGTATTATCGAAATAAAGGGAAAATAGTACAATGAAATATAGCTATGAGACAACAAGGTTTGTCTTGTGCAATAGTAATTGAGGGACATTAATATTGAAGAACACTTATCAGTGTTATCTTTTACGAACACATAGATGGATGACCCAAAAAATCGGCTAAATATGGATCACATGCACTGCTTTGTTAGAGAAAGGCTTGTTCACTTTTCTGGTCACTTTTGGCAGAGAAAAAAAATATCAAAATAAGCAGATAGTTAATTGGAACTCCGCAAATATGTGAAATAAACTTCCCTAAGTTTTTTTGTTTTTTTTTTTGGGTTACTTTTTTTGTATTATACACTCTTTATGAACACAAAAATGACTTCAATTGAAAATAGGACAACTCGTTTGGGAAAGTTATAGAACCTGTTAGTTAGTAGTACAGTGTGAATGTACGACAAGCCTGGAATCAAAATGATATATTAAAGCGTCACTAAAAAATCACACTTAAAGTGTCCAAATGTTTACAAGTTTAAATATTGCCTCGAATGTCATGTTTGCAGAAATATAGCTAGGATATGTAAACCCAAAAGTAAAACCAAACCAAGAAGTTGTTTATCACGGATGAAAGAGTAGTTAGAGTGTAAGAATATTTCAAATAATAAAAAATTACAACTGCAGGTGTCAAAACTTACAACTCTCTGTATCTTCAGCACAGCCAAAAATCCCAGTTGTCCAAGGTTCAACTCCGGGAGGTTCAAAGCTTTCAGGTAAAGGTTGTCCACACTCATTGCACTTGCGAACAGCCAACTGCCCAATAACCCAGAGGATAAGAAATCACATCTATGTGCATCTTCACAAAGGAGTTATAGGCCAGAGAGTAAAGACCCAATTAACATTTGAATTGTTCATATAGACAAAAGTAACAAATGCTCATCTGACACTTAATGAAGCAAGAAACATAAAACTAAGAAACAAGATCAACTAGGAAGAGCACAGCCCTATGTTCAAGATACATCACTAAAAATACTCAAGATATCCAAAATATTAAGATCCACCAACCAAATTCGAGTCAATAGTTGGAATCCATCTACAAGTTCCCCCCTCCCCTTCTTTTTCTCTCTTTTTATTAAAAAAACTAAGACATTTCATTAAGGACCAAAGCAAGTGTCGATTCTCTCATAAGGACTCAAGAAAATTCACTGAGTCACCCTTTTGGGTTTGGGACTCTTCCCCCCGCCTTCTTGTACTTTAGTATTAGCAGTCTAGTTTAGGAGTGTGATATGCTCCAATTATAACTCAAGGACTCATTCTCCAAATATACTCAAGGGATCATTCATAGAGAGAATTATGTTACCATATTTACAAGAGTAACATTTTCAAGTGCACCTGAGGGGTACTGTAACATGTATCATGTAATACTCATATCGAGGTTATATTATGAGACGACTCCCAAAAGAATGGGAGTATAATCAAAACATGTCAAACAATATTACGGATTTTATTTCCTTTACTTTGGTTTTAGACAACTCACCCCTGTCGTGCTTTGAATTTATCTTTTGCACATTTGGTCCCAAGCCCGAAAATGGAGAAGGATCACAAATATTCATAATAGGGTAGATACCCCATCTAAAACCCTTAATCAAACCTTCATGGACATGAATCATGACATTTGCAATCAAATGTAGGCCGAAAAGGATTATGTAGTTGACCCTAAGTAGTGGGAAAAATAAAACTTCATTGAATTGGGTATCCGTAGAATTGCAACTCAATTTCAGATAGTTCAATAACTTTTGAACTGTCTGAAATTTATTGTACAAAAAGGTGTGTAGAGAGAGAGAGAAACCTGAGGGACCTGAATGGGCTGATTGAGCTCACCAGGCCTAATCTCCTCATCCAAAGGCGCTTGATCTTTAGTCAGCTTCACATAACGCGATTGTATACCACCTTCCGCCATCTGACCTAACACCACCCCCCAAAAAACAATAAAACCTCCGCTTGGTAGCCGAGAAAATTCAAGAAAATAAAACAGATAAATTGAAAATTAAGAATTCAAAGACTTCTCAACTGTAGCTAACACGAATATTTTGATTCACTTAAGCTGAGTCTTCCATTATTCCACAAACTAAAACAACACAAAACATGAAACCTCGAAGTTTCCTCTTGTTTTCCTCCGTTTTCTCAACAACCAAACTGGCACTAAAAAAAATTTAAAAAAAACCTATAAAAAAATCCATCTATGCAAAAGAGCAGTGTTTGAAGTTCATACCGATAAACCGGGTCCGATCTCTGCAGTAATTTGGGAAACCTCTGCGAAATTTAGAGGGCAGAACCGCTATATTCGCGGAGGTTTCGAATTTCCAACACTCCGGAATTTTCTAGGAAAATAGGTACTACTCAGTAGTCTACGGTTTTTACTTATTTGAGTTTTGAGAGTTTAAATCGTGCACAGCAGGGTTTAAGTTTTCGTAATTGCCATCGGCTAATCACATCTTGCCATGTATGACCGCCCGTGTAGTATTTTTTTGCCCTTTTGTTTTTTTTGTCTTTTTACCTTTTGTTTTTTGGTGGGGAGCTAAACTTTTGGCCTTTTGGGGGCATGTGGGTTTGCAAAGGCATTCGAGATGCCTCGAGGTAACTAAGACACGGTTACGTGATGTCACGGACCAATTAGGAAACAAGTAAAATAAAATTGTGGACTATAAAGTACATTGATACTCTAACACTCTACTTTACTTTCTTTTAATTAGCCTATGATACCAAGTGACTGTGTTATAGCTACATGGAAGTTCTCCTTGAGGTGATGTCCACATGGTTGTATCATATAGAATAAACCAATGCTTTCTTGCCATGTCAAATATAATGACGTCCATAATGATGCCTATGAGAAGTCACAAGTAATCCAAGAAGTGACAAATAATCCAAGAAGGGCATCTAGGACTTTTGCCCAAGGTTGGATTCCATTTTTTATTCTTTTCAGTTTTCATAGTTAGACATTTTTGAGAAATGCTAGTTAGTCTTACACTTTATCCTATTTTGAGAAAATAAGTTTTGTTTTAATTTTTAGGGTTTAACCATATCAATGAGTTCCACAATTTTACTTCCTTATTCTCTCATAGTAGAGCAAAATGTGAGGCCAACTAGCATTTCCCGACATTTTTTAGGGAACTAGAGCTTACCATTGAAGCCACAATGTATGAAAACGCCACATATATTAGAGGTTAATTGATATAAATTGGTTAAATGACTTAAATCTTATTTTTAGTCAAGCAAGGTAGGCTCATATTCAATATATATAATAATAATAAAATTGTATCAATTTAATAGTTGGACTTCCCAAAAACAACCTAGCTTTTTGGTATTGCTTTTTTTTTTCATTTTTTTCTTTTTCTTAATATACGTCAATTTAATATCTATCCGTCTAAACTCCCAATTCCCAAAATGGGAGTTTAGAGGATAACCCTAATTCCCCAAATGAGCTGATACATTCATTGTGCATTGTGTAACTTGTGTGAAAGATATGATGACATATATATTTTACATCAATCTCGCAACATCAATCTCCGATCTATCAGCTCGATTTTCGTTGGGTGGCATATATATTTTACTTTTGTGTGGAATTCCTTCGGAAGAGCTAACATCCATGAACGTTTTAAGCTACTTCTCTGGAAGGCCCTTTGGAATGTCATTCCTTGAGGTGATGTTCTCAACTCCAATTATTGATTCCTGATATCATGTGCCCCCTTTGTAATTAATGCTCAAACAGAGACGACCTAACACCTGTTCTTAGAATGTAAGGTGACTGAGATTCTTTGGTTGAATTCTAGATAGGCACTTCTCATTGCTTCATTAATCCCTTAGGATCTCTCGAATTGGGTTGATGTCATTCTTAACAATATTGGTCCAGGTCTTAACTTAAGCTGGGATGATGCCAACAAATTTTTAATTTTTGCTATGGTTTTAATGGATCTATTGTGGCTTTCGAAGAACCAAGTGGTCTTTTATGGGGCGACCATTGATCGTCTAATTCTGCTATGTTGGATTGAGAAGATTGCTGCTGAGTATATTGTGGCTTGTCGATCCCCATCTTGAATTGGTAGGCCTCCCGACGATCATCCCCCCCATTGGTCCCCTCCGCTTTCTCCGTGATTTAAGCTTCATTTTGATGCTGCTATTCGTCCTTCATATTCGATGTCGAGTGCTATCGTGAGGGATTCAAATGATGCATTCCTTTTTGCCTGGACTAGTTTGGAAGCCCTCTTTTAAGCCTAAAGTGGTTGAAGCAAAAACAATGTGTCTTGGGTTGAATGAGATTTAATTATAAGTTGGGTTTGACTGGTGTTATTGTGGAACCCACTAGTTGATTGGAACCTTTGCCTTCATTGGGCTATTAATGTAGCCATTTCTAATGCTAAAGTTTTGTTAGGGGGAGCGGCTATTGCAACCCTCCAAAATTATCCCTTGCCCCTCCTAATTTCCCTACTCCCCAAATTTACATACCCACCCTATGAAAAGATAAAATACCCCTCCTTCCTAATAACCTCTAACCTTTCTCACCCACCCCACTCCCCTACACAAGGATTTGGAAGAACCTACCCCACACCCCCATAGCAGTGACAACCAGCGAGGAAGGGCAACGGTGATGACAACGGCGAAAAAGGGCTACCAGTGAGAACTCTTCATCTACCTTCTCTTCTTCTTCTCTCTTCTTCTTCTTCTTCTTCTTCTTTTCCTCTGCTAGTTAGATCTGTGTGTTTTGAAAAAAATGGATTGCCGGAGAGAGTTGCCGGAGTTGTGGGAGAGGGGTGCAGAGAAGGGATGGGTGGGGGTTCTCTCTTTTTCTTCTCTTTTTTTTTTTTCTTTCCTCTACTGGTTAGACTTGTGTGTTTTGAAAAAAATGGATTGCTAAAGAGAGTTTCCAGAGTTGTGGGAGAGGGGTACGGGAGAGGGGATGGCTGAGGGGGAAATCCTCATCCATTTTTTCAACCGACAGGAGGGAAGAGTAAAAGAAAAGGAAAGAAAAAAAAAAAGGCTGCCGACGGGAGGGAAGAGGAGAAAAAAAGAAAGAAAGAAAGAAAGAAAGAAAGAAGAAGAGAAGAAGAGGGAAGAGGAGGAAGAAAGAAGAGGGCTGCTGATGGGAGGGAGGGCTGTCGATGGGAGAGAGGTGTAGGGGAGAGTTGCCGGACTTGTGGGAGAGGGGTGTGGGAGAGGGGATGGGTGGGGGGGTACTTAAGCCCTTTTTGGTAATTTTGTATAATAATTTTTCTAATTAAAAAATATGGGGGGCAACTGATAAGTTTGGGGGGTTACAATAGCCGTTTCCTTTGTTAGGTTGTTTACCCATGTGGGTTGCTAGACGAGTTCCTAGGTTGGCTAACAAAACAGCTTACTCTTTAATTTGCCCAATGGGTAGCTCTTTGTAATTGCTATGATTCCATCCTCGTCACCTCCTTGTCAGATGTTGTTATCTTGGCTGAGAGGGATGAAGGGGTTGGAAGCATAGCCTTCCACTCTTCTATCTAATAAATTGCTTATAAAAAAAAATAAAAAAATAAAAAAATTCTCGCAATTCCCATAGTAAACCACTAAACCGCCCCTCCCCACCCCCACCTCCAAAAAAAAAAAAAAAAAAAAAAAAAAAAATTTCCTAAAGAAACCAACATGACAAACAATATCAACCATATATTCACATCTAATGAACAATCTAGCTCTACAAACTCAAAGACATGAACAATTGTGTCCATGTCATCACCATTTACATATATGGTAAAAAATGGACTTCAAGGTTTCAACAATAGCACCAATAGCATTGTAGTCTAATAAAACTTCTCTCCCTATGTGGGGGAAGATCTAGCTAGGTTCGACTCTTTTTAATTATTAAGTTTTATGATGTTCTTGCCTCAACAAAAAGGAGGACATAAAATAAATAAATAAATAGAAGACAACGTCAACTTTAATGTCGGCTACACTACATTAATAAAGTGACCCAACGGCTACACGGCAACACACTGACTACTAACTTTATTATAAACTAGTACAAACTAGTATAAGTTTGTAGTCAAAGCATCCTTCAACGGAATTACTTCCGAAAGGGTGAATGTATAGATAATTGTCCCTAGGGAGGCCGGGGGCCAAGGTTCATCTGCAACAAGAGATGGTGAGCAGTCACTATTCTGACTAAATCACCCTGAAGAAGAAGAAAAAAAAGGAGAGAATGTGAACGAAAAAATTAAAACAACCAAATGTTCTTGTAGGCTTTTGTATTATCATAAATTGGGATTTCAAACCCGCGGCCACCACAACATTGAAATTATCCACAAATCACAGTATCAACTGTACCCGAAACTGCATCAGTAAGCGACGAGGAAAGTGTATTATATATTCTTGATTAATTCAAGTTAAGTGGCGAATTAACCCTTTTAAGCTAGCAAACAGAAGCTTTGAAATCACATGTACCAATTATACCATGCAGAATCATACCACTGTCATATTGTTTTATAACACAATACTCAAATCAACTTCTTAATTAGTAATTTTCATATTGTTTTACATACAGAGAAAGACAGATTGAAATTCCCAATTTCAAAACCTTTTTCCATGGGAATTGAATTTCATCATGAGGGCCAATTTCTATACCAACCAGCCCATGCAGAGACCAACCCACTAATACCAAGAGAAACCGCATGGTTACAAAATGGGTTCGGTTCAATATCCGCCAACGCAATAATCAAATCAGCAACGTTGGCCGCTACTCCCATCAGCCTCATCACTCTATCGGCTTTAATTTTCCTTATATTCTCCTTCACGTCCGTCGACTTCTCCATTACAAGCTTTCTCTCTGCCTCTAGTCCCTCTCTAATGACAATAAAATCAGATATAATGAAAAATATATAACCAAAAGCCTCACCAAATGCCGATATGAAGCTCATCTTCACCGCCAACTTCGCGTCCAATACTCCAATTCTCGATAACCAGAGAAAATGGTCGAAGAAGAAGTATATCATTTCGCCAGCATTAGCCAGAACGGCTAGGAATTTGAAAGTTGGGGTGGAGCCAGGGTTTCGCCGAAGGGCATTGAACCCGGTTAGAAACCGGCCTGTTCGAAAGGCTTTCCGGCTAAGACCAGAGGCCACTTCCCATTGCTTGGCTCGTTTGGCGGCGTCAGGGTGGGTGGCTTCGACGCGCCAGTGAACGAGCTTGGAGACGTATTGGAAGGTCTTGACGAGCTTGTCAATGCCATCTCTCTTTGCTAGGAAGATGACTAGCTTGTCTACTGTATCGTTCATGGTTGAAGGGAAAAAGGGTTGGTTGCTGTTGATGACGAAGAGCTCATTGGGAGTACTGTTGTGAGGGTTTTTGAGTGTCCATTAAACATTGAAGGAGAGCCACAAAAACTGGTATTTTGGATAATATGGGCAGATGATATACTTGTGGTTGGACCTTGTTTTGCACCTTATAATACTACCAAATAAATTTTTGAGTGATAATTTGTTTGTTTTCCAACGGTAGGCCTTCTTTTGTCTTGGGTCGAAGTTGCACTACCACCACCACCACCACCCCTATCTATAGTTTAGGGGCATTATCTTTATTTATTGAGTAAGCGATCTAAGGTTTATATTTCTAATATAGATAAACAATTGATATTGATACCCACTTATTGATATTGAGGATTTAAGGATAAAAAATATAATTAAAATAGTAAAAAAAATGTTATAAAAGAAATTAACATTTAAAAATCAATTACTCGTATATATATTTTAATTTAAGTGATAATGGCATCAATCACGTACATCATATGAAATTTTATTATGAATTAATTGGTATACGGGTCTAATCATAGCTAGCATGCACTTCTTGCACAAGTAGTTCTTGCAAATTCTAAACCACCAACTAATGGGGTTAGGTTTCATGTGGATTCACTGCTATGTGACAGATATATATGCAGTATTATTGCTAGTGGCGAAAATACAATTACTCCAATATGAAAGAGTCCCTTCAAATCATCTCACGCCCGTAATTGAAATTGATATATATATTAGCAGCTAGCTAGCAGTAATTGGTGATTAACTTTGTAGCAAATTAATTTGATTTATTTTAATTTTTATCATTTGAGTCTTTTAGTTCCACACCACACATCATTGTATACTATATACTAGAAAACGGCTAAAAGTAAGTTTGTTTGTTTGTTTGGTTTTTATTTATTTATTTATTTTTTTAAAGAAATAAGGATGTTGTGCATACAAACATATCACGTATGGCACTACCTCTAATAATGAGAAAGTTTTCAAAATAAAGTATGTAAATTAGAATTATACCACTGACCGTCAATTTGTATCAAGGATGGGGTTTGATTAGGTCTAGCCATTTAGGATTTGAGTCCCTCAAATTTAGGGGTGTTCATGGTTCGGTTTGGTTGGGTTTTAGAGTAGATTTTAAAGCAAACCATTCTATAAGAAAACCAAACCAAACCAAACCAAAAATTTCCAGTTTGGTTTGGTTCGGTTTCGGTTTTAACCTATCAAGTAGTAACAAATCATCATGGATAATTGTTTACCCCTAAAAAAATGAAAAAAAATGACAATCCAAACCCCAAATCAAAATAGTTTTAAATAAAAAGCATTACATTAGCAACTAAAAAAAGTATTAAACATTGTATCAAAATGGAAACAGAGAGCGAGAGGCAGGGAGACTATTAAGTCAGTAAGTTTTGAATTCCTACTATGATACTATCTATTTTATCTTTACTTGAATAGGAAATTTACAAACTAAACTTTATATATATATTATTTGGCTTTTTCGGTATTTCGGTTTGGGAAAACCAAAACTAAACTAATTTAATTCGGTTTTCCAAAATTAGGATCAAAACCAAACCTAAGGAAAGAAAAACCAAACCGGCCAATTTGGTTCTCGGTTTTAATCTAAACCATGAACACCCATACTCAAATTTAAACAAGAAAAAAAATCTGGCCAGGTGTTAATAGCACTCATCAAGTGGCACCCACTTATTAGGTTATGATATTTTGTGTTATTTGGAAAGATAAAATAAAATAAAGCACTATATAAAAATTTATTGAAGTCCAAAGTCATATTAGCAAAATATATATACCTCTCCCTCAATCTACAACTAGATTTTATTTCAAAATTCTAAGTGGGGATCGAACCAATGATTTCTTAAATTTATGTTTGAAGAAGTAAAAGATTTTAGGTTATGTATGGATTGAGAGAAATAAAGAGAAGAGAAAGAGAAGAGAAGAGAAGAGAAAGGGTTTTCTCTCTATTTCCTTCGTTTGGATTATTAAGTTGGGAGGGAAAAGAAACAAAATTGAGAGAAAATGGAACACTTTGCCTTTCTCTCAAATTGAAGAGATTTGGAAAGAAATGAAGAGAAAGGGAATAAGTAAGTATTGAAATGACAAATGTATCCTTATGCAATTTTTGTTGAATAGGTAAAAAAAGGTAATAATGTAATTGTATGTAACTACTTTTTTTTCTCTTCTTTAATGAGGTCTAACTAACCAAACAAGATAAAAAGAAAATTACTTTATCTTCTTTTCTCTTATCTTGTCCTCTCTCTATCTTTCTCAATCCATACATAACCTTAAGTTTGATTTCTGACTCCTTTTGGGGATTAGTCAGTGATTGAGCGTACATAGTACATTGACCAAAATGGTGTAGACAAATACTTTACTTTTGTTCATGAAATTATCAATTTTCGTTTGTTTGTTTTTTTTTTCTTTTTTGGTAAAATCTTTAAAAAAAAAAATTAACAAAAAATAAATAAATTAGGAAATAAAACTAAAACAAAAAAATAAAAATAAAAGTCCTCAAACTGGTATAGGAATTAGGAAAATCCTAATCCGCAACCGGAGAATAAGTTCCTCAACAACCAAACACACCCTCACGAACACTACCTCTACCTCCTCCTCTTCCCCAGCTCCCATTATTCTCTCCCTATCTATTAAGCCAATGTTTTGTCCTGAGCAGAAGGGCTAAACTTCACTTTCCCATCATCCAAAACCCTAAAGCCCCCCTCATATAAAACCCTATATTTCCTCTCTCCTCTTTCTACAGCATTAGGATTTTTCATCTGTAATCCCAATACCCTCCAAACTCATCCATGGACGCTCAGAGAGCCTTGCTAGACGAACTCATGGGTGCAGGTTTTTTTTTCCCAAACACCCTGCTTACTCTTTCTCCAAATTACGGTTTCTCTCTTCAGTTAGCTTTGATTTGATATTTATATGCTTTGATTTGATATTTATCTGCAATTTTGAAAACCCAAATTTCTCTTTATGCAATTTTGAAAACCCAAACATTTCTCTTTCTGCAAATTGGAGTTTTGTTTTATTCTTTTCAGTTTCCTTTGGTTTGATGTTATATTTCAGTTAGGTTTGATTTGATATTTATATGCAAAAATTGGTTCTTCTTCTGCAACTTTGAAAACCCAAACTTCTCTTTATGCAAATTAGGATTTTGTTTATTCTTTTCAATTTCCTTTGATTTGACGTTTATATTTCTGTTTCTGCAATTAGGGTTTTAATATATATATATATATATATATTTGTGTGAGTGTGTGTGTTTGAATTGGGTTTGATTTGATGTATATATGAGAAAATGGGTTATTTTGTTGGTTGGGCTTGGTGTATTGTAGCTCGTAATCTGACGGAGGAAGAGAGAAAGGGGTACAAAGAAATTACTTGGGATGATAAAGAGGTCTGTGGATTCTATATGGTTCGGTTTTGTCCTCATGATCTATTCGTGAACACTCGGAGTGATCTCGGTACATTACAGTTAATTTTTTCTTGAGATTCACTTATTGTTACCCTCTGTTTGGTTTCTGAGAAAATTGTGGAAATGAACAGAATACAAAATTCAAAATCACATGTTCTTTTGTTGCTTGAGTATTTTAAAAAATGAAATAATCAAGCCATTGTATTTTGTATGTAATTTTGTGAACGAATCCATCATTTTGGATGGGGCAATTCAAGAAGGGCAGCCATAATCATAAATGACAGTGAAAAAATTGAAACAATGTCATTTCATGAATTCCTAAAGCAATCCTATTTCATCAATTATGGTAGTAGCTCCAACATTTTTTAATGGCCCTGGTGGAGATGATGGATTTTTTTTTTTCTTTTTAAAATTTTTTTAAACCTAAGATGCTAAATAAATTACCAATGGAGTCATTCAAATAATCAAATTTCATGGGACTATATAACGGGCCTTAGTTTTATCAGGTTTTACTTAGTAAAAATTCTACTATTAAAAAGTTTTAATTTCCTCTTCTTTTCCTTACTTTTATCAGCCAACAAAAGAAAGATAAGAAATTAAATATTTAAATCATACCTGTTCTGCTTAGCATCGTTTTCCAGAGTAATGAAAAATTTTAGTCCTTTAAACTAAATATCTGTCTGGCTCAGTTGGATTTAGTTTCTGGGGTCTTATATGAATAGAAGTTTAAAGTTTAGAATTTTAATTTCCTTCTATTTCTCTACATTTTCTCAGCAACCAGAGGAGCATTAATGTCTGGAACTTGTGAATTCTGGCCAATTATGATTATTTTTTGTATTGTTTTGCATCAGGACCATGCCCTAAAATTCACGACCAAAAGCTGAAAGAAAGGTAATTGTGTGATTATGTAATCAGATATGTTATGTTACAGAACTGTTGTTTAAGATTCCTAAGTGGGTTATGTTTCTACGGGTTGTTTTGAATTTTGTTTAGAGCTTTCACCTTGCGTAGTTCTTGTATGATTCTCAAATTTAGTGTCAGTAGTGAAACACTCCTCTACATTTGCAATGACCCAGATGGTTTATCTAGCTGTATATAATCTTTGATCTGAATGATGCACTCTTTTGAAAGAAGTTTTTTCTATTATTTTTCCTTTTTCTTTGAGTATGTTACCCTGCTTTATATGTGTGATGTAGGATGGAACTTTAAAATGAGTTACAAGCGTGGTTTGCTAAATAAGACATTCGGAGTTTTGGCTGTTGCAGGTTTTTCTATTTGAGGTAACTGATCTAAATCTTTTTGATCAGATCCTTGCGAATTGCGACTATTGGAGAATAAATAGTCCTTTTCAAATCAGGAATTTGAAAATGGGCTATTAACTATCGATATGTTTGAAGCCTTTGTTTTCTTTTTCAAGGAAAAATTAATTGTCGCCCAGACACATGTCACATCTTAGACGTGGAATGTGGGGCCCATGGTACAGCCCCTATTTTGGTCTAGATAAATAACCAAGATCTTGATCTGTAGTAAAAGGGAAAACATTCCACTACTCAAGAAGTTTTATAGTTCACGGATGCTGATAGCTTTCTAACTTCGATTTGTGATGGGAGATCATATCTGAGACATTTAATTGTTAAGTAATTTAGGTCAAACTTTCTAGTAACACAGGTGACTCTGGTGTTCAAATCCTTTCATTTGGTGTCACTTTTGTTTTGAATGGTGTCCCTGCCTGATTGGTGTTCCAGCTCTTTGGAAGCCTTTCTTTGGCTAATAGCACACTTTGGTGTGGAAGGGTTGACAATGCCATTTATGAATTTAAGAGCATGTGTAATCTTAATTACATTAAAATGTGTAGCTTCCTTTGAGGTCTTGCGTTAACGTGTTGAAAAAGATTTCAGAGGTTTTGAAAAAAAATAAGAGTGGTAACTCTCTGGAGATGTGTTACGATGGACCGTGTTTTGGGTTATTTGGTTGGAGATGAATGCTAGAGATTTTTAGGGTAAATTTGACTCAGGAGGAAGGGTTGTGGGATCGAGTTAGTTTTTTAGCTTCTTTTTGGGCATCGGTTTTGAAAGCTTTTGTTGGGGTTCCTTTGTTTATCATTAAGTATGATTGGAAGTTGGTTTGTATGATGTAGTTTCTTTTGGTTTGTTTCTCTCTTTTTTTTGGTACATTGGGAGGGGTTCAAACCCCTAACCTATCCTACTCTTACCCTTTTCCCCACCCTCCCTCACCACTAGGCTAGCCTTAGTGGCTTGGTTTGTTTCTCTTTTGTTGTTGGGCAAGAACACCTTATCTTCCTCCTTTTGTAATCTTCTTTCTTATTAATAAAACTATATTTCTGTTGTTGATAAAAAAAAAAGAAGTAACTTTCTGTATAGACAAGTAGACATTGGTCCTCCGTCTCCAGTGACTCTCAAGACTTAAGGGTCATTTTTGATTTGATGTCCCACCCTTCCCACGTCTGCACCCAATCCTACCTCCCTTTACAATCCAAGGTCGTGGTCCTGTAGTTATTAGCTTGTGGTCGTGGTCCTGTAGTTATTTAGAACAGCATAGAGTGTAAACGGATAAGCTTTATGTTTCTTTGCGTTTTGGTTCTATGTCTCATGGAGTATGTCCCTTTAAAAACCTTTTTTGGCCAATGAGGGGTATCCTAGGCCTTTGGGTTCAGACTAATCCCCCAGTGATGCACATACCACCTGCAAGCCCATGCATCCAATAGTGAGGGAGAGGAGACTTGAACTCGGGACCTCCGGATCATGAGCTGTGGTCTTTTGCCGACTGTGCTACCTTGACGGGTTATTAAAATACTTCTTTTAAATGACTCCATATTAAGATCAATCAAGAAATGAAGTTTAATTGTTATTATTAATTTTTTAAATAAACTATTAAATTTAGCATTACATTATATTTGGTTCGAAATAAAATTGATTTTTTTCTACGGATAGAGTACTTATGAATATTAGGTATAGTGTTGCATAATATTTTGTTTAGAATAAATTTGATACATTTTTTTCTACTTATAAAGTGATTACGTTTTCATTTTTATTATAAAAAAAAACAAAAAGGATTACATTTTCATATTTTTTAAATCTAACATTGGAAACACATTTCTGTTTTCACTATATTTATGGAATGGATAATTCATTTAATTACTTTCTTATTGTCACCAAAGGAGAGGTAATTCATTTAATTTGTAAATTTAATATTAATTCTAATTATTTTGAGTGTTACTCTAAAATATAATATATATAATTTTAATTTTACTTTTTTTTTTCTTTATTCTTTTTTGGGAAATTTATTACACTATGGGTATTTTGTCTTAGTGGGAGGCAATTTAATTTGGTTCTATTTTACAACTTCAACTAACCGGGGTATCGCTGTTTATAAATATTCACAAAACATAAATATTCCCAAATGTCGCAAGTCTACTCGCACAATCATAAATAGGAAAAATATTACTTATTGAATTATGGTTGTCTTTTTTGAGTGGCATTCATTCTCAATTTCAGTTCCTTAAGGGGATAAATTTCCAAATTCATAGCCCATTGAATACCCAGTTGACCACTATGGAGCTGATGATCACGTGTTCAATGTTTCCTCATAACATTTGAATTATAAATTGGTGAGGTAAGCTGGTGAAAAACCAGCTAATGATATTTCTAATAAAGTAAAGTGGTTGTCAGAAAAATTGGCTACTGCATTCTTGATGCACTGCTTATTGGTTGACGAATAGGATCTCCCATGGTTGGAATCATTTGAACTATCAATCATTACCACATGATTAGGATCAATTTGCAGTGATAAGTCTCACAAAACCAACAGATAATACTCGTACTAAAGTATTATTCCAAATTGAAAAGTCTTTCTTTACATTCATAACATTTATAAACAACCCTATTTGCATAACAAAATCTACTAGAACCCAATAACCAAAATCTACATACTAAATCATAAATATTCTTAATATTCTTATAATTATAACAAATTGAAGGCCAACTTAATAGTCCATTATCTAAATTGGAACGAGGAAACTATTTTATCTTCGTTTTAATAAATTAAATAAATATATTATAAAGGACAATATTAAATAATTTTGATTATCTTTTCTTTTTCCCTTTCCATCCTCCCCTCCCCCAAAAAAAAAAAAATCCATTTCTTTTAGCGAGAAGAACGATTAGGTATAGCAAACTCATGTAAATTCGCTATATTTCTATGTGGTGCCGGTAAATAAATTGTATTGCTTTTAGCGGTTAATTATTGTATCAACTTTCTTGAGTTTACATTTCTTTATTAGTCGGAAGGTGAATTAATAATCTCTCTCTCTCTCTCTCTCTCTCTCTCTCTGTGAATTCTATATTGGGCCTAAGTAGCACGGACGCGTGACATGGTAATGACACGATACAGAGACGCTGACACAATGGATTATCAAAATTTAGGATACATCACAAGGGGCATACCGTGCAGATCATATATATTATATCATGTAGCATCACATACATCAATCAAAATGCATCCCTTCGTATTATTTTTGGAAACCTTAGTTAAGATAGGTCAAAAGGGAAATGAAGAATAAAGAGAAGATGAAAGAAAGCAAAGAGAGAGTTGTTGTGTCGAAGGCGTGGCTGAGGAGTGTTGTGTTTGATACGTGATCGATAGAACCATGGCACCTTCAAGGAAGTGTCCGTGCTTCTTAGTATTTGGCATGTGTACAACTTAATTCTAAAAAGTATGGGTAATTTGATATTAAACACTTTTATGACATTTAGGCATTTGTTGCAATCATTGCTTTCAGGATTTCTAGGCAGATTCTCTTTCCTGAGTTCAGAGTTGCTTTAATGCCAGACTGTTATTTCAAATTAGATTTGGGTGCTCCATTCAAATCTGAATCACATTAAATATATGCAACTTTAAGATAAATTTAAAATCATGAGGTCATCGAAAAAATTGTGTAAAGAATTTTATCAATTTTTATGGGTTTTTTTTTTTATAGTTGTTTTGGGTGTAAAGTAAAATTTTGAATTGGCCAGGTTTATGTGACTTAAGAATTGTTAAATTTTTCATGCCATGTAAATTGTTTTGGAAAATAAGTCTGTTTTTTATTGATGTTTTTGTCTTAAGAAGGTAAACATAGCAATGAATCAATCTGATTTAATGCTGGGCTGCTGATATATTGGAATCATGAAATGGATATATAGTTTGTTGTGCTATTTTTATTTCATGTGGCCATAAAGTCCTGCCATGAGACCAATTTTGTTTAATGTTTCTCATCTCAATAAAACCTTTTACTTAGTGTTATGATTGACAAACATGATTTAAAGTTGAGGTATGGATGGTAGGATAGTTGCTTGGTCACCCCCCTCAACTTAAAGCTGGCGTCTTTACTCATCATAACATGCGAAAAACAAAATTTTATTTGGCTCCCCGTACGAATAAGCCAGCTTGCTAAATAGATATTTTTGGAAAAATACTAGACAGATCCTGCTTGCACTGCCTCTCTTACAAGGGGTGGGACCCACTGTCATGTGGCAATCTGTGTAGCACTGCTCATCTTTTTGTTGAAACAAAATCTGCATGGTCGGCCTAAAAATGTGGCAACATTTTATTCAACCTCACACAATTTCAATATTTTAAGAAAATGATGCTATGTTGACATTTCTTCTTCCTTCTAAATCAGAATTTAAAGAAATAGCAGTGCCAAGGGTCTCAGGAGTTTTTACTATATACATGCGCGTGTTTTATGGTGATTTATTGGCTTTGGTCATGATTAATTATATATGAGAAGCCCAAATATAGGTAACAGTACCTGTGAATGCTTATCCTTTTGTTTAATGTTTTTTGGGTTTTGTTCTTGTGGGACATTTTGTGGGTCTTTTGAGGAATGCTTGCCTCGCGCCGTGTATCCAGTGTGATTTCCGCCCACCCCCCCGCCCCACGGGATGTGGTATTCCGTGATTTTATATTGGTATTCTGGTTTTAATGACTGATCATTATATTTGTGCCTTTAGTTTTGAGAAGTCCCCAAGACATGATGCATATGTGCCCCGGTTTGAAGCTGAACTTGCTCAGTTCTGTGAGAAATTGGTGGGTGACTTGGTTAATTTTTATTGGTTGCTGGTCATGACTATCTGTAAATTTTTGCATTATAGTTCTTTGTCATAAGTATTATTCTATTGTAGGTCATGGATTTGGATAGAAGAGTTAGGCGTGGTCGAGAACGCCTGGCTCAAGAAGTGGAAGCTACCCCTCCTGCTTCAATCTCAGCTGAAAAATCTGAGCAGTTAACTGTGCTGGAGGAGAAAATAAAGAACCTGCTGGAACAAGTGGAGGCTCTTGGTGAAGCTGGCAAAGTGGATGAAGCTGAGGCACTCATGAGAAAGGTGCTGCTAATTATACCCAAGTTCTTCATCAAGCTATTTTAACTCAATCCATTAACTTGCTATTTTTTCCCAAGTATGGCCAATAATTTGCTTGTTTTTAATGATTTTTTCTATGCTAGTTCATTTATTTTTTCCCTACTTATTTATTGTTTTTCCAATTATTTCAAAAATTTTGGCATGTACCTATTACAGATTAGTTCATCCTCAAATTTGTTAGCATGAGATCCACAGGAATTTAGTTTTGAGAGTTTTGTAACATTCTTTTACAGGTGGAGATACTTAATGCTGAGAAGACAGTCTTGACTCAGCAACCCCAAAATGAAAAAGTAATGATGCTTGCACAGGAGAAAAAGATGGCTCTATGTGAGATCTGTGGTTCTTTTCTAGTGGCAAATGATGCTGCAGAGAGGACTCAGTCTCATGTCACAGGCAAGCAACATATTGGTTATGGCCTGGTCCGGGATTTCATCGCTGAGTATAAGGTGAGTTTCACATCCAAAAAATGATTTATGTATTGAATATGATTATTTCTTTTTATATGAATAAAATAAAATGGATTTTAAATTCCAGGCTTCTAAGGAGAAGGCCAGGGAAGAGGAAAGGTTAGCGAGGGAGAAAGAAGCAGAAGAACGGAGGAAGCAGAGGGAGAAGGAAGAAGATAGTAGACGTAGAAGAAGTGAGTCCGGTGACAGGGATAGGCATCGTGACCACGATCGAGACAGGGAGCGGGACCGGTACCGAGAACGAGACCGTGATCGGGAAAGGTCTCGAGATTGGAATGGTAGAGGTAGCCGGGATGTTGGAAGAGGAATGGATTGGAGACCCAACAGTTTCAGGAACGGAAGAGATGGAGGCAGAGACAGGTACCGTGATCGGAGCAGGTCACGTTCCCCTGTTAGGCATGGCCACAGAAGGTCACCTAGAAGTCCAGTTCGTCCTTATTAGTGGATTGTGTAGATAGATGTCTGAGCTTTGAAATCAAAAGAGGTAGACTTTTAATATCTCACTTAGTTATATGAACTTGTGCTTTTGGAGTCTCGAGCTAAATAGTCATCGTGGGTGAAATTTTGTTTTGTTATCTCACAGCTTTGTTGAGACTATACCATCTCCCTATCATCAAATATTATTAGAGGAGAAAGGGGTTGAGGTAGGTATGACTTCATCGTTGTAACTCTTTTTATGATCTATTTCAGGCTTTGGTTGAACTAAATTTTTATCCGTTTGTCTCTGAAAAATAATTTTCAGTGTGTGTTATGCCCCTTATTTCTTGGGTTCATAGTGGGCTACCTTATTCTCAAATAGTAAAGAGGACAGATTCAAAATATATGCATGAATAGTACTGCTGCTGAGGGAGATGATGGTTTTTTCTCAATTTTGAGGTAACAAATAAATCTCAGTTCTGTCAACCACTCTGATGGAATTATTTCCCCCAATAATTATGGATTCGGTTCTTTCTTTTTCTTCTTCCCTCAGCTTTCTGGTTTTGTTCAATTGATATCAAGCAGAATTTTGCTTCCAAATGCTGCTTTTCTGGCATATACTAATATGTTTCAAAGGGAAGGAGATCTAAGCACTGATTACGCATATTTGCACCTTCTGGTTGGTGTCCTTTAATTAAAGTTATCTTTACAGGACTTTCCAAACATTTAGCTTAATATATCCCCCCTCCCCCCCGTTTTCCTTTTTCGGTGCATGAGACATGAATGGGGCAATTACCACAATCAATAGACTTGGGGAATGGGAGAGTAACAAATTCGAAGCCTTACAATTATCTCCTCATGAAAATATACTTGTTTTACAGAATCATGGGTAGTTTTGGAGTTTAAAATTCAAAAATCAGGTTCAGACGAGTATAGGTAACTACTTTGTCTATGTAAAGCGATATTTGTTAGCTTAGCCATCTCTTTGAAACACGTTTTCTTTAGCAGAATTGTTGTTTCCACGTGCATGAAAATCTACTTCAGTGAACTGGGATGCAAAGTCTCCGCCCCTTCAGAGAACATTAATTGCAAATGTGAGGTAACTAACGCTTCCAATCTGCAGAATAGCATATTTCTATTCCCATTTGCAGGCAGGCATCTAATCTGGTGAACCTTGATGGCATAGATTTGCCGTTGGTAAGTAGATTACTTATGTTATCGCAAGGAACGGTTTGTGCAGGGAACTAAATTTTACACAGTAGTTGCTGCTTCTGAACTAGTGATGATAAGAGTATGGAAAAGGAGGAAGCCCTTTCTAACTAAAATTTGCTGGACTGGATATGTAAAGCTTGTAGAAGCAATTTGATATTGGTAGTAAAAGATTTTGGAATGAAATCTTCTTCAGTTGTGGGTACATTGGTGGATTTTCAGATTTTCAAATTTTCAGTACACCCTGATATGTCCCTTTTTCCTATTTGAATTTGAAAAAAAACGAAAAATGTGGTTAGCATGAACAAGATGCATTAATGATAATCCAAAACCCTTGCGCTAGTGGTAGGTCATATGCTGTCAATGTTTTTTATTGTCTTGGAGATGGTCACTATAACAAGTTATGGCTATGATTGAAATGACCTGTGACCATTATGTGAGCAGAAATTCAGGTTGGGGTTGCTTCTAGTAATGTATTGATGATAGTGGTGGCACCATGTCCATCATATGGGATTGAATGTGTGCCTTTCAGAAGGGTTCAGACTCCATTTATATAAACTATGTCTGCTCAAAGGCAACAAGACGATACAATAGTTGCCATTGAATCGCTGTAAAATTGCAATTTGTTATTGTAAAGAGCTATCTATCTTCTTTCTTCTGTTTTTTTTTTTTTTTTTTTGGGTTTCTGCTTAGGTGAGTGTGGTGTGGTGAATTAAGTAGGTAGGGAATTCTAGAGGCATATAACATCTGCCAGTTTAGGTCACTGTTTTAGACCAGCGCAGCAAGTAGTCTAGTGTCTAGGGTCTTGGGCCAAACTTGACTATGTGCATGGGTTTGCATAGTCGGATCTCCACTTGTGAGGTGGTGTGTGCCCATCTTTCTATTGATTGTCTTGTGCGGTTAGGGCTTCGGAATCCACCCCTTTAACCTTTTACTTGAACCTAAAAAAAAAAAAGAAAAAAATGAAATAAAATAAGAAGAAAAATAAGAGGGCTGTGGGAATTAAATATGGTAATACCTTTTTGGCTTGGACTGTAAATGAAAGGTGCTCTTTCTTGAAATTGTTTGTTTGAGGCACCTTGCAATTAACCTGCAATTCGATAGAAGTTCTCGTTTTGAATAAAACCGGTGCAGTCAGGCATAGTGCCGATGCACGCATAAATGGCCTTGTCGATACTGATGTGCTGTATTTTTTAGGGCGTCGCATTACCGTGAATTTAAGTTAGGCTGCCCTAATTTTCACTTAATCATTGTTGTGAATTAAGTTTAGGCTGCTCTCTAGGGGCATTGCCAACTCCCTAGGATATCAAAAGGTCTGAAACAGGCACATGCATTCTCTTCTGAAAATGGGTTTGGTGCTGGCTTTAAGGGCAAAGTTTACTGAAAAAGTATGGTTTTTTTTGCTAATTCATACCCTTTCATGGTTTTTTTAGCTAATCCATACCTTTTCGTTGGCTACGTCATTAATCTATGAAAGGGTGTGAACTAACCAAAAATAAAAAAAGGGGGGGGGGGGGGTGAGAATCAGCGGAAAGTCCATATCTAAGGACTTGTGAAGTCATAAGGACTACACAAAATCTTTTAATGCTTCAAGTCTAATGTGCAAATAAAACGCGAAATGATTTATGCTCTTTGTGGGTTTCTTTATTCCGTGAATACCATTCATGCCCTCCTCCCAAATATGGTATTTTTTTCCTAGTTGTTGGCTTTCAATATTTTTGCAAGATTCTCCCGAAGTGTATACTCCATGATTTCCGGGCAATAAACCATATTGCCATGTTTATCTCCACTAACTCCCGTTTTGCTAAGTTAATGTCTTCTATTTTTTTGGATTTTGGATATTTGTTTTGCTGTGTTGTTGAAAAAGTTTAACCCTCTTTTCGAATTACTTATTATATAAGAAAAAGTGCAGATTATTTTGATATATGGGGGATAAATACAATGCTCAGTACATATGTTGTGGCCTTTCCAATGATGAATATTTGTGAAAAAAAGTACCGATTTTCCCTTTTATATATTGTCCATGTATTTCATGTTGGTAGTTCATATTTTGGGCCTTACACTGGGTTTTCTTATTCTGTTGAAAACATGGCCGTCTACTTTATGTAATTGTTTTCACTCATTTTCCATTATAACTCATTTCATAGAATGAGAAAAATAATTTAACCAGTTACAATCATCATGTAACTAGTTACAAGTGGATTCAAATATGCTGACAACCTAGTGATAGTTACATGAACTCGTATACAATATCATGTAACTGTATACCAACCAGTATGTTGGCCCAAATGGTTTCAAAACCATTGATTTTGATGATAACAATGCATAAGAAGGTCTTAAGTACTAATAGTTTTAAAATTAAGCTTAAGATAGGTAAAATCCAGCAACAGCATATCAAATGAGTCAATCAAAGGCATAACGCAAGAATGAACATCAAAAAGAATCCATGCCAAAGCCAAATGAAGATCAAGTGTAAACAAATAAGATTCAATGTAAGATTGATCCCAAGAAATGTTCATTTGTGATTAAAGGGCTTTAGGTTCATGCATTAACTTGGTAACAACTAAAAAGAACCTATTCAATCATGATTAGAGTCTCTTGACTCGTTGGAATAACCCCTTAAAAAATCAAGTCTTAAGCTCCTTGTGTTAATTTCTATCACAGAGCTTTAAGACGTCTTAAAGATATTTAAGACGTCTGAAAATTGATTAAGACGTCTGAAATTTTATTTAAGACGTCTGAATCAAGTTTAAGACGTCTGAAATAGGATTAAGACATCTGAGGTTTGAAGTCCTAAAATACATCTTCTCTGATTTTTTAAGACGTCTAAATCAGATGTCTGAAATGGACTTTAAGACGTCTGAAAATGGTTTAAGACGTCTGAAATGAAAAGACCTCAATTTACATCATCTCTGGTTTTTTAAGACGTGAGAATAAGACGTCTTAAAGAGGTTTAAGACGTCTGAAAAATGTTTAAGACGTCTGAATCCTCATGAACAGTGACCTTGAAAAACCTCTATAGAAATCAGTCATCTGGTTTTTTAAAACGCCTGATTAAGACGTCTTAAACAGAATCAGACGTCTTAAATCTATTTTTAGACGTTTGAATCCCTCGAGACTGACCAATAACGGCTAGTTTTTCAAACGGTCTTTTGAGCATTAAATGCCCACCAAACCATCTTTCCCGGCATTTATTGCTACAGAACGGTCATTTGGACCCTTTGGGCTATATATACATGAGTTAAACTCATTAATGGGTATTCATTGAGCTTCAAACAAGATCATTCATTTACAAGCCCTAATTTCACTTGTGAGCATTTATTGAGATACAATTAATAGTTGAGTGAGCTTTAAATTTCTGTGTATCCACTCTTTTGAGAGAGTTTCTTGAGCACAAAAACATACTCAAATCTTCTTGTATTCAAGGGTTGAGAGAAACCCCATTTGTAAGCACTTGAAGAGTGTGTCTTGAACAAGTGTTGGTGAAGAACACTTGGAGTTGTAAAGGTTTGCTGCTCCACCTTGAAGGAGAGTGATAGTAGATTGGTGAATCCTCAAGCGAGCTCTTGAGGCGAGGACGTAGGCGGGAAGGCCGAACCTCGTTAACATCGTTTGCATTCTCTTACTCTTAATCTCCTTACTGTTGCTTGTTCTTATATTTATCTTTACTTGCAACAATTTGATTTTTGAGTTTGCAATTAACTTTTTAATTGGCCAATAACCCTATTCACCCCCCCTCTAGGGTTATATATTTGGGACAACACAGTATCTATATAAAATGAACTTAGAGAAAATAAAATTAAATAGTTACAACCAACCAGTAATTATATACAATACCATGTAATTGTATCCAATAACTCATGAAACTAAAACTACCACTTCATTCTTAAAATCCCCACATTTGACCTTAATCGAAGCCTCAAATTATGAATTTTTGTCAACACATCACACACAAGAAACAGTTACAACAATGGTGGCTCACATGGTTATAAGAGAATTGTTATGGCAGAGAAATACATTTAGATCTTGAAAGAAAAACAAGGACATAAATTAGGAGAGAAATAACTGAAAATAAGGAGGGTACGGTTATGGGAGAATTGCTATTGAGAGAAATTATGAGAGAATCTTGGGGGAAGAAAAAAAAAAGGAGAGAAAAAAAAAATAAAGAAAAAATCCCATTTAAAGAGGTTTTTGAACCAATTTTAAAGTGATTCCATTTTTTTTTTTTTAAATTAAAGAAAGAATCACTACGTCAATTTTGGAGAATCCCATTTAAAGAGGTTTCTGAATGGAAACCTCTTATAATGATTGGGGTAATTTTGTCCTGTCAATTTTTAAAGTACTCATGACTTGATAAGTTTTCTCAATAGGATTGGATGTGCAATAATATTCCAAATAGGACTTCTCACTAAATCTTCCAAAAGATTTGGAGATAGGCCCACCCAAAAATATCCTTCTTAGGAATGATAAATGTAAGGGTGCAAGGGGAGCAACTTTTAGATTCCGCATAAGGCAGATGACAAATGAAGCAATTCAAATTGCATGGGACAACCAGTTAACAAACATGATTGATTTTTATTTATTTATTTATTTTAAATGGTGCCTCTGGCAATTAGGAATTTTGTCAAAGCACATTGTTTTCATGGTATTTGCCAAAACTCAAATTGAGGGAAATTTTGCATTTTCTTTAACAATTTTTTCATATCTTAACAACTTATTGTGTGACTCACATTTTTTCTTTTAAAACGAATACCGTTTGATTAGATACGCTTCTCATGCATGTCATTTCTATTAAGGGTTATTCATGGTTTTGGTTAAAACCGAAAACCAAACCAAACCAAACCAAATCGGTCGGTTTGGTTTGGTTTGGTTTTTTTGTCATTAGGTTTGGTTTTGGTTCCAATTTTAGAAAACCAAATTAAGTTGGTTTGGTTTTGGTTTTCATGTTTAAAAAACCAAACCAAACCGAAAAAACTGAAAAAACCGGAAAAAATATATATATATATGTATGTATATATATATATATAATTTTATATATTACATATTAAACTTAGTTTGTAAATTTTCTATTATAATAAGGGTAAAACAGGTAATAGATTCAAAATAGTAATACATTATTGGAAGAAAGACGTTTGGAATGGGTTTGTTTTTGTAAATTTTAACTTTCTTATTATTTTTCTTTTGTTAGAGTGCCATGTGTTAAACTAGTTATTAATGTTGTGTGAGATATTGGCACGTATTATATTGGAGATTTGAACTTGAGTTTACATAAGTCAATACTTTTCTATTTTGATATAATGTTTAATGCTTTTTTTAGTTGATAATGTAATGATTTTATTAAAAATATTTTTATTTGAAGTTTGGCTTGTCATTTTTTCCATTTTCAATTATTTGTTGCTACTTGATAGGATAAAACCAAAACCGAACCGAACTAAACCGAAATTTTATGTTTTGGTTTTTTTATATTATGGTTTGGTTTTGGTTTGGGAAAAAAAAAAAACCGAAATATAATGGTTTACTTTGAAATCTACCCTAAAACCGAACCAAACCGAACCACGAACACCCCTAATTCCTAGTTAGATATCACATTGATTAGATATTTAGATTCCCATATATAGTTAGCCATCATCCAATGCATAAACTCACATCTCACATAAATAAATAAATAAAAAAGGCCCCTTTTTATAGGTAATGCAAATTTGAATATGCAATCAACTTGATAATTGACGAACATGACACGTAATTATTGAAAATAATATAAAACTTATATAAAATATTGTCCCCCCATCTTGATCCTATCTACTAATCTCAAGGACCGATAGACTGAACCATATGAAATTTGAAATCCATCCATGCGCACTCTAAAATTGTTGGAGAGATCAATCAATAGATCATCTTATTTTATATCTTTAATTCTTGATTTTATTTTTCTTGGAAAAATAAAAATAATCAGACTGCATATATTGTTTTGACGTGAGGTGTAACTTGGACCACACTGGATGGGATATTCACGAAATGAAGCCAAACATGGATAGAAAATTTAAGAGGGAAAACCATTTAATTAAGGGACAAAATTGGGAAGTTCAAATGAATTTATTCTTCTATAAATTAAACCTTTCTAGGGTTATTGCTGGCTTGCTGCATGTAGTTGACTTTACTACAACCTCTTCCTTCCAAGAAAGAAAAAAAAAAGCTTTTCTAGGGTGCCAAACATGGATAGAAAAGTTTTCCTAATATAATTGATTTTATTCCCATCTGTGAACATTATAATTCCAGTTTTCGGTTCTGCTTATTAAAAGAAAATTAATTGATAAGGAAAACGATTTAATTAAAGGGACAAAATTAGGAAGTTCTGACAAATGAATTTGTTCTTCTATAAATTAGATCTTTCTAGGGTTATTGCTGCGTGTAGTTGACTTTACTGCAACCTCTTCCTTCCAAGAAAAAGAAAAAAAAAAACTTTTCTAGTGCGCCAAACATGGATAGAAAAGTTTTCCTAATATAATTGATTTTATTCCCATTTGTGAACATTATAATCTCCAGTTTTCGGTTCTGCTTATTAAAACAAAATTAATTGATAAGGAAAAATCTTTAATTAAGGGACAAAATTAGGAAGTTCTAACAAATGAATTTGTTCTTCTATAAATTAGATCTTTCTAGGGTTATTGCTGCATGTAGTTGGACTTTACTGCAACCTCTTCCTTAATTCCAAGAAAGAAAAAAAAACACTTTTCTAGTGTACCAAACATGGATAGAAAGGTTTTCCTAGTATAATTGATTTTATTCCCATCTGTGAACATTATAATTTCCAGTTTTCGCTTCTGCTTATTAAAAAAAAATTAATTAATAAGGAAAACCATTTAATTAAGGCGAAAAATGAGGAGGTTCTAACAAATGAATTTGTTCTATAAATTAGATCTTTCTAGGGTTATTGTTGTAGTCAACTTTACTGCAACCTCTTCCTCAATTCCAAGAAAGAAGAAAAACTTTGCTAGTGTTAGGGGTTTGATTATGGATCGCCTATGCCTGTTCTTATTTTTTGTTGCATGTTTCATCAGTCTACAAGTCAGGTTTGTTGACCATCTCTTCTTCGATCTTCTTCGATCTTTTTTGGTTATTTTTTATACTGCTAGACAGTTGTTTAGTTGTTAGATATTGGTTAGCATGAAGATAGATTAACCTAGGTCTATTTCTATTGATCATCTAGTCTAGGGATAGTTTCCTAAACACATCAACAATGAAGGAATATAAAGAATAAAAATGCAAAAAAATCAAACCAAAACATAGAAATGAGTTCATGACTCGCACATGATCATGTACGTGATACTCTGGAAATAGAAAAGAGAATACAAAATTACAAGACTTTTTGATGGCTAGCCATTTATATATATGCTATGAAACCCACAACATACGTATCTCATATCACATCGCGTATTGGAATGAAACTCGGATACTTAGAGACACATATCGAATACATCTTTTAGGTATCTGTAAATATAAGTTTAAAAGTTATAATTTAATTTACGGATGCGTTGAGAGTACGTAGGGGATACTTGGATGCTGCATGAAGAATACATGGGGACACTCGAGGATACATGTTAAATATTATAGAGGCTAAATAGTAACTTTTTAAAATAATTATAAAAAAAAAATGGCTTTATGTTACTTTAATTATTACTAAAGTCAATCTATAAATATTAAAAAACAAAAATAGGAAAAATGACAAAACAGTGGGTCAAAATAAAAGTAATCCTTAAATGAAATCTAAAACTCTCATGTTTCTTTCAAAGTTGCAACAACGAATTTTAATTCCAAAAAGAGGGGATTTGGGGTCAAATGTCTATTATACCATTTTAGTAAAAAATTTTCTTTTTAACTCTACCCAAATCCTATCAGATTGTCCTCCTCTCTCTTTATTAAATAAAAATTACCTAATATTTATCCTATGTGTTAAGAAAGAATAAAAAAATGATTTTTTATTTTTTATTTTTTATTTTGGTCATTGCTTATTGAAAAGCATTATTTAAATTGAATTCATGTACCCAGCCATTGGAAAAAATAAAATAAGTAAATAAATTCAAATCCAAATATGTAGATTAATTATTATTCTAGTTGAAACAAAATATACATGATCGTTTTTTTTAAATTATGTTTTGACACTTTTAAATTAAGAGAGAAGAGATAGGTTTAATGTGAGAAAAGTATTTAGGTGAGATAAAAATAAAAAAAATAATAAGGAAGGCAGAATGGTTATTATAAAATAGTGTATAATAAATTCCTTCTTTTGGGTATTAAAGTTCATTACTATCATTTTAAATGGAATAAGAGAGGTTTGACTATTTATTTGGAATTACTTTTATTTTGACCCATCGTTGGTCATTCTTCCAAAAACATTTACACCCTTTATCCCACTTTGTTTGAACACTTTGACAAAGTGCACACATATTAAGGAAAAACAAGGCTTTGTGACACCTCACTTGTTTAATTTTATATTTCTAATAGCATCCCCTTAATCCAATTGCATTGTCATTCCATTGTATTTTGGTTGTGAATTTTAATGCAGCAAAGTAATATGGTAGGAAAGTAAAATAATTGGATGCTTTGATTTTTTGCAATGAATATTATTGGAGATCTAGAAGGGAAAATGGGACGAAGGGAGTAAAAAGGGGGCCCAACCCCACCACTGTTTCCCTCTCTTGCCTCACTATTTCGTCTCTCTATATATATTTCAATCTACTCTTCTTTCTCACTCTTCCTCTCTCTCCTACGAGATTAAAGTGTTAAACCTATACACCTTGCTCTCTCTTTCTATCCTTCATCTCTCTCGTCCTCCTTGGACCCACTCTTAGAGGCTTGATACTAAACAAAGGTGATTTTTTTTTTCCTCATTTTCTCTTGATTTTGTATTCCTAAATTCTGACATGGTGAATGTATTGAAAATAGACTTGTGCTTTTTTTTTTTATGAGTTTGTAAAGCTTCATGAATATTAATATACCTTCTGATCCATGTTTGTTATTTATGAATTAAGCAAATCAATACAATAAATGTATTTACTTAATTATTTCTAAATGTACTCGTCTTATGTTATCCTATTTTTTCATGAATAGCTGTAACACCGTATTATATTGTATCCATATTCATGCTTCATAGTACATACGGGATATCCCACGATAATCATAGAGCCAAAATGAAAAATATTAAAATTTCCCACCTTAAAAGGTTGTACAAACGTACTTCTGTGGCCTTAGCCCTAAACCCCAGACCTAATTGCTAAGCAATACCATCAAACTCCACCTAACATGTAGGAAAACAACTTACCAAAAAAAAAAAAAAAAGAATTACAAAACACAGCATTTTTGAAAGGCTTTTAACTTAAAATTTGTCAATTTTTTATGTATATTTTGGTTGATGAAGCAGTTCAAGGAGGAATCGGTGTCAACTATGGACTATTGGGTGACAATCTTCCAACTCCAGATAAAGTCACAGCCCTACTGAGATCAAGAAACATCCGGAAAGTTCGTATTTTCGAGCCGAACCCTGAGGTCTTGAAAGCCTTCAAGGGTTCTGACCTAGAAGTCGTTCTTGGTGTCCATAATCTAGACCTCCAACAAGCTTTCAACTGATCGAAATCAAGCAACAATATGGGTTAACACACATGTCGTACCACATGCAGAGACAGTGAAATTCACGTACATATCGGCTGGCAACGAGGTCATCCCAGGCCCATTAGCAGCATACGTACTTGGTGCCATGCAAAACCTACATGCTGCATTGAAAGCTGCCAACCTCAACGTACAAGTTACTACAGCCGTTTCTTTGCAGGTACTAGGAGTATCATCTCCTCCTTCGAGTGGGGCATTTTCGGACTCCGCCGCAGCCATTATGGGACCCATTACAAAATTTTTAGCAGATAACCAAAGTCCTCTGATGATTAATGTGTATCCTTACTTTGCACACGTAAGTGATCCCAAAAATATTCGATTGGATTTCGCCCTATTCAACCAAAAGGGCGATTCTATGACGGACGGGGATTTGAAATACACAAATCTTTTTGATGCTATGGTTGATGCCACATATGCTGCCCTCGAGAAGGCCGGTGGAGCGACGGTTGGCATCGTCGTGTCAGAGAGTGGATGGCCTAGTGCTGGAAATGGAGATTTTACGACCATTGGCAATGCTCAAACTTATGTCAACAACTTGGTGGCTCATGTTTCAAGTGGAATGGGAACACCAAAGAGGCCAGGGAAGAGTGTGGAGACCTACTTGTTTGCTATTTTTAACGAGAATCTCAAGCCTGCTGGTGCTGAGCAGAACTTTGGGCTGTATTACCCTGATATGAGTGAGGTCTATCATGTCGATTTCTCTTCCAAGGAATAGCCAGCCTTCGCACACAATCTAGACTTCTATATAGTATTATTGTTGGATGTGAACTTATGGCTCACATTTGTCATTTCAAATGTTTTAAGTATGAATTTGGATTTAACTATTTTTAAGACAATTATGCCGCAGTAATTTATCAGTTCAAATTAATGGTTGCAAGTTCTGTTTGGTTTAGTAATATGTGTTCGAAAGTTTTTCTTGGATTCATTTTCATGTTCTTTACTTGAATAGCTTTCGTTAATTATTCTATTAATTGCAATAATTGCCATCAATTTAGTGTGACTTGGCAAAGTATCTGCAATGATTTTGTGTCGAAACCTATGGCTTGACTATTCCTCAATCTCAAACAGGGCCACCACCCCCTCGAGTGCATAATTAATCAGAAAAACCTAAGTGGATGACTAGTCTCTTGGGAGTACGAGGAGTTGAAATGAGTACCTTTTACTTCTTGAGACGTAATTACCAAAACCAAGTTATCTCTTGAGATTACAAGTTCGAATTAACTTCACGAGTGAAAGCACCATGGAGAGCAAGAGAAGGCCACAGACCATCTAATTAGCACCGAGTAAGCATGGCTTATTTTAAGCATACATGATGCACTGAGACAGACCCATCTAATGTAATGGTGGCTACCCCTAATTTTTTATGCAGACATGTCAATGATATAGTAGCAAACTACAGGGATCTGGTTGATAAGGGCTAAAGGGAAGTCAAAAGAACAGTGGTTTTTTTGTTTTTTCACTGGGTCAATTTCTTGTTTGAATACTTACATGCTCCACCAAAAGGTTCCATAATGATGTCAATGTTGTATTCTGCTATTTAAAGCCTTGTCATCAAAGAGACCCTTTATCCATATCAAAGTACAGTGGTTTTCTGTTTCACTGGGTCAATTCTTACTCTTAGCAGTTTCATTTTCCTCGTGTTCTTTCCGAAGTCCAAACAGACCCGTGGAAATTTTCAAAGCAGAAATCTCTGCAACTTATATGCTAACCCTACTGAGAAAATAATTACACTTAAAACAAATAAAAAATTATGAGAAAATAACTCAATAATCTGAATTATATCAGAACTGTACCAGATGTTTCTTTTGTATGATTGAGGGCATGAGGTGAAGTCCTGAGAGTTTGGATCACACTATATAATATAAAAGCAACCACGGTAAAGTGGATATGGCATGGCATGGCGGAAGATGCATACAGATAGATACACTTTTTCACGGCAAACATCAGATTGGGAATTCTCTTCGTATGCAAATAAGAAAGGTATCATATATGTATAAAAACATGGAATATTTAATCAATTAGAATCCGCCTAGATTGTACACTCAATTTCAACATCAAATACTATTAAGAGAGCAAAAAAATTATTAAAAATAAAAATAAAAATCATTATTCTAAATTCACACGGCGAATCTTACACACAAGGTTGGCTGTCGGAAGATCAAGCTGGTTTCCTGAATCTGACTTTACAAGATCCTTCAGCTGATCTCTTGGGGTTGAAAGGCATGTGTGGAATGTGGCCAGGATTGGAGGGATTGGCATTGATAGAGCAGAAAGCACATTACTCAAGTACTCAATATCAACCGATAGCTGTTGCGCTCCACGATCTGTTATAAACTGAATCCCTCGCAGCTGCTCCATGTAAAGAGCTGTGGCACCCTCCGCAACCTTATAATATATAAGTATCATCCACAGACAAAGAATGGCTGTGTTAGCTAGTTTGTGTGTAAAAAACATATAGAGGTAATATGGTTCTAAGAGGAGATATATTCTTCTGAATAAGTCTAGGCAACCACTTGCATCTGAGCGCCCAACCCACTTTGGTGGATAACTGGTAAATGTTTTTTGGTGGACAAGCCACAGTATGGCCCAAACTCAGGTTTTATTGCATATCATAAAGATCGGATGATTTTGGATCATGATTTAAAGATTACCCTTTTGAACTTTAAACAAGAAGTTCATCACTAAAGATGGAATGGTAAAAATAAGGTCCAAAATCATATGACCATCCAAAAATTTTAGTTCAAACCATTCTGTTGCCAGGTCCTGTCCTTATAATTTGCAAGCCTACTACCATAAAAAAGGATGATGCTAACAGAAGTTTGACCACACAGATTCAAGACTTTCCCCTGAAAGGTATAGGTTGGTCACCTTGAACATCCACTCCGTTGCAAAGAACTGGGCTTCATCAGTGTTGGCATCGCTGTTAGCAATGCCCTCAGCAAGCGGTTCCAACTGTTGGGGTAAAGTAAGAAGGTATTCACCAACGCTGGTCACATAGGACTGGGGATATGCACTGAAGCTTGGGAGAGGGAAAGCACTCGGCTCCTCTACTGAAGACCAGATTGGTAAACGAGACACATCGCTGAGGCGTTGCCGTACTTTGGAGATGAGAACATCATAGACAAGTTCATTCACCATGTCTGCAAATGCTGCAACTCTTTGAGATGCAAGTGGAAGTGCATGAAATCGGGGATCTTTAGACTGCATGACAATAAAAGAATCATTCCATTAATTTAAAGAAAGAGTTGGACATACAAAGGGAACAAAAGCACACCAAATGGACAAGGAAACCATAAGTTGGAAACTTGGAGGAATACTAACTACAGGAAATATTAGAAAACCAAAGAGAAAACAGTCATTGACAATCTCAGAAATAGAGAAATAAAAAACAGAAAGAAATGAACAAATACTAAAATATGGTTTATGATGTTCTGTTTTGAATGGGATCTAATTCAGAATCAACTGCATAGATTGCTCTGAAAATTAAGCTCATAATTCTCTAGCTTCGATCAAACTTGGATTTCTATTTTCTTAGGCTGCTTTAGTTGACATATGAAACACATCAAATAATAATATGGAGGTAAAATCTTTACTTCAGACACTCACATTTTTTAAAATATAAATAAAATAATTCTGGCAACTAGTGAAACTACCCATTTCACCCCCCCCCCCCCCCCCCCCCCCAAACAAAAAAAAAAAAAGAAAAGAAAAAAACACATCAAATAATAATAATAAAAGATACATTAGAACTAGAAAGTGGAAAAGTGCGTCTGAACTTTTGTGTGATAGAAGCATAGTAGCATACCTATCAAGTTAAAGTACAAATTTTACAAGACAGCTGAGGCTAGCAATGTTGTATGGTATAGAATGTTGGGAAATTAAGAAACAATATGTTCATAGAATGAGTCTAAACAAATTGGGGAAATAATAAGAAAAGAAATGAATGCATCCATAAGAAGGTAAAGCTGACACCAGTTGAGGACAAGATGAGGCAAAATCATGAACGGTAGTATCATATGATGAAGACCTATGAGATGCACCAAAGATGAAGAATGATTAGATTCAAAATGAAGGCATCAAAAGGGTAAAAGGAAAGCCAGAAAGAACGTGGTCAGAGACAAAAAGAAAGGACATAATAGTCAAGGATTTAACATGAGATATGGCCCTACATAGAGATAAATGGAAACGAAAAGGATTGATTTGGCCGACCCTGAGGACTTTCTAGGAATCCTAGGATTTGGGGCAGGCAGGTTCACAGGCAGCTCAAGCTAGATAGTTTACATCAAAGCTAAATCTAACTCGAATTGATCCCCTATTTTTTAAGTAGTTTGACACTTTGAATGATTCTAAATTGCAACTTGGCTATTAATTTTATGTTGTTTAGAGAGAAAAGAAGAACATTCTAAATCTAAACCATTACCCACAAATCCCCATCAAATCAAAATGTTGACTTCTTTCTCACTTTTTGAACCCTTGCTTGATAACCTTTTTTCTCTTTAAAAGCACCAAAAAAAAAAAAATTTCTAAACCAATTCCTTACAGTATCATGTAGCGTCATGTACATCATTCAAAATACATCCCTTTGTATCATTTTTAGAAATCCAAGTTGACTTGTTCATATAGAAGATGGGATAAGAAAAAAAAATGCAAAAAGAGAGGTGTCATGTTGGAGGCGTTTTGGAGGAGTGTGGTGTTCATGTGTCCGATACTGACAACTTCAAAGAAGTGTTTGTACTTCTTACGTGGACTACTGTAATGTTACAAAAAAATGGTCATACTAGTTTGGTTGAGAACCATGCATGCCTACACCGACTTTTGGCTTTCCCAAATAACCCTCACATTGTTTGGATTAAGGCTTTGCTGGGTTGAATTTAGGTTATGTTAGAACTAGAAAATGATTTAGACTCTCTTATTCCCAGTTAAAAGTACTGTGTTTTATCAAAGAATGACAAAGATATACCACCACATGGGATAAGTTGCAAATTTAACATAAATAATAAAAGAAAGTTATCATAAAGATTGGATGTAGAAAAGCATTGGCTACTTGGGGAAGTTCCCAAAACCATTCAACCAATTGGTCATCGTTCCTAAACTTCTACTACTTATAATTTTTAGCTCAAATCCAGTGTTTTCAAACCTGGACCAACCCGGACAGCTTAACTGCTAGAACTATCAACTGATTAACACCTCATTTGAGAGCAACTACTTGCATACACGATATACATAAATACAGATTAAACATGAAATTTTTGTGTAAACCTACTTTATTCAAAGTACTTTTAATTTGATTGCATTTGCGCATTGTTTTGACTTCTTCAACAAGTAACAAATAATAATATTTTTCTACTATCTTATCAACTTTATTCGTGTGTGTATTGTTGTTTAACACTCCCTCCATTCATATGATTGTCTTCCTTTCCATTTTGGGCCGTTTCAAAATTATTGTCCAAGTAAAGAAGTCAATGACTTCAGTTTAATCAATCTCCCAAAATACCCATATCCATGGTATTAATTTCATGATATGGACAAAACAAACTCAATGATTTGTACTACACTTAAAGAAAAAATTGGAATGTCAAAGTTTCAAACAGGACAGTCAATGTGAAACTGTATAAAGGACCAGAAATACCTTGCTTACTTATCATTGGAAAGTGCATTAACATAAATACAGCAGTAAGAAAGGGTAATAGGCCTAAACAGTCTCAAAAGGTCATTTAACTACTTTGAAAATTAATGTTTTCTCAAGTTTATTATCTCTCCCACTTCTTCTTGGATGAAGATGGTCAAAATTATGTTTTAAGTTGAGTATAAAACTTCGAGGATTGATAATCATATGAGATTGCTGCTATGACCCCCCCCCCCCCTCCCAAAAAAAAAAAGGAGAAAGAACTGCAAAACATAATTTTTTACAAAAAGAGAAAAAAAAAAAAAAAAAGAAATAATAAAAAAACTTGGAATGAATATTGGTCTCACCTGATCTAAAAGGTTAAAGAGTTTCCGCGCCTTCTCGGGAACACCAACGAGCCGCACAGCTGCCACATCCAATGCGGCCCTTCCCACCGAAGATAATTCTTCATTTCCATCATCACTAGCCAAATGTGACCTGTTTTGGTCCAGACTTGAACCAAATACTGAAAGAGACAAGCTGGTGCTCAGTCTAGCAAGACTAGCTCTCAAGGAAGCTTCAAAGACTGAGGATCTGCTCGTTAAACAATCTGCAACCGTGAGGATCTGCAATGCACCTTGGACAATGGACCACTCCTCCTCATTTGAGATCGAGTCGACTTTGCGCACATTTTGAGTTCCTTCCTTCTTATCCAATCCCATTTCCCTCTTTGAACCAACACCATCATTAGTACTATCCACACCACATACAACTCTTAATGACTTTAGGGTCTCTTGCAGAGTAGAAATATATTGTAACATTATGTCATCAAGTGCATGAATCAGCTCATCGGCCTCAGAACCACCAGTAAAGCTGATGCACCTCTCTATAGCTGCTTCAAGAAGTACAATGACTTGGGGAATTGACTCCTCCATCCTTCGTACCGTTTCACTGAGTTCAATTCCCTGGGCCCCCACACCCCGAGCAACAGCTCCCCTAAGATCTATCCTGGCAATCTCAGAGGAGAGAATGACGCGCTCCATCTGTCCATACCTAGAACATGGATTAAATTGCATGTCATCTAATGGAAAGCACCAGTATGTGTCTCCAAATAAGCACAAAGGAAAAGAGAAATGCTGATTATTTATACATTACATTTAAGAATGAAAATAGCCGACATTCTCCATAGTTTAAACCCAAATGAAATGCCATGGCCAAATGGCCAGTCCTAAAAACAGAACCTTGCAGTTTGGTCTCACTGCAACCCAAACATGCGCTTTTTTTTTTATTTATTGAAATTAACCCAAATATGTACCTGAAACCAGACAAAATCATTACTCACAGCTGTTGAGAGGTATTTTATTTCTATTGAGGGGTGTTATTGTACTTTTCCATAGTTTAATATAAATTATATCAAAAGGAGAGATAGTACAAGTTCTCTCATTATTTTCCTGCATCCTTCTTTCTTTTTCTGTCTTCTAGTAATCTAAAAACAAAACCAACTTAAAGGTTTTTTAAGGCAAATGATGAATGCAATCTAAATTCATCTCCAACACAATAACCCCACCAGTTATATTTTAGCATGTGCAGTGAATAAAATAACAGCCGGTAAATAGCATAACAAGATTCCAAGGCACCATTACCCATTATAGCCTGTTACAAGGTTTTCAGTAAAAATCACAGCCATTATGGGCCTCTACGCCCATAGAAAGGCATATTGCTCATTTTCTCCCATTTTATCACCTATAAAAAGGCATCTTTGTACAAAATTAGTATCCATAGATCATACACATCATAGATCTAGGGTAGATTCTTATTTTTAATTCGTTTAGATACTAGAATATTAATGAACTTAGAGTTAGATATCATAGGCACCATTGTGAGCCTCCTAGAAGTTTGCCTCCGATGCCTAGACATACAAGTGAGACTGAGGGTGGGAGTAGATTGAGGATGAACTGACACACACACCCGTGATGAGTTTAGTGACTCCGGACTTGGAGACTTACCAGTTCAAGGTAGTTACAGCCATATGAGTTACCATCCATTAAACTACCCATCTCTACCAAATTATCCACTGAAGCCACCACCACCTTTTTCATTATCGAGCAACTTCACTACCATCCACCATTGATAGAAGCTACTGCTTGTGAAATTTCATTCCATCCTCACACTTCTCCACCAATGCACTATATGGAGCAACAACAAGATGACAGGAATTACAAGATTTTCCACTACATCTTACTACAAGGGTGGGGAGAACAAGAAGATAGCTCCTAGGGCAATACAGATATGGAGGAAGTGAGATCAACCATGACATTTCTTTTGGTGATAAATTAGTGAGTGTATTATCATTTTCCTTTACAAAAGCATGTGAAGTATGAACAATTGAAAATTGTAATGTTTGACTTCATTTGCTTTATAAGCACATTTATTAAATAGAAATTAAGAATTCTAGTAACTATTGAAAAAACACAACTTAAAAACACCATAATATATTTTATTCATATTTAAAAAAATTACTATGTTTCACTAAAACTCTTTTAAAACATTAATATATTGAAATATGAAATTTTAGGGTGAAAACATGCGTATCACAACACCTAGGTACAATAGTCTCTTCGGTCATCATAAATTAGTGATGAGCCCATATTAAGTCCTAGATATTGATCTAATAGGGAATGACAAACTTTGAAAATACTGTTGAGGTTTTTATTTATTTATTTATTTTTTAACGGGTGAATTCTGACCCAAAATTTCAACCATAAGCAAACCCACAAAATCCCAACTTCTTTCATAAAGATAAAGTGATAATAAAATTATAGGAGTGAATGACTGATAATAACATCTCGGTTTCACACACTTTGAGGGCTGCTTTACATCATTGTAGTTTTATAATGATGAAATAAACTCCATTCAGGCTTACCATATACATGAAATCAATGAGAAACTTGGTTTACAAAATATAGAGAAACCCATTTCCATTCCCAAGAAACCTTTTAGATACTTTCCCAAAACTTGTCTACAAAGTAGGTTTAGAACGTTTTTCCAACTGATTAAATTTCCACATGCTTTCTATTTGTTTCGACAATGTTTGTCATTGAGTTTCTCAGTCATGTTTAAATTGTTTTCCTACATCATGCTATTCCATAATTTTCAGTCATGTTTCCTATTTCTCATTAGCAGAGGTCCACTATTTCTGTCTTGAAGGTGGGCCACAAAGAATTATTATTTACCTGCTTAGTCACATTCTGAAAACATGACCAGGATAAATAGAACTGCCTCTTGGGATTAAAGGAGATAAATCAGAACTTAATTTTATGTAACATTAAACAGAAAGCAAATCCCAAGTCAAGGAATAGGTAGTCACACATCACAAACAATAAATATTTGGAAATGCCTCCTTGCACTCATTAAGAAAACCAAAAAGAAAAAAATTACGGATTTGCTTAGTTTAGAGTTCCTTACCCTTGTTTAAATGATTCATAAGGAGAATGCACTGCCTTTAGTGTATCCAATAAAACCTTAAGATCAGATTCTGAAAAAAGGTGTTGAATATTCCTTGCAAAAATACCCGTCATATTATGTAATTCAATCAGTGCCTCAATATGCTTAATCTGAATCTTGTTACCCTTTGGCATATCCCCAGACAAGATATCTAATATTCCTGAAATTATAAAACAGGTAAAAGATGATTGAGAATCGTTCCTCAGCTTTATAACAAAAGACCCGAGAGATTTGATATTAAAAATAAAAGTAGGTACATCTTGAAATTAAATTTTCACATACAAATTCATAAATCATTTCAGATCTGCTTAGGGAAAGGAAAAATTAACAGAACTGAAATTCAAGAAAGCCAAGATGATAAATTCGTTAGGGATAGCAGCCAGTTAAACATGGTCTATACAACATTTGTAGAACCACCACAAACAAATTGACCAGCCACGTCAAAGTGTGTAAAGTAAGGTTAGCCTTACCATCCTTAATGCAATTAGAAGAAGAAAATAATGCCCATTGATAGAAATATGTTCACACTACTTTCAGGAATGGAACATTAAAAGAAGTGACCAGATACAGAACATCAAATTATTGGAGAAGAGCTTGCTGCATAAAATTCCAATTGTCTGCATATGTACAAGGAACAGCACCTAATCACATCCAAGCATTGAAGACTTATACAGAGAAAGAATAATCCTCAGTATTGTACGCAGACCCAGTTACCAGTATCTGGTGCAGTTGTGCTCCAATGTGTCCGATTTCCAAATTCTAGCACGTGAAGAGGTGGCTGAATAATCTAATTGTCCATATTTTTTCCTTCCATGTCTTGGGAACTTAATTTATCAAATTTGAAAAGTAAAAAGGACTAGGAATGAGAAAAAAAGAAAACTTCTAACAAAATGGGTCCTCCCTTAAAGGAACCATATCAAATTGGAAAAAGAGACTCTACAAGAGAAGAAGATATAAAGATCTAGTTCCACTCAGAGAATACCTCTTCCTATTTTCTAATACTTGTTAATTGTTTGTATTCCTCCTTTAGCAAAATTAATTATTAATGATAAGAGAGAAATTGATAAGTTCTATTGCTTTTACTTATCCCATGGGACATAGCATGGCTGCAACTGGCTGGAGAACACATGTAGAAAGGATGTCGCCTTTTAGATATCAGAATGAGTAGAATTAAACTGTTTCTACGAGTGTGCATAAAGCCAGCATTCCTTAGAACCCTAATTTTTTTTTTGCAGATATAGACACTAAATTTAACACATAGATCACCAATCCCTTTGACTATCCACCCAGCCACTATGGCAGTCAATGATAGAAAGCATAATGCTGTACATCTATCAACTCAAGCAAAACAAAATTTAATATTTAAAAGCAAATTAGGACCAGGAACTACGAAAGGTGTTTAAAATGCAACCTTTGGCCAGCGCTTTTGTTTCAGGAACAACATCTCCAGTTGCAAGGTTGATACGGGAAACAAAACTTGGACCCACAATCGACATCGTCTCAATTAGAAGCTTCGGGACTAAAGATTTATAATCATCAGGAAAAGCAATCATACACCTGCAGACAGCAGTGTAAGATACTAGATGGTTAAATTCAGCAACTGCAAAATGCAGATCTTTAACAATATCAACAATGCATGCAATTTTTATTTTTTATTTTTGATTCAGTAAAATAATTATATTAAATAAGCAAAAAGAGCATAAGATCATGTACACACATGACATGCAATTTATATATACATATATATATATATATATACACACACACATATATTTAAATTTTTTAAGAGTCAATACAATAGAGGCACTTCTGTTAAAAGCTGCCCAAGTACTCGTTACTTTTTAAAAAGCCCTTATAATGTTTTACTTTATGATTTTATTTTTATCCATATCAAAGCAAAACTGTTTAGTTGTAAGTGACGCATGTCCAACCCAAGTCAACTGCATGTTGGCCAACAATGCATTTTAGGACTCTAGATGCATTGAAGGCACGTCCAACACAAGTCCAAATGACTTAAAAGAGTGTCATATCTGACATGGACACAATTCCCCTTTAGAATTGTCTATGGTATCTAAGTACAAACCCAACAAGAGAAGACAGCGACAAATCATAACAGAAAGAATGCAGGAAGTTTGTAAAATATAACGAATTTTGAATTTAAAAACTACTTAAAATACTGAATGTATAAGGAATTATTTGAAGCAACTACTCTACTTTGAAAACCATTGAGATTTAAATGGCTCAACAATTAAGATGATATACAGTTGAGACAAATGGAGATGGAAAAGGCAGGTTCTGTGTTCATCAAGTAAGAGAGAACTGCCTGCATAAACCACTAATGTTCTACATCAATAAATGAAGTTTGAATGCTCCATTTAAATACTTTTAACACAAACTTTGTGTTGGATGCAGAATGGGGTGTATGGATGTTGTTTGGCATTACATTCTTGTACAACAAAATTTTTCCAAAAATAAAAAGGAAATTACACAGAAAATGCAATTTATAAAATGCAATTCAGAATGGGGTATATGTTCCTCACAATGTGAGGAACATAAAATCCTCCCCAGTGAAGCCTAGGGAGCTTGATCAGCATTCAAAATATTATTTGCCAAATTCCTCGTTTTCAACCAGCTAACAAACAGAAGAGAAAACGTTTTTTTATATATATATATTAACAGATCCTACAAGAATTCACTTTCTTATGACAACACCTTGAAAAATAGTGCAATACAAACACCCCTTTGTTATTATAATGAGCACTCCGATGATATAAACTGGAGGAGAGAAAATCATAATTAAAATAAGGCCTTATCCCCATGGGGTTGTTTAGTACTTAACTACATAGGATTGAATATTATTAACAAGAACCAATATTACTATACCTTGACAGGGGAAAAATGATAATAAGAGGCCATTGCCTTTATTACCAGTCAGCCTCCAATACAGAGACACTGCCTCAAATAAAAGAAATTAAAACAATTCTTGGTAATTCTCCACATTATCTACTTGTTTCAGATATTTGATGGTTGCCCATTCAAATGTTACTATAATATGGAAATCCTCAAGCTAAGAAATATTTTCCCCTTTTTTCATATAAAAAATAAAATAAAACAAAAACAACTCTGGGAATGTGAAGATTTTAACAATGAAAGATTAGAGCAATACCACTTCCATTCTTGTTCAAGAAAGAGTAGCAATTCATCATAAAAACTTGGCAACCAGCTTGAGAATGAAATTGCAGGCAAACTTGATTGAAAATCATTACTACTTGACAGCCTTTCCACTTCATTCTTCTCATAGGCAAGTTTATTAGCTCGTTGTCTTGAGTCAAAATCATCCCAAAGCTTCTTTATAGGCTTTAGGTGGACTTTTGTATAGTGCAGCTCTAAAGACTTGAATCTCCCGATCCGAATGAGAATTCCCCGCAAATCTTGAGCAACATCAACCTATATGGTACCAAAATAGCGGGCAAATGTCAAAAAAATTAAGGGAACTAAAGGTGTTAGACTGGACAAGGAATGGAGTGGAGCTGCCACACTGCCACTAATAGAAAGCAACCAATAACAAAACAAGGTTTTAGAAGAAATATGTAACCTTGCGATTTGATAAAGCGTCAGTTAGACGAGGTTGAACCATTGCATCTAGCCTATCCTCTAAGACTTCAAGCTGCTTCCTGACATTAGCGAATTCAGCAACCTGAAAGAGCAGGGTCGCAAATAAATCAGACCATGAATGTTAAGCCCAATAGATGATATAAATGCAGTCAAGGAAATGCATTACCTCCCCAACAGCAGACAAGCAATGCCTCATGTTGGCCAAGGTTTCTGCAGCTCGAGGAAGATCACCACTGGCAAAGACATCCTCCACAGTCGAACTTAATTGAGTTAACCCAGCAGCATCCTGTTTTTTTAATGGAAATAAGAGAAGTTAACCTGATTAATCACTGCTAATGAGACATGAAAATCTGCAAAATGAAGATCATTAACAATCTCCACCTGCAATGTCTCATATGCGGCTTCCATTCTCTGCTTGACAGTATCGACTTTAGCAAGGGTAGCTATAGATTCTGCTGAGGACCCCTCTGCCTGAAGATGAAACCAAAACAGTTCAGATAGAGAGAGAGAGAGAGAGAGAGAGAGAGAGAGAGAGTTTTTGAGACTCTCAAACATAGTCCTTGAATCATTAACAAAGGAACAAGGTGAAAATGTCATCCAGTTTTTGATAAACTTGATTCCTAGCTACAATTCATTTGAAATGTTGTCTACCAGCAATTATTTTCCAGATTTTATTCCTCCTTTTATTTCCATTTTTCTTTTGTGGGATGGGGAGGGGGACCAGGTAAAGAGTAAAGACTATATAAGGGCAAAGAAAACAAAATAAAATAAAATACACATGAGATATACAAAGAAACCAAAGCAACCACTTACAATGACAATGAATCAAGAAACTTCAAATTGAAATGTGAGGGCCAAAACAAAATTTTAATTCTTTGATATTCATCCATATAAAACATCATCTACAACTACAGATTTCCACTCTCATTTGACATGATCACAATTTTAAAATTTCTCTTGTATTTTCTTGATTTTCCACACTTCATAACATGCTCCATATGCAACCAAAACATACCACATTCAGTCCTGACAGATGGGCGATACGAAAAACCCATGAGGTGCAACCTGCCCAGTGTAATGCACTAATGCCATATCACCTTTTCTTTCAATATTAACTGGTGGCCAATTATCATGATCCAAACAATTTACAGATCATAACAATGTCCACCTGATTCTGAAAGTTGTTTCACAAAATTAATTGCAGTCTTCTAAAACTTGTGGCACTATCACTGGTGCAAATTTAGATCCCATGTTACGCCAGAGCTTAAGACCACTTACCAATGCCAAGACAAGCTACTAGTCTAAGGGCACAACTACTTGCATGATATGGTCCCATTATAAGCATGATTCTAAGTAATGATATCGATTGCAATATCAATAAGCCCAATGTGATAGGAGTATTGATGCGGGCCTCAAAAGGCCATGAAAATTGGATTGCCCTGCATCAGTATTAATTGCTGCATCATGAGAAACAGGCAGTTTAGTAGAAAATTTTCTTGGGATAACAAACCCATTAAAACTTACAAATAAGCATATTCAAAATATTTAATTGCCAGCCCTTGCAATGGGCAGATCACATGTTTGAGACAGGTCGTAATAGTATCAACTGATGCATTAACAGGTATCGTCTGATACCAAATCAATCCCACCATTATTTTTATTTAGTTTTATATTTCAGCATTAGGTCTCGAACCTCTCAGTACTGACTTATACCATTATGTATAGGCCATTATTTTAACCATAATGGCAGCTGAACTTCATGATCTCTCGTCACTCCCAATACTATGAAAGGCTAGCATACCCTCTACCAAAACACAACCAACGTAGGAAACAATCCCACGACATTCCCAAAATTGGACCATGTCAACTTTCCCCCAACTCCATCTACAATCACCATAGCTGATGTAAATCCATAGGTGCTCAACAAAGTCAATTATCATCCACAGATGCTCCTTCCTTGATAAAAATCTCAGCCTAACAGCATCAACTTTGTTAATCCCTAACATTTTTACAAACTTCCTTTGCAGTTTCTCCCAGATGTCACCAATACATACAATTATACTCCCTCCATTCCTATTTCATTGGTCTCCTTTTCTTTTTGGGATCTTTCAAAATAATTGTCCCATTCAAAAAGTCAATGATTTTTTAGTATTTGATTTCCTAAAATACCCTTTCTCATGGGTATTTTATCTTTTTCCAACATTAAAACATATATGTTGATGTGAAAGCATTTAATAGGGTCTAAGAAGCACGGACACGGACATGGGACACAGGGTACGACACGACACTGACACGTCGATACGGAAAATCTTAAAAAAACTAAGACACGACATGTCAGGGACACGACAATAAATAAATAGATATTTATAATTTATATACATATATAATTGATAGTTCCATTATACACATCAAAAAAGAATTAAAATATATAAGGAAATAAAAGATATATTCTATAATTATATAAACAAGCAAGACACCTGTAACTCCATAAGTCATAATGAGTTATTAAGTTGTAACAATGACATTTAACTTCAAGCATTGTTCCATTTTCCACACAAAACATCAAAGAACAAATTCATCATCATCTATTATCTAATTCCAATTATCAAGATATGCAAAAATACTTCCCCATTGCATCGTAGGGGTGTCCTGCACGTGTCGGCTAAGGGTCCAAGCCGTGTCTTGTCCCTATCAGGGTATAAAAAAAAGAATTAAAAATAACGGACACTTCCCAAGCGTGTCTGACACGGGAAGTAGGAGTGGTCAGGCAAGTGTCGTGCCCGATATTTGTCGGACACTGCATTTCCAGATTTTTTTGGAGTGTCGGTGTTTCATAGAATAGGGTTTACTAAAAAAACGTGTTTTTTCAAAGGGGACAAGTCAATTGGGAACGAAGGGAGTACAAAACTTGGCCAAAAGACGTTGTGCTAAAAGCTCCCCAAAACTTGTGAAAGGGCCATCAAAACCCAAATTTATTTTTTTTGATAAAGGTAAAAGCAGGTTGTATTAATATAAAGAAAGGCAATTGCCATGTATACAAGGAGTATACCAAAAGGAAAAAGAAAGAAAAAACCTAAAGAAACAAGCTGTCCAAAAAATCATCAAGAGGTGACGGGCGAAAAAAGAGGCCAGGATCTCCCCACTCAAACAAGAACTCAAAAATACAAAATCTCAGCTTTTCAATGCCCCATTCCTCCCCCACAAATGTTCTACTATTTCTTTCTCTCCAAATAACCCAAAGAGTAGCATGAGGCACCATCTTCCAAATAGCCAAGGCTTCCTTATTATTGCTTCTACACCACTAGGAACCAACCTCAAAGTGTCAACAGTCCACAAGACCCTATTTAATAAGCCATCTAACCTAAAAGTGGCTTGGAGCCTTTGGATGGTTAACTTTAATGTTTTCAGGATTCGTTGGGTCTTGCCCTCCTCTACTCATGGTTTTCTTTCGGGTTGGTCGTGCGAGGCGGTGTGCAAGAAGGCTAAAATCATGAGGAGCATGGTTCCCCACATTCTTTTTGGTGCTCATAGAAAGAAAGGAATTTGATAACTTTTGAGGAAGACTACTTGTATATACCTTATGTACTTGGGTTAGCCTTCATTTTCAATACAATCATTTACTTCATCAAAAATTAAAAATTAAAAATTAAAAATTCAGACGTAGTCCATGTTGTGGATCATATGCAGATGCTTATTCATCACCAAGACTCACCCTATAAATAATCTATTCTGACTCAATCCATTGAGCTACAATTCATTTCATTGACCAATATGGTAACCACCTTTTATTAAAGCACCCTTGCAAGGCATGTCTAGTGAGTTTACTCAAACCCATATAGCACGCAACTGACCAAACAAAACTTAGCCTTGAAAGCCATGTCTCTCAACACAACAGCTTCCATCTAGTGGAACCCCTTTCCAAATGTAGTATTGGTTCTCATCTGCCATATTTTGTGTCTCATGTAGCCATGCCTACATCAACACTCACAAATTGCCCCAAGATGCAATCACCGAGCATATGCTATGCAACAGGGCAATAAACCTCAAGTTTTTCAAAACCATCAACGAGTCTTTATTTGACTTATGGATTTACAAATATCACCAGGACATCCACAGAACACATACAAGTATCAGTCACTACTAGCACCCATGCAATGCTCGCCCTCAATTTTACAAAATAAAGCAATTGATAAACCACACAAGAGTCAAGACCAAGCCAGTCCCCCTCAAAAGGCATTATTGACCTTCAACAGCAATATTTCACGTACAAACTCTAGTTAGAAAGTCAAGATTCACATTTTGTTCTCATGCATCCATGCCTACACCAACACCCACAAATTGCCCAAAGATGCAATCACCAAGCATATGCTATGCAACTGGGCAATAAGCTGCAAGTTTTTCAAAACCATTAACGAGTCTTTATTTGACACATGGATTTCCATATATCACCAAGACACCCATAGAACGCATCTATCAGCCACTACTAGCATCCATGCAAGGCTTGCCCTCAATTTTACAAATTAAAGCAATTGATAAACCACACAAGAGTCAAGACCAAGCCAGACCCTCTCAAAAGGCATTATTAACCTCAACAGCAATATTTCACATACAACTCTACTTAGAAATTCAAGATTATTACCACCAATCCATCACCCTTTCGGAATCATTCTTTGGGCTTCTTGACCCAAGAAGATCTCAACAAACTCTTCTGGGAACTCTAAGCCCACCCTCAAATTCATACAAGATTTACTTGTCAAGTAGCACAACAATGCCACTTGGCATGCCAAAGCCCAACTTCCCCTCTAAGAAAATTTTTCAAAGCCTTGACAAAATATCCTTTTATAGCTGCAAATGCCTAGATCCAACCAACTAGTTTATTGAACCATCCATGGCAGATCAGCCCACACCCAAGGTACCACCATTACCCTCCAAGGAACAGTACTAACCCACCCAAAGAGATCAACAACACATGGCCTTACCTAATACATCCTCGCGCACATGCCATCGCCTCCTTAGTAGTTTAGTCTGTATAAACATGCCCACCTAAGAGCCTGTTTGGGAATGTTGGAAGTTGGATCAGGCTCAGTCCACTCCCTTGATACTGTCTGGTGTTCACAAAAACCAACTCACGGTTGGTTTGAAGAAAGATTTATTTATGCCTTGCTTTGCACAAAGCCAAATAGGAAAAAGGGACTTACCAAACAATGTAAAATCAAAACTGATCAAACTCATCTTCAACTAGCCAAGTATTTTTATGTTTCCCAAATGGACTCTAAAGCTCACATCCAGCCTAAGTCACAATCACACTTCACAACTAGTGCAAAATTTGTAACAATATGCTCAACCATTAATCAGCATACAATATGAATACACACACACACATTTATAAATATCCTTAATTGTGTTATTAAGGATACTGGGTGTTTATGTCCTAGAGAGGATAGAGGATACTAGGTGTTTAAGATGTAAATGTTTGGAAAACACTCTGCAATTAGATGCTGAGTAACAGTCCAGAAAACTGTTGTGATTCATCCTTCTTTTCTTGTCCTCAGTTTTCTATATATGTATACACCTATCAAGGTTATAATCATTCTCAAGAACATGAAGTTCAGTATTGTATGTAGCCCAATTTTCAAAATTATTTTCCACAGTATGTTATCCTCAACAACATAATGAAGTAAAGCATTGTATGCAGCCCAGTTTCCACAGCATGTTACAAGTTTATAAAGACAATCTTCTATAGAGATTCAAAAAGCATCTATTGTTTCTGCAAATTCTGACCAATAACCAGCGTTTGGTTGCTGAGAAAAGGAAACGAAAATTGATTTTAAACCTCGCGTTTTAACTTTATCTTAGTTTCTAAAAAAGGTAAATACTAGCCTTAATTAAATTCATATAGTCGTATTAGGCCCCAAAACAAAAACCCAAAATTCAAAAATCTTAATTTCCTTTCATTTTCCTATATTATCTCAGCAACCAAACAAAACCCAATAATACTCAAATATCTAATACATCACGCATTTCTAGACAATTCAAATTCAAATTCAAAATGCACCTTTTTAAGCTTGAGGAGGATGCCGGAGACGGAATTGCGGAGCGACACGGCGTCGTCGCGGAGGCGGACGACGTCGCGAGTGGCGCGGGGCACGCGGAGGAGCGCGGCGGCGCTCTGCTCTTCGAGCGACGCCGCGATCTCCTCCGACAGCATCTGTAGTTTCATTTCGAGATCTACCAAGTGCTTGTCGAGTGGGTCTTGTGGGTGGCGAGCCTGAGTCGCCGAGTTGATCCATTTCTTGGCGTCGAATTTCTCGTCTGAGAAGGGGCCTAGATCCAGCATCATGTTTGGAGGTGTCACTACTGAGTTCAAGGGATCTGACGGGTGAGTTTGTTCAAGGTTGTGGTGTCATGAAGCTCGCTCGCGCTCTCTCTCTCTCCCTGTCTCGTTCAATTCTGCTTATGACCAAAATTAAAAACTTCCTATTTAGTAAATGGAGTGTTTTTTTTTTTGTTTTTAATCAAAACTCGAATATTCGACCCACAAAAATGGTGTTTTTTCCAAAAATAATTTTATTTTAATAAAATAAAGGACCTAGCTATTGTCTGTGGTCACCACATAAAGTACTTTAAACTCACTACAAAATTTATATTTTTTAAGTTTTTATAAAAAAATTATAAAATTTCTACAAAAATTAGTCACAAAGTCATCATTTCTAACAACTTTATAGAATAATTTTTTTAAAAAATATATTGTTTAAATTGAGTTTTTAGCCATTTTTCATTAAACATTTTGTAAATAGACAAAAAATCTACTTCAAAGATAGATTTGGGAAAAATTTTATTCTATAAAGTTGTTTAAAATAATGTTTTCTATTACACAACTCAACTACTTTTTTGTAGAAATTTTTCACATTTTTCATAAAACGTTAAAAAGTATAAACTAAGTAGGAGATTTAGAATATGTGGTGGCAATAACTTCCCTCTAAATAAGCCACTAGGGTTAGCCTAGTGGTGAAGAGGGTGGGGGAGAGGGTAGGTTAGGATTTCAATGCCCTCTAATTGTACCCAACAAAAATAAATAAATAAATAACCTCCCTCTAAATTAAATTCTCAACTAGTATTATTTTTTGACTTGGGCAACTCATAAACACTTGCACCTATCTATTGCAAAATGTGTGTTGTGGATTAGATTACTAGCGAAGATTTTGGTTGCAATGATTTAGGTTGTATCTTAGAGATGTAATTTAGATTTGGTGCAGTTATTGCATGGTGGAGAAAACGTAGGATCGATGACACGTGGTAAGGAAAAGAAATAGAATATTGAAATTTGAGAGATGCATTTGACATCCAACGCCTAACAGTTTTTCATTTCTCCTCCTTACCCACGTGTCATCGATTTTACGTTTATTGTATCATGCAATAAAAATAGCCAACTGCACCAAATCTGAATCCCTTAGAGATGTATGTGATTGTGGTTCTTGCAACAGGGAGTATCTTCTTCTCTTCTTTTATTTATTTATTTAATATTTATGGTGGGAAAAAGGTTTAAAATGCAATGGGGAAGGCCTTGGGACGGGACTACCCCTCCCCTCCTTGAACCCGGTGGAAAGAGCCCCACGGTCCCCACCCCATTATTGTCCTAAACCCACATAAGACCGCCCAACTTCCACCCTAGCTCAGCACCGTTATGCTAAACGGGGCAATTTAAACCCACATAATTAGCAGGAGCCCTGTGATTGAAAGGATGTCTAATGCATAAAGTTCAAAAGTTGAGATTTATCTTGATGTGATAAACTTACTATCTCTTTTTTTGGTTCTGGTGTGTGATGCGGTTCTGGTGTGTGATGCAATTTCAGCACTACATTCAAAACCCTCATTTTTTTTATTTTTAATCACAAGAGCAGTAGTTGAGAAAACATAATATATATTAACCTAGCTAAAAATATTATAAACAACTACAAATAACTACTTGATCTGGAAACCAATGGAAAATCAAGGAAATTTTAACAACAAACCTAATCGGAAATGCAAAATAAATAATCAAAGAAAGCAAAATACCTAAAATAGAGGTTTGAGACCCCTCCTTGTCTGTGAAGTTGAAAAAAAAAAAGATGGAAAAACAAAGGTACCGTTTGGTTGAGATTATTTCAAGATCTTTTTATAAGTTAAAAAAATGTCTTTTTCACTTTTTTTTCATTTTGCTTTTAAGCAAAAGCATGTTTGGTAAAAAGGATTTTTGCTTTTACTTTTGAGTAGTGATATATAGGACCACTATTATAAGACCAAAACATAAGACCATTGACCTGACGGAATCTGATTGGTCAGTGGTATTAAGTATTAACACCGTTAGTAACCAAAGAAAACTTAAAATGGGATGTCCCTTTTTCCCAATTCAGTGATATGCTCCCAAAATTTAGATAAACTGGATTATAGGGATTTCTTCAAATTTGCTCACATCTTCTTTTTCATTTCAAGGATTCCCAAAAATGTTCATCGACCAAGATTCAGATACCTCCCATTCGAGTTCAATCCCTTTGGCTAGTTGTTACTCACTGGTGATAGAAATCAAACGGCCCTATTGCAACGGTGATGAAAAACCATAAAGGTACCTCTTTTAGATAAAAGAGATTGTGTTTTTGTTATCTAGAAAATCGGTTTTTGTTTGGGTCTAGGGTTTTGAATGATTTTCCCCCTTTTGATTGTGGAAATCGTTCAGCCCCTATTTGTTATATGGGTTCTTAAAAACAAAATATTGTTTCTCTATATTTTTATCTTGAAAAGCTGGACATGGTAGCCCCCCCCCCCCCCCCCCCCCCCAAAAAAAAAAAAAAAAAAAAAAAAAACCAAGAACATTTTTAGAACCATATATGAATATTTAGATAATTTGTATTTTTTTTTTTTTTCACATAACAGTAAGAATTTTCCCCTCCCTGCATTGTTTTCCCCTGAATAGTGCCATAAATATTCAAATAAATTAGGATTTTTTTTCAACATAATAGTGTGATATTTTTAAGATAACAAATCAGATAAATTTGGAGTTTTATCATATAACAATGGAGAGTTCCCCACTCCCCCCCGCCCCCCCCCCCCCCCCCCCAAAAAAGAAAAGAAAAAGAAAACTAGGTACATTTTAGAACCATGAATATTTAGATAATTTGTAACTTTTTTACAAACCACTATACGTAAGCACTTGACAATGTCTCAAATCTCCCCATTTGATAAGGGTTTTTTTGTTTTTTATCAGAATGTTGACTTATTTGATTTTTCGGATAAGTTTTCAAATATTTTAGAAGTTTTATCTTAATAATTCGGATAATATATACCAGACAGTGGGTAATCTCCTCTCCCCTACTTTGTTCCACTGTCTGGTGAATATTATGTCGCTATGCATTGTTTTCCCCTGTATATTTTTTGTTTTTTCTTTGTGCGTGGATATGATGTTGTTTTTTAGCAATTGATATGATTTGTGTCTACTTATCTAACTCAGATAAATTAGAGTTTTTTTAGATTATAATGGAAAATGCCCCCTTGCCATTGTTTTCCAATAGAGTATTTAGTGCCATGGACAACTAGATAAATTGGGTTTTTTTTTTTTTTTTTTTTTTGACAACAATGGAAACTTCCCCACCCCTTTGTGTTGCATTGTTTTCCACTGGGAGTTTTTAGTGGCATGAATATTTAGATCAATTTGTGTTTTTTTGGATAAATTGGTTGTTTTCCCTGGGAGTGTTTTATTGACATGCATATTCGTCTTATTTGATTTTTTTGGATAAGTTTTCAAATATTTTAAAAGTTTTATATAAAAAATTCATATAATATGTACCAGACAGTAGGTAATCCCATCTCCCCTACATTTTTCTCCACTGTCTGATGAGAATATTATGTTTCTATGCATTGTTTTCCCTATATGTTTTTTGTTTTTTAATTTGTGCGTGAATATGATGTTGTTTTTTAGCACTTGATATGGTTTGTGTCAACTTATCTGATTCAGATAAATTAGAGTTTTTTTAGTGGAAACTTCCCCACCCCTTGCATTGCATTGTTTTCCACCGGGAGTTTTTAGTACCATGAATATTTAAATCAATTTGTGTTTTTTTGGTTAAATTGGTTGTCTTCCTAGGAGTGTTTTGTTAACATGCATAATCAATTTATCTGATTTTTTTAGATAATAGAAAGTCAAGAGAAAGCCGGTGCATGACCAAGTTGGGGGTAGGATGAGATCCTAAAATAACGGCTCCCTTGCTTATAAGAATCGTTAATAAAAAAATATAAAAAAATAAAAAAAATCATAATCCCATAAAACAAGGAACCAATAGAGGAAAACAATTACAATATAATTCAGCCAATAGGTTAATGGTGTAAGTCGCTCTTCTCTTTCGTCCCCCTTTTTGGTCCCTGTTATCATTTTCCTTTACTTTTTATAGAAAAATCAAAAAGCATGTTTGGTAACATAATTTTTGCTTTTACTTTTTTTTTAAAAAAAATTAAATAAATGCCCACTCATTTTAAAAAAAGAAAAAACAAATAAAAGAAACTAAATTTACAATCTACGAGTAATTCTCAAAAAATGCAAAATCCATATAAATTGAGCATATACATTTAAAAATTGAGTATGTTTGAAGCATATCATGACAAATCACACATTTGAAGCATACCATGACAAATCACCTTGGAATCTCATTCGCTTGAGCTAATCTACGAGTAATCCTATCCCTAATATCTACCATTTCACGATGAGATGTAAAACTTCGATCCATCTTTGTAATATTTTGTGTGCTACCACCCATTTGCTCTTCCTCAATCACCAATTCTTCATTATCATATTCATCAAATAAAATGTCTTGTTGGGATTCCATTCTAATGAAATTATGAATTGCACAAGCAGCTATAACAATGTGCGTTTGCTTCTGTTTCTGTTAAAATTTGAAACTTGGTAGGAGATCGTGGGATTGGTCCACGTGGCTGACAGCTGGTTTTGCTGATTAGGATTCATGGCCTGTAGAAGAATGGCAAGTGGCAAGAAAGATGCACAGGAGGCTTTGCAACTGCTACTGCAAAACGTGGAGGAAAAAACAGTACATGTGGGCTAGAAAACAGGAGCTGGTGCACGCGTGGAGAAGAATGAGGTGAAGGCAGTTGAGGAAGTTATGGGTAATAGTTGCAAATGTGGGTTTGAAGTGGAGATAGAAGGAGTTGCAAACGTAGGCAAAGGAGGTTGATTTTTTTGCAATTTGGAACAAATTCTGAAGCAGTTGTAAGAAGAAAACTGCCATAGCAGTTGGGAGCAGTGGAACCTCCATTCGATTTGAAGAAGACCAAGCGTGTATAAAGGGCAGAAATGAAGATTAAGGAAGGGTTCCACAACTAACAATCCTTCTCAGGATATCTCTATCATAGGAATAGTTCTTAATTTAGAATAGCTTTCAAATACTTTCCAGCAAACACTTTTATTTCAATCTCGGTTTGTAATCGCTTAAGTTCGTGTGTGTGAAGTTCAAGCTTTGTGGATTGCTTTTCCAAATCATGTTTGGTAATGTATTCCCTTCTCTTTTAATTTCAGTTTAATGCTTACATGTTCTCTTGTTTCTTTGTTATCATTCGCGCTTGAACCTTGAGGAAATCACTCCTTTTTCTCGTACAATCGTCTGACATTTCAAGCATAATTTGTAAGGGGTTGTGAACGCACAACTTCAGGCTAAACTTAGCCTTGGCACGCCCACAAAATCCATCGACCTAGGATTACCACTCTTAGTGCGAATAGTTTCTTTAAAAAATATGAAGGCATCATCTTCAATATAGGAAAGTGTTTCTTCAAAACGTATTCCAAAACAACGCTCGATAACATTACGCAATGAGGAGTGCCTATAATTAAATAATTCTTTAGCACTTATAGGTTGATGACATCTTCATCACACATCATTCATACCTAAATAGCTCATAACTTGAGATTAATAAGAAAAATTAGAGTGTTATTAAACAATAAACACATAATCCAAGTCAAAACTCACTGAGGTTTGAGTGGAAATTGAAGGGAACAAAACCCAGATTGCTACATTTCCTTTAGAGCTTCAGCGCATGAAAACAAGTCCCAAATGCAAGCCCAAAGCAACAATAGAAAACCACAATAGATACTATTGCTTCAGAACATCAAAAAACTCACCTTCAAATCTCAAATTCTAAAAATTTTGCAAAAGCCACAAGTTAGGGTTAGGGTTTCTTTGAAGGAAAAATCATGAGGGAGGGAGAAGAGAAGAGAGAGAATAGAGGAGAGACAGTAAAAGAAAGGAGAGGAAATTTCTACCATGTTGGAAGAGAGAACATCCGGAGCGTAAGAAGAGAAGGCATCAGGTTGAGAAGTAGCATAAGGGGAGAAGGAGTCGGGCTGAGTGAAAAAAAAAAAAAGACGTATTGTGAATTTTTTATTTTTGCTTTTAGAAAGTCTTTTAAGTTTGCTTTTGCTTATAAGCATTTTTTTTTTTTGCTTTTTGCTTTTATTTAAGTATTTATTAAACTTGTAATCAAATACTACTTTTTAATTTTTTAACTTTTTGCTTTTAAAAGCAAAAAAGATCTTAAAATAAGTGCAACCAAACGGTGCCAAAGAAAATGAAAAGGAGCAAAAATGGTTGGGGGATGGCTGGTCAACCATGGACGGTGGCAATGGAGGGTGGTGATGAGTGGGTCTTGTCGAGTTTCTTCTCTTTATATAATGACAGGTAAAGATGATATTATACTTAGAGAACAAGGGTATAAAGGTAAAGAGCCCATTTTGTAGTTAGGTATCTTAGATTGGAGAATTGTCTAGATTTCTTTTTAAAACCGTCACATCAAAATATATGTCAATTAAATGATTTAAGTGATTTTAATTCCATAGCCTTAAAAAGAAATCTAGACAATTCTCTAGTATTGAAAAGTTCCTCGTAAAAGTAAATATATGTTTATATAAATGGACGTACTTGGGCGGATAATCACAATTGAATTTTTTAAGGACAAAACTTGGCTATTGAACCATGTGTAACAACTCCTACTGAAAAGTGATGTAGCACAATTTATGGCTGTCATGTGTCCTACACCACAGAAAAAACATGCTACTCATTCACTTACTCTAATTCTCTGCTCTCAATTTTTACATTAGGACTAAAATAGCCTCAACCCCCCACCTCCAATCTCATCCCTCTGAGTCTCTCCTCTTCTCCACTCTCTCGATCTATACAAAGCCAAAGTCATCCCTCTCCTTCTCTCTCAACCTTCACATGAAGAAAAAAAAAAGAAAAAAAGAGTGGGGGTGGGGGTGGGGGGAGGTATTATCCTTGTTTATGTTTTATCTCAGTGGAGTTATAGAAAGCTAATAATTAAAATTTAGCTTCAAACCCAAAAAATGGAGGAAGCATGGGGTTGGCAAAATAGGTCAAACCTCATCCAAAAATGAAAGAGAAATGGAGGTTGGGGTTGTTAATTAATGCAAATTTGTGGAGTTCGGTGGTGATTAAGATGTAGAAGACGAACATAGCGTGGGTTGTGAAAACAGGAGAAGCGGCACGCCGGCGATGAAGATCTGCATCACCTCCATCCTATAGCCGTCGACGTTGACAATCTGAATCCCTACTCTAGCGATGAATATGAACATGGTGTGGGTATTTTGGTCTTAAAGAGAAAAAATAAAAGATGTCGGCCTTTATAGGTTCAGGTTCTTTGGCTTTAAAATTCACGTGCTTGGCAAGTGTGTTTCAACATATGTCAATTAACTATTGGGCCACATAGATTTTCAGTAGGAGCTGCTACACATGGTTTAGTAGCCAAGTTTTGTTCATTTTGTAATCTTGACCGCATGTTCAGATTCAAATATTACCAGCTAACTCAGCACAATGAAAATAAAACCAAAACATTGGATTCATTCATATTACCAGCCAGGATGACTCCGCTAGTGGCAACCTAGCTAGCACAATCTTGAGAATAAGTTGTGAATCCCAACCAGATCAACTTTCAACCTCCTCCTTTGGTTCAATCATTATCAAAAAAATATTCATTTTCAATTCATGAGTTTAATGAAAATTTTCTAAATGAATATGGAGGAGAACAAACCCTTTCTAGTGCATGTTACACTGTGGATATTGAAGCTCAAGCTTGAAGGAGTTGCAACGTATACCAAATGTTTGGATTGCTGTGAATCTGACATAAACATGTATCCGAGTGTGGGTTTGGGTCTCGTGACCATGAGTAGTCATGACTCGATCATGACTATTAATAGTAGTGCAGATTGAAAATGGCCGGGTTAAGGGGGTTAGATCTATGACTCGATCATGAGTATCAATAGTTTCCAATTTCACCTAAATGATGACCAACCTTTAAATTTTCGTTTATTTTGTTGGAAAACTATCTTTGATGAGGCCTGATTGAGCTGGTTTGAGGTTACTTAATCTTTTTTTAAGAAAAATAAATAAAAAACGAAAAGAAAATCCTTTTAAAACAAACACCGTTTTCCAGCGATCAACCAAGCTAGGATAACTGAAACTGGTGTAGGCTCATTTTTAAACCGTGACCGGACCATTGAACTTCAGACAGACAAACAGGACCCCAATGAAGTTCGAATTTCAGTGTAGGATACATTTTTTTCTAGAACTTTCTAGATCCTTCTAGAAGCCCTTATCCATACAAATACAATCCGTCTATAAATACAGGTATCTGTATAACGCCTCTCCTTCATAACAATACACTACGTTCTCTGAAAAGCTTCACCGCACTCAACAATGGCGTCCTCACTTGCTCTTAAGAGACCCACCGCCACAAACCTCCTCGCCAGCTCACTCTTCCGCCCACTAGCTCTGAAGAGACTCGCCGTCGCAAACCTTTTCACACGGTCACTCCTCCCCCCACTCCGTTCCCTTTCCACCACCACTCTCCCACCTCTCCCACCTCTCCGATCCTTCATCATCCAAGCTCAGTACCCTGACTTTGACGACGCTGAAGATGACGATGACGAAGGTGAACGCGGCCTTGGACTTGACCAACGTAACCCGTCTCTCTCGAATCGCCGCCGCGATTTCCACCCAGGCAGTGGTCATCTTCTCTTCCTCCACACTCACTTACACACACCTTATGGACTACACATTTTTTGCTCTGTTCTTTGGGTTTCTGTACCTTTCTGTTTGGTTGCCGAGAAAAATGGAGGGAAAGAACAAGGAAAGTGATTTTTGAGTGTTCACACACCCACCCACAAAGTCACAAACCCATATTGCATCCTGTTTCTCTCCGATATCCTCTTAGGGTTTCTCTAACGGTCTGTTTGGTTTCCTAGAAAAAAAAGAGGGGAAGAGCAAGAAAAGTGGTTTCTGAGTGTTTTACGAGAAGTCATATCTATATGAGCTAAATGCTAGTACAAATATAGCGTTGATTTCTTTTTCTGTTTTGTGAAACCAAAAGTATATATGGGAGGCATGGATATCGAGCTTTCCTACTTTTCTTTTTTCTTCCGGTTTCTCATGAACCAAACAGAGCATAATAGTGTTTTTCGTAGAAATTTTGGATTAAGCTTCCTTTTCACACCGAAGCACAACATATTGTGAGTGTTCCTATATCTCTGTACACATATTGCTCCCTCTCACTCTCCTTCTTTTTATTTTTATTATTTTTTTTTGTTCGTTTACCGAGAAATGTGGGGAAAAGTGGAGAAAATTTTACTAGAGGTCTTTTCTCTCACTTCTTTGTCTTCCAGGAAAATCTGGGATTTCTAGTTCTATTGTTGTCTGTTTTTTCATATTTTCGTTTAGTCATTCAAGATTTATCTCTCTCTCTCTCTCTCTCTGATTTTTCTATATCCGATCCTCTGCATTTCTGATTAAAAAATTTCGTCCCCCCTTTCTTCTGTACTTTCTCAGCAACCAAACCGAGTTTTCAAAAAGTTTCAGATCTAGGTTCTGATCTCTTTTTTGTCTTGTGTGTACATGCAGATGCGTTGGATGGGTTTTCACCGGCTCGGACCATCCAGCGTATGGACGACAATCCGTTCCGCTCACCCTCCAGCCTCCGCCGAGCCTGGTCCGCTCGCCAAGGCGAGGACGGATTCCACCTCCGAGTCGACATGCCAGGACTGGGAAAAGAAGACGTCAAAGTCTCAGTGGAAGAGAACACTCTGGTCATCAAGGCCGGCGAAGGGCAGAAACAATCGGACGGCGAGGAGAGCGGGGAGATGTACAAAGGAAGGATTGATCTGAAGGATAAGATGTTCAAGATTGACCAGATCAGGGCTGAGATGAAGAACGGGGTGCTGAAGGTGGTGGTTCCTAGGGTCAAGGAAGAAGAGAGGACTGATGTGGTCCATGTCATGGTTCAGTAGGATGAAATGTCTGCACTTTTTAGGATTTTGGGGTCTAGGTGACTACGTGTTTTTTTTTTCTTTTTTTGGGGATGGGGGGGGTTTAGGGTTTTGACCAGCTGGTTGAAGACTGACTACAGAGTTTGAGATCTGGTAATATTAGGGTGTTTTTGTAAGTGAAGGGTTTGAAATCACGTACTCCGTATATCAATCAATTGATCTCTAATTGCCCGTATCTTTAGTTTCTTTGCTCTCTCTTCCAATTTCCTTAACTCTCTGTTTTTTTTTTTTTTTTTGGCCATGAAAATTTCCCTTCCTCAATTATTATCATGCATTCATGCCATTTGGGAAAGTTGAAAATTGCAGTGTATGTTTGGGTATCTTTTGTTAGAAAAAGTATTACCCATTTTCTTATAATAATTGTAGGAAAATGATGTTGATACTCCAAAAACAGCGGTGTCATTATTTTAATCACATAGGTTCCACTGTTAATTTTGAGTACGTATATGATTAGTTTGGTTTGATGGGGTTGTCTGGTTGATCCTGCCAGGAGTTTATGATTATAATAATTTCTAACTTAGTACAAATGAGACTCTCCATCAAAAGTGAAATAAATAAAAATAATGGAGATGAAGACAAGATTTGCTTGGAGCCTTGGACAAAGCTAGAACTTCACTGCATGACCTAAGACTCCATGGCTTTAACGAATTGTTGCTTGTTCTTGCGATGGGAGTAATCCTTTCATTGGAAGATGCTTGTCACATATATTATTCCCCGACCCAACCCCCTCCCCTCCTCCCAAAAAGAAAAAAGTGCTCTGATTGGTTTGTGAGAATCGATTCCCTCAAAACTCATTATTCCGTTATTTGGTGGAATGAACATTAACCATGGGATTAACTTATCTCTCTTTTTTCTCTTCTTTTCTCTCCTCTCTGAAATGCCATACTCTAATGAGATTCACCTTTTCTTTTTCTTCTTTCTTTCTTTCCCTTTTTTTTTTTTTTTTTTTTTTTTTCAATTCCCATAACATGTTTCCATTGCTTTCCTTAACTGCATCAAACAAAGGTATGTGATGACCATTCCTTTCATTATCTTTTTAATTCCATTCTTATAACCATTCTATTAATTCCATTCCCATTCAATTCAAGCGTACCAACGCAGCCTAATTTCATGGCTCTCTTTCCAATTTTCTATTTTTGATTTCTTTTTTCTATAAAGTAATTCATTATTATTATTATTATTACTCCCTCCGTCCCACAAAGATTGACTATTTTTGACAAAACACGTAGATTAAAAAAAATTATAATTGCATTGACTTTTCAACCATTAGACATTTTCTTTCTAAAAGTACCTTCTTTTTTTTTTCTTTTTATATTGGGTTTTGTATTGAAAGTAATTCTCAAAATAAGAAAGGTTAATATAGTATAAAAAAAAAAAGTCATGATTTGACTTTTTCAAATGGCCAAACATTTTGGTACACAAAAAATAACTTATTTTTGTGGGACCAAAGGAGATTTTTGTTTTTTTGTTTTTTTTTTGTGCTAACAAAATTTCCTTTATTTTATTATCATGTTATTTGGGGGAGTTTAAAATTGCTTTGATCATCAATGTCATAATCAATATAATGATATAGAGGGCAAACTTGCCCCCTAAAATGCAGAGGGTAGTTTGGTAGACTAATTATTCCTTTTTGTGTGTGCGTGTGTGTGTTGCCTTTTTTGGTGCAAATATGGACTTTGCTTCTTTGTATAAAAAGTCGACTTATACATATCTATGTGATTTTTCCATGGCATAACGTTTTAGACGTACAAGAAAGTTCTGCTTTAAATTCATTTATCTTATTCTACTTAATTTTACATTTTAATTCAAATGAATGCAACAATATACTTATATTCATTTCAAACAATAGATCAGTACAAGACAATTAATCAACCATAAATAGATCCAACAACAATATGATAGTCATATTAGGCCGATTTACGGAATGGTTGGAGTTTTAGAAACTTGGTGATGAGGAAACAAATTGGAGAAGCTCGTGATTGCCTTCAAATTCCGCCATTTCATGTTCCGCCAAGCTCACCCACGCCTCTACACCATCACCACATCTCGTGCCCATCAAAATGACACAATTCTTAAAAGGCACACTAGTCGTGCACACCCAGATGGGCTTTCCCCATCCAAAGTCTGTTTCATAGAAGGGAAATCTAGTCCAGCTACTAAACCTGTAGAGCTCAACTTCTCCTCTGGAGGCCAATTGACGCACCTCTTTAAGAGGTTCACAAGCCTTTGCCAACCCATCATCTCCTTGAAGTTCCTTCACATATTCGCCGTTGACCTTCCTTATGGATTTCCTCAGCAGAGATGCCAAATCATGCAACTCCATCTCTTTTTCTTCCATTGAAGGTGCTACAGCGGACTGCCAGAGGTTTCCTAAAGAATGATCAGGCAATGGAGGGACCATACGGCCACGTAAATTCACTACATGGGTCAAAATTGATGATGGAGTCCTTTCCTTCCCTGATGTTGCTTTAGCTGCTGCGATGGCTGATTTCCATAAAAGAGCTGTCACAGCTTCAACGCGCGTAGGATTGTTGTTAAGCGCGGCTTTGGCCTTGAGGAGAGCTAAATTTGTCCCATTAAACTCAAATCTCCTTGTCACAACCTTCTCCTTGCTAATCACACCAGTTGGCATGACCACATTTATGTCTCCAGGTGGGAAGAGCGAAGCCGAATCCAAGCGGGGTTTGATGGTCTCATCGGCACCACTTGCAGTTGCTGCCCAAGCATTGATGAATGAGGCCACTGTCGCCCCATCAGCTATCTTGTGCAACATGCACACAGCAATCCCAATTCCACCACAATCAAAGACATTAACTTGAATGGCTGTTATCACAGCTTCTTTGTTTCCCCTCTCGTTGTAGGGATCAAATGGGAGAAACTGTTGCAGCACACTGATTTCTGGGTTTTTGAGCACATCTGAGAGCAGAATGTTGGGTCGAGCCTCAACGTACAAAACCCCTTCATCGTTACACTCTACAGAGGCATTTTCTTTCATCGTTCCACATAGAGGGTAAAACCGGGTTAGAGTCTCCGACAATGACTTCTTCAGCCTATCAGATATAGTGGTATGATCAACATCATCGTTGCCATTGAAATCGGCTGCAGAGTAGAATAGAACAAGCGGGACATAAAGTGGAGGAGCCAATTGATCTAAGAGGCAGAGTTTGAAGGTTTGAAGGTGGTTTGAGGTTGTGGAGGATGGCTTGATGGTCTCCCTAGAGGTGATCTCAACCTTCATTGTTGTCATCTTGGATTTCAACGCTACTAGCTAACTAGGCCTCGTTGTAGACTTGTACAGCTGTGTTGTTATGATTTTTCGTTTGCAATAGCTTGCCATCTTATATATAGAGCACCATATTATTGAAAAACACAATTTGAAAACTAGCACTGCATTTAGGTACGGAATAAGGGTAAAGGAGAATAATGCATCACAAGGTCGCTATCGACATTGCAAAAGACGAAGAAAAACAAAAAACAATTTGTTGCAAATGAGAAAAAGCAAAGCAAGCATTACATTTGGACAAACCTAGGTATAGTCGTAACGTCTCCAAGCTAGGTTGTAGGTCAAACAAGGTTGGAATTTGGAAACATATGCATCTACGTTGGGAACCAATATTTTTGTCCTCCAATTAGCCTCGCTGTGACAGGGTTTCTTTTGCTTCCTCCTTTTGTTTTCTTCCTGTTTCTCATCACGAACCAAATGGAACAAAGTTGGGTCTTGACTCTCTCCACTCCCCATCTAGGTTACCCCCTATCGAGTTATGTCTTGTAATTGTCATCCTACATGTAGGATGGAGGAACTTCTTTTACTCAGGAGATAAGTCGGGTGTTTAAGTATCTCAAAGCATCTTGATATAAAAAATGATAAATAAAAATAATGTATTTTTTGAAACTGAAGCAGGTCTTTTATAAAAGAAAGGTAAAGAAAAGAAAAGAAACAGGCTACCTGACCTCAACTAAATCAAGCAAGAGTGCCTCTATAGGCACTCCAAGACTTGCTTTGCACCTCCCAACTCCGGTGGTTTCTTAAGATTTTATGAAAAATATAAAAAGTTTAATAAAAGTTGTCCATGAAATCTATTAGAAAACATTATTTTGAACAATTTTATAGAAGAAAGTTTTTCAAAAAATTAGTCCATGAAAGTTTTTGGATTTTTGCAGAAAAAGATATGGTAAATGACAAAAATGTCCACTTAAACGACAAATTTGGAAAAAAAATTTCTTCTACAAAGTTGTTCAAAATGATATTTTCTAAATGAAAAAAATGACCCGTTTTCATGAAAACCTTTTATATTTTTCATAAATCTTCAAAAACCACAAAAAAGTTGAAGGTGCCAAGCAAGTCTTGGGTGCTAATAAAGACCCTCCTAAATCAGTTTGAAAAACCAGGGCCCAATCCAAGCTCAAGCCCAACCCGAAATCTTTCAAGTTAAGTCTGGGTTTAGCCCAAATCTTAGGTTGGGCAAGCAAGCTCAAATGAAGCTCTAGTTGGGTTGAGGTTTATACCGAAAATTGAACCTGGGATGACCTCCCATCATGTAAATGTTGTCCTGTCTTTCCGCTATGAATAATTAATTTTTTTAATAAAATAATTTTTAATTGATTAATCCATTAACAATGTCACATACTTGATAAATCGATAAATAAATTTTTTTTTTTTTTTGCACCTTGGAAATGGATAAATAAATTGGTTTTCAAAGTTGTTGATTTGGTGCTACATAGGTGACATTGGGGCATGGCCAATCTAATATATATATATATATATATATATATATATATATAGATATATAGTAAAGTAGCGTTCGCAGTTGGCATGTGATAATTTGTAACAAAACCACATACATGACATTTTCTTTGCTGTTTCTTGTTTTTTGTTTTTGTCTTTTTTTTTGTTTTTTTTTTTAAATGTGTCTCTCAAATTAAAACCCTTTGTTTTTTTTCTTTTCAAAATTTGTAACCGTTCCGTAAAGGGATTCAAAAGTTGTAACTTTTTCATAATTTTTTAAAGACATCCTTCTCAGTTTCTTATGCCATAAACTGATTTTTGTTTCCCAAAACTTTGTAGTGGTTTTTGCATCTAGTTTCTTAGCCTTTGCCTGCGGACCAAAATTTATATATGAGTTAAGACGATCAAACATCCTAAAAAATTCTAATATTTTTATCTCACCAACACTTTGAAACCATAAATCCAAAATGGTAAGTTTTCTTCTCTTTCCTCTTTTATTTTATTTTTAATTTTTTTATTCCAAGTCTCTACTGCCTTTTATATGTTTGTTGATTTGTTTCTTCCCATCCAAGCGCGCGCGCACACACACTCTCTCTCTCTATTCTTATTGCATCATTGCTGCGACTGCTCATTATATACATATGTGTGCACATGCGCATGCACGCATGTACGTATGTGCATGTGTGTGTAATTATATGTGTATACAAGACAAAAGTGAAGGGTGGATTAATAGTGCTAACGATAAATGTTTACTGGAACGTTAAAGCATGAGTCTCTTTACAGTGCTCAAATGTTGTGCCACTAACTTTATACAATAAAGTCTAACAATAGGACGAACATGACAAAAGAACAGAATTTTCAATTCTAAAATTTATTGACTCTTTAGTTTTAAATACTTCAGATGACTACTACATTTTAACCATACTTGCTTCCTCCATTATTTACCTTTTATTATTATTGTTAATTGGTTACATTAATGCCATAATTAAATCCCAAGCGTAGTACAGGTCTAACACTAGTCTAATATATATATATATATATATATATATATATATAGTGTTCACAATTGTCACGTGACAATTTTTTACGCAACCACGTAGCATCCTCTTTATTTTTAAGTGTTTTAAAAACTGTTTTTAAAAGTTGGATCTCTAATTTTCAAAAGTGATAACCGTTCAATTATTATTAAAAAACACAATCTTTTTTTTGAAGGTCGTAATCATTTGTTTTAATTTAAAAGATACAATCCTTTAAATTGATATCTATATATTAGGATTACAATTTTGGTTCAAGAGTTGGATCAAGAGGTTAACAAGACTAATGGCACAAGTAAGATCTTGCTTTTACACTTTTTTTTTTTTCCTTTTCCTTTTCGGTTTTTTCCTATTGAATATTATGTTCTTATCTTTATCCCGTGCAATGCACAGACTCACTACTAGTATAAATATAAAAGTAATGTTTACAATAGCCATATGCCAATTTTTTATGAAGCCAAGTGATGCATTCTTTTTTTCTCTTACTTTTTAAGAGTTACGTCTTTTTAAATTGGGAATTTTGGCTAAAACCCCCATGTATAAGAGTTCTAAGATAATAGAACCAATTAAAACTAACGTTTAGTGAAAACCCCATTTGACAGTAAAAATACTAAAACACCCTTATTTTTACAAGTTGCCATAATTTACAACCATGCCATCTCACACACCTAGGAGAAAAACTAGGCTTCTTACCTTCCCACGTTCCTTTTTTTTCGGCAGCAAATATAGGAAAATACGGCACATTTAATTCTTCCAAAAACACACCTTCCATTATTAGAACAGCACCATAACTCTTTTCTAGGGTTTTTGCCACACGTTTGAACGTCTCTCAAGAAGTTTTGCAAGACAGATTGAAGAAACGGATTGAAGAACAACGATTGACGATCTGGGGTTTCGATTGTAGAACAAAAATGCCGAAAGGAAGTGAGTTACTGTTTCAGCTTGTTTTTTCTGTTTATTTCCATGATCGAAACATTAAAATGGTATGTTTTTATATTAAATTGTATGAATAATATTACTCAAATAAGTTGGTATGTTTTGTAGATGAGTTTGATTTTGTTTAAATGAAATATTGTGGACAATATTGCAAAAATCTAAACCCAACAATGAATCGGTCCGTATAGAAACTCCATTTGGTATATTTGACATGCAAATATTTGGATTTGTGAAGTGATATAGAACCATGACACCGTTTTTTGGGTTTGAATGGGAAATTTTTGCGTGCGAAAACCCCATTTAGTTTTGATTCTTGTGTGGTTTTGAAAAAATAGTGATCCAACTGTACATTGGTACTGTTGGTCCCTACAAATTGCCCAACATTGAAATAAATTATAGCAAACAAATTATATGCTTTTAACAGCATCACCTTACTGTTTCGCATTAATATTTCATATTTCTGATCTTTGTTATTGTGTAGTTCTGAAAAGTATTGTTCCAACACTATATTGGTACTATTGGTGCGTATATTATGATTTCTTGTGAAATAATGTTGACAAATTAAATACATTCAACAGCATTAACTTATTGTTGCACATTATTATTTCATCTCTCTGATCTTGTAATTGTGTGGTTCTAAAAAATTATTGTTCCAACATTATATTGGTATTATTGGTTTGTATATTATGATTACTTGTGAAATAATATTGACAAAATGATACACTTCCAACAGTATCAACTTACTATTGCACATTATTATTTTATCATTCCAATTTTTTTCCAATTATTGACATATGAACAGTAAACTGGTAATATTCAAACTTATATTTTCACATGTGTGTAATATGATATTGCTTGAAATCATCTCAAACCATGATAGTCCACGATTAATGTAGACATTGTACCTTTCCCTTCCCTCAAAATTATCACACTACTATTGTAGATAGTATAAACTAACATATTAGAATACATTTATAATGTGTAATATTTTTCTATAGTTGTAATATAATGCAATATATACAATTTATCGTTGTAAAAACAGTACCAATTCACTAATGTGCAATATTTATTCAATATTAAATTTTGTAATGTTTTTTGTTTATTCAATATTCATTCAATAATGATCCAACTGTACATTGGTACTGTTGGTGCCACAAATTGACCCAACATTGAACTAATTTATAGCAGACAAATTATACACTTGTAACAGCTTTACCTTACTGTTTCATATTATTATTTCATATTTCTGATCTTTGTTATTGCAAAAGTAAACTGGTACTGTGTAATTATATGCAACAGTAAACTGATACTGTTTGCTGTTATTAATTCATTAGAAAACAACACTGAAACTTATAAATTCTGACTTTGCTATTGCTAATCAGAAACAAGTTCAGATGTTGGCAACACAAGGAAACAGAAGAAGTTAAGGACAACAACAGAAAACCAAATGAGATCCAAACTGTTGACCATCAAGAGGTTGGTTAAGCACAATCATTGGGGATGAATCGCAAGCATAGTCGCCAAGTTGGGCCAGACAAACAACAACACCAAACGCAAAAAAGGCAATCACAATCAAATAGCTATCTATTGCGTATCCAAAAACAAAAGGGAGCAAGAGAAACCAAAGAGGAGTAGATAAAAAGTAGTGACTATTGGTATATTGTACAAAAGTATAGTTACATTTGAATATCAAATATGGGTTTGCTGATTTTTCATTGTTAATATGTCAATTTTTATGTTATGAAATCATAACAAAAAGAAATTCGTGAATGATAGTACAGATTTCTTTCGCAAAATATGATTACTGATTTGTACAAAATTGCCAATAGGTGAATTCAGCACAATAACTTGTAATGTGGTAATGGTTATTGAAATGCATTTGCAATAGTACCACTTTATTGTTGATAGTTTAAAATACCAAGACCGTGAACGCAAATGCATTAAATATAAACATCATTTTACCACATGTCCAACAAAGTAATCGACATGGTGGGTTCCTATTGAAGATTATAAGATTGGAAAAATGTCAAAGCATCACAAATAAGTTGTACTCCAACTGTAGTTACCATTATTCATTTTCCAACAACACCATTTTACTGTTGACAGTTGAAAATACGAAGACCATGCACTCTTAAGCATTAACTACCTCCAATTAATGAACGTCATTTTTACACATATCCAATGAAAAATTAACATAGTAGTGGCATTTGCACGATAAAGTTAAATTAGTGCTGTTTGTTATTTTACATTACAAACAGTATCACTATACTATTGTAAGTTTAAAGGAATATTTGACACATACTCATTGGCATCATATACGCATCTAAGATCATATATTCCAACATGTATTAGGAACATAAACAATGTCACTCCGTGTCCATAAAATTGGACGTCATAAAACAAACTTGAACAAACTTAAAACATTTAAAACTATCAAAACTTATAAAAAGAGTAACAAAATTATGCTTTATCGGTTCTTGACATGTCTTCTTATTATAAGTTCTGAGCCTTTTGCATCTACCACATTTTATTTGCCTTATCTTCTCTCCTATGAAAGGTATTCTTCTATTATTTGGCCTCCCCGCTGGTCGTTTTGTGTTGGGTGGAAATACAATTTCACAATTTTAATTGCTAACACCCGCTTTTAAAGCCGTGGAAATGGGATGAATAGATTGACTGGAGTTACCATTATGTGTTTGATAAAACAAATCCTTGAATATCATCAAAAGATATGTGCACATCTACGGGCATAACAATCGTCCTCCCACCAAAAGTATATATTAAACATATGTTCTCGTCCATTGCTATCCAAATGTATATATGAACCTGAATTACAACACAAACAGTATCAATTTACAGTGTGAATTTAAACAAAACAAACACATATGTACCAAAAACATAACAACATATATGACATTCTCTCAATAGTACCACTTTACTATTCATAAGGCGTAAACATAAAATAAACCAATGACAGTATCATGATACTGTTTACAGCTCATTTTTAATGTACACCTATTTCCATCTAAAACCCAGCAAACCAAATCGTGTGAAAAATACCACCCCCAACACAATTCATCGTACTTAAAAATCTTTGAACTATTCATTCACTTGTATGATACACATACAAGAAACAACTCAAAATGAAGCCCAATCAATGCTCGAATGACAAATGCATATAAAAATGTAAAAAATCTCAAAACTAACAAAAATATATGTATACAACTTACATATACAGCAGCAGTATTCATATATTGAAATCCACATACACCCCCAACGATATTTCACGAACAACCTTCAATACAATACATTATTCTTTTCGAAATCCACACTATGAACATGATCACAACTGATTTCGCATCTAAACTCCAGATAAATCAACAAAAATCTAGGAAAACGACTGAAAGAGATGAAACGAGAAACACTTTCGAACCCAAACTGAATCTCGGGTAATCACTTGGAGAGAGAGATTTGAATTCCCTTCATCAGCGCTGGTTGGAAAAAAGAGAAATATGATGGAGCCGAAATCCCTCTCCCACGATATGATATCCCCCAAAAACGGTTACACATGTTTATCTTAACATAGAAATCTGATTTTTCCATATCTAATATGCAAGAGATACGGAAAAGTCAAAAAAAGGGTATAATTGGTATATAAAATCACCTATTTACCTTACCACAAATAAAAACTTAAAAAAAGGGGTTATTAAATTACTAAATCTTAAGTAGGGTTTTTTACTAAAGGCAGACCCCTAATAGGGGTTATTGCTAATTTTCCCTTTTAAATTTGAAAGGTTGTAACTTTTAAATTTATCAACTATAAATAGTTACACAAAAATAAGTTCTCTTCCCAAACCGTCTTAATGGTTGTTGCTCTTTCAATTTCCGGCCTCGCACCCTCTTCGTTAAAATTAGAGTTTCGTGATTCCTTATTCATAGTGGGGTTACATTTCTTTTAAATTTGTGAGGTAATAATTAGGGGTGTTAATGGTTCGGTTTGGTTCGGTTTTAGGGGAGATTTCAAACCAAACCATTATATTTCGGTTTTGTTCCTCCCAAACCAAAACCAAACCATACTAAAAAAAAAACCAAACCAAACCAAACCATTATATTTCAGTTTGGTTCGGTTCGGTTTCGGTTTTAACCTATCAAGTAACAACAAATAATTGAAAGTGAAAAAAATGACATGCCAAACTCCAAATAAAAACATTTTTAATAAAAGCATTACATCAGCAACTAAAAAAAACAAACATTGTATCAAAATAGAAACATATTAACATATATCAATATATCAATATCACACACAACATTAATAACTAGTTTAATACATGCCAATCTAAAAAAGGGAAAACAATAAGAAACTTAAAATCAACAAAAACAAGCCCATTACCTATTTTATCCTTATTAGAATTGGGAATTTACAAACTTTAAGTTTATATATATATATATATATATATATAGGGTTTAGGGTTTATATATATATATATATATATACTGATGGGATCACCTCTGTATATATATATATATATATATATATATATTATATTTTTTTTCTGTTTTTTCGGTTTTTTCGGTTTGGTTTGGTTTTTTAAAATTGAAAACCAAAACCAAACCAATTGAGTTCGGTTTTCTAAAATTAAAACCATAACCAAACCTAATGACAAAAAAATCAAACCAAACCGCTCGATTCGGTTTGGTTTGGTTTGGTTCTCGGTTTTAACCAAAACCCTTAACACCCCTAGTAATAATGTGAATCAATCACCTTCACACGGTACCACAGGATCAACATTTGTAATTTTGTCTATCAAGCACTCATTGTCATCTTTGAACATCTACATGCTGACGGTTTAGAATTGAATAGGAGAGTTTGACAAAAGATCTAAGAAAAATAGCAAGAAGGTATGGGGTTTTCTTTATATATATATATATATATATATATGAAATACAATTATATATACAGTCACCTGGACATGTTTTATGTGCAATTCTCTTTGTAGGAATATTTTAGGGAATTTTGGTCATAATCCTTAAGTATAAGAGTGCTTTTATAATAGGCTTCAAGTGAAAAACAGTTTTGTGAAAACCCCTTTCGATCCCATAGTGACAAAAATATCTCTATTTTACATTTTGAATCAAATTACAATCGTGTCATTTTTTTTTTTTTCCACATTCTCTCCCGTGGTTCTACCTCCTTTCATGATTCCCCACTGCCGATCAAGTTGTAAATGCTATTCTGGCACCTTTTTCTTTTCATTTCCAACGCCAGTCAACTTCTCTGACAGCTTCATCTCTCTCGCTCTCTCTCTCTTTCTATGAACACCTTTCTTCTTCTTTTATCATTTTTTTTCTTCTCCTTTCCCACTAGCTCTATTGTTATGGCCAAAACACAGCCATGGCTCACTTTTAAAGACATGATAATAAGATATTTCTTAAACTAGGAATTTGAATATTCTTAATTTTTTAAAATTTAATTTTATGTAATTTATTATCCTCGGTAATCATTCTTATATATATTATGCTTCTTCTTTTTTCTTTTGTATTTTGTTCCGTGGATTGCACGAGTTCTCCGCCAGTTAAAGAGTAAAGCCATGTTTGTATTGAACACGTGTCAGACGTGATAATTTTTCCATGCCACATACGTATTGAACATTCCCCACGCATCCAGAATTTTGAATTTTATTAATTTCGTGACATGACACATACACAATTTACATCAAATACGCATCAGGCCATGGTTGGCCGGTTGGGTCAAACTAAACTTTGAGGCTGTTGCCATCAGACCATCCTTCTCGATGTTTAGGCGCCATTGTGCGTGACGAAAGGGGGTCCTTCCTCTGCGTATGGGTTGTAAAAATGTCAGCTATTAATCCGTCTGTCAGCTATTGTAGGTTTTCATAACATCATTTTAGAAGGAGATGCATTTCTGTTTTTTTTTTTTTTTAATTTTTTTTTGTTTTGATATCTTTATTGGCATCTAAAGACTTATTTTTGCATTTTTTAATTATTTTACACTTTAAAATTTTATATTTTAACTTTTCATAAAAACTTATCGCGTTGTCTATTAGAAAATATTATATTAATTTGAATAACTTTTTAGAAAAACCTTTTTTTAAATCTATTGTTTAAGTGAATTTTTTAATAATTTATGAAGTGAAAACTATAAATGGTAAAAAAGTCTACTTAAACGATAAATTTTGCAAAAACTTTTTTCTAAAAAGTTGTTCAAAATGATGTTTTCTAATAAATTAGGAGATCATTTTTTTATGAAAATCTTTTATATTTCTTATAAAACCTTAAAGTGTAAAATAAGTTAGAGGTGAAAAGCAAGTCTTGGAATACCAATAGAGGTCCCTTTCTCTTTTTGGTCTATTAATTCTATTCCTAAGCTTGCTAACAGGGTAGCCCACAAACTGACCCAATGAGTTGGTTTTTGTAACCATTTTGAATCCATTCTCATTAGCAACCTCCCACCATCTTTTTTATTGGATGAGGTGGAATGGAAATGTTTTTGCCTCTTCTTTTATTTCAATAGTCTTTTGGTTATCAAAAAATATATATATATATATATATATATATATATATATATATATATATATATATATATATATATATATATATATATATATACGCGTAGTTAGCATGACACATTTATTTTGTGCTAATACAACCACCGAAAAAAATTTATTTGTAATCCAAGGGGCCAGGCACCCCAATTGACAAGAGCCTACGTTTGAGGAATTGGAGGTTTTAAGTTATGAAATCTTATATGGACCCGAAGTTTGCTCGAAGGGTTTCCTCTTCATGAAAAAAAAAAAAAAAAAGGAAAGAAAGAAAGAAAGAAAGAAAGAAAGAAAAAGAGAGAGAGAGAGAGAGCTCTTGTTGCAAGCTGATACCCACAAAAATGGCTTCAGAACTGATAGGCCAAGCAGAATTGCCTAATGACTGAATTAAAATTACTGCTGTTGCCACAACATATAAGTTTTAACAATGTTTTGACAATTTTTTTTTGAAGTTGGCCAAATTTAGTCATGGATAAACTTAAATAAATAAATAAATAAATAAGTTCAACCGCTTCTTAGGAATTTGCTGTTAATACTGCCAACGCCACCATTTGAAACTATCATTATCCTGCTTTGGGGATCAATTGAAACAGCAAAGCGACAATTTATCAAAGTTGTCATGAGCTCAAATCTAGCAAAATGTCGACAAGAGGTTGCTGGTAGGTCTAATGGTGACTTTTCGGATTACAACCTATCTTGGATAGGTTAGGCTGTAAGGTTTTTGCTTGTGATACCTAGCCGGCCAATTAAGGAAAGCACTGCCGCAAAAGAAAAAGAAAAAGAAAAATTTCTGATAATAAAAAAGTTTTGTCGAATAAAGATGGAAGCAAAGATTAGTTTTGTTAGTAGTTTACGGCAACTTTAAAGCATAAGGAGCGGTTTTGCATTGTGGAGGTTTCTCGATCTGTTTTTGGCTGTGGGGGACTCATTTAATTTCCTTTCAAAGTTGCGTTTTGATTAGGAAGATGAATATTTGACTAATATTAGGTTATCTCTTTTTCATATTTAAGTTATGATTAGAATTTTATTTAAACCTTGACAATGGTAGTTTATAAGTATGCAATTATCAATGAAAATTCAGTTCTTCCATAGTCCTAAAGAGATTATTGATTAGTATAGAGAGTTGTGCGCTTGATGGGGGTCCTTTAAGTCTAAAAACTGGATCAAATTCCTTCCTCGACAACACTTGTACTTTGATTGTACTCATTCATATTCCCCCATGGGACTATACTTGACTCTTCACAGTGGAAAAACAACTCCTCCTCCCTCCTATTCATATTATGTCACTTGTCTAACAAAACAAATAAGAATTAATTATATACATTGTCTCTATGTTATATTATTATAGATATGCGTTTACGTGTCCATATATATATATGTGTGTGTGTGTGTGTGTGTGTGTGTGTGTTCAAATGAATATTAATATGTGTTTATATATTTGTATTCATATGTCCATATCCACATATCTATATTTTTTAAAATTAACTATGACACGTGGCATAATATAAATGGGAAGGAGGACAAGTTGCTCCTCCACCATAGTGAGCCAAGTATTATCCTTCCATCATGTGTTTAAAAAGAATCAATTTTGTGCATGTGTCTTTATTTTTATATGATTATTATATATAAGCACGTCATCATGTATTTATGTCCACGTATTCGATAGAATATGAATATGTGTCCATGTATGTTTTTTTATCACTAAAAGATAATTTTATTAAAATAAAAACACTGCAATTACACCAAGAAAAACCCTAAAAGGCTCCAAATTGAGCTGCTAAAATCATCGAAGAAACCCCTTAATACGGAAACGTACACCCCCCAATGGAACACCGAAATACCACACAAAAAAATTTTTTTAAAAAAATAATAATAGAGAAGCACTACAATACCCAAAACCCACCCGGCCAAAACCTCTGAAGACCCACCAAAATGGTTTGGCCAGTATTGAGGTAGGCAAATTCAAAATGTACGTTAGTGCATTAACCAAGAAGGAGATTTTTATTTTATTTATTTATTTTTTAAATTTTATGTAGGATTCCTCACTCTTGTGTCAAGTGTGTATAGCACAAATAAAATATAATAAAAATAAATAAAAAATATAAAGAGGAGGATCGAAAGGAAATGGTTTGGCCAGTATCATGAAGTATTTGTTGTTGAGAACAAAAAGTTTGCTTCCTATTGTGTTGATCAGAAACAAAGAACCTACCGAGATACCCACAAAATTCCTACAGTTCTATCATATTGAAGAGAATTTAAATTATGCAAAGAAAACCATCTCTTCAATTTTCACAGCAAAAGTAGTGGCTCTCAGGTGGATGCAGTGCACCTTATGCATGCTCCACCCCTTAATTAAGACCATTATTATTTGGGAAACACCTAAACCTCATGTGTTTATTAACTAATTACACTGACACCTCTTGTCGATCAGAATGAAAAATTTAACAAGATTAACAGCTAGCTAATGCATAATGATAGATCTACCTTAATTCCTACATAAAAAACGTCAGGTTAAGTGGGAAAACACCTAAAATTGCAATGTTTAGCATGTCACAGCAATTATATAAATGGCAAAAATGCAATCCTAGATCCCCGTTTCTTGTTCAATTAGGCACCGTTTCAGACAGTTTTTTATAATTAATGGACAGCTTGGATCAAAAGACAAAAAAGGTGCTGATGGAGGTCAGCTTAGCTCAGTTGAGATGACTTTCTATTATGTATGATATATTTTGTGAGAATATTCTCTCTTTGTACTTGAAATTCACATTCTTACACCACTATTCAAAGCAATTGATTGGTTATTTTGACTCCCTATAGAAGAATTCTCTGCTTTATTGGCACTAAGAGTCTCCGACCACCGGCCTTTGAAAACAATTTTTTTTTCACCCGCTAATATATACCATTCAACATAATTTATTAAACATTAAGACCAAAAAATAAATAAATCAATAAGACCCACCTTAAAAAACCTTGAAAGGCAACCAAAAGAGTTATAAAAACACCAAAAAATAATAAATAATTAAATAAGTGAAGAAATAAAAGTTTCTTTTAAATATTCTTCCTCAAAATTAGAAATTATACCATTCCCCACTCCCTTTTTTTTTTTTTTTTGGATTGTTTTCTATATGAATTAATGGAGGATAAACTGGTAGTAATAATCATACTTTTGATTGAAGTAAAAAAAAGTGTTTTCAATTTTATATATGAGAGGGAAAACAAATTCATGTCAAAGATGCATTTACACCTTGTTCATGTCATCTTAATTATATGAAATCTTCATTGCTGTGGCTAGCGTGCATTTACGATCAGAATATTACAAAGTCTTATCTAACATGCATTTATCATGATAAAATAAAATAAATAAATAAATAAGTGAATAAATAATACTCTCTTATGCAGCATGCATAATAGAGGTAATAGTTATGGCACTCGAAGATAGGAAGACTTTTATAGTTTTATTCTTGTACTTTTTGTTTTTTAGTAGTTAAAATTTTAGAGCCTGTTTGCTTTGTCAAGATTTTCCAATTTTTGGTTTTCATTTTCAATGAAAATGAAAAACTTGTGAAAAATATGTTTGCTTGTAAAAATAAATAAAAGACGTTTTACAGAAAATGAGTACAAAAAAGATGAAAATGAAAAACCAGCAAAATGATGTTTTTTTGTGTTTTCATATGAATAATGATGAAAAAATGGGACTCCACTTAAGTGAATGAAGGACTTCTCTCTCTCTCTCTCTCTCTCTCTCTCTCCCATTTATTTGTTAAGTTGGGGTTGTGTTTAACATGTGTTTGGGTATGGTTTGGATTTGTTGTGATGTGATGAAGTAGCACAATTAGCGCAGAAGATTGAAGCACCTATTAAGTTGCTACGCTAATCATGCAATGAAACAAGCCCCAACATCCGCATTTTGTGGGGGACAACAATTGATGAAGAACTCAACAATCCTTTCTTCATAGATACAACCCAAAACTATGAGGGTGGTAATTATTTTGAATTTACAGAAGAGATTTTTAAAAATCGTTCTAAAAATCGGTTTTCAACCAATTTTTTTTTAAGTATCATATATAATAATGATGTTGAGCCAAACGTGATTAAAGTTCTAGAAAATCAAGACACATGTAACTATGAAGCACACAAACATGGTCAATATAATTTCGACAATAATTTTGACTGAATTACTTCAGTTTATTGTGATTCTAGAGTTTCATGTTATATCTTATTTGGAACTTAATTTGATGAAATTGTGACTTCTGATTTTTTATTTTTTTTTTTTTTTTGGGAGAATTAGGATGAGAAAGATTGAGAATCTAGAATATTGCAAGAAGTTCATGCAATCTATTTTTGAGACAGACAACAATATTCCCATGATGAAAACACAAATTTTGGCCTTGCCTGGCCGGATTGATTTTCTACGACATGAATTGAATTTGAGAGCAAATTATCTCCAAACCTGGAGAGGAGAGAATGATGCAGGATGCATAGTCGGGTAATTTATGGCAGCCAAAGAATTTATTTATTTTTGCAAAAATTATTATTATTTTGTAATTTTTTTTTAGTAGTTAGGGTTTTTTCTAATAGTAATTTTTGGGTTTTCAGGACCTTTAGGATAGCATAAAAAGCAGTGCAAGTTTTAACGGGGTCCCTAATTTTTATTGGACTTTGATTGAGCCTATAAATAGGCCTTGAAATGAAAAAAGAAATAAGGTTACGGGAAATAAAATAAGAGTTCTCTCCTTTCCCTATTATTCCTGATGTGCTATACCAAAAATAAGACTTTAAATGCCCACTAAAATCTACAATTTTTAGTAAAAGAAATCAACAGATTATATGGAAGGTTGAACAATGTGTTAGCCAGATTAACACCCTGAACGCTGGTTGCATCATTCTCTCTTTTATTTATTTATTATCAAAATTAAATTTTTTTTTTTTCTCTCTTCTCTTTCTTTTCATTTCCTTTATTTATTTATTTTAACAAGAATAAACAAACATTATCACTAATAATTCTACTATGCATAAAGGTAAAGGAAAGTGGTTTCTGTTTTTTATTATGAGAAGTTTACAACCAAAAAAAAAAAAAAAAGAAAAGGTTCTAACTTCGAACTTGAAAACCTTAAGAAAATGCTCTAATCTTATAGCCACTAATCCCAACATTACATCTTTTGTGTTTTCTACGTGCATATTTTTTTTATTTTTTTTATTTTTTAATGATCATCGCAGAACAGTTTCATAAATGCATGTCTGAATGTTTTGTTCCCTTTTCTTCTTTTTCTTATTAAAAAAGGAAAAAAAGAAAAACCCTTCAAGCATCGATCATAAAGCAAATTAAACTAGATTCCCTCTTAGGAAGCTTCCCAATTCTCTGATAACAACCCCATGTCGGGATGTGGAAGTCCTGTTCCCTCTTTAATTAGTATTTCTTTTTTAGTGGTTGTCATTATATGATTGATTAAAAAGTGTACTGTAGGGTCAAAATTGCCTTCTTTCATATACTCCGCATGCATGTTGGAAGAGGGTGTAAGCAGTAGCAGGCTAGCAGCAAGTCAAAAGCTACTCAAAACGAAAATCCATTATTTATTCCTTTGTCGAACCTACACAATGACTATTCTTAGCTCTGTCCATTATTTATAGAAAGCTCTTTGCAATTAATGAAAAACACAAGAACAAAGCTCTACGTGGAGAACTACCTTAGCCTTGAAATCCAAGATGATAACAATGAAGCTTGAGATCGCCTCTAGGGAGACCATCAAGCCATCCTCCCCAACCTCACACCACCATGAAACCTTCAAACTCTGCCTCTTAGATCAACTGGCTCCTCCAATTTATGTCCCCCTTGTTCTATTCTACTCTGCAGCTGATTTCATTGGCAACGACGCTGTTGATCATACCACTATATCAGATAGGCTGAAGAAGTCACTATCCAAAACTCTGTCCCGTTTTTACCCTCTATGTGGAAGAATGAAAGAAAATGCCTCTATTGAGTGTAACGATGAAGGGGTTTTGTACGTGGAGGCTCGACCCAACGTTGCGCTCTCAGATATACTCAAAAACCCAGAAATCAGTGTGCTGGAACAATTTCTCCCATTTGACCCCTACAGGGTGAGGTTGGATAAGGAAGCTGTGATAACAGCCATTCAAGTTAACGTTTTCGATTGCGGTGGAATTGGGATTGGTGTGTGCATCTTGCACAAGATAGCTGATGGGGCAACAGTGGCTTCATTCATCAATGCTTGGGCAGCAACTGCAAGTAGGTGCTGATGAAACCATCAAACCCCATCTGGATTCGGCTTCGCTCTTCCCACCTAGAGACATAAATGTGGTCATGCCGAGCGGTGGGATTAGTAAGGAGAAGCTTGCGACAAGGAGATTTGAGTTCAATGGAACAAATTTAGGTCTCCTCAAGGCCAAAGCCGCGTTTGGCAATAATCCTACGCGTGTTGAGGCTGTGACAGCTCTTATATGGAAATCAGCCATCGCAGCAGCTAAAGCAAACTCAGGAACGGAAAGGAATACTCCGTCAACCATTTTGACCCATGTGGTGAATTTTCGAGGACGGATGGACCCTCCATTGCCCGACCATTCTGTAGGTAATCTATGGCAGTTTGCCGTAGCACCTATGATGCAAGAGAAAGAGAGTGAGAAAATTGAGTTACATGATTTGGCATGTCTGCTGAGGAAATCAATAAAGAAGATCGATGGGGATTACTTGAGGGGGCTTCAAGGAGATGATGGGTTGGCAAAGGCTTGTGAATCTCTGAAAGAAGTGCGTCAAATGGCCTCCAAAGGAGAAGTTGAGCTCTACAGGTTTAGTAGCTGGACCAGATTTCCCTTCTATGAAGCTGATTTTGGATGGGGAAAGCCCATCTGGGTGTGCACCACTAGTGTGCCTATGAAGAATGTTGTGATTTTGATGGGCACAAGATGTGGTGATGGGATAGAGGCATGGGTGAGCTTGGCGGAACATGAAATGGCTCAATTTGAACGCAATCATGAACTTCTCCAGTTTGTTTCCTCTTCACCAACTTCTTAGAACTTTGATCAATATGTAACTTTGGCCTCTACGTATGATTCACTTAGATGACTCATATTGTTGCTGTATCTTTTGCTTGTGTTCGATCTTTTATCTTTTTAATCTATTATCTTTTTAATCTATATATTGTAAGGACCTTTTCCAAGGTTGGCAAAACCTGACCCTAATGATATTTTCAGTTCAGCAACTTCATATTTGAAGGACCTTTTCCAAGGTTGGCAATGGAATATATCTGCATGTTATCCCCTGCGGGGAGGCTCACATTGATCAATTGGATCAGTGCCCTCAGCCATCCCTATTTATGTGATTTCCACGGTTTAAAATCCCTATATGGGCTTGTAAAGGCATCAATTCTAAGGTATGCGGAAGATGGTGGGATCAGGCCGGGACAGAACAACCGCATTTGGCAAGATGACTGGTGTGACGTTATTGCATGTTTACTAGGGACCCGGCCTTTGGTGCAGCAGAAATGAGTTGATTTTTTTAAGCAGGTCCAGAGGTCTCCTATGGAAATATAATTAGGAAAATAGAGTTAGCCTATGGCCATAAATGGTTGAATTGCAAGGGATCAAAGGGAAAGATTTTAAAAGTGTAGTGGGTGTCTTGTCTAGAGAATGTAATTCAAATGACTAATTAATGATGGCCTAGCCGGGCTCAAGGAATATTACAGCTGGTAAGCATTTTTGTAATGTCTTAGAAGTGGGAGAATAGGCCCCAGTCTTTGGGACAAATTGGTGCTTCAATGCGATGAAGCATGGAAGCGCAATAAGCAGTGGGGTGAAAGGGGTGACTACAGAGAGCGACATCAGGTCAGAAGCTAGTAGGTGTAGCTGTTTCGGTGAGAGCGGGTCTAGCCTTTCAAGCAGAAGCTATTGCTAAAAAAAGTTTTTAGCCGGAAAAAAGGTTGCGTTTTGAACAACTTTGTAAAAGAAAATTTTTCTAAAATCGACTATTTAAGTAGTATTTTTGGCCATTTAAGATCCTTTATTTTTGTAAAACTGAAACAAAGATTGTAAATGATCAAAAACTCCACTAAAACGATAGATTTTGAAAAAATGCTATAAAGTTATTCAAAATAATATTTTCTAGTGGCCAATATAGTCCAGTATCAATGAAAACCTTTTATATTTTTTAAAAAAACTTTAAAAAAAATAAAATAAGTGAGAGATAAAAAGAAGTCTTGGGTGCCAATAAAGTCCTCTTATAAATAAAAAAAAAAAAAAAAAAAACGTTGCCCAACACTCACCCATTGGCGAAACAGAGTTCAAATTGAGCCACCCATATTACAACCCTACATTAGGTGCCCCTTAAACTATTAATTTATTTCGATGTGGTCCATTAGTTAATGTGCTACTAGGAAAAGTGATGGGATCGATACTCCCTTTTTTTTTTTCTCTTTTTTTTTTTTTTTAATTTATTTGTATCAGTAAAAAATATATTATTTTATTAATATCATATGGGATATAAGATACAAAACCAATGCAACACCACCAAAACAATCAAATAAACACCAAAGAACACTTCCGAAAAACATATGGGTGTTGTAAATCATAGAGAAAATAAAACTAACAAGTACATGGAGAGAATATCTCTTATTATTTCATTAGGAGGAGGTTTTTATGCCGTATACAATTCATGCGTTATATAGACTTCAATCCAAAACATTTGAAGAAGTGCAGCACTTATACAATGAGGAAGTGCTGCATTATCTGAAGAGATGGAATGTATGTGGAGTTTCCACTTATGGGGTTATTGGTCGTGGTGGGACATCCACCATATATTTTACTTTATTTATAACAATGGGATGGATACAGCATGCAACTTTCGCGTGATTGGTTTAACATAACTTAATTAATACCATTTCTTTTTATGAATAAAAATAAGATTTTCATTGTAGTTAATACCAATTTTACCCTTTGAGAATGTAAAAGATGATTTTACCCTTTAATAGATCATCCATATCGGTTTGTAATCTACGGTCCAAGATAATTAATCACAAGAACCTCAATATCAGTCAAGACCTTTTGGCCCACATTTCTATTTTACTCTACTTCTATTGGTTCATGATACCACGTCGTTGTTGAAAAAATTAGTGAATTTTGTATACGAACTATTTTATTTGAGTACAAGTTCAATAGAATAAGGGGCGTTTGGGTTCTAGTTCCACATGGGTCGACTTTCGTAGCCATAGGTCCATTCATTAAAACCTTTCCAGCCTAAGGTACACACCAGCACGAGATGACACAAATGCCCCTCTAAAGAACATAATTCAGCAAAAAAAAAAAAATCTAAACTGCTTATTCTGTCAAACAAGAGGGGGCCTTTTGTGCTCGAGACTCATGCTTACCTTCCCATGCATATCGTCATTGAATCTCTGATGAATTTGTAATTGTTTATGTGGAATTTTGAATTCTTCCCACATTCAACTCGCCTCATCATCGCTATTGATAAGAATACGAGCAAAGATTAATTTAGAGGTTCTCGTCGTGTAACTCTTCTAGCATCATTGTGTTCGAGGTTCGTCGGACATCATCAATGGGTGAAAAATGGCTAAAAAAAACGTAATGTTTTCCTATTCCTTTGTGATTATGTTGGATGTTTACCAAGGTCGTTCGATTGTTTTGTTGTTTGTTGTTCGTGTAACTAAACCTAGTATTTTTTTTTTAGAGGGATTTATATGAAATTGAAGTAATGTATTGTGGGGTTGTAATGGGGGGAAAGGAAAAGATGAAGTTACCAGTCTGAATCTTATGATGATTCAATGATTCTCAAATTTAGGTTTCGAATTTTGCATTCCGAATTGGGGGTTTTTGACAACCTAAGTGGGGTTTATGGAATTTTTTGGTCAGTAGCCACATTGAACTTATATGTAACTTTTTTGATGCATTTTAGGTATTTCCATGTAACTATGAGGGATCAAAAACTAACATGCATTTTAGGTACTTCCATGTAATTGTTTGGCATTTACTGATTCGTGGATTCATGCATTTGGGTTTGCAAGATTGCATCAAAAATTGGGGATTTTGACATTTGTAATGAAGGTTTGTGAAAATGAAATGGAAATTGGTTTCTTAGGGATTTTGAGGCCGGTAAGGGTAATAAAAGTCATGTTTGTGTATTGATGTTACTATGTAATTGAAATAGTTCGAGTACCCCTGGAATGTATATTTTTTTTCATGTATTTGAAGCAAGTGTACACTCTATGATGATTGTAACTCTGGCTTTGTAACTAAAATTTGTGTTTGAAGCATTGTAACTATGTGTTTAGGGTGTTGAATGGGACTATTAACACAAGTAATGGGAATATTTCGAAATAATGTAACTATGCAAATAGTTTTTATTGTTTTGGTTACTTATCATGTAACTATTGGGTGAGTTTCTCAGAAATTAGTAATATTAAACCCGTAATGATTCGTGGATTCATGCATTTAGGTTGTAATTTTGCATTAAAAGATGGGGACTTTGACATATGTAATGAAGGTATGTGAAAATGAAATGAAAATTAGTCTAGGGATTTCAAGGGGAGGGTAATGAAGCCATGCCTGTGTATTGATGTAACTATGTGATTAAAATGGTTCGAGTGCCCATGGATTGTGTATTTTATGTTGGAAGTGTTTTTTGTATCTTTATATAACTATTAAGAGATTTTCCCTATAATTAATTATCTTAAACTCATAATTATTTGTGTATTCATACATTTAGGTTGTAAATTTGCATTCGAAAAATGAGGATTTTGACATTTGTAATGATTGTTTGTGAAGAATGAAATGGGAATAAGTTTCTTTGGGATTTTAAGGGAATAGGTAATGAAGCCATGATTGTGTATTGATGTAACTATGTGATTAAAATGGTTCGAGTGCCCATGGAATGTGTATTTTTTTCTAGTATTTGAACCCATGTACCTTGTGTGATAATTGTAACTCTGGGTTATAACACTTATTTGTGTTCGAAGCATTAAAACTATGTGGTTAGGTGTAGAATGGGAATGTTAACACAAGTGGTGGGCATATTTCGAAACATACAATGTAACTATACAACTAGTTGGAAATGTTTTATGTACTATCATGTAACTATTGAGTGAGTTTCTATGTAATTAGTAATCCTTAAACTCAAAATTATTTATCTATTCATGCATATAGGTTGCAAATTTGCATGCAAAAATGAAGATTTTGAAATTATAATGATGGTTTGTGAAAAATGAAATGGAAATAAGTTCCTTTGGGATTTTAAGAGTATGGTAATTAAGCCATGCTTGTGTATTGATGTAACTATATATGTGATTGAAATGGATCGAGTACAAATAGAATTTGAGTTTTTTCATGACTTTGGATCAATGTAATTGTGTAGTGCATGTCACTCTATTTTGAAATTGTAATTTATGTTTGGGGGCTTTCATGTAACTATGTACAAGTATTGTTTTCTTTTTTTCCTCACAAAAATTGCTTAGAGAAGAGCATATACACAGAAAGTCGACAAGGTAAAAGAGGCATCATCGTCAATTAAGAAGATAATAAAATAGGAAAAGGAGTTAGCTAGTGACAGCGCAGCTAGAGGATGAGAGAAAATGGTTGAACGGTCTATGATTACTCGTATAAAAGCAAAGAATAGAACTGGAAAAAAAAAAAAAAGTGAAGATGAAAGATTTCACTTATGAAAAAAAGGGGGTAGCAAGCAAAAGTTGCCAAGAAGAATAAACCTGAAAAATTGGATGATAAAAAACATCCTCGTAAAAGAAGTTTGAAAGGGAAGGAGAAGTGTGATGACTCTGATTTTGAAGAATTTGATGACTAGCAGCCCAATGCACCAAAATTGAAGAAGTTGAAAAGCACAAATGACTAATATTGAGGAAGATTGTCTGTCTGCAAAATCTTGAATGTATTTATTGTGTTTGGCCTATATTTTTTTTTTTTGTGATAAATAGATTGAGATTTGAGCCATACTTTGCATGTGAGTCTAAGTAGGAATTTTTGTTTCGTGTTTGATAACTTCATTTCATTTAGATCTATTTGATGTATTTAGATTGGTCCTAAATGACTGCACTTATCAAAGTGTATGAGAGGGATATTGTGAGAATTTGCCAAATGATGGACATGGGTTCGCACGGATTTGCAACATATATGTTCCTGGGAAATTTCAATTTTTGGACACTATATTTTCATATGTTAGACCTTTTTTGAACTCACATTTCCAAAATCTTGAATGGTATATTTAAAAGTATAGCAATTGAGTATTTTTTTTTTTTTTTTTTAATTGCGAACTTTGTAGTTATCCATATCAGGTTGCACCCCCAAGAGGCCGTCATAGTGATGGTTTAGATTCATTTCTCATGCTTGCACAAATTGCCTCTACGCAATTTATGACTACAATTAACCTTAAATGTCTACATTTAGAAGTCAAGTGACCAAATGATTTTTAATGCTTACAATAATTTTGAAGCAAACAATTTCGCTCTCAAAAGTCAACGCATCACCTAATAGCATTACCAAACACTATGCCATCCATTACCCACAAGACACTGTTAGCTCCCCTGCGATGTGAGCCATCACCTACACTAGTGGCACCATCACAACAAACAAACCATAATCACTACAAAGCATGCACATTGCATTGCCAGGAGCTCATACGTGAAGTTTAATGTCTCAGCATTAAAAAAATCCCAATTACCACACTCGAACTCAGCCACATCATGAAAACAAGATATGGGTGATGCTGAAAAAATTGCAGTTGATGCACAAAACTTGCACAGTAGCAAAACCATGGCTACCCAGGGATACAATCTATAAACAATGTCCTCCGATAATCTGAAAGCACAAATATTTTGGAATAGTTACATCGTGAATAATTGAGCAAATACACGCGCATATGGATTTAGTTACATGATTTTGAAAAAAAGGTTCATCAAGGCCCTAAGTTATCAACTAGTTACATCTATCAACTCTTGATAGAATTGAATTTTACTAAACATTTAGCAAATCTACAACATCTACAAAATGAGGGCCACAACGTCAATCGCAGTTACATGATTTTTGAGTGGAATGATGTAGGTGATGTGGCATATTCTAGAGGGTTCTATTGCAAATAATAATGTGCTCTTCTTTTTTGCAGGAAAACCCCACCTCAAGTACATGTCTGAACAAATATTTGCAGCACACTCTATTCAACACAAATGAAACCAGTGAACATGTAAATCGGATGCCCAAAAAACAAATAGAAAATAGCCTAACACAAGTAAAATGGAAAATATATACCCAATAATCGATGAAAGTGGCGAAGAATGAACCACTATGGGTATCCTTTGCAGCATGCCGGTGCAAAATGAAGATGACCGTGAAATTCAAATTTCAAAGGGCGCAAAACATATGTAGTGACATCCCAAAAATGGGAACCTTTATAGGAATCTGAATGGGCTGCGAAGGATTCCAAAAATTGTGGCTAGGATTTTCGATTAAAACCTTGCCATATAAGTTTAGAAGGGTAGTGGTGGTATTCACAACCAAATATATATTGAGTAGCTGCCATAAAAACGACAATGTTTAAGCTTTGCAGAGGACTTCACGCTACAAAAGTTTTAATAGGTGACTTAAAGTTGGAACAAACCCTCAATCATGTACCTCCCGCTAATTTCCCTATAGAATAAACACGAATCTATCAATAATCACAATCAACATAAATTAACAAAAGAATATTTAATTAAAATAAAATGAAGAGAGTAAAGAAAGCTAGCAGTGTGAGAAGGCTGTGTGAGATCACGTTGTCCTAAAGGAATTATCGCCTTCCTATGTACATGTTCTGGCGGACAATAAAACCTCCGATATACAACCCCAAAGCTTGTAACTACGTCTTCTATAGATATGTCCACGGGAAGAATATGGTCAACCTGTCCATGATCAGTTGCCTACAAAATAACATATATAAAATAGTTAAATAAAAGAACTTAGAGAAATATAGAGCAAGGAAATAAGATGAAAGAATAATTTGAATGTTATATTGTCCATCTGCATAAGCCCACTATTTATATTAGTGAATGGTTGAAACAAGTTTGGGCTAATAAAGGTCCAGAATAAATGTCATAAAAATTCTTTATAACAACCCAATCAATTACATGAAATAAAAGTCTAATAGCTAGTAACGGTCACCCATAAGTTAAAAAAATTATAACCCCATGTCACATCTCTCACATGCCACATCACGACACAACTGGCCAGTCCAAGTCAAGGCAAGCAGCACATATGCACACACGTGTGATTAAAGTTTTGAAGCTTTTTAAGAATACTCTATTTTTTCTAACAGTTTCCCTATCACAATTACAAACAAGTTATCCCATTTGAAAACAATCCATGAGGATTTTAAAGACCTACTCCTCACTGTCTGAATATTATCTTCTCTACCTGCCCTATACTAGTGTATACTTTTGGGGTGGGAGATTGGCGGGAGCCGGGGAGGCAAGCATGTGAAGGTGTGGGGTGGTGCAAGGTTCGTGCCATGAAAGATGAAGATTCATGTATGGGAGGCATTGGGTTTTCATAAAGTTTTGTTAATGGTTTTGTTTGGTTGAAGACAAAAAGAGTGGAAAAACAAAAATATGGTTCTTTCAAGTATATAAATTGTATTTACCTATCTATATATGAATATGAATTATGATTATTACATTCTTAGATATGTCCAAAGGAGTGAGGTCCCACATCGGTTAACCAAGGTTGGCTTTAAAAATATATAAGATTGCATCTCTTTTTTAAGAAATAGACCTTTTCGGAGATTGAGTATGGGTTAATATCATGGGCTTTTAGAGCCCTTTTTAGTTATATCATACATGTAGGCTTCCTCAATGTATACGTGTTATCTATGTGTTATCAATAAAAGAAAAAAAAATTCTTAAAAAATAGAAAATAAAAAACACATACCATGCTTCTTCTTCTTCATTTTTTTTTTCCTTTTTTGGCTATGTGAAAATCATATTAGCTTAATTAAACCTAAACAATGAGGGAAAAGTGCAACTAGAGCTACATGACCCTTTAGAGAGTTTTTTCCAAAAATAATATTATTTTAAAAAAATTCTCATACTAACCAAGTTGTGATATTTTCCCACACTAACCAACCATACTCCATGTCAAATGCCATGTGGATTCCATGGGTCCCACTTCACCAAGTCTCCCACCAAATTGCCATTCAAAATAGTGGTTATATTTATTCTAAGCTTCTAGGAAGGCTATTATAGATTATCTAACACTATTAGGCCATGTTTGTTTGGTTGGAATGGAATTAGATTCCTTACTCAAAATAGTCTGTAATGGAATGAAATTGAAATAAACATTGCAGAATGAATATCATTCTAATTCACTACTACTATTTGATTCCATTCCGATTTAATTACCTCATCCAAACGTATTGTTTGAAATGAATTGGAATGGAATTCTATTCCATCCATTCCATTCCAACCAAACAAACATGGCCTTATAGTAAGGCATTGGTTATTGTCTTTTCAATTTGATTTTTTATTACTTCTTTATTTAGTCTCTTTCTATTTAAAAGGTAAGGAGAAAAAAAAAAAAAAAGGAGGCATTATTGCCAGAGACAATAACACCTCTTCCATGGCTCTTAGGGACAAATTTGCCCCTTCCCAATAAAAGCCATGGAAGTAAAAGGTTTTTCAATTTTGGTGATGATATTTTGGTTTAGCTTTCTGCCCCCTTAGCTTGCTTAGATCGACTTATAAGATATTATTAAAAGAATTGGCTTGGCATTAGGCCGAGCTTTTCAAGACATGGAGTCAAATATACTACTTGATTGAAGTGCATGCAATTAATGCTCAATGATCAAGATATTGCTGTGCCTCAAAGGTGAGATGATTTGACTTTTGAGTGGGTTTATCCAATGCTTGGACTTGGATGTGTTCCTTCTTAAATGCACCCCCAAGTCACAAAAAACCGGACATTTTGTTTGGTGAAAATGACTATGTTCTTATTTTTTTTTATGGGTTCTCCACTCAAAACTCTCTATTTTTGGATCCCATATATATGAAGTTTATATATGGCCACAATGAATATTTTTTTAATACCAAAATTAAGTCGAGATCATTTAAAACCAAAAAGAAGAGAAGGAACCAATGAATACTTTACAATGGAATCCCTATGACCTTTTGGCTCAGTTTTAGTGTTTTTTTTTTTTTTTTTTTTTTTTTTTTTTTTTGAAAGAGTGCAAACAACTCGAAATATTATTAAAAGAAAGAAAATAAAATAAAGAAAGAAGACAATAAAAGATAAATGATAGGTCTGGTCTTGGTGACTAATAGAATGTTACAATCCAACTCACAGAGAGGATATATATTTAAGACCTTTAACAGTCAAATACAAAATCATCATACTCGTAGGTTTTTGAAGAATTCATTTCTCGAAAATAATAAGGCACACTAGACGTGACCTGCTTGGCCTATTGTCGAAGTTTTTTTTTTTTTTTTTTTGTTGCGATTTTGATAAAACATGAATATAAAAGAGTCTAGTAGCCCTTCTTTCTTCCACATCCTTAATAACTAAATTGATTTGCTCAAGAATAGTAGAAGAAAAGTTACCTTCTTGAGAAGTAAAAGGCTGGCTTCGACCATTATCCCCATTCAAAGCTATAATAGGATCAGAATTCTAGATCAAAGTACGACTGTTAACATTATCAACAACTCTGTTTGCAGCATCCATTAAAATCTGGTTAGCAGCACTCTCATTAATGCAAGTAGTAATCTGTTAGAGACAAACTTGATGAGAACTAAGAGAATGTGCAGCAACAACTTCAATCTCATCAGTGGCAGCAGTAGTCAAATTCGTAGGTGTGATATCCTCCTCCACATCATCTAAACTTTCATCATCCAAAAGAGCTCCCCAATTATGAACAGGGGAGGTATTAACAACAATTGTCTTTCCTAATGCATTAGTCTCAGCCTTGTTGTTGCTATGCTCATTATCAAACACATGTTGGATAAAAAAAAAGTTTGAGAGTATAAGGATTGTATTTCATTTAATTTGATTTACGTCTAGTGCTTGTAAATGTTAGTGAGCTAGTTATCTCTACTTCTAATGCCCATTTGTTTTTGCAGAAGAATTTAATTTTGATGGTATGTGTCAAGCATTTGTACATTGTAATATATCAAATAATGAGAAAAATAATAATTCCAAGGTGGTCAAGCCAAGAATGTTAGAGGGATTAAATCTGGTATATATAAAAAAGATTGGCCAACACATCGATCTCCAAGATTGTTGTGAGGATTTCTTCACAAAATCTAAAAGGGTAGATGTTCATGTAATTTCCTACTACTTGTGTGGTGGTCTCACTAGGGAAACGTTATTAGTGTTGTCCCAAGGAAATAACCCTAGAGGGGGGTGAATAGGGTTATTGGCCAAATTAAAAATTAATAGCAAACTCAAAATCAGATTATTGCAAACAAGAATGAATATAAGATTAAGCAATAATAAAGAGATTAAGAGTAAGAGAATGCAAACGATGTTAACGAGGTTTAGCCTCCCGCCTACGTCCTCGCCTTAAGAGCTCGCTTGAGGATTCACCAATCCACTATCACTCTCCTTCAAGGTGGAGCAGTAAACCTTTACAAATCAACTGTTCTTCACTAACACTTAGCCAAATACACACTTCTCAAGTGTTTACAAGTGAAGGTTCACACAACCCTTTGATACAAGATGTTTGGAAGTGATTTTGTGCTCAAAGAAAGCTCTCTCAAAGAGTAGATACACAGAAAATGAAAGCACACTCAGCTATTGATTGATTTCAATGAATGTTCAAAAAATAAATGAGGACTTGTAATTGATTTTCTTGTTTGTAGCTCAATGAATGCTCATAAATGAGCTCAAGGCTTGTATTTATACACAATGAGTCCAAAATAACCATTCTGTAGCAATAAATGCCAGGAAATGCAGTTTGGTAGGCATTTAATGCTTCAAAAGTCCATTAGAAAACTAACCGTTAGAACTTTGCCCGAGGCTTTCAGCCGGCTGAAACAACTTTCAACCGTCTGAATAAGGCTGTTGAAAATTCCAGAGAGGGTGTAATTATGGACCCAAAGGACAGGACTTTCAACAGTCTCAAATCTCACTTTCAGCCGGCTCAAAGATATTTCAGCAGCTCAAAGAGCCGTCTGAAAATTCCAGAGAGCTGATATTACAGAAAGGGTAATTTTCAGCTACGTTTCAGCCGTCTGAAAATCTCTGTTTTCAAACTAGAAATATTCACAAACTCTAGGTTTAAAGTGAATGAAATAGGCCTTTAAATTTATCAATTTTTGCAAAGTTCTAAACCCTTTAATTCTTGTGTGAGCAATAATTGAAATTAATCTTACAATAATTTCCTAAAATTCTCACATATAGACTTATGATCAATCTTGAATGATCTTGAATGATTGATGGATCCATTTGCTCTATTTTCATATGATCTTGTGCTTTGTTTGCTTTTTCAAATTGATCCTTGATCTTGAAACATTTTGTGACTTTGATACCTATCTAGATTCATCACTTAAATGCGCATTAGTCCTTAAATATCTTATTATGTATTGTTATCATCAAAACTATGGGGTTAAAACCATTTAGGCCAACAATTAGATATACTTTTTAGAACATACAATTATATCTAATGCATTTTCCTTCACAATACATCTTTATTTCTGTGTTCCAATGTATTTTTTCCCTAAATGTAAAATCCTTATCGTCAAATATTTTTCCTGTTGGGGTTCTAGATGGTCAAAGCATACACTGAAATGAACTATCTTATGAAGATTCTATTTCTACACGGGAAATTGTCATGAAGGTGAAGTCTCCTATTGAAAAGCTCAAAATCTTCAATGAAATCCTAATGTGCTCAAGCAAGGACAAGAACTCGACTATTTACATTAGATGCTTATTGGGTGACATACCTAGCATGCTTAGTAGATATTAGCATCATGTTTGGTGATTGACAGAGCTTTAATTCTACAACAAAAGACCCCAATTGCAACAAATAAAATCCATCCCCATCACTAATACAAAAGTGTCCCAAAGCCAATATTGGGATGGATATATCCGTCCCAATGTCCGTCGCTGTGGCAAAGTTATTAGGACGGATATAACCCTTCCAATCTCATTTTAATATTATTATTCACGTTGAGGACGGTTATATCCGTGGCAATTATGGGCATTTGGGATGGTTATATCCATCCCAATTCTGCTTTTTTCAACATTCATCTAAACTACATTGGGACGGTTATATCCATCTCAATGTCATCTATATTCAGATGTTAATTCCATCAAACTACATTGAGACGGTTATATCCGTTTCAATGTCATCTAGGGATAGTTATATCCGTCTCAATGTCATCTATATTTAGATGTTAATTCTATCATAGGAACAAATATATCCATTACATGATTAAAAAAAAAAAAAAGCCCATTCAGTTACGAGTGGCATAATTTAATATAATCATATGAATATCTTCTTGAATGATTTTTGATACATTAAATAATAAACAAAAAATGAGATGAAAAAATGGTAACATTAGACAAAAAAGGAAAATAGCTTTAAACTCTAGGTCTCATCGTCACCAATAGAAGACCCTCTTACACTTCTCAGCTGCGACTCAATTCTGAAGCATACAAAAGTTAATCAAAGATAATTAATTCAAATAATAATCACAAAAGATTGAAATACAAATGGCTATATTAAACAACTTAGGTATGTATTTGACATTTAAGAACGAATAGTGAACATATACCATTAGAAGCAACCATCACTTCATTGAAGAAAGTACTCAAAACTTCTGGAGGCAGTAGAAGGCTCAGTCATGCAACCAACTGTAGTTTTTGGATTTTATGATCCCAAGACTTGTCAGTAAATATAAGTTTGAAAGAACACTAGGTGCAAAAACGAGCTAAATAAAGTTCATCAATTCGATCACAAATTATATAAGAATCAAGGTTGGAACACCAGTTTAAATCTCATATGCAAAATTTTGCATCAGTTAGGTATTCAAATTGTTCCACTATTCACTGGGTGGTGAAGGAACAAAAAGAAACTAAAGGTGGATCCATCTTTCTACATCGTTTATGTCTCTCTTCTCTCTCTAGATTCTTCTCATATCTTCTTTACCCTTCTTCTCTCCATCGCTATTTTCTCTCCAGACTTCTCTCTCCTTCTTTATCTTCTTAGCTTTCTTTACCCTTTCTCTAGATCCTACCACCGCCATTCTAGGAGAACCCAATAACCTCAAGTCGTTGAAGAATCAACTTCTTGTGTTGGTGACCAGCAACTATAGAAGGGGGATGTGGCCCCCATTTAGTGCAAGTGTGGAAAGCAATCATAAAATGTAAGTGAAAGGGTGTTGTGGGTTGCTAAGGAGCAATGCTCCCCAACGGGTATGTGGAGTCACCTATTTACATCCATTTCTCTCTTGGGTATGTCTTATGTATAGCAAAGTTGTGATGTGAGTCCTAATATAAAGTAGTGTTGTGTGAGTCATAGCATGCTTAAAGTAGATATTGGCATCTTGTTTCATGAATCAATAGAGCTTTTGTGTCAATTAAGTATTCAAATTGTGCCACTATTCACTAGGTGGTTAAGAAACTGAAGGTGGTTCTTTTAATTGGAAGGGGTTGTCTGGCATTCTTTATATAGAGTGAAGATCAACACCGTATCTACCAAAATCCAGATTTTTCTCCATCTTTTTCCACCGCCTTCTTCTATCTTTCTCCCTCTAGATTCTTCTCATGTCTTCTTTATCCTTCTTCTCTTCATGCCATTTTCTCTCCAGATTTGTCTATTATGTTCTCTTTCTCTTCTTTTCTTTCTTTACCCTTTCTTTAGATCCTTCTACTACTGTCATTCTAGAAGAAACCAGCAACCTCAAGTCGGAGAAGAACTGACTTCTTGAGTTGGTGACTAGTAACTATAAAAAGGGATGAGGCCCTAGGGTTTACATTGAAGTGTTGGAGGCCCATGGGCTAAAACGTATGGGTTTGAAACTCCAAAAAAAAATAATAATAATAAATAATAATAATAATAACATGAAATACCCAGCCTGGCCTAATTCCTTGAAGCTGGTTGAGAAGCTCTAAACTAGCAAAAGGAGTAGATTAGATTGGATGCCCAATTTTTCAAGGTGATCAGCACAGAAGTTCCCTTCTTTAAAATTTAGGTTTAGTTTTTGCTCTGATCCATAGAATCATTGCAAGCACCTGACCAAACTGTAAACCCCCTTTAAAAATTTGATTGAGAAAGATGGTATGTCTCCTTTAGTTTGATTATGTTTGATAACCTATTAAACCTTCTAATACAGTTTCACTCTCTTAAAAACATACATTAAAGTATTAAACAAATAAAAGTGGAAGAGGTTTTGGGAAAATGTTATTCCTCCCAACGTTTTTCCTAACATTATTTACACATGCGCCATGAAAACCACCATGACAATGCCACGTTAGCATATCATGTCAAATTCTTACCCCCCCCCCCTTCCCCCAACAGTATGGTGATTCACAACCCATTGTTAGTTATTTTATTGAGAATGCCCATTATAGGTTGTCTTTCACATATATTTGGTTTTTTTTTTTTAATTATTATAGTAAAATCGATATATGTGGTTTAATTCAATAAGGTGTGTTTTCTACTTATGTTTGTTTGTTTGTTTTGTTTTGTTTTGTTTTTTTTTTTTTTTGGTGCTAAACACACGCACGACATATATAAATGAACATAAGTTAATTTCTAATTCAACTCAGTCTAATAACATTTATAAAATTCTCAAATAGCCACTCATGCAACGTTAGTTGAGCGGTCACAGCCTGTGTTGGTATGGGACATTTCACAAAAATCATTAAGGGATTAATTAATATATGCTGAAACTTTGATAGAATAATGCCTAAGAAAATCCTAATCATTAATATTAGGGGAAATTGGCTATTAGTCCATAATTAGGTAAAATATTAGCAATTAGTCAAGTAAGAGTTTTTTTAACTATACTCAATTATTCAATGGAATGAAACTTATTTAGCAATTAGTCACCTTTATTTTTTAAATCCCTTGTTTACCCTTATTATTACTAAGGACACTCCTTTTTTTGTTATTAAGGGCACCCTATGTAACTAACTTGGTTTTTTAGTATTCTAATTTTAAAACCTTATAACTTTCAATATATATATCCGTTTAAAAAAAAATTATATTTTTAGAACTTACTTGTCGACATCTTCGAAACAAGATCCATATTGATTAAGTAATTATTAAAAAATTGAAATCGTAAAATTTTACTACTTTGAAAACTGTAAAATTTTACTATTTTGTAAAACTATCAAATTTTACATTTAAAGTAGTAAAATTTTACTACTTTGTAAAACTAAAAAAATAGTAAAATTTTACTACTTTGGCATGATCAACTTTGTAAAATTATAAAATTTTAGAAGAGAGATTTAAAAGCAAAAATTAAAATTTCGTTGCCTATTTGCAAAGTTTCCACAATTATGGTACCAAATCCTTTTGTATATTCTATTTTTGAAACCCCAAGCCCATTCTTCCAAATTTTGCCCAATAAGTCTCTTGTAGTTTCCAAGCTTCACTTTAACATGGGATCACTTCCAGTAAAATATTTGGGGGCAAATCCTTGGCTTTATGACACGGACCAAAGGAGGAGGAGGTCTCCTTTATTGCAAAGTCTTAACGTTGTGGTTGTAGTTACCCAAACTACCACCTCACCGCCGTTGGTTACGCTTCCATCGTTCATTCACTCCCCAAAATCACCCTCCCACCATCATTAGCGCGCCACGACTCTCGACCTAATTTCAGATTTAAAATAAATCTTTCGGCCACAACAACACTAACCTCCCTATAACCCATTCGAATAAGCTATTTTTTCCGGTGTCTCCATTTTTTCCGATAATAGATATAAAAATCCTAGCACAAATATATTTTCTTCTAAAAAATAAAAGGAAAAGAAAATTCTATGACTCAACACCCTAAAAAAATGACTAGGAAGAAGAGACCTCCATAGTTGCTTTAGATATGCCATCCAAAATATATGCAACTTTTCCATCCAAAAAAAAAAAACCAGTTTTTTTCCGTTGAGGGAGGTGCTAAGAAGAAGAAATACTCCATGGTGGCTTCAGATGAATAAACCTTCTATGGTAAGTTCAAATCTACCACCCAAACTTCGAAGAAATAACATTTTTTTCTATCGAGGGACAAACGACGACGATGAATAAACTTCCATAGTGGATCTGCCAGCCAAATGATGAAGAGCTAATTGGCGAGGAGGACGCCGACGGAGGCTGTGGGTGTAGGGTGGTGGTGGTGGTGGTGGCTGGCTTCTACCGTTGTCAAAGTTTGTTGCTTGGGTTGGGGTTTGAGAAAAGAGAGACTGTGAGGGGGTCTTAGTTTTAGGGTTGAGGATGGAGAGGGGTAGGTAGAGAGGGAGGGAGAAAGAAATAGATGTGAGGGTATTTTGGTCAGTAAAGATAAAAATAGACTAAATGAGTTAAAAAGAAAGTTACTTGACTAATTGATAAAAAAGTATTATTTTCTTGACTAATGGCCAAATCCCCCTTAATAATAAAAAATCTCAAACAGCCCTTGGAATGTCCTCTTTTCCTTTTTCCATTTTTTTGGGCAATATTTCCCTCTCTATTTTACCCGTGTGTGCGTATATACACGTGTGAAGGCTAGGGTTCTCATTTCTCCCTCGTATATAAGCAACCAAAGCCACTCATAGATTAAATATATATATATATATATATATATATATATTGGGGGAATTATCATCCCAACTGGAAACAGGATGGAGTAATGCCTGAGATAACCCTAATCATTAATAATAAAAAAATGTATTTGACTAATTTAAAATTTTGACCAACAAAATGGTGTGACTTTATTAGAGTTTGATTATACGTGTTCGCACACATGTGAACGGCTGGGTTCTGTTTACCCAAAAAAACGCTAGGATTCTCTTTTCCCTCATATATAAACAACTAAACCCACCAATAGGTAACATATAGAATAATTCGTAGCGCCTTTGTAGGGTTGGTTGAGCGGTCAGGTACTAGGTGTGCTCCCCAGAGATCATCGGGAGTAAAGCTTAGGATACCCTTAATAGTTAATCAAAAAATAAAATAAAAAAATTCGTGGCATTCCCAGCAGTGGGCAAACAAATAGAAAGCAAAATACGATCTCATCATCAACATCCTCCCAAGGCTTCCCCCAAAAACATCATGCAGGTTCGAGTGCGTTTCCAAGCAATGGCGCAACTTGATCTCTCACCCTGATTTCATCGACCCAATACTCCAGTCGCCTATGGTCCACGGACATGGAGGGAAGACTGTTGCAAAATTCTATCTGTATACTGATAATGTCATAGATAGAATGATGTGCTGCTGCGATATGATATGTTTTATGTATTGGAGTCAAATCTATTTTTGTAATCCCACCTCCCAACAACGGTTAAAGCTCCCGGACCCTCCCTGTCTTTCTTTTAATTCTGGAGCCCATGTTGGTTTTGGGTATGGAAGGTGTGTAAAGTTGTGGATTTCTTCTCAGCAGATCAGAATAAAGAATCTAAAAGCAAGAAGGGGTGTATGGTTTTCACTTTACATGATGGTGGAGGCAATTCAGGTGCTTGGAGAGTGATTACAGATTGCCCCAATATTCCTACTGGGTCATGGTGTAGTCGATTTGCGTGCGTGAATGGAACCTCGTATTGGAGCAAAGTTACGGTGGTAATAGACTGAAAATCGCGGCATCCGATCTAGAGGAAGAAAAATTTAGAATGATTCACTATCCCCAAGGTCACCTGGACTATCTGATGGAGTTGGAAGGGTTTTTATGTTTGGGTGAAAGAATATAGCATTGATTTCTCTACTTTGGCTACTATCTCTGTGCTTTGTCACACTCCTTTGATTTCTCTTCTTTAGGGATATATTTGATGTTATGGTCTAAAAGATCGAAGCTGATCATGCCATGGTCCTTATTTTTGTTTAGTAGATCTTCACATATAGAGTATTTAATTTTGTTTTGGTATTCAATCTTATTGGTTGATTATAATTATTTGTCTAAATTTCTGTGAAATTGTTGAATCAATAGTACACTGTGTAGCTCTTTAGTGGGGTTTTCAGTTTTGGTGATGAGTTTTTTGCTTTAGCTTTTCCTCTCCTGGGCTTTATGAGGTTGATGATTAGGACAAAGCCTCTTTTGTATTGCCTCGTTTTGTGTTATTGTCTCCTTTATAAAGACAATGTGTAGTAGTAACATATAAATTATATAATCTATGATACAAGTTCCAAATGTGCAGTATTACTTCAAAGGTCAAAGGGTATGTCATGCTCCTTAATTTTGCATAAGATGCGTATGTCAACCATAGTGACATGATTTCATATCATTTATCTAGAATTTTAGATAATTTAAAAGTGACTTCATATCAACTATCTTAAAACTTCAATTCAACCAATAGCACAAATTTTGGGGTTTATTGCTGCTGGGAAATTGATGGGTGTTGTTTTTTGGTGATGGTAGTTAGATATAGTATAGTATGGGTGTTCCATGTCCCACGATGATCAATGAGTCTCTGCACTCTGTATTTTATGGTTGGGAGCTGCGGCTATATATATAGTCGTTTGTTTTGTGGATTCCTTGAGCGTCTAGCAGCTGGCTTTCAGGCTTGGCTGGATCATGCTTTTTGGCATGATATTGATTAGGTTCTTAGGTTCTAGTTGGAAGAAGTCCCTTAGCTAGCTTTGATTTGAATGGCGAGGTTGCTTGATATCTGTCATGCTCAACTCTTCTTCTTCTTCTTTTTTCTTTTTTTTTTTTTTTTTTTTTTTGGGGGGGGGGGGGGGGGGGGGGGGGTTTGGGGGTGTTGTTGGGTGTGGGTTTGAAGTATCTGTTTCCCTCACTTTTACGTTGTGTTTAGATAAAGAATTTTTAGATGGAATTTGTCTTTGAAATGGAATTTATAAAATTCTTGAAATGAAATCCCTGTTTGGCTATCTCAAAATTTTAACTTAGAATTTGAGGAAGTTAAATTCTGTTTAGAAATACCACTTAAATAGGTGGAATTTGGCAAATTCATATCGTGAGTTACCAAATCTAATCCCGACTCTCGACTCTCGCCTCGCCCTCTGCCTCTTTCACCTCTCTCTCGCTTCTCGCCTCTCTCTCACCTCTCACTCCATCACAAATCCAGTCATAGGTTAGTCTCCTCTCTTGCATCTCTCTCGTCTCTCAGTCCATCTCTCTTCCATCACAGATCCAACCATGGGTTAGCCTCCTCTCTTGCCTCTCTCTCATCTCTTACTCCGTCTCTCTTCTATCACAGATTTGGCCACGAGTTGGTGTTCTTACAGTCACTCACCACTTTTCGTCGCCTACCAGACCATCCCATAACACAGGTATGTACTCCATTTTTTTTATTAGAGTTTTTAATTGCTAGGTTATTTAATTTTTTTTTTTTTTTTTTTTTTTTTGGCTAGAAATTTGATGTAGCAAAAAATTCGCGATCAAGACGAAACTCACCAAAGAACAATCAAACATCCACCAATCTATTAATTGTTACAAGAACAATGCCAGATAGTAGGCAACCACAATTAATATTTACTCAAGAACATGAAAACAGGAAATAAAGGAGAAACTCTTTCTCTCGATATTATTAATCTCAAAATAATCAATTATCTAAACTGTTTGCCATAAGGTTTACATCTCTTTATATAGAAAACAAGTCCTACGGAATAAAAAAACCTAGTTCCATTAGAACAAGTAAATATTAAACTACCTAGGAAATTAATTAAAGTAAAAGCAATAATAAAATAATAAAATAAACTAGAATCCCATATCAGCAACAACAGTAAAAAGGCTCATGGTACATATGCATATTCCAATTATGCGTACACTGATACAATCTGTATCATTCTCCCCTATTTGGAGAGAATTTGCCTTCGAATTTGCAGACTCATCCTTGAAGCTATCTTCATGATAAGCAACCAAGTGATTGACGTTGAAGACTTAGACTGTTCGGTCCCCAATAAAACTACCACCATGCTTCCAACTACTGATATTGCGGATTCATTGCTTGATTCGCAAGGGTTTGGTTGCACAAAAGTGACCATTTACACATTACATTATTCTCCTTATTCTCCCCTGTTTGGAGAGAGTTCGTCCTTGTTTGACAACTTTCTTTGTTTCAATTGCCTCCAAAATGTCTTGTCCCAAAATTTCATAACAAAAATTTCTTTCTCTACACCCCTCATCTCATTCAAAATTTACAGCAATAGAGGATTAACAACAAAACAAATATTTTCAATTCCAATAAAATCATAATGCTTTAACTCTTCAATAACAAAAACTTCATCTTCTTGAAAATCACCAAGTAGTTCGACACAACAAATTATTGCTTGAAAATTTTTTATTACGTGTCTCACAAGTTATATTCTCCTCTTGCCCTTCCATATTTTCAATAAATATTTGGCTCAATATCATCATATTCATCAAAAATAGGCGGAGAATTAAAATCCATTAAATTTTCAATTTCATCATCACCAAAATTATTAAGAGAAAATTTTTCCATGAATTCAAAATTCTTACCTCCTTCATCTTCATCCAAATCTTCATTCTCCACAACATCCACAACAAAAACATCCTCAACACTCTCTTTATCCATAGAACGTGGAGACGAAGGTCGACGACTACAACACCGCTCAAGATGAAAACTCTCGAATAGGGCTCGAACCACGTCTATGAATTCTTATTGCATTCAGGTCTTATCCTCGTGATAATACACATCTCCCAGATTGGCTTCACGGCCTCCGGCACATCCTCCTCCTTGTCTTGGTATAACGGCAAGAACAAACTGGGCTCTGATACCAACTGATGCAGCAGAAAATATGCAGTCGAGACGAAGCTCACCAAAGAACAATCAAGTGTCCACCAATCTGTTGATTATCGCAAAAACAATGTCAGATACTAGGCAACCACGATCGATATTCACTCAAGAACACGAAAACAGGAAATAGAGGAAAAACACTTTCTCTCGATATTATTAATCTCAAAATAATCAATCATCTAAACTATTTGCCATAAGGCTTCCATCCCTTAATGTAGAGAACAAGTCCTACGGAATAAATAAATAAAAAAACCTAGTTTCACTAGAACAAGTAAATATTAAACTACTTAGGAAACTAATTAAAGCAAAAGCAATAATTAAATAAAAATAAAATAATAAAATAAACTAGAATCCTGGATCAGCAGCAACAGTAAAAAGGCTCGTGGTGCGTATGCATATTCTAATTATGCGTATGCTTAAAAGAATCATGCGTACGCCAATGCAATCTAAATCAAAATTTCACTATATTTCTTAGTTATATAACTATGGATGTGATTTCAATTTAATTTCAACATGCAAAATTAGTCCACACTGGATGTGTTTCTTCTCTTATCATAATAAATATGATTTTGATTGAGTGTTTTTAGCTTCTTTTTTTTCATTTGTGTAATCATTGGGTGCTCTTTTGCACACCATATGTTTTTTAAAATGCCGTAGACTAACACAATCATATTTACATATGTTTTCTAGACCTTGTGATTTTGATTGAGTGTTTTTAGCTTTTGTTTCATTTATGCAATCGTTGGGTGCCCTTTTGCACACCATATGTTTGTTAAAATGTGATAGACCAACACACAATCATATGTGTGGCAGCATTAATGACGTAGATATAGTTGCATTCATGAGTGAGCTGCGATTTAAAGAGGGTAAACTTCTTATTTTGTGATTGGTAAATGAGGAAGTATCTCTAGTTATATTTTGCTTGCTGCTATTAAAATCCTTGTGAAGGTTCTTTGATCCCTTTTTCTGACTAGTTGTTTGGAATAGCTTATTTGTTGCTTGCTTATTAATTAGCAATGCAGGTATTTTGGTTCTTGTCTTTAATTTGTGTTACTTTCAATCTCTTTCAGTTGAGGAGCTGTTTTTCCTATGAGTTCTTCGGTTGTCGTCTTTGTGCACAGGAGCTGCTTTTTCTAGGATTCATCTGTAGAGCAGCGATGCTATATTTTGGTTGCTGTCTCTTTATATCCTCAGCTTGCACAATCTCTCTCTCTCTCTCTCTCTCTCTCTCTCTCTTAAATTGTAAACTATAATCTATATCAAAATTGGATTTTCAACAAAGAGAGATTTTGGAAAATTTTTGGAGATGGGTTATGTATTACAAGATATGGAATGAATTCCATTTAGAAATCTCATTCTAAATATCCATCCAAACAAGGAAATTGCAAAATTCTATTTAGAAATCCCAAATTCCAAAATGTATAGCCAAAGAAAGAATGTTAAAAATCCCAACTAATAATTCTGAATTTTCGAAATCCCATCATTTTTAAATTCCAAGTTTTTACAAATTCCTTACCCAAACACAGCGTTAAGGGGCTTTCATGGGGAAGGCAGATTGTTTTTGTGCTGAATTGCTTTTCTCTTTGAGGTTTGTTTTGGTTTCTTATTATTTTTCATTACTGGAGTGGTATTGGTCAATGCTGCATTTTCATGTGTCTCTATTGCTTGTCAATCGTTGTTCTTGTCATTTTTTTGTATGAGCTGCTGCCAGCTTTGGCTTTGTGCTGGGGTTGGTTTTTGAGGCTACCTTCTGTTGCCTTATGGGTGCCAAAGGTTGTGCTTTGTTGTTTAATATGTAGTTCTGCTGGCATTGGTGGGTTTTTGTTTCTTGTCCTACCGTTTTTTGGGTTAATGCTGAGATGTGGACCTGTTGGCTCTGTTTTGGGGGTTGTTGTTTTCCGCAGTATTATTATTGTTCACTTAATGGGAGGCTGATTTGCTTCGATGGGCATCAAGTTTTTCTCCTGTGTTGGTGTTGGTGTTGGTGTTGGTGTAGTGTTGCTGCAATTTGGGGCTGATCCAGATCACTTAGTACTTGTATATTGGATTCCCATATCTACTAATTTGTTGCCTGCAAAAGCTTCAATTGAGTGGGCACTGGTACTTTTGCCATGATCTATTAAGGGGAGGTTCTTATGGTTGGAGTTGTTTCATGAGGTGCGTGGTGTGTATAGGAAATTGTTTCTTTTCATGGGTGTCCAGCCTTTCTTAGCTCTGTTTTATTGAGTTTATTTTGGGACTGGGTTCTCTCTTTATGCATTCATGGTTCTGTTCTGTAGTTGTTGCTTTTCTCCATTCATAGTTCTGTTGTCTAGTGTTGCTTTCTGTCTCTAGCTTTTGCTGGGGGGTGCTTTGGTTTTTCATTTTTGCTTTTGAGGGCTGTTTTATTTCCTTGAGAAGCTTTTGCTCCTGTTTCGAGGGGTATTCCTTCTCTTGGTTTAAGTGTATTCTCTTATTTAAATCTTCATTTTTTAACCAAAAAAAAAAACAATAAATGTACAAATCATCATATCAATGCAGTCACCGAAACCAAATAGTTAGATATTAAAGAAAAGAACATATATGTTTAATACTTGTTTCTATGTCCGCGCATGTTGCAGGCCTAAATGTGTGGATATTGTGTTTTTTTCTTAAGCAGTCTCTTAGGGTGTGTTTGGTATGGGGAATGGGAATGTGAGTCCTGGGCTTGACCCATTACTTGGGAATGGGAATGGGAGGGAATGTGACCATTCCTATGTTTGGTTTGTGGTAATGGAAAGTGTGATACCCCCCTAACATTCCCATTCCAACGTTTGGTTAGGTTAAGAATCTCATTCCCAAAAATAGTAAATTCCCAGAATACCCTTTTAACTTAACCAAATTCAAATATCAGATCCACCAAAAACCTTTCATCTCCTTCGTCTCGTCGTCTACCAGATCCACCAAACCGTTCTTCTCCTTCGTTCTCGTCGGCCAGCATTCAAACGAGAAGACCGACAGCTGCATTTCTCGAAGAGATGAAATCGTGGAGCAACAGGTCATCGTCAAGAACAGATTTGAACTTCTCGGAGAGATGAACAAATCCACATACAAGAAAACTGATGTACTTATGGAGGCGAGGTCAATCTGAAAGCTGGATTCTTGGACGAAGTAATCGTGAACACATCCACGAGACCTACCTACCCTATATTCTCAAGAATCGTGAAACCTTTGTCATCGATCTGCATTGAATCAATATTTCGGAGGTAAGAATGTGATTTACAGTATGACAAGGAAAATGGTTTTCATTTTAAATGACAGTAAATTTACATCGAATCAAAATGGTTTTCATAGAATCAAACCATTATCATCTTTCTGCCAAATCCATATACGTTGCTGACCTAGTTATGATGTTATGCGAATAGAAATATTATGCAAATAATATGATATTATTTTTTTTTATATAGAAAAATATTATTCAGCTAAATTTATCGAAATTTCTCAATCAGTCAGCTGAATTTACAGCCAAATGAATATGAAATAGTAAGACAACCACATTTTTTGAATTTCAAATTATAAATTTTTCTGTGTTTGGCCTGAATTTTCCCAAAACTTTGGCAAGCATTTTTAGGCCAGATTTTGTGCCAATTCAATTCTGAGATCCAATCCAAATCTCAGTTTTTTGTAAATTTTGGCCAAATTCTATAAGGATAGCTTACTGAAGTTATATTTGTATTTACCGTTCCTATTGATGATTTCCTTTTTGTTTTTTTGGCCTTCCCCTGTTTAGCTGACGAAATTTTTTTTTTCCCCTTCTCTGGGTATGTATTGATTGCTGAGTATGATGTTGTATTTGTATTTAGCTTTTGGTTATTATAATTAATTTATTAATTGATTTGTTTAGTATTCTGATGGATATTGGTTGTTTGTGCATTTCAGTTATATTTCAGGGTATAGGATTTAAGTTAATTGGTTTTAAATCTGTTTGTCCATGCTTCGTTTGTTGAGTTTGAGCTATTGGGTTGACATATATATTTAGTATAATATGTCATGACTTGAGCAGTTCATGTAGCATTATTTTCCCCCACCTAGGGTTTCCAAACCTTTGGATCTATTGCATTGAACATGTAAATTCATTTTTGTATCTAGACATTTTAGTGTTTCATTTGGTTGAGATCCAGTTCGTGGGTGCAAATCTGCATATTAGAAATAGTAGCACACATTGGATAAATTGAAATAATAGAAACCTAATAGAAGATATAAAATGATTCCCTATCCAGACCCATCTAAAGTTTTTTCATTCATGATCTTATTCTGAAAAAGAATTTAAAAATCACGTGCTCTAATGTGAATTGCTGCTAACCAATTTAATTTTAAAAGAAAACAAAGAAAAGGAAGAAAGAAACCACTACTAACAACAATTTAGTTGAAATATTCTGTTCTATCTGTTTAATTTGCAAACTGCAGGTATGGTACCCATTTGAAATTTTATATAAAACCAGAGAGGGCAAAAGCTAGTCTACCACTCTAACACCAAGAATAAGCACACATGTAATTGGCACCAATAACAAATAGGATCTTAATCAAGTGTTGACTATCAAGAACTATCACATCTTAGATTATGTTGATGTGATTAGGTTAGGGAGTTGAACAGAATTTAGTGAATATGTTTTCAATTCAGTCAAAACTATATTGTTTCCATTTTTTGGTTACTATAAATGGTCTACTTAATTCTTATATGCACTATCAATCGGCTAGCAAATAATTAAAACTCATAAAATCATATTTGATTAATAAAAACTTTGTAACTAAAATATTCATGACCATTAAATATTATGGAAATGACTCCTAAAAGTTACTATTATTTCTCCATGAAGTGGAATTCTCCAAGCTGAAACATGATGACTATTTTCCACAAATAATTTAGATCATCACCCCTTTATTTTCAATCCAAGCTTAAAAAATGATTCTGTCTACATTAAGTAAAAGAGCAAAACCCTTCTAATAATTAGACTATTTAATCAAAAATCAGGATATATATTCCCCGCTAAAAATAAACAAAGTTAAAGATCCATTTGTAGATCCATAATTTCTAATATGCACCAGTCCAAACTCCTAGGTATATATTTCCCTTACTCTTTTTCTTCCATCTCCTACCAATAATCTTTGTTATGCAATGAAACTCTTGATCGTGTCAAAATCAATTACCCGTAGGATGCAAAAATTTGTATATAGTGGTAGTACGGGTGTCGTACCACAGGGACTGTACTGGGATTATTTTAATTTTGAAAACTGAATACTAAAATAATTCACAAAGATGATTTTTTGTAATTTTGAACTCTATGGAATGCAAGCAAAATAAATTTATATTTTCTTCAAGAAAGGAAATACTTAGGGTCTCGAATTCACCACTAATCTTGTATAAAAAATGCACTTATTGTAACGTGTTTTAAGAAATTATTATTTGGTATGAGCAAGACTCATTGTAGCTACAAGCTCAATGACATCATCAAGAAATATTCATGTATTTGTAAATTAGGCATAACTCATCAAAGATATAGCATGAACCGTCTCACCTATTCTACTCTAAACTAATTTGTGAGCACGACTCATCTTGTCTAAGCATGAATCATCTTAATCTCCAAATATATGCACAGTGAAAACTATTGCATAACCATTGTATTTAAAATCACAGAAATTAAACACAATTTGAGATAAAAACATTAAAACCAATTGTATCAATAATACAATCCTCTTAGTTATGCAATCCTCATACACAAATAATCAAATCAACAACACAATACAATAAAATACACCATACTTGATTAGGGCTTCATCTCCCCCCTAAGACAAAGATTAGTTGGCCATGTAGATAACCAAGAATTAGTCTCTCCCCTTTGCCACCTTTGTACCTCCTCCTCTTTTTCTCTCCTTTTTTTTCCTTTGTTATGTGAATTCCCTTGGTATTTATAGGAGATGGGGGAAGGATCCAGCTGATCCAACAAGTCAAAAGCAATGCCCACTTTCTTTGAATTCTTGGTTGCCCATGTTCTCACTTTGACAAATGCTGCCAGATTCAGATTTTTGCAAATAAGTCCACTTCCAGCTCATTTTTGACTTGGAAGACGTTTGAATCAGGAAATGCCATAAACTAAACAATTGTAGCTCTTTAAGTCCTCTTTCCAGAGCCACAAATTTCACCCAAATCGGATATGGGAATCACAAGTTATGGCCAGATTACCAAAACTTGGTCAATCTGTCCAGATTTGCTGCTGATTTTGGGATCATGAATTTCTTTGCCTAACTTTGAATTTCAGCTGCTCAAATCTTCAAAATTGTTGACCCAACTCTAGTTGCAGCTCCATGAAATTTTAGGTAGGTGAGAAACCCATTTCAAGTTGTATTTATTAGCTTAAGTAGTCCTGATTGTCATCTTTTCTGATATAAACTCTATAGCCCTGCAATAAATCAAGAACACTTTAAACACACAAAATTAAATATAATAAAATAACTAGAAAATATAAATTAGGGAGTAATTTCAATGAATATTTTGTGCTTATCAAATACCCCCCAACTTACACTTTGCTAGTCCTCGAGCAAAGCAAAATAAAATAAGACAAACAAAATAAAACAAAAACTAACTAGTCCATTTTCGCAGGTAATGCGATTGCATTTAGCATATGCAATAAGCCTTTAAACCCCTAGGTTTCCCCTAGTGGACGAGTTATAGTCTCGTGAGGGCTTCCAGTGATGACACCCACAAACATCTTTTATTATCACGGATGCTGTTCATGATTCTGCATTTAGATAATATCTTGCTAACTCAAACGAAAATTCTCATTCATTGAAATCAAACAGTTGAACAATACATTTTTTTACCAATCTAATAAAGTCCAATCCACTTATACTCAAATAGAAAATTTATCACAAGTTCATCCGGTGTAAAGTGAATTTTTACACAAATATGTGGCCCCCAACATATCAGTATTCCTTAATTTGTTAAATTCACCGTAGCAAGGTAAAGCAAGGCTTCAGCTCAATACGCACACAAATAATAATAATACTAATAATAATAACACCTTTTTTTTTTTTGAGATTGGGTACAATGTTCAGGTCCATTAAGCTTTCTAATTAACCTATGTAATGAGCGTTGGGCCAATGACTCCCAAACCAATTGGCTTTAGGGCACTAGGTGTAGAGACACCCCTATGGGCTTACTTACTCAAGTTAAAAAGGCTACGAACCCAAACTGGTTACACCCATAATTCTACTAGACTACTCACTGTTTGACGCGAATACTCATTGCTTAGTGAGGCAAGAGGCCCGGTTACTAGGTGAGTAGTATGATACCAGCACACATTCTTCTTCTTCTTCTTTTTTTTTTTCTTTTTTTTTTTTTTTTTTTTTTTTGATACACTTGGTTAAGAGCTGTTGCCAAGGTCATTTATTTGCGGTTTATTCAACTCATCAAAGATTAACAAGTTTAAGCCCCACAAAATGAATAAATGTGATTGTGCAATTAGATATACAAGTGATAATTCTCTATGCAAATACAAATATAAAGGACTAAACTAGAATTGCCAAGCTAATGACGTGTGTTCAAAAGTTTAATTTCATGAATGATACTAATCCAAAATTTAGAATCATTCAATGAACATTATTTGAATGCAAAATCATGATCTAGAGGCATCCATTTAGATTTGATTTCTTTTTTTTTTTTTTTGATACACTTGGGCCTCCTATTCCTGTTGACAGATGAGTATTGGGCTAGTGGCCCAATAACACATGGACGTCCAAGACTTTGGCACATCCAAACTGTTAAGCCCAAACCCAGAAGCCTACTCCCTCTCACCGACAGGGGCAGCATGACCGACAGTTCGCAATATCGAGATCTGGGCGTTGTCAATAAAGCAATAGTAATAGTGGATTATTGCAGGTCTCGAGAAGATTTAGAGGATTATTTAATCCTTAATGTCTGATAGCGTGCCAAATTTTCCACAGTGCATCGATCATTGAACCCTGCTTTTTGACTCTTGTTGAGTGGGTTTTAAAACCCAGAGATCGACTGCAAGAATTCAAAAACTCTCCTTCAATCCTTCAATCCTCAAAAGCCTCACTTTCTCTAAGTCCTCTCTTACGAACTCATGGCCTCTTCCTCCTCTGCCCCACAAAACCGTCCTGACTTAAACACAACACCAGCAACACAACCAGAGGTCTGGCACCCAAGGTTCCTAAATATTCAAAACCAACCTCTTACAGTTGACGATTCTGTAATTTACAATCTTGCGAACGCAACGGCAGTAGCGGAGGGACTCATCACTCCTCGTGATGAGAGAATACTAAGTGGACGGTCCGACCTGGACGTAATAAGAGACTCCATGGCTCTCAGCGCTCAGGCCACAACATTTACTGCTCACATGGCTCGGCGTTTGCACACCAGAAATGTGCACATGCAAAGTCTAAGTGACCAAGTCACTCGTCTCCAGGGGTTGCTCGACGGAGCCTATCGAAGGATGAGGGCTTTGAGAGCGGAGAATAGAGAGTTACAAAGAATGGTGGACTCCTATTCTAATAGACTCACACCAAGGGTCGAGGCACTGGAGAGGCTCACTGATCAAATCATTGACCGAGAAAGGGTTCCGGGCAGCCCACAGAGGCAACCTCCAGCTGATCCCTCCAGTTCTACCCAAGACCCACAAAGGCAACCCCCAACTGACCCTTCTAGTTCTACCCAAAATGCTACTATTGAGTAGCTCTCACTTTTTTTTTTTGTTTTTGTTTTTGTTTTTTTTTTTTTGTTTTGTTTTGTTTTGTTTTGTTTTGTTTTGTTTTTTTTTTGCTGCTACTAGAATGAAGATGGTTTTATTTGCTAAACTCAAAGAACAAACACATAAAATAGCACAGGAATGAACACAACAAAATACTATTCATAAATAGATAACACACTGGAATACTTAGCACAACTTCTAAACAGATGAATCAAAATGAAATAAAAATAATAATTATCGAAAATACAAAACGTACACTAGCAACAAATAACATGGCAAAATTTCAAGAAAGACCAGAAATGGGACCACTGGCATAATTGGAATCTCCTCATGTACACAATAGTCCAATATCCAGAAGATGAGTGGAATGACAACTAGATACCATGGGCGCATGAAAGTGAAAAACCCATTCATCATTGCAGAGATGAGGGTTTTGGGGAGGAATAGCCATGATATTTATAGAAAAGTCCTATATTTTTTTTTTTTTTTATTACAACACCAAAATTCCCTCCCCCCAACTTAAAATTTACATTGTCCTCAATGTAAACAATGAAAAACAAAGTAATAGAAATCGTGGAGAGTACCTTTAATAGAAAACAAACAAGCCTGCAAAATTGATTAGCTGTGAAAAATAAACTCATCAATCAAATAAAAATAAAACACACAAAGAAAATAGGTTAGACAAAATAAATAAATAAATGGTCTTTTAAAGCCAGATTCCAAGGCTATTAGTGAATTTAAACAGTAACATATTCAGGATCCACCAAATTTATGGATTCAATGAGCTCTTTATCTATGTCTCCTTCCACATATGGTTTTAGTCTTTGGCCATTGACCTTAAACATAGAACCATCATGTGGATTTAAAATTTCAACAGCACCATGGGGAAAAACCTGGTTAACAACAAAAGGGCCGTCCCATCTAGATCTCAACTTACCAGGAAAGAAGCGCAACTTAGAGTTGAAAAGCCACACCTTTTGATTGGGTTCAAAGGACTTTCTGTTGATGTTTTTATCATGAAAAGCTTTAGTCCTATTCTTGTAAATCTTAGCATTCTCATACGCATCATTGCGTATCTCTTCCAATTCACTGATTTGAAGTTTTCGATGTGAACCCGCATCAGCTAAATCAAAGTTAAACTTCTTTATAGCCCAAAGTGCCCTGTGTTCTAGCTCAACTGGTAAATGACAAGCTTTACCAAACACTAAACGGTACGGGGACATACCTATAGGAGTTTTATAGGCAGTACGATACGCCCACAAGGCATCATTCAAGCGTAAGGACCAGTCTTTTCTATCAGGTCTAACTGTTTTCTGAAGGATGTTTTTGATTTCCCTGTTAGAAACTTCGACTTGTCCACTAGTTTGGGGATGATATGGGGTGGCAACTTTATGGGTAATGGAGTACTTGCGAACCAAAGCCTCAAAAGGCCGATTGTTAAAGTGTTTACCCCCATCACTAATTATAGCACGCGGAAAGCCAAAACGACAAAAGATATTGTCTTGAAGGAATTTGACCACAACCTTGTGGTCATTTGTTTTTGTGGCAATCGCTTCCACCCATTTTGACACATAATCTACCCCAACCAAAATGTACTCAAAGCCAAATGAAGATGGAAATGGACCCATGAAATCAATACCCCACACATCAAAGATTTCTACCACCAGGATGGGATTCAGAGGCATCATGTCACGTCGGGAAATGGACCCCATTTGTTGACATCTTTCACAGGCCTGATAAAATGCATGGGCATCTTTGAATAAAGTAGGCCAATAAAACCCACTTTGCAAGACTTTAGCAGCAGTCTTCTTCCCACTGAAATGCCCTCCACAAGCAAGAGAATGACAAAAGGTGAGGATACTATTGGTTTCATTTTCTGGGACACATTTTCGAATCACTTGATCTGGGCAATATTTGAACAGCTCTGGATCCTCCCACAGGTAAAACTTAACTTGGGAAAAAAATCGATCTTTGTCTTGCTTAGACCAATGAGGTGGGATTTGACCAACTGCAAGATAATTCACAATATGAGCAAACCATGGTAATTTAACATGAGAAACCTCAAATAATTGCTCATCTGGGAAAGAATCTGGTATTGGTAAGTTGGTACCAGAATGTTCAACTAGAATCCGAGACAAATGATCTGCAACCACATTTTCTGACCCCTTTTTATCCCGAATCTCCAAATTAAACTCTTGTAGCAACAAGATCCATCTAATGAGGCGAGGTTTAGTGTCTTTTTTGGACAATAAATACCGTAAAGCGGCATGATCAGAGAACACTACAACCTTGGATCCTAAGAGATAGGATCGAAATTTATCAAGGGCAAATACTACAGCTAGTAATTCTTTTTCTGTTGTGGTATAATTCAATTGAGCTTCAGAAAGAGTTTTACTAGCATAGTATAAGACATGGGGTTTTTTATTCACCCGTTGCCCCAAGACTGCACCAACTGCATAGTCGGATGCATCACACATAATCTCAAATGGGAGTGACCAGTTGGGTGGTTGAATGATGGGAGCAGTGGACAATAATGAGCGAAGTTTCTCAAAGGCTTCCAAGCAGGCATTATCAAAGATAAATGGTACATCCTTGACAAGAAGATTGCACAAGGGTCGAGAGATTTTGCTAAAGTCTTTGATGAATCGACGATAGAATCCTGCATGACCAAGAAAAGATCGCACTTGTCTAACAGATGCTGGGGGAGGAAGGCTAGAGATGAGATCAACCTTGGCTTTATCTACTTCTATCCCCCTAGAAGACACAATATGTCCCAAAACAATTCCTTTTTGAACCATAAAATGACTCTTTTCCCAACTCAGAACAAGATTTGTCTCTATGCAACGTTTAAGAACATTAGAAAGATTTTGGAGACAATCATCAAAAGTGATCCCAAATACTGAGAAATCATCCATGAAAACTTCAAGAAATTTTTCCACCATGTCAGAAAAAATAGACAACATACACCGCTGAAAGGTAGCAGGTGCATTGCATAAACCAAAAGGCATACGCCTATATGCAAATGTACCAAATGGACAGGTGAAAGTTGTCTTTTCTTGGTCATCGGGGAAAACAGGTACTTGGTTATATCCAGAATAACCATCTAGAAAGCAGTAGAAGCTTTGGCCTGCTAACCTCTCTAAGATTTGATCGATGTAGGGTAGAGGGAAATGGTCTTTTCTAGTTACCAGATTAAGCTTCCGATAATCAATGCAAACACGCCAACCTGTTGTTGTACGTGTTGGAACTAGTTCACCATGTTCATTTTTGACAACAGTAATTCCCGACTTCTTGGGCACCACTTGAGTAGGACTAACCCATTTACTGTCTGAGATGGGGTATATGATACCTGCATCTAATAACTTCACAACTTCTTTTTTTACAACCTCCTTCATGTTAGGATTTAACTTCCTTTGCATTTCACGAATTGGCTTGGCATTCTCCTCGAGATGAATGCGGTGCATGCAAATAGAAGGGTCGATCCCTTTTAAATCAGCCACAGACCATCCTATAGCACCCATATGTTCTTTAAGCATGCTCATAAGTTGACTTTCCTGTTCAGTAGTCAAGTTAGATGCTATAATGACTGGAAGGGTGTCATTAGGTCCTAAGAATGCATACTTAAGTGTATCGGGGAGTGGCTTCAACTCAAGTTTGGGAGGCACTTCAGTGGAAGGAAGGGTAGGTTCACTAGACAATGGAGGCAAAGACTCAAATTTGGATTTCCAAGGTGCATGATCCTGGAGGGGTGGTAGTTCAAGCATAGCATTCACTTCCTCAATAGATTTTTCAATATCAAACTCATCATAGCCAAAATGAGCTAGACATGCTTCCAATGGATCCTCGGTTAAAATGTAGGGTAAGGCTTCTTCAACTAAACCATCGATGACATCTACTGCAAAACAATCATCCTCCTTGGAAGGTTGTTGAGCAGCATTAAACACATTTAGCCTTGCTTTCATGTTACCAAAGGACAAATCCATCACTCTAGACCTACAATTGATGCAAGCATTAGCTGTAGCTAAGAAAGGGCGACCTAAGATGACGGGAATTTGTTTTCTTGGATTGCATACAGGTTCCATATCAAGAATAAGAAAGTCTACAGGGAAGTAGAACCTATCTATCTTAACAAGAACATCCTCAATTATTCCACGTGGCACCTTAACAGATCTATCAGCTAATTGCAAAGTAACTGATGTTGGTTTCAACTCACCTAGCCCAAATTGCTCATATACCGAATAAGGAAGGAGATTAACACTTGCCCCTAAGTCTAAGAGTGCCCTGTCTATGGAATGATTTCCTATCACACATGAGATGGTAGGAGCACCTGGATCCTTAAACTTGGGAGGAGTGCTATTTTGCAAAATGGAACTCACTTGCTCGGTTAGAAACACCTTTTTGGACACTTGTGCCCGAGTCTTGCGCTTTTGAGTGCAAAGGTCTTTGAGAAATTTGGCATAGGATGGGATTTGTTTGATGGCATCAAGAAGGGGAAGATTGATTTTCACTTGTTTGAACATTTCCATCATATCTTCCATAGATGTTCCTTTTTTTCCAAAAGGAGAAGGTGCATCAAGACAAGTGGGAAAAGGAGCTTTTGGCAAATATGGTGTTGCCATAGGATTTGGTGATGTGGAAAGAGATGGAGGAGGATCCTTCTTTGATTCATTTATTTTTTCAATCCCTGAATCCTTGGACTTGCTAACTGACTGGCCATTCTTTTCCTCATCCACTCCAGGTCTAGTATCAATCACTCGCCCATCCCTTAAGGTCATGATTGCCTTTGCTTGCTCTTGGTAAGTAGCATCAGCCTGTGAATTTTCTATGGAATATTGACCCTTAGGATTGTTCACTGGTTGGCTTGGAAGTTTTCCCTCCTCTCGTCTACTAAGAGCATTTGCTAGTTACCCGATTTGGGCTTCAAGCTTGGCTATTGACTGAGTATGGGAATGCAGCATTTGTGTGTTGGCTTCAAGTCCTTGAAGGCCTTGCAATACTCTCTCCTCAAAAGATGGATTTCTTGGAGGTGGAAGATTAGAGTGTGGGAATGGCTGCTGTGGTCGAAAAGGTTGATAACCAGAAGGGTTGAGAGTATGAGGCAAATTTGGCCTTTGAGATTGGGCAAATGAATTCCCTGGAGCTTGTTTCCAAGAAAAATTGGGGTGGTTTCTCCATCCCGGGTTATATGTATTAGAGAAAGGATCATTACCCGGTCTAGAGAATCCTTGAGCAGCATTGACTTGTTCTTGGACAAACTCAGGGAATTGGGAAGCCATTGGGCATTCACTTATGAAGTGAGCATGGCTAGAACATAAAGCACATTCTTCTTGTAAGGTGGGAGGCTGAGAAGATGTTGCAGGGATTTGTCCTATGGACAACAATTGATCAAGCTTTTTAGATAAAGCATCCACTTTCCCATAGATATCTATGGAGTGCCCTACTTCATAGATACCTCCTCTCTTTTGAGAACTAGAAGATGTTGATTTTTCACTCCTAGAGGCTGCAACATGTTGAAAAGAATTCTCACTAAGGTTCTTAAATAATTCCCAAGCCTCATTTTCACTTTTCATCATGAAAGTCCCACCACAAGAGGCATCCACCATTTGACGGTGATTTGTGAATAAACCATCATAAAAGCATTGAACCAGTTGCCACTTGGGCACTGCATGGTGAGGACATTTACGAATGAGGTCTTTGAATCTCTCCCAAGTCTCATGAAATTGCTCACCATCGAGTTGTGAGAAACTCGTGATAGCTCGCCGAATTTGGTTGGTCTTGCCTATGGGAAAATACTTCTTTAAGAATTCTTGTTGCATTTGTTCCCACGTGGTAATTGTGTTACCTTCTAAGGAGTTAAGCCAGTTTTTGGCATCATCCTTAAGTGAGAATGGAAACAGCCTTAATCTGAGAGCATCATCAGAAAAATTTGACAATTTGACCGTAGAACAGATTTCGAGGAATTCATCAAGATGCTTATAAGGGTTTTCATTTCTCAATCCGTAGAAAGATGGAAGCATTTGGATCACACTGGACCTAATCTCATATTGAGCAGCAGCTACAGTGGGTAGCCGAATGCAGGAAGGTGATGTGTATGTGGAGGGGGTGAAGTACTCCCTCAATGGCTTGGACAGGTCTTGGTTTTCTGGATTCATGATTTTAGGTGTACCAATAGTCTTATTAGATTGTGAAGACAGTCTAATAGTTCTAAGGGTGTATTCTATCTCAGAATCAAAAGGTACTAAATCAGGAAACAAAGAACGACGTCCATGCATACAACACCTCAAAACTCTTTTGTTTTTTTTGTTTTTTTTAAATTTTTTTATTATTTCATTTTTTTTTTTTTTTTTGTGTGCAGCTGCAAGAAAACAAGAATAATTACAACAAGGTAATATATTTCAAAGATAAAATGAAATAAATAAAGTAAAACAGGCGGTACAACCGTCCTTCAAAAGAAAAGAAAAGAACAGAGAGAAAAGATGTATATATATCTATATATATATATCAGTAGGCGGTAAAACCGGCCATAATAATAATAATAACAACAATAATAATAATAATACTGAAATGAAAAATAAATAAATAAATAAAGCAGGCGGTACAACCGTCCTTGAAAAGAAAAGATGTATATATATATATATATCAGTAGGCGGTAAAACCAGCCATAATAATGATAATAACAATAATAATAATAGTACTGAAATGAAAAAAAATAAAATAAAGCAGGCGGTACAACCGTCCTTGAATAGTTAGTCAAGTTATGTTAGTTGTCAAATTAGGCAGGCGGTACAACCGTCCTTGAATAGCATTAAAAAAAAAATTTATTTTTATTTTTATTTTTTAGCTTAATGTCTGCTTGTCTATGTAGTCTACCAATTACCTGCACATGAAGAAAAAAAAAAATTAGTAAAAACAAAAAAATTCTAAACTAAGAATTATAGTAGAATATCAATTCTCTAATTAACGCAATCGCACTGACAGTCCCCGGCAACGGCGCCAAAAATTTGATCGTGTCAAAATCAATTACCCGTAGGATGCAAAAATTTGTATATAGTGGTAGTACGGGTGTCGTACCACAGGGACTGTACTGGGATTATTTTAATTTTGAAAACTGAATACTAAAATAATTCACAAAGATGATTTTTTGTAGTTTTGAACTCTATGGAATGCAAGCAAAATAAATTTATATTTTCTTCAAGAAAGGAAATACTTAGGGTCTCGAATTCACCACTAATCTTGTATAAAAAATGCACTTATTGTAACGTGTTTTAAGAAATTATTATTTGGTATGAGCAAGACTCATTGTAGCTACAAGCTCAATGACATCATCAAGAAATATTCATGTATTTGTAAATTAGGCATAACTCATCAAAGATATAGCATGAACCGTCTCACCTATTCTACTCTAAACTAATTTGTGAGCACGACTCATCTTGTCTAAGCATGAATCATCTTAATCTCCAAATATATGCACAGTGAAAACTATTGCATAACCATTGTATTTAAAATCACAGAAATTAAACACAATTTGAGATAAAAACATTAAAACCAATTGTATCAATAATACAATCCTCTTAGTTATGCAATCCTCATACACAAATAATCAAATCAACAACACAATACAATAAAATACACCATACTTGATTAGGGCTTCATCTCCCCCCTAAGACAAAGATTAGTTGGCCATGTAGATAACCAAGAATTAGTCTCTCCCCTTTGCCACCTTTGTACCTCCTCCTCTTTTTCTCTCCTTTTTTTTCCTTTGTTATGTGAATTCCCTTGGTATTTATAGGAGATGGGGGAAGGATCCAGCTGATCCAACAAGTCAAAAGCAATGCCCACTTTCTTTGAATTCTTGGTTGCCCATGTTCTCACTTTGACAAATGCTGCCGGATTCAGATTTTTGCAAATAAGTCCACTTCCAGCTCATTTTTGACTTGGAAGACGTTTGAATCAGGAAATGCCATAAACTAAACAATTGTAGCTCTTTAAGTCCTCTTTCCAGAGCCACAAATTTCACCCAAATCGGATATGGGAATCACAAGTTATGGCCAGATTACCAAAACTTGGTCAATCTGTCCAGATTTGCTGCTGATTTTGGGATCATGAATTTCTTTGCCTAACTTTGAATTTCAGCTGCTCAAATCTTCAAAATTGTTGACCCAACTCTAGTTGCAGCTCCATGAAATTTTAGGTAGGTGAGAAACCCATTTCAAGTTGTATTTATTAGCTTAAGTAGTCCTGATTGTCATCTTTTCTGATATAAACTCTATAGCCCTACAATAAATCAAGAACACTTTAAACACACAAAATTAAATATAATAAAATAACTAGAAAATATAAATTAGGGAGTAATTTCAATGAATATTTTGTGCTTATCAACTCTCTCCTGGCATTACTTTACAATCTCGACATGTTCCTCAATCAAACTTGTAAAAAAGAAGAAGCAAAAAAAAAAAGCTCAGTTGAATCATATTTGGTCCACTTATAAATGCTATCAAATGTGTATCCCTCTTTAGTTAAAGCATGCATTTGTTATTACCAAATCATATGTCATTGAAATGTCTTAGATGGCCCTACCTCATTCTTGTCTCCAAAAAATTTACAATCTTTACATGTCCCTCAACCAACCTTCCTCGGAAGAAAAATCTTTTTCACTTAGATCAGATCAAGTTTTAAATTTTATTCGATGTTCAACCCTCCTTATTTAAAGCATGTATTTTAACTACCAAAACATATGTCAATGCAAATTCAAAGAGGCCATCTCCTACCGGCTACCTCATTATTGTCTCCAAATATTTAACTCCATGTACCATCGTCTTCTTTTTTTCTTTCTTTCCTTTCTTTTTTTTTTTTTTTTTGGCCACAAACCCATGTTCATCTTGTATCCTCCACTATTTGAAAAAACAGAAATTATGACAAGAAAGAACTAAAAAATGAACAGCAAGAAAATTGTAAAGTATGCGATCATGTTCCAACTATTCCAACTCGGCAAATGTAATTATATGTACAGCCACTTTGGGTTAAAGAAACATAAACACCAAGTTCATCTGTTCCAGTGTTATGACCTCCACTTACTTCCTACCAAGTGTTATGCATGGATAATAAAAAAAAAAATGTATAAGGTGTTAAAAAACTGATACATAGGTGTTATGGTTTTGATTTGGCTACTATTATTTCAACTTATTTCCTTGGATATGTAGTTTCATTTACAATTATATATGCCTATTATACTTTGATGCGTTAAAACTGATAATTTATATAGATGAAAATGGATTAATGAACATATATGTTTTAAGAATAGTTTGAAGGTGAAAATCACTAAAAAAACTGTACACTTTGCAAATAATGTCGTCTACGAGCAACCTCCCCCCACCCAAATGCTTGAGAGCGGCTCCAAAGTTGTGCGATTGTGGACGTCGAGCTGTCTTGAAGATATCGCAACAAAATCATAGTAAACACTGCTTGTTCTATTCATGCCCCGGTTACATTGTGAGTAGTACGCACTTTTGAGCTGTTATATTAATTTTATTCCCCACTTATGTGAATGTTAACTATGGCAACCATATCAGGAACGTAACGGGTCTGATTGCCATTTCTTCTCTTGGTGTGAGGCTATAGATGGCGCGTATAACAATGATGAGGAGGCATCGTCTACACTCCGAGTTGATGTGCAAAGAAATGGAACATATAATCACATTCTACCTACGTGTTTGGAGTTGAAGATCATTGTAAAAGTGTCATTATTGTTGATGATTATGTATTGGGTTGTAAATATGATATGACCATTGTAATTAAACATTTTGGATATTTTCGATGTTCTTTTTGGAATTTGAACAAATGATATAGACAAATATTTTAGTCAACTACGTATACGCAAATGGAATTGGAAATAGGAATTTCACAAGATGAACAAGGCCTTAATATTGGTTGCCAAATGGGGTTGGATGGTACCAACTCCTCATGGTGCATTCCAATGCAATTTATATATCAAGTACCATCACCTTTATGTACAACCCACATATAAGCATGCAAAAAAGTATTGATAATTCCATTGCTCATTGGTTGTCCAATCTTTTTGTAAAAACCAAGATGGACAATGCATTTACAATCTGTCAATGGGCATCCCAACATACCCTACCTACCCACAAAAAGACTAGTCCTTCCAACCACCATCAGTTAAACCAATATTAACAAAAAAAGACTATCCCAACCTACCCTACCACCTTACTACAACTACTATGGGTCAATGTTAACAAAGGTTGAACTTGAACCTTTCGTACTACGAACTCTTGGAGGTGGAGGTTCATAACCTCGTGGAAACACAGGCTCATAAGTCGTCTGCTGTGGTCTTTGATTTGGAGGCGGCTGATGTTGTGGAGCTCCTCCCTGCCAAGATGCATAGGCTGTCGACAGTTTGCGAGCCGCACTGTATACCTCCCCTCCATATGCAGCCAACAAATGCACATTAGAACATACAGCACCTAATGTTTTATCAATGCTTGCGACAACATTCTCCAACTTTCCCAACCGATTCTCCAATCCTACCACCCTCTGTCCAACCTCCGACAATCCTTTCTCAATTACACTCCCAACATGTGTTATGGCATCCACCATTGATTGAGATCCATTATCGACTCTTCGACCACCTTTTGGAGGCTTTTTTTGACGACTTGATGTGGCATTATTCCCGTCATCACCAACTACAGACATCACCCACTTGTTGTTCGCATCTAACTCAAACCCCATGCGCTTCAAAGTTGACTCACTGTAAATATCCGTTGGCTTGGCGACGACCACCTCTTTCTCAGCATCCAATGGCACTTTAAAATGCTCGAATATTGTGGTGAGCATCATCCCGTAAGGTAGGACACCCTTCCTACTCACACACTCCTTCATATGGTGGAGAATAACATACGCAAGGTCCAATTTTGTCCCTGTCATAATGCACCACATAATAAACACATCAAAGTAACTCACATGAACACGGCTTCCGACGCGCGGCAATATGCAGTATGAGATGATGCTGTGGATGATCCTTGCCTCAACTGTTAACTCATTGTATAGGGGTGGCCCTTCATCATCGATGTCATTCGACACACATATCATTTTCAATGCATCACTCGGTGTGAACTCATCATATTCTACCCAATTGTGTGTGGAGTACAATTGCTCCGTGTCGAACTGTGGTAGCCCAAGCAGGTGATTTAATGTGGTGCAATTTAAAGTAATTGGTACCCCGTTCACAAATGATGTGCATTGAAGATTTTCATCCATGGAGAAGTGAGCATAAAACACGCGAACAAGTCGGGGATACATTATGTGGTGTCGGTTGAGAAATTCATACCAGCCAATGGCGCGAAACATCGAGGGGATGCGAAACTCGTACTTCTCAAAGAATTTGAAATCCACGGCGCGGCCAAATTGAATGTTCCGAGATTTGAATAGCATATTATACTTGTGGAGAATAGCATCATTGATGCACAAATCCGAGTCGGACTGGTTAACCACGGGGCGATTCTTCTTCTTTCGTTGATGCGATGATCCCTCCCCAACGTCACCGACGGTTTGTGGTGTGGGTTTTTGTGCTCGGTCACCATCAACTCCTTTTCCTTTGTTGCTCCTTGTCCTCTTCGCGGCGGCCATTGATGCGGATAGCATTTTCTCACTTCTCTTTGTCATTTTCAGTTTGGGTTAGATAGGAGTTGGAGATTGATAAGAGACGTGGGGTGGGAATGGTTGAGGGGGATGAGGGGATGTGTGGCGACGATATGGGAGGGTGGAGTAGCGACGGTATGGGAGGGGTTGAGTGCACGGACGGTATAGGATGGGGTCAGTGCGCCGACGGTAGGGGAGTGGTTGAGTGCCGACGGTATGGGTAGTGGGTATGGGGTAGGAGGAGTTACCTTTTTGGGTCGTGAGGGGTGGGTATTTGTAAAGGGGGTTTAGCTGACTATAATTTAAGAATAAATTATAGCCAACTAAATTTAATAAGAAAAAAAAATTTGACCTACTGCCTAACTTATAGTTGGCTGTAGGTGGATATAGTCAACTGTATTTAAGAAGGAAAAAAAATTTTTCCTACTGCCTATAGTTTAGTTGGCTGTAGGTCGATATAGTCAACTATATTTAAGAAGAAAAAAAAAATTTCCCTACTGCCTATAGTTTAGTTGGCTGTAGGTGGATATAGTCAACTATAGTTAAGAAGGAAAAAAAAATTTGCCTACTGCCTATAGTTTAGTTGGCTGTAGGTCGATATAGTCAACTATATTTAAGAAGAAAAAAAAAATTTTCCTATTGCCAAAAATTTAGTTGGCTGTACGTTAATATAGCCAACTATATTTAACACGAAAAAAACAAATTTACATTCTGCCAAAAATTTAGTTGGCTGTAGGTTAATATAGTCAACTATATTTAACACGAAAAAAAAAATTTAACCCTCTGCCAAAAATTTAGTTGGCTGTAGGTTAATATAGTCAACTATATTTAACAAGAAAAAAAAAATTTCCCAATGACGGAAAAAGTTGAGTTGCCTGTACCTTGATATAGTCAACTAAAGTTAACAATGCAATAAGCTACGGCCTAAAAAATTTTAGTTGGCTGTAGGTTGATATAGTCAACTAAAGTTGAGTTGACCTTTTTTTTAAAGCTACGCCCTCTAAATTTAGTTGGCTGTAGGTTGAAATAATCATCAAATGCATGAAATCTTGCCCTATGAGAAATTATTGCCCTGTAAATTGCAAATTTAAATACATGTAATGATATAAAACATAAGGCTAATAGATACACATATTAGTACAAATTAAGCAGTCATTGCATTTCATTTACAAAATATGCATTCATCAAATGCATTGATCATATATAGTACAAAATTCAGTTACCATCATAGATCGCATGTGTAATGCACTATGTTCAAAAAACCTAGAACTTGACAAATCAAGGGGATTGCTTATAGTAAGCAAATACATAAGATTACGTACTAAAGTTTCATTGCACTCATACCCAATTGTGTGCAGTTAAAGTAGCAACAAAAAACATCAGTTGTTTACTGAGTACAAGGACGCATAACATTCAACATAGCTCAAGATTGAGTATGCTTTTTGAGCACTTCAAGCACCATTTCACGACGCTTCTCTTCAGGTAGAGACAAGAACATAGTGCTCAAGTATGAGTCACTAATGATATCTTTTCCAGCATTCATGATATCAATAAGAGTCAAGCCGTCTATCTTCTGCAGCTCAGCAGCAACCTCTTTCTTCATAGTATTATCTTCGCTCATCGCATTACCTATTTTGTCAAGGTAGACCATGGTACCATCAACAAGGTTCTTGATTGAGGAGGACACCTCAAATATACCGCGAGTCCAACCGTCGCTGCTCTTACGAGCCTTTTGTTGGGCGCACCCAGTAGGTGATGCTTGTGGTTGAGTACTTGACACTTCAATTCCATCCAAACCGTCATCATATTGAGTGCTTTGGCCGCCTTCATTCGCAGCAGTTGCTTCGATTGTCTCCTCTTCCTGCGCGAGGGTTGTTGCCCCCAATCCGTTTGCACGGTCTTTCCCAAATATTTCCAACAATGTGTCATAATGGGGGAAAGGCTTATTACGTAAGCCTTTTGCAGTTGGATGACTCTGCGCGAAAGGAAATTATCTATTAGATGATCAAAACTCCTTTCATATAGTATAGGATTGCCATTGTGTGTTTGTTTGAATTTAACATAAACACATTAATTAAAGTATACAATTACCTTCACCCATAAATCAAATACGGACTTCTCTACGACTACCATCTTAGCATCCTCGTTCCACGAGAATCCACTTCCATTGACAAACATCTCAGCAATTGCTAGACATTGTTTCTTTAGCGTCTTCACACGAGACTTAATGTGTGGACAGGCTTTAACCCCGGCGGAAGGCATCTTCGCATCCATCATTTTTTCAAGTTGAACTAGATAGCCAGACTTAAATCCAGTATCACATTTCCATGTTCCCATGGTATACAGCTCGTATAGACTCTCTACCAATTTGTCATCCTCTTGTGGTGTCCATTGATGCTTCACCATCCTACCAGATGAATTCCCAGAAGTTGGCTCATTGTCCCGACCAGATGATGCCATCCTGTATATGTGTAACACAACATAACGAATGTGCAATATATTGAATAAACAATGTAATAGAGTTATTCATCATGATAGACATAAAGTCATAAAATAATAGTAAATAGTAATTTAATACAACATGTCCACATACCAAACAAATGGTCACATAATAGAAAGTCAATACCCAAACAATAGGATTCAGCCTAACGAAAGTAAGAATCCACCAGTTCGCATATTGTCCTAGAAAAGATAAATTGGTCCATACAATAAACCGAAACCACCTACAAGTTATGCATAAGTATTATTACAAACATAAACCCAAATACAAATATAAATCATGCATTCCTAGCTGCCCTCCACTCATTAAACATTTCGTTTGCCATTGTATCCCTCCACGTTTGCCATGTGTCGGATGCATCAACATATTCAATTGGAGCCCCATGCGGCAGTGTATAATTTTCGGTGAACGGGAGCTCTCTGAACGGGTCTGTAGGCATCTCTCGGGTTATGTGGTTGTGTAGAAGAACACATGCCATAATGATTCGGTTCTGTGTCTGAATGGGAAAAAAAGAAGGACTCCTTAGAATGGCCCACCGTCGCTTAAGCAGCCCAAAACTCCTTTCTATGACATTCCTAGCACTCGAATGTTTCATGTTGAAAAACTCTTGTGGAGTCGTAGGTTGGTGACCAGTCCTCCAATCATTCAAATGATATCGCTGCCCTCTATATGGGGCAAGGAATCCCTCTCCATTGGGATAACCAGCATCAACAAGATAATAAAAACCTAATAAATGGAAGTAATGATGATATTAGTAAATTATGTACGACTCATCGGATTATAATTTTTATAACAATCAATTCAAACGTACCACGAGGGACCTTAAGACCGTGTCTCCTACTAACAGCATCTCGTAAGACTCGAGAATCAGCTGCAGAACCTTCCCAACCTGGCAGCACAAAAGTGAATTGCATGTCTTGGGAGCATACTCCCAAAACATTAGTTGCAATATCATTTTTCCTTGTTCGGTACCGAGGTTTATCAGCCTCTGATACATTCACCCTAATATAGGTCCCATCTAAAGCTCCCAGACAGTTCTACACACAATTGGAATACAATAAAATTTTAAAAAAAAAAGAATACCGTTTACAAAAATTTATTACAACCATTTAAATTAAATAGATGGTGTTTGCTATGTATACCTTAAACCATTTCCACCTATGATCTGTGGAGTTTTCTGCAACAGCTTCCGGTTTTTTAAGCAAATGACTTTGCAATCGTATAACTCCATTCAAAACATGGTTGAAATGTCTACTAATTGTCTCACCCGAACGTATGAACCTATTTATTATCACTCTATTCTTCACATGGTGTGCAAGGATGTGTAAAAATAATGCAGTCATCTCTTCCACTGTGACATGCTTAGTGTCTCTTAACTTCCCTATTGCGCGAAGCATATCACATAACTTGGCAAAAGCATACCTATTCATACGCAATTGACTAACGCACGTTGCGTCATTGTGAAATATGATATTGTGAAGGTTCAATTGCCTTGCTTCATGTGTAAAATAGGAGTCTGACTTCAATACGTAGTCTTTGTAATGTTTACCCATAAGTAAGTATAACAAAATTTGTAGAAGTGAAATGATAGTCATTACACAGCGAAAAAATTCCAGTAAAGGTAACATTCGCTTCTTCTTGGACACAATCATTCTAGCCATATCTGTACATCAATAATATTTAATGCGTATGAGACTTCTTACAACTTACTACATATTTGAAAAAAATTCAAGCAACCATCACCAAATCATCCGAGAAACATATCGTCAATAAGAAAATATGCAGCCATTGTATGTAAGATATGAGTACCATAAATTTATAACAACAAAAAGGCGAGGAGTGGGTAAAGAAATAAACATTTGTCGTGTCTCCATGGTAATATTCATCGAGAGAATAGTAAAAATAAGATATCTTTCCTTAAAGTTTATACTCCTAACCCAAAAAAAAGTGCAAATGCAACCATGGCTATAGAGTCTTAATATACACGGCAAAGAGTTCGCATTTTATTTATGTCCTAAATAGCATATTGTATTAATGAACAATATAAATATATATTGCACAACAATTCTTACCGATATGCCATAAAACAACAACATTGGATAAAGTATAAATATATAAAAAATCATACGACAATGAACAATTAGCTTTAAATTTGACATGGAAAAATATTATAAATACTTCACTTTCTTGTAAATTATATGAATTTGAGAAATCTAACAGCATTTATGGGATAAAGTATATAAAATAAACACCACGACTGAGTAAATCATACACACCAAAATAGATCTACAAAGGGAGTATATATCGAAAAGGCATGGATTATTGTTGTACACAATAACTCTCTTCCAATATATGTAAATAAGCTATAGTTGAGACATGTAACATCATGTAAGATAGAAATAATATCAGGGAAAAAACTCACAGCTGAGAAAGTGTACAAATTTATTTTTCCTAAGTTTGTAATCTGAAATATACTTCACATTTGACAACATTTGAACAATGTATATCTACATAACTCTCGTGTAATGTCACTAAATACTTCATAGATGCAACCAAAAATTACATTTTGAAAATATACAACAATGTTGTAAGGGAAAAGAAATCACAGCAGAGAAAATATACAACAATGTAACATTAGCAATTTCCGGTTTCATATTTAAGGGAAAAAAAAAATTACATGCTATGTGACCAAAAATTATCCCACCCGACATAACCAAATATGGAAAAAAAAAATCACAGCTGATAAAGTATACGACAATGTTGATATTTTTAGTAAAGTGAGAATATTAAATATTCTTCACTTTTTGAGAAAATTTCAACAAATTTTTTAAGAAAAATACATGCTATGTGAACAAAAATTATATAATAAACACCGTGACTGCCTAAATCATACACAGAACAAAGTAGATCTACAAATAAATTCCTCGTACATCGACAATGATGAGTTTTTTAGAGGGTCAACTATCGTAATATGGCAGATCTGGGTTTCACATCAAACAATATGGGATGTAGCACACGAGAAACAAAGCAAATGAAGAAATTTATACCCAAACAGACGATTTGCAGCAACAGATCTGGCTGGTGTGCGAGCAAACTCTTCTTTCTCTCTCCTGTGCTACCGTCGTATGAGAATAGCTAGGGCTTTGATTGTGGATCGTGGTTTTGAGGAGCTGGAAGAGGACACGGGTGGAATATGGATTTGTTGCTGCTGACCAGCAAGGGCACGCTTGGGATTATGAATGTCATTAAACACATGCCTGGGGATGGATTTCACAATACCACCTCGAAGGTGGGTTTGATTTTCACCCATTCGGCCGGAATGTCAAGCTAGCGGGAATGAGCCATTGCCGGCAATGAGAGCAACCCAAACAGTGGAAAGTGGAATTTTTTGACTTTCCCGGGCAGCAAACCCCCCTACCAAACACACCCTTAATGTATACACGGCATGGGGAGGGAATTTTTTTATCAATCAATAAAATATGTTGAAACAGCAATGATCTCAAAGAAAATAGGCTAAAAGAGTTGTAGAATTACTTATTATGAAAATATTTCTAATTAGTATAAAACAGCTCAACCAGTCAACAAGAGAATGTTGAGAAGACAAAGGTTCTGATGCCATATCTAATTTGAAAGATTAGCTTCGATGAACAACTGAAGGCCATCACATAGTTATTGGAGTCGTTGGTGACTATCACGGGCGACTATAATCCTGTAAGACGTCGAACAGGTGAGCAACATTGTATTTACCCATAAGTTGTGTTTTGTTTATAGCCCGTGTGGGCTGTCAGCCATTGGCAAAGACAAGTAGGATGGGTGTCAGTGCCGGAGCCAGGATCTTACCTTTAATTTGATGAGCTTCCGCCAGCCCCCCATCAGCACACATGATTATGACTCTCGGGAATTTTTCTCGTCAACAGAAACATTTTATTGGGTTGGTCTTTACTCTTCAGTGCTTCATGTGTATCCAGGCAAATCGGTTGTTTTCTCATTTCTGCAGCCCATACTGTCAGGTTTTTTTTTCCCTGTTTGCAGCTGTGTTTTATATTTTGTTTGAGAGAAGCAAATTACTAAGGTAAAGATGGAGGACATCGGTCATCTCCCTCCTGATCTAATGATGGACATACTCTCTAGACTTACTGCAAAAACCTTACGCAAGTTAAAGTGCGTTTCCAAACAATGGCTCAACTTGATCTCCGATCCAAATTTCATCAACATGCACCATCACCAATCCAAGAGAAGCCCTCTCTTACTTTGCGCAACCCATTTTGGACACACAAGGAATACTGGTACAAAAAAGATCCAATACTCGAGTCGCCTATGGTCCACAGACTTGAAGGGAAGGTTGTATAATCCTGAATTCTGTGTTTACTGATGATCGCATAGATAGAATGATGCGTTGCTGCAATCTGATTTGTTTGCTTCCTTCACATCAAATCTATGTTTGTGATTCCAGCACCGAACAACTGTTGAAACTCCCTCAGCCTCCTCGTCTTTCTTTTAATCATGGTGTTCTTGTTCAGTTTGGATATGTTCCTTCTAAGAACGTGTATAAAGTTGTCGATTGGTTCTCAGAAGATCCGAATGATTCTAAAAGGGGATGTGTGGTTTTCACTTTACATGAAGGTGGAGGCAATTCAGGTGCTTGGAGAGTCATAGCAGATTGACCCAATCCTACTGAATTATGGTGTTCATCGTCTACGTGCATGCGTGAATGGAACATTGTATTGGGGTCTCGGTGGGCGAAGGCACGATGGTAGCCCAGAAATCCTCACATTGGATCTAGAGGAAGAAAATTTTGGAATTATCCAATATCCCCCACACTATTCAGATTATTATGAACATTATTGTTTCCACTATCTGATTGAGTAGAAAGGGTTTTTATGTTTCGTGAAAGGTATAGACAATAGAACCATAGATATGTGGATGTTGAAGGACCAATGAGAAGAGACGGGTTAAGGTCATGGGGAGCGGAGTGTATTGTCTTATGGGATGGCGAGGGCGAGAGGATTCAACCCCAATGGCATTTATGGTGTTAGGTGGGGGTGTGTTGGTGTAGCATGACATACGGTGTGAGGTTCACATGTGCGAAGAATGCCAAGAGGCCTTTGAGACCATTAAGAGATACTTGAGCAATCCTCCAATCTTAGTTCCCCCACGGCAAGGTGCGCCGCTTTTGTTATACTTAACGGAAGCTGATTGGCGGGATCCCCTCGCGGGTTGCACCGCCGACCGACCCTGATCTTCTGTGAAGGGTTCGAGTGAGAGCATACCTGTTGAAACTCTACAAAGCAAAGAACTGTGTGCAAAAATAGGTAGTTTTCTTTTTGTTTCTAAGGTTTCGGTATGTTTAGGAATTCATGTGTTTGCAGTTATGATCTGAAAATGAAGAAGCCGTTTACGTAATGGCCCTTATTCCCATATAAATCTTCAAGCATTATCACATAATTTGTTGGGGAATTTTGAATATCAGAAGAAGGATTGTAGGCTCTGAGGCGTGTAGGATCACTCTCTTTAAGGTGATATTTGCCCCCACTCGTATAAGTTTGCTATAAGGTTCCTGACAAATCACCTCTAGGATACAACAAAGCCTACGGATTCTAGAGATAGCAATTCTAGAAAATCCCAGAATTTCTCTACAAATCTGTTATAAAACTAGTAGGAAGAGAGAAAGAGAAGAAGATGAGAGATATAAATTAATCGAGGGTTGTTCAAGTGCGGAATATCCTAGATTATTCTGCTCAATCACAGCCATTCGTGAATGACACATGTTCATTCACACGCACGCGGCATGTCGCTCACGGACCGGCTGTAATTGTACGAGATATCCCGCATATGATCAAGCTATGCTTCAATCTATAAGAGTAGACTCCTATTTATAATCTCTGTAAGGATGCAAATGAAAAGGTGCCATTTTTTTAAACACAAAACTGTTTATCAGTTAAATAACTGCTTGTCAGTTAATTAACTATTACTTACTTAACAGACACATATGTTGAGTATTTACAGACTTTTTTGTTTAAACATTGTGTAAATGGTTTAATGATTCGTGTGTCTTTGCCCAGTAATAAGCAAAAATCACACATACACAAAAAAGTCGCACACCATTTCAACATACACAAACAAGTCGCACACCATTCCCAGAAACAGAGTAAAACAAAGTGCACAAGATATAATTTCTCTTATATTACAATCTACTCCAACATAATTAAGTTCGTTTTAGGTATTCTAATTATTATTGCTTGATTTTAACCATATGTTTAAATTTTGTACTGTGAAATCCTGGAATCAATAGCATAGTATGGCCCTTTAATTGGGGGTTCACAGTTTTGGTGATGATTTTTTGGTATAGCTTTCCTCCTCGGCTTGCTGAGGTTTATAATAGCATATGATTTTGTGTTAGTCTTCTTTATAAAGCAGACAATAAAAATTGGCCTAGGGTTTTCCAGGGCATGGAGTCAAACATACTCTACGAATAGATTAAAGTGCATGCAAAGTAATGCTTCATATGAAGCCACTGGGCTAGCCTAGTGACTAGTTGCCAGGGTGGGTGGGATAAAGGGTAGAAGTAGAATAAGTTAAGGGTTCAAACTCCTCCCATTGTACCAAAAGTAATAGTACTTAAAATTATGACGACTACAGTAATAGGGGTAAAAGAAAAATCCAGGCATTGGATCTAGAGAAAGAAAAATTCGGAAGGATCAAATATCCCCAAGGCTATTTAAATTGTTTCATAGAGTCAGACAAGCTGGTAGAGTTGAAAGGGTTTTTATGTTTGGTGGAATGTTTAAGAAGTGGGATTATGGAAATATGGATGTTGAAGGAGGAACAAGTTTGGGTCAAAGAATACAGTATTGATTTCTCTCCTTTGTATGCTGATACTCGAGTAACAGTTTTACAACTCCTTTGAATGTTGAGGACGGAGAGATATTACTTAAAGAGAATGTAATTCTTCTTTTCTACAACATCCAAAGCAAAAGCTTCAGGACTAAAAGATACCATGGTAATGATTCCTCGGTTCTCTACTTGGAGAGCCTCTTTTCTCTTGGAACTAGATATAGCTACTTTTCTTTGTTTCTAAGGATTATTGATATTTGATTCACAACGTTTAGGAACTTTTCTTGAGAGCTTCTTTGTTTTTTATTTTATCATCTGAAAAGAGGAAGCCAGTTATAACATAATGTCCCTTAATTCTCAGATAAATCTTTAAGCACTTCACATATATAATTGAATTTTGTTTTGATATTCAAATTTTTTTTTATTTTTTTTTAATTTTGCTGCAAAAAAAATAAAGAAGGGGGTAAGATGGAGCAACCAGAGTATTTTCCCTACCTAGATGTAATCATAGTAACATCTTACCCATTGAGAACTCATGATTAAGAAAAACCTAAACAGACTGCAAAGCAAAGAATAGGAACCACAGGCCGGTTGAGCCATATCCAGCCCCACCTAAGACACTAGTGAACATCTAGCCCGCGAAGTTATTGGGATGTGCTTGGGCTTTCTTTTAGCTCTTTCAATTCATGGCGCTTCCTGCGAATATATACACAGCCAAATTAAAAAGCATTTAATTTAGTGTTAAAATTTTGGTTGCACGACCCATGCATGTGTACAACAACACAACACGACCTAGTTTGGCGTGGGTTTCAAGAAATGTGCGAAAAACTACCAAATAAATGAAGATGCCGCAGCAAAAATATGAGGGCAACCCATTGTGGAATTTTCCTATTTCAGCAGGGCAAAATGGAAAGAACACACTTTGTGTGGGTACCTCTTGGATAACTGGAGTGTCAGCGCATTTGCATCGACTTGGAATATTAAGTCCAATAAAAATCAGGATGAAGCAACACCCCAAAGCCAGCTGGGACAATGTGTTTGCATGACCATATACTTATAGATGTGTGTGCGCGCGCGTGTAAACTATGGGTGAGTGGGTGTGGGTGTGTACTCACATAATTAAGGAGATCCCCATTGAAGATTGAGAAAACGTACTAACAAGAGAATCGATAAGAACAAATTTGGACCGAACCTGTTTCTAATTTCCTTCTTTAAAAAGGTCCTATAACTGTACTTGGTATAATTCACAGCTTGCAGGTAACAAAAACTCTTACCAGAGCCCTTCAAGCAGGAGATGCTCACTTCCATTCATTGAGACTGCAACATAAAAATTTTGCTTGAATCCCACAACACTCTCATTGCCCCAATCTTTATTTCAGCCTCATCAAATGAGGTACCTGTGGCTTCAGACGGGTGCGGAAGTTTCACCCACCTCTCAACCTTAAGCTCAATAACATCCACAACAGCCGTCCCTGATTCCTCCAAGCTCCTTCCGTACCATTTACCTTGCACTTGATACACCTTTCCCGTACCAATCTCCTCTCCCTGCCCATTTTCAAGCACAACATACTGACCTGGCTCACACTGAACAAATTCTGCTGGGCTGACATCAGCAAGTTCTGCAAGAGCAATCTCAGAGTTTTCACTTGTACTTCGTGTCCCTCTTGCAGTCAATGGTACATTAAGGTCCTCACCAGGACTCTCAGGTGAGTCATAGAAGGACCCTCCTCCTGATCCGCCTTGCTTATCAGGAAAAGCATTTTCACCCTCCGACATTGCACGAACATCCTTAGCTGCACGGGCTAGCCTGGCTTTTCGATTGTTCAACCTGGTGATAATACAGAAACAAACAGAACAAGGGAAAAAAAATTATGCACGCTTCCATCACAAGAATCTGTCAATATATATGAAAAAGTGCTGGGATACAGAGTGCTTCAGTGTAACAACTGTATTGTTATTTGCATGTTTTTGACATTTTCAAAGTATTAGAAACAAATAATTAATATTACAAGCTCCAAATGGGCTGTAGAATATAACAAAGATGAAAGGGCAACTCATGCAGCTTGATTTTGCAAGGGATGCATACGTAACGTGACATGATTTCATATCATCTAGCTAAAATGTAAGATAATTTAGTACCTATAGTAGTTACATTCGATCTAAAACAAAGTTGTTGCATTCAAAATAAAGAACTCTCACTTTCTGCAGTTCTCTAATTTTCCTCAAGAAACATCCTTTTCAGTACTACAATCATGGCTTGTAAAGCAATAGTGCCAAGATTTATACATAGAGAGAGAGAGAGGATCTAAAACGGCACTAGATGCATCAGTACTACAATAATGGCTTGTAAAGCAAAACTTAAAAATAAAAAATAAATTCTTAAGTTAACTTCAAAGTTACTTGAACATACTCCCTCTGTTCCTCTTTTATTGTCCTCCTTTCCTTTCTAGGATGCTCCAAAATTATTGTCCCATTCAAAAAGTCAATGACTTTTTTGAATTGATTTCCTAAAATACCCTTTCTCATGAGTAGTTTACCTATTCCAATATTTTGTAGACTTGAGGGTAAAATTGGTATGTTAAAACATTTATATTGATGTGAAAGCATTCAAAAAGGTTTTCTAAAAAGACATGTTTTTTCAAAGGTAACAGTCAAATAGGAATGGAAAGAGTATTACTTTAAGGTTGTTAAAAATCCAAATTCCTCACACATGGAGTTACCAGATCTTGAACAGGTATGATATACTTCTATCTTGTAAAAGAGGCCTGCAACAATAATATTGGGACCTGACAACTAACAGATCCCAACAAAGAAATCCACAGTAAGAAAAGTCAGTTGATTATATATTTTTGGATCACATGATTCTACTCTTGGATGGTGGCAAATTTCTTACAAATGCAAAATTTAGGGACCAGAGGGTTCAGAATTGTTAAATCATAGTAACCTCTGGCACCAAATATCCTGCTATATCCAATCCCATCAGGACCAATAATGGACCAAATAACCTGTAGTTGTTTAACCATCCAATGTTTTACACTGTTGGAGAATTCCTTTTATTGAAGAAGTTACAGAGTTCAATATTTTAAACCAGTGTTGTTAAGCTATAAATGAATGCACTCTACTCCAAACAAGTAATTTTTTGTACAGGCATTTTTCAGTAATGCTGCAATGACTGCCAAGAGTTCGAAAGATTAAAGGAAATTCGGAATCTTACAACAGCCACCACAAACCCAACCTATCACAAGATCACTAGTTTTTTTTCTTTTCCTATCTTTTCAGCTATCAAGAGGTGCATTAAATAGACCCTCAAAAATGAAAAATGTAAAAACTGATGGACTGTGCTAATATCAAAGAAGAAGCTTCTTACCAATTTTTTAGCTGCGAAGATGTTACCTCAGAACCCTGGAAAAAACAACATAGGAACTTCTTAGCAAATAATAATAATAAATAAATAAAAATTATATCTTTTCGTTAATAAATGGAGACTTATAAATAATTAAGAGGTACATTTTACGCACATGAACACTTAATTTATCAGCCCATGATTGTATTGAAGCTGCATTTCGCTGCATATCAGGTTCTTCCAAGAGGGCTCTTTCAATTAGTGTCATCTGTTTGTCATTCATTATAGTTCGCTTCCGTTTTCTTCTCTGCTTTTCTTCACAATGAATGTTTTCAACCTTTTCATCCTCATGAACTCCCCCAGACCCACTTTCTATGATATGCTCAGTTGATTTTGGGAACTCACTATTGTCCACTTGCTCGTTAGAGTTCTTCCCTCTTGTGGAGCTCGAATCTGACCCACTTGATTCAACATTCTGAAAATCTCCCTCAGTCTCCCTCAAACCTCCAGATGTAACCCTACCATGTTTATCTTTATCTTTCCTCCTATCTCGCTTCATTACATCATCAGTTGGATCCATATGGTTGCTTCTGACATAATATTGGTCCACTTCTTGGAAAGCTGAGTTCTCTGACATTCCCTCTTTCAGGTTACTACTTATGTTATTAAGATTAGGAGATACTCTTCTCAGTTGAGGTGATGAGCATCCCCCAGTACTTTGAGCCTCCTAATAAAAATCAAACTTTATTTCTCAGATTGCAATGTTAAGTTGAGAAAAAATAAAATGCTACAAACCATTGGAAATCTAAAAGAGCTCATTTGACAATCGGCTAACTTCAGTAAAATCTAAATTTTATTTTTTTGATAAAGTTTGTTTAAGAAAAGGGGCATAGCCCATGTACATAAGAAATATACAGTCACTAGTAAAATCTAAATTTCAGGAATTCAGGACATCTTCACTTGAAATATGAAGATTACTCAATTAAAAAGTTATTCCAACATTTTCTTAAAATCTATCTCATTCACCAAAAGTCGAGTTTATAGCCACCAAAAGAGTCTCATATCATGAATTTTCTAATTATGGTTAGTCATCAGTCAATATACAAGTCTAAGCGACATTAGCTAACCGATGTAATCATCAACTGCGAGTAAAATGAATCAAATTTGAGCATTCACCTGATGATGTTCACCAATATTGAGTTTGGAAAACTTTTCCCAAGATACTGAACCCTCGAATTTGCTTTCCTGAATTTGCTACAGCAGTGCGGTTTGAACAAGTTGGATTGGCACAAAATTATAATTTACAATGAATTCTAAAAGGGAAGAGAAAGGAAACCACCACAGCAAAGGAAAAAATAATTATTAAATAGGAGGACGATAATTATTACTTGAAGTCGATTTACTTCGAATTCATCCGTGGCAGTCAGTGACTGTAACTGGTTAAGGAATACCCTGAAGCAGAATATGGAACAATTTGTGTCAAAATTTCTTCAAAGAGAAACAAACTATGCTGCAAAGCCAATTAAGCCTGTTAAGTTTCCAACCTAAAAGCTTAAGCTATTAGGTGAAGGGTCCAAACAGGTAAATGAAGCCATATCAAACTTAATATTTATATGATGTGGGATGTGGGATGTGGGATGTGGGACTTCTTAACACTCCCCCTCATGTGCAGCTAGGTGCATGGTGCAGGCCTAACACAACACAAACAGGCCTATCACATGGACAACAACAATGGGCACTCAAACTGGAAAATGGCCCAAGAATAACAACAACGATAACAGATCTCTGATACCAAGTTAAGTTTCCAACCTAAAAGCCTAAGCTAGTAGGTGGAGGATCCATGAAGCCATATCAAACTTAATATTTATACAATGTGGGATGTGGGACTTCCCAACAAAGCCAAAACAGAAGATACTACAATGGAACTGACAAATATATGTGGATACTGTATACGCGAGCGCACACACACACACAAACAAAATTCAACAACATGAACAAATTATTCAATATTATGATAGACGACAAATTGTGTTTAAAAAAATGTCTATTCACAACCAAGGACTTTAATATCGATATCAATGGACATATCAAGAGTCCAAAAATATGGATATATCGTTGGATATATCGACAATATCGATATCGTATTAAAGATATGGTGGATATTATGAGTTAAACATAGATATTTTTATTGAAACACCGGGAAATAATGATTTAGACTCTAATACACAATCTAGCATCAAAATATTGCAAATTAAATCCCTATAAAAAAAGTAAGTGGTGTATAGGGTGCAAAAAATGTAGAGCATTGAGCAAATAAATATTACAAACTTATGAAAATTTCATAGCTAATGTTACATAACATTAAAATACATATTTATAACATTTAAATATTAGGCTCTATTAAATTAGAGGTCACTGACTTGAAATTATATTTTAAAATATATGAAATACTAAACATAGTTTTTTTTTATAAATAAAAATTGTTACTAACTTACTACATAAAAATAAATATGCCCTCCTCCGTTCCTATTTTATTGGCTTCCTTTCCTTTTTAGGATGTTCCAAAATTATTGTCCATTCAAAAAGTCAATGATTTTTTTTATTTAATTTTCTAAAATGCCCTTTCTCATGGGTATTTTGTTTCTTTCCAATGTTTTGTACACTTAAGGGCAAAATTGGAATGTTAAAACATATATGATGATGTGAATGCATTTAATAGGGTCTCCTAAAAAGGCGTGGTTTTTCAAAAGGGATTGTCAATTTGAAACAGAGGTAGTATAAAAAATGAGTGGGGTTCTTTTAAAAATGTCACATAGTTAAAGGTAAAAATATAAAGTTAAAAAGAATTATAGGGTTATAATGTAAAAATATGTTAAAAATGGGTTTTTTAATAAAAGGGTTTGTCTTTTATTTAAAGAAGTGTTAGGATAAAGGAATCTTATCTCTTTATCCCTTTATCACGGTTTACACTTTACATAGGCTTGAGAAACAAAAGAAAAAGGGAAGAAAAGGGCTCTTAAAACAAAAGCAAAATGCTTTCCATGAACAACGATGACGACAAGACAAGGTGCACAAATCAGACGTCCAGACCTTCCTTCTTTTCCTTCTCCTTCTCTTTTCTTCTCTTCTTCTACTTCTTCTTTCTCTTGAAGGCTCACCGATATTTACCGATATTTGTCGAAATATCGCTGGAAAATCATCGAAAGATCATCAGAACTGGTGCGAAACATTGCTAAAAAACCACGAACTTTTTCGGCATTTCTCAATATCATCGGTATTTATCGATATCTCGATAATATTGAGATATATCACTCCATAATCAGTCAAAAAAAATCGCAAGCTAATATCGTGTCGACTACCGTCGATACGTCAATATATCAACGATATATTGCCGGTATCGACGATATTACAGTCTATGTTCACAACTTGATCATAAGTCAGCCAAAACATTGACATCTTATAGCAAATACCAACAAGTAAAGCTATCTCATCATACTCGCCATGAGCTCTCCCTTTACTGAAAAACAATCCTAGTAGGGTATCAATGGATACACTTCTCTTAGGTTTCTTTTCACTCCTTTTCCGCAAGAATTCTTGAGATTGCAACTGAAAGCCACCCATTGGCTTACTTCTGATCTTTTCCAACCACTTAAGAAGGTGACAATTTGGAAACAGAAAAGGTAATGAGGTGCTACTTGCCACACACCAAGATAAATTTTCTGTAGCTTATTAGTTATTATCCGGTAAAAGAAGTCCAATAGATTGTTTTATGGAAAAATATACATTATAGATAGTACACTGTGAACAATAGATTTTGCTAAATTTGCATAGATGCATACAAATTTTTGGAAGGATGCTGCAACTAATCTCTATCATGAGCATTTGTATAAAAATTTATAGATGGTCTAGTCATTGCAAGGCATCAGGGGCAGTTTAAACTATCATCATGACTATGTCAAACAGTTCTAAAAATTCTGGAAAATTGAAGTGCTATAGGTTTAAATCACCTTAAAAGCTGTACATCATCCTCACTTAAAAAATTAGGAATTAAAGATTCTGCATGACTCACCAATGAACCTGCAAATACATGTTACTTGTAAGGAATGCAAAAGTAATTGTAATTTACCCATATAATCATTAATTAGAGAGTGATAGTTACGCAAGTTCCCGCAGACAGTGGCGGCCTTTTGAGAATCAGAAGCGAATGAAGATCCAGGTGAGGATTTAGGTAGATCCATTTGTAAGCACTCAAGAAACTTGTGAAGGAAGAGGTTCTTCTCATGCTCTGTTCAATTGAACCAAAAAGGTTAATTAATGTGATCAAGATAACATCGATATGCTGATTAAAACTATTAGTGTGCAATTGAGTATAGCATTGACCTTTACAGATTTTGGGAACAAAACAATGAAGATTTGCAATTATTTTGACCAATAATGATGTTCTCTGATGTGCATAGGAAGCCTGGGGCATGCTACTGGAATTTAAAGTTGCATTCAGTAGGTCTGGCGATGAAAATGAATCCAGAACCCATCCAGCTGCTGCAAATGCGTCATATTCTACAGTAGCATCTTCTTCCCTTACTGGGAGAATAGAAGAACACCAACTAGATAAAAACTCTCCATGCGGGAATGAAAAAATTGCAGTCACAACTTCGGTCTGGAGGGACATACACAATGAAAAAGTGACAAATCCTCATCATGAGAGATGCTTTGAAGGCACTATAGGCACTAATTTAACATGTAATTTTAAAATGAGTTCATATTTTCGACAAGAAAATACAAAATTCAGAAAATATGTGATTTTCTCACAAATCGATAAATTATCGCCTTTTTTTTTTTATCTTTGATAGTGTTTGAGTAAAGTTCGTCACAGAAAACCACTGCATTAGTTTATCAATATGTAGGATATTGGAACTAAAGCAAGAAACCCAGAATAAGGAGTCTGATATTAAGCCACAGGTATAAGCAAATAGCTTACAAAATGTATTGTAATGTAAGATTTAAAATTCGAGTCATCAGAGAAGATATCAGTTAAACGCAATGCACTGAGTTGCAGAAGCCCCATTGGGAAAGTTCTGTCCGAGCACTTGCTAAGATGTCTGGGATCTCTACTGAACGCTGTCTTCAACAACTCAAGAACCTACAAGATGACCACCGTATTACAAGCAGCAGCTTGAAAGTAATAGCAGGCTTCATAAATAGAAGAAAATCCACAGAATAACAGTGGGTTGATGGCAAGCATGAAGTTGCAAACCACCCAGGATATCTCCCACACAAACTTTGTCTTACTCAAATAACCATCAAAGATCACCTGGGAAAAAAAAAAGAAAAATGGCCAGAGAAGTTGATGGAATGAATGGCATTTATCATTTTGTAAAAGACAATTTTGGTGCAGTAGATATTTCAGATGAAATTATTAAAAAGTGGGCTCCATTCTTCTGCATCTGCTGAATGCATGACAAGCAGCTATACTAGCAGTTCTACTGGTCTATAAGATGGATACCACTTTCTCCATGTTAACTGTATTAGCATCAACATCTCCTGAACACTAACCTCTAATGCAACAGATTCTGCCAAATCCCGGCTTCTTGGAGAGCTGGAAACCTCATCCAGAAATGAAATGCTATCTGCTTCACAGAGATGCAACAGCTGCAGAAGGCTCAATGAAAGAAGTTTATTCACAGATGTACGATACAAAGAGAGGCTGTAGCTTAAACTTCCAAAAAACTGTCTACAATAGACCACGCCAATCACTAGGACTTACAATAAATAAGACTTTAGATTTCATCCTAGATACAGCAGCCACAACTGTGGAGGACTCTTGAAATGATGGTGTGATGCTCAACTTAAAGACAGCTCGAGCCAGCAAAAGAACGCCACCTTTTCCACATAGTTCCTAAAACAGTAAGAAAACCAGATATTTCATTAAAATAATACAAGAAACCAAGAATTATCATCATGAGAATACCAAATGTAAAATGCCCTGCAAACCACAAGGAAGTCTACTTTTTCAAGATAGACCTAAAACTTTAAAAATCCCAATAAGGAGATCTTCTATGCATCTATTGATACATTATGAAGACTCAAATCATTCTTTTCATAATGCTTCAATTGCTAACCATGAGTTTCCTGCACAATTCAAAAGAAAATCAGGTTGCATTTTTTGGTCATCCAACCCGATCAAATTTTAGCATTTTAAATTTCCAGATTTCTCCCATTCCTGCCCTTGCTTGTGCACTGCATACAAGAGCAATTAGCAGATTGCCGATGTCTCTGCTTCCAGTTTGGCCATACAATATACTTTTCCACACTTCAACTTCAACTTTATAACAAATATAAATGAGACACCTTGTAATAATTCACTTGTTCCAAACATACTGAAAAAGAGTTCTAAGTCAAAAACCTTATTCCTGAGTAGGCGCTCGCGGAACAATTTTTGCTGGCACAATGACTGAAGAAACTGTAAAGAAGCCTCACACTGCTGGCAGAGATAGTTAACTACAGAAGGACTTGATTTCATGCAGATATCAGTACATTGAGATGATAGCTTGATCTGGAGAAATTTAATGTCCACGCAAGCTGCTCCAAAAGCTACATGCATAAATATGTCAACCTGTCACAGAAAGCTTCATGATCAGAAATGTCCATAAATATCTTGGCTAGAAAAACTTAAATAAGTAAAAGAAAACACAGCCATAATACAAATAACATGTAGTCTCTGCCTCTCTGAGTAAGATGGGGAGCGGGAAAAGTCATAGGACCAAACATCGGCATGATTGAATAAAGGTGATGAAGTAGCACATATTCATGACAGGCACACCAAAATCCAAAAAATAAAAAATAAAAAATTAAAAATAAAGAACATGTAGTCAAAAGCTTTTTTTATGAAGTAATTAAAGATATGTATTACTAAGAAAAAATGATGAAAACCCTTGTACACACCAGGTATACAAAAGAGAGAACCAAAAGGAAAAATAAAACAGAAGCAAATCCAAGAAATTAAGAAAGAACCGATTTCCTAAAGTTTTCAACCTTCCTGAAAAAATAGTCCCCTATGTTTATAACTTTACAATAAAGAAAATGTGTATTAAATTTTTAATGATAGAAAAACAAAATTCAGAAAGACAATTCCTTGCATAATAAATCAATGAATATGCAAACAAGTAACTATGAAGCTAAAATAAAGAAGTTTACTATTTTTTATAAGATTTAAAATTTGTCCAATTTAATCCATCTTCTGTTAATAGTGGCTTAAACATATAATGCGGGAAAAAATGTACCTTAGGGTGTGCAACCAATACTGGAACAAGCTCATGCCAATGTGGAGAAATACATTGTGTTAATAGATATAGACTGCAAGCCACCAGTGCTGAATGCATAAGGGGTGTAAGACTCGAAACATGATTTTCCTACATCATAAAAGTAACTCTCACGACAGATAGATGATAAGGAAGATAAACCTTAAAGGGAAGGATAAAGGATAAAGGAAAACCTGTTGGTAACCACCAAGAACAATAAGCAAAAAAAACACCAGATCAAGCAGCTGTTCCGATACTTTTACATCATCAAGCAAAATCTGTAAATATAAAAAAAACAGGGTTTTTTTTTTTTTGGGTGGTCTCATATAGTTCTACCAAATTCTACTAAAAATGCCATATATTTTTAAGAATCAATAAATGAAAACACGACCAATAAGAATCTCCAATCCCATAATAAGTTTCAAACTAAAAGAGGAAAAAATGGCAATGACAGTGCATTAGCATTTCATTTTACTACAAAATGGTTAATTTACCAGGTATTATATAAATAACTTTATTGAAAACAAAATTTTCAGTTACAAACCCCAAAATTACGTCAAATTTTTAAATGTTGTGAGTGATTGTGACCCATATGACAATCATGATATGTTATGCATCACCTTATTATACATACAAATAATGTATGCATATTTTAGAATTGGTAATTCATATTGTCAAAATAACATTATTTTTTGTGTCATCAAAAAATGTTAAGTTATTCCTGCATTTGCAATATTCCCCCAGCTTGAAATATGCTAAGGTAGCAGTTCTAGAGTCTATGCTCCCACTTCCAGGACAATTCTAATCATATCACCTGTAAAAGGGGGGGATGAACACGGGAACCCAAAGCTGACCATTACACCAATTACCATTTGGAAACTCAAGGATTAAAGTTCTGCAGTTAGTCTCAACGTAGAACAAAAATCTTCCAGAACTCCATTGCTCAAAAGCTTTAAAAAATAAATTAAAAATTAAAAACTACATTTTAATGCTTGATCTAAAATCCTCTATTCCAGAAAGAATAACCTAAGCAAAAACAAATATAACCACTTTTTTTTTAATTATAAACCTTCATTCCAAGTTGAGTTTTGACCGGGGCCACGAGATATATCTACATCAATCAAGATGTTTGATTAAATAATGTTGTATCCATGCTACTCTTTTTCCTCTATCTCCAAGATATATGCAGCAGTCCCCAGCCAATTGTAGAGAAGCCAAAGTTCCTCAAACTTTCTCTTTGCCACGACTTTGCATCCAGTAGCCTTGTTAGATCAAGATCCTAAGGGGTCCTCTTCTGAGCTTTTCCAGAGTACTTCTATCAATGATGAGGTACGTTTTTGTTAGGGGAATGGGTCTCACTATTCTTCTACTCCTACTTCTCTCTCTTTGGATGGGAATATTGGGCTTTCCAGTGGGGATCAACATATTGAATTGTCTGAATTTTTGTTGGGGAAGAACTAGATTGGGGGGCATGATGTTGACAAAGGGGACGTTAGAAAGAACCAGTCAGATTGGACAAACACCCATGAGCTAGCCCTGGTGGAAGTGACCGTCACTAGATAGGGAGTTGACAGATGTGATTCGGACTACAACGGCGACTGGTCGAGCAGGTCTACAGAGGAGTCGGATCTTTCTGAACCTTTAGACTGCCTTCCTGTGGCCATTTTGGCTCCTGAGGTTAGTATGGCTGATTTTCAGAATTTCATTGAGAACAATTTTCTTTTAGAGAATGGAAATAGTAGTGAATGTGAAGTTTCTGATTGGGTTCATTCTCGGGTAAAATGGCTAAGTAAATTATTGGGGGTTTCTTACGAAGGGTTTGAAGATGAAATTCTGAATTTTTTTTCTAGAATCGAAAATAGGAGAGATAGGGGAGCCTTATCCCGTAAGAGGAAATTGCTGAGTCCAGAATCTAGAAGAAAGAGAGAACGAAGGAAACTAGAGTGGACTATTAACTATCAAACCAGAATGAAAAACCTTGCCATAGGGGAGGATGCAGCAAGGAATAAGCACTCTCTTGAACTAGTGAAGATTTGAATCCTTTCTTGGAATGTGAGGGGTCTTAACAACAGAGAACGTAGAAGACGCATCAAATCAGCTATTAGAAAATGGAAGGTAGACATTATAATCCTACAATAAACTAAAACGGAAGTTATTAATAAAGACACTGTTAAAGATTTATGGGCCAGTAACTTTGTGGATTGGGTGGAGTTAGGGGCTAGAGGCACCGCCGGGGGCATTGTAATCATGAGGGATAACCGGGTTTTTGACCAAGTTGGAAGATGAGGGAGGTCCTTTCTCACTTTCGTGCCTTTTTAAAAATGTGCAAAATGATTTTGAATGGGTCTTATCGGGGGTCTATGGCCCAAATGACGATGCTCTTAGAGATTCCTTTTGGATGGAGTTGGAGGAGGTAAAAATTAAATGGCAAAAGCCTTGGTGTTTGGCGGGTGACTTAACATTGTAAGATTTCCCAATGAAAGAAAAGATTGCGCTTACACTACTCCCGCTATGACAAGGTTTTCAAAATTTGTGGATGCCAATGATTTAATTGACCTTCCTTTAGTTGGAGGTTGGTTTACTTGGTCCAACAATAGAGATGTTCCTGCCTCCTTCAGGATTGATAGATTTCTTTTCTCGCCCTCTTGGGAGGAACATTTTCCAAGAGTGATCCAATCCACTCTTCCAAGACCTTTATCCGATCATATTCCACTTGTTCTTGATAGCGAAGGGTTAAGGGTTGCTAAAGGCCCTTTTCATTTTGAGAATATGTAGTTGAAAGATGAAGGCTTTGTTGATTTAGTGAAAAATTGGTGGGAGGCTTACTCTTTTGAAGGTACCCCGAGCTTTATCTTTGCTAATAAACTAAAGGCTCTTAAGGAAGATCTCAAAAATTGGAATAAGGAGGTGTTTGGAAACTTCAGGGAATCTAAAGATAGGGTGTTGGACATCATTCATGAGTTGGGCTCTAAAGAAGGAATAGAAGGCTTATCGGATTTGGAAAAAGCTAGAAAGATTGAAGCCCAAGAGAAATTTGTCAAACTTACTCGATTGGAGGAAACTAGTTGGAGGCAAAAGTCTAGAACTTTGTGGTTAAAGGAAGTGATAAAAATACTAAATTCTTTCAATGATTCACTAATGCTCATAAAAGAAGTAATTTCATTGGTAAACTAAAGGTGGATGTGGTTCTAGTGGATGATGAAAACATCTTTGCTAAAGAAGTGGTAGATTACTATGAAGATCCTTCTTATGAAGAGGAGGATAGAAGACCTTTGCTTGATGGGATGGATTTCAACTCCTTAAACCGTGTCGATAGGACTTGGTTGGAAAGAGCCTTTGAGGAAGATGAAGTCTTGGAAGCTTTGAATTCTTTGAATGGTGATGAAGCTCCCAGTCCGGATGGTATGTCTCTTGCATTCTTTCAAAAATGTTGGGTTGTTATCAAAGATGATCTAATGAAGGTTTTTGATGAATTCTTCTCTAGAGCCAAATTTGAAAAAAGCTTTAATGCTACTTTTATTGTCCTCATTCCAAAAAAGGGGCAAGTGGTGGATGTTCAGGATTTTCGGCCCATTGCTCTTGTTGGAAGTGTGTACAAAATTATCTTGAAGGTTCTTGCCACAAGACTTGCGAGTATGATGGGGAATCTCATATCCTCCTCCCAATTTGCTTTTATAGGGGGGAGGCAAATTGTTGATGCCGTTCTTATTGCTAATGAGTGTGTTGATTCCAAACTAAGGAATGGTATCCCAGGTTTGATTAGCAAAATTGATATTGAAAAAAGCTTTTGATCATGTGAATTGAAACTTTCTTATCTACACACTTGGAAGAATGGGTTTTGGTGAAAAATGGTGCAAATGGATAGCTTGGTGTATTGGGACCCCTACTTTCTCGGTTTTAATTAATGGGAATCCATATGGTTTTTTTCAAAGTTCTAGAGGCCTTCGACAAGGAGACCCCTTCTCCCCCTTCTCTTTATTCTTGTTATGGAATCTTTGAGTAACATCATAAATAAAGCTATTGAGGAGAACTTGCTAGAGGGTTTTGTGGTTAATGGAGGAGGCTTTGTAGAAGGCATGATCTCCCACTTGCTCTTTGGCGATGATGCCCTTCTCTTTTGTGCAGGTAGAAGAAGATCGACTTAGACATTTATGGATGGCTTTGCTTTGTTTTGAGGCCATTTTGAGGTTGAAAGTGAACCTTGGAAAAAGTGAATTGATTTCGGTAGGTCAGGTTGATAATATTGACAACCTTGCTTCTATTCTTAGTTGCAAAGTTGGTAATCTTCCGGTTACATACCTTGGGCTCTCTTTAGGGTTCACATTTTAAAGAGAAAAAGATGTGGGATCCGATGGTTGAGAAGGTTGAAACAAGGATTAGTGGGTGGACGAAAGGTTACCTTTCCAAAAGCGGCAAGTTGACTTTGATCAATAGAACACTTTCGAGCATTCCTACTTATTTCATGTCCATTTTCAAAGTTCCTAAATTCGTGGCTTTAAAAATTGAGAAACTTCAAAGAGACTTTTTTTGGAATGGCATTGGAGGCGAATGTAAATATCACCTTGTTGATTGGCCGATGGTATGTCTTCCCAAAAGAGAGGGTGGGTTGGAGATTAGATCTCTTGATTGTATGAACAAAGCTCTTATTGGTAAATGACTATGGAGATTTGGCAAGGGGGATCAAAGCTTATGGAGAAACATGGTGATTTGGAAGTATGAAATCTCTTTGGTAGGGTGGTGGCCTAGGGAGGTTAGGGGTACTCATGGGGTGGACCTTTGGAAAGCAATCTCACAAGAGTTGCAAGTTTTTGTTAAAGAAGTCAAATTTAAAATTGGAAATGGGGATAGAGTGAGATTTTGGAAAGACATTTGGTGCAATGACACTTCTCTAATGATCAACTTTCCTTTCTTGTTCAATATTGCGGGTAATAAAGGATGCTATGGTTAAAGACTATCTTGTTAGGGAAAATGGTACTATCTTTTGGAACATCAACTTTATTAGGAACTTCAATGATTGGGAGTTGGAGGGTGTTTTGCTATTTTTTCAAAACCTTTATGATAGTAAGATTTCATTGGGAGGGAATGATTCATTGATTCCTTGGTGTGGCGCAAGGACTCAAAAAGGTTATTCTCGGCAAAATCTTATTATAAGATTTTGTGTTCTAGTGGAGTTTCTTTTCTTCCGGCGAAGTCAATTTGGATTGCTTTGGTTCCCTCTAAAGTCGCTTTCTTCACATGGTTGGTGAGTAGAAACAAATATTTGACTTTGGATCATTTAATTAATAGAAGATGGGTTTTGGTAAGTAGATGCATTTTGTGCACAGAAGCAGCGGAATCGGTGGATCATCTCTTCATTCATTGTCATGTGGCGTGGAGTCTTTGGATGCTTATCCTCAATCTTTTTGGGATTCATTGGGTCATGTCTTCACACTCTCACAATCTTCTTTTAGGTTGGCAGATTAAAACGGTGAACAAAAGGGCAAAGGTGGTATGGGACATGGCTCCTCACGCACTTTTTTGGTGCCTTTGGAGATAAAGGAATTTTCGAACTTTTGAGGATAAGGAAACTTCTATCATAGAGCTCCAGTCCTCTATTATCAAGACTCTTTTTTGGTGGTTTCATAGTTATACTAATGACCACAACCTCTCTTTTGTTTGCCTTTTAGATATGTTAAAACTATAGATTGGGGTTTTTCTTTTTTGTTTTTTGGCTAGCACTTGTATATATCTTATGTACTTGGGCTTTGCCCCTTCTTTTCTAATACAATACTTACTTCATCAAAAAAAAAAAAAAAAAAAAAAAAGATAAAAGCAAATTGTATACATTAACTCTCAGATACAAACAACATCAAAATCAACCAATATGGTACATGGTATTAAGTAAAAACCATTTGATGTAACAACTCAAAAGGAGTAATCAAGTCAGAAAAAGAGGACATAAACACCTCTCCATGTTAAAGTTATTGCTCACATACAACAGGATCGGATTTGATAATGAGACAGGCCAATAAAGGAGATTTCTGACAGCAAATATCATAGCGATTGGATGATTCTATCCATTATATAAGTGAGCCATACTGAAACAGGCACCATACCACATCTAAGCATTAAACCGAATATGATCAATTATGTTCTTGTGAATATCCCTTATGATTAATCTATGACACATCCCCAATGGACCCACTTTAAGTTCAGCTTGGTTCCCTGCATAATGGTCACATATACTACATAAAATGTAAGGATGGATCCTTCATCTTGAAGACTCTACTCGTCATATAATTGTAAAAGCATAATATATGCGGCTCTTTGATATATAAACAAGTTAAGTCTAAAAAGAATGGCTTTTGTATTTACTGCTTACATAGGTATTCAATACAACTAGCCCATGTGAGTTTTCTGCTCGAAGGCAAAATTAATCATAAATACCTCCAAGTAGATTCCCATGAACTCTCCTTTCCATCACAATGTATAATCATCTTTCAAAAACTACCCCTTTCTCACCCCTCTCCTAATATTTCTAACAAAGCTGCTAGTGCATTTCAGCAGAAGGGGACTTATGTGTTTATTAAAACATATGATGAAATCTTCTCCACAAGAAAACACAATTAAGAAACAAATAACAAAAACAGAATAATACAAGACTTTTTCTCAGGTTAATAAAAGTGAACCTGCTCAAGTTTAGTGTTCCGAGATGCTAGATCACACAAGGAATACAAGAGCCGAAGACCACATAAAAAATATCTGAACAGGGCCTCATCTTTGTTGGATGACATAAGCACTGCAATAAGGTGCAAAGGAAGAAACCTCGCAAGTTTTTCCACATCTATCTGAAACATAACACAGCTTAAAACATGTCAAATTAAGACAAGGGAATTGAAATTGAATGAATACAATAATAACAATGATTATGATGATGACGATATCAAACCTGTATAGATGACCCCCTTTCAGTAAGGTGTTGAAGTATAAAATTTTCAGAATCCTTCAATAGCTTATTAAGCTCCTGAGAACTAAGCTGATGCAACTCTTTCACAGCAGAGACTAAGTCAATGACCTGTTCATAAAAGAAAATGAAACACATTCATTTTGAGAGAGAGAGAGAGAGAGAGAGAGAGAAAGAGTTGAATAAAAGAGAGATATAAATGATTATATAAAACCAAAAAAAATAAATAAATAAAACATGGCCAAAAGAAAGAAGCCTTTAAGATATGGTCTAGGGATAGCCCAAATCATAATGTTGAAAAGTTTTTGGTAGAAGGTGACTCAGCTGTAATGATCCATAACATTAATGGCCATTATAACCATGGTTCAAAGTCTCAGGTCTCAATCCCCGTCTCGTTTCGGTCTCGTTCATCTCGGTCTCAGCCCAACTCGTTGAGTCTCAGGCGAGATGCAACTTTACGCATGAAAAAATGTTTGAAAAATTCAAAAAAATCATAGCAAATTTGTAAAAAATATGATGATTACATTGGAACCATCAAATGAGCAAAATAATGAACTTAATACACTGTAATATGGTCAAAAACATAAAAATAGGCAGCTAGCGCACTAATATATCATGAAAGAACACTATTTTTATGTTTTAGATATCTAATATAATCCCAAAGAACAAAAATAAATATATCAAATTGTTCAACATTTTTATAATTTAAAAAATCAACGATGGGTAAAAAAAATAATTAAAAAAATGTTCAACAATTTTCTAAATTTAAAAAATCAGTATTTTCAAAATTTTAAAAAAAAAATTATCATTTATTAAAAATAATTTATCATTTATAATATCAAAAATAATATATATTTATAAGTTCATGATTATTTGTATTTTTATAAAAAGTGTAGGTCCATGAACATATAAGTGCTTAATTGCAGTTTAAAAGAAGAAAGAAAAAGTATAAAAGAAATAGTTCAAGGATCACTCAACACAACAACACTTAAAAATAAATAAATAAACAAAATTAAAATAAATTAAAATTTAAAAAAAAAATAGGGGAAAATTAGATTGGTAGGGCTATGGGAAAATAATTACAATTGAGTGTTATTTTCTACTATCTAATAAACGACTACTAACTTAACTAACAACAATTACTAACTGTAATTATTTTCCCACAGCCTCACCAATCTAAAATTTTCCCCAAGACATTAAACCCATTTACCTCGTCGAGTCTCAAATACCAGCACCAGTCAAGTCGACTGAAAAGTTGAGAGAGACTGAGAGAGTGCAGAGTCTTTGTCGGTCGTCAGCAGGCCACCCACCACCAGATTCAGTGAGATCTGCCACCAACTTGAGAAGTCGCGACGCTCGATGCAGCTTCCGACCACTGGAGACAACTCGATGCAAGAACAGCCCTCTTCGTGACGCCCACCTGCGTGAAGCCCAAATGTGGATTCGAAGCACCCAATTAACCCTCGAATGCCTCGACCACCCTCACGAGTCACCAGATCTAAGAACGAGAGAGAAAATTGAACAAGAGAGAGAGAGAACGGAATCTCCGACTTCTATTGACTGTCGAGGTAGGGCCGTATGGTTTTCTTGTACGATTCAAACGATTTCTCGTTCGAGACCAAGCGAATCAACGATTTCTCGCCTATCTCATCACAAATCGTTTGAGATCCCGATAATCTCGTCCGAGAAGGATACCTTTCCCTATATAGTTGTACCGATGGGATATATCAGATTGGTCAATGGCGAAACAAACTTGTCTCAACCAGATCTCGTCCGAGACAAGTGAGACTTCGAACCATGATTATAACCCTCCTAGGTGATATGGAACTTGCAGCAAGAAATCAAATCAGAGTTGGCAGCGTTTGGGGTTCTTTAAATCAATCATATCTACAAACACGCATAATAAAGTAGCATACAAGATTGCTGAGATTGATCATTGGACCGAAGGGCAAATAATTTGGTATAAAAATGTTTCCACATAAGTCCAAAGGATTATGCAAGAAGAAAATCGTGGTGTTAGAGTTTTTCAATGTGCTTTCTGACCTTTGTGTTTCATGTCTTCCTTACCCCTCCCCCACCCCCCCACCCCCCCAAAAAAAAAATCCCCAAGAAAGGAAAAACTTAATGCAAAAGTACACAATATTTCTCATGCACCTCACTTGAATCAATAAACCACAAGTGCCCACAATCTTGCTTACTTGACACTAATGCACACTGAACTATCAATGTACTTAATACCCTATTCTATCACACACTCTACTCTCACACTAGGCTTTCAAACCTTCAACTAGTTTGCATGCTCAAAAATGGGGCCAACTAGAAAATTCAAAAGTCTTTTCTAACACCTAATACCTTAGGATTCTATGGCATGATTCAAATCATAAAATCCTATGGTTTGAACTGAATAAAAGGAAAACAATGCAGATCATAGGCTAAATTTTAGTAGTCCAAACTGCGAAGTGCAACCATAAATCATGAATCCTCAGAAAATGCAATAAATTTGTACAATGGCACAATGATTAATGCAGTCCACTTGGGATTTAACAGATCCATTTAAAGAGCATTTCATGTTACTGTTCTTTTATCTCTTTAATATTTTTATGCTACTAAGATAGTAATGAAGATGTTGTACTATTTTAACATTTCATATGCTCATAACTTATAACACTCCTTTCAAGAGGGGCCTATACAAAATTTGAGCTCAAATTGAAAGTGAACCAAGCTCAAACTTACCTTATGTTCAACCAAAACGTGCCCAAACACCCTACAGATCATTTGCAACCTTAACTAATGTCTCATCACCAACTAATTAATGATGTGGCTTAACAAATGGTCCACAATTCATGTCATATTCTAGCCCCCAACAGTACACAATTTTAAGAGCTTCAGAACTTCAGTAAAATTATCCAATAGAATGCTTACTTGTTCAGTGCTGCATGATGGTTCCTCTTTAGCATGTCTCATTCTTGAGAACCTGAAGCCAAAACAAAAATTTTACACAAGAAAGATGCAGGGCTAAATGAAATCCATACTGCATGAGATTCATAATAATAGGATAATTACAAGTGTCCCCAAGAGTTGAAAATTACTGAACTTATTTTGAGAAAATCATTCAATGAGCATATGAATGAGGACAGAGACAATTAACTAATATTAGAATGCAAAGAGCATCTTGGAAATTTTTAACAGTTGATTGCTTTATCTAATCTGCCCCTTCTATAAAGAGGGTATTTTCATTTTTCTTTCACCTGCTATTTGTATTATTTTCATGTGGTGTACTAGTGTGAAACTGCTACTTCATCATCCAAGTGTTGAAGAGTATGGTTCAGCAACCAATGAAGACCTTGCATGTTGCAACTAGTAGACATCTGTTGTTTTCAATAAAAAGTGGGCCAAGCTTGTGAAATGATTGCTGCTACATCATTTGACAGTTGGAAGGTTCAGGAAAACTAATAAGTCCTTTTCTTTTTCAAAACCCTAACCCCTTTGTTAGCCATCCTTAGAGGAAACCCAAAATTTTACACCCATATCATGGAAATCAATAAGAAATTTCAAGCAAACACCCATTTAAACATCATATATTCAAAATCCCTTACATACATCAACATATCATTGATTCACAACCATGAAAAACTCCCTACCTCATGCAAGAGCAACATCCAAGCACATAAAAAACTCCTCTACTTTTCTTTCCCTATAACTTGGAGTAATAGAAAATCCATGTAAAAAAACTAAATCAACACGTTGTCTTCAACCACGTAAGGTAAACTTTTAGTCGATACACATATGATACATGGAAACATATCAAGAATAATTTTTTAAGATCAAAATTAAGAGAACCACATACCTGAAAATTTTTTAGAGCAAAATTAAGCAACCATATACCTGCCACAATAAAAACAAGAGACGTAAAAAAAAATATATTGTATGATACAGAATATTGTGGCAGAGGCTTTTTGTGATCAGTGGGAAGCTATGGATGGCTCCAGTTTTATTCTACTCAGTTTTTTGAGCTTGGTTTTGAAGGTTTTGGGAGAGATAGGAAGGGAGTGACTTTGTGGAGATGTGCTATGTTGGCTCTATTTTGGGTCTTATGGTCATGGTTCAAAGTCTCGGTCTCGGTCCTTGTCGCGTTTCGGTCTCGGGCGTCTCGGTCTCGCCCATCTCGTCTCATTTCGGGCGAGATGCGACTTTACGCACGAAAGAGTGTTCAAAAAAATCTTAAAAAATAATAGAAAAATCAGAAAAAATATTAGAAACACATTGGAACCATCAAATAAGCAAAACAATTAACTTTGGGCACATACTATGGTTAAGTACACTAAAACAAGCGTTAACGCGTTATTTTACTATAAAATACATAATATTTAATAAGTGTTTTTTCTCTTTTGAAATAAAAGGTATGACTATATATTATTTATTACTATATTAAAAAGAAGTAAATTAAAAATAACTTATAAATCACAAATGATAACCTTTTAAAATTACCTAGTTGCTTATGAAAGATGAAAAATAATGTTTTGAAAATATTAATATTGTTGAGTAATTTTTATAAATTAAACAATCTTATAATATGAGATGTTTCTTTTTTAGGAAAAAAAAAAAGACCATATTGTAATTTACAATGGGTCAAAGCCTTATACGGTCAAAAAAATAAAAAAATATGTCGTATTTTATGAGAAGCCCAGCCACTCGCACTCAACCTTCGTCCAAAGAATATCGCACCGACACAAAAACAGGAAAAACAGAGAAATTAAGAGGGAGAGTGCGATGGAGGGAGGTTCCCCTGTTCGAGAGCCTCGACCGCCGGCACAGTCAACCTCAACTCCCGCAGCCGACCTCAGTCGCCGTTGCCGGAAACGTCGACTTTAGCTGCTGCCACCGCCGCTGCTAAAGCCCACTTGAGACGATAGAGAAGACGATGCCGGCAACACCACCAGATCTGGATTCCTCCAACGAAGACGATGACACTGAGCTGAGAATGGAGAACTAATCGAAGGCAAAATAAAGGCAAGAAAGAGAAATATGGGAAGCCTGGGAACTGGGTATCCACTGTCGATGAGAAATCGAGGTAAGGCCGTATGTTGCGTAGGATTTTTTTGTCAAATTCAGGCATCTCTCTCTGCAACATCACTTGGGAAAAAGCATGTCTCGATCGTTCCAGGACAATATCTCATCCGATTCGCACCGAGATGTCGATTTCTCGTTGATATCGTCTCGTCTCGTCTCGTACGAGATCACAGCATTCTCAGGTCGAGAATGGTAATCTCCCTTATATTCTTGTACCGGAGGGAAATCTCGGATCGGTTGATGGCGAGACCATGTTGTCTTGGCAAGATCTCGTCCGAGATTGCCGAGATTTTGAACCATGCTTATGGTTGGAGAGGAATGCGAGGATTTTTTAAGGGAAGGAAATTGGCCTCGATGTGATATGGGATAGACCCTATTTCTTAGCTTCATTTTGGACCTCAAATTCGAGGCCATTCCTAGGGATTCCTTTATTTTTTATTAAGAGTGATAGCTAGTTGTCCTGTGTTATTATTTTTTTCTTTTTCTCTCTCTTTTGGTGGACATCTTTTCATTCTTTGTTTCTCCCTTGTACCTTTCCCATATTAATAAAATATCTTTCTTCGTTGCTGATCAAAAAAAAGGGAAAAGAGAAAATGAAAAAAACTGGAATTACCCACCCAAGAGAGAGGGAGAGAGAGATGGAGATGCTTGAAATTATGCAAACTAAGAGGATCATTTACACAGCAAACAAAATTAACTCGAGCACAGAGTGAAGTAGTCATACATTTCCTTCCTCATCAAGTTTTGAGCTTCCACCCGACAAGTGGATCAGTTACAAAGCGAAGAGAGCAGATCATTGTGTAACATGATGAGTGGGCTGACAACATAAAGTGTGACATGGAATAGCACATGCACAAGTTATCTCACCGACACACCGATATTTTACATTTTTGTCTTTAATAGTTTCATCGAATTAAACTCACTATAGGAATCATTAAACCTTTGCTAAGGATAGTAGACCTTAATATCTATGGATGCCTATGAGTTTAACCACTGGAGAAACCATTACTCACTCACCATGGAACATTAATACACAAAGAGAAACACTAATTAGCTAATTCCTTCTCTTTTATCCTTCTTTCTTCCTAAGTCTTCCATTCTATCTACATTCTACTCCTACCATTGAAGGTAACCTGTTAAAGATTTACTATGATTTCAAGTTTTTGAGAAACTGCTATATTTCTTTGTGATGAGCATGCCTTTAGTTTTTTTTTTTTTATAAATAGCAGATTGTATTAATCAAAGAAAGAGATACAAATTGGACAAGGAGTCCAACCAAGAAGCCAAACACAGAAAAAGGCTAAACACTACCAAAAAAACATACTAAGAAGCACAAGCATCCCTCTCCAACAAGACGAGAGGCAAACCAAACCAACTACAAAACACCTCAACGAGGGAAAAAAGAATTCCACTAGCACTACTCTTAACAGGCTTCGAAGCACAAATCTCTTTCTAGTTACTAACAATAAGAAACAACAGGATACCCTCAAAGGATTTGTCCACCAAAGCCCATAAGGAAGCAAGAAATCAAACAATGAGCATGAATTTTAGTTGACTTGGACGATCTCTCCTACACAAAGATTATTGAAGAATGTGATCGCCATTTAGGCCTGTAGGTGGCAAAATCGGAACTGAAGAAGTATTTGATCAAACAAATGATTCTGTTGAGAAAAGTCTTGGCTCCACTAAGTTCTTGTCCTTGAATTAAAAGTTTTGATTATGCTTAGTAATAAGTGCCTAATAAGTAAAGTAATTAATTTTGGAAGTGAAATTTAACTACCCTGTAAATGGTAGCTTCTAGTGTGTATGTAGCAAAAATTATGATATCCAATTATGATATCCAAATATGTTGGTGCTCTCTAATAAGTTATGACTTCTTATTTTGGTTTCTATTGAATCTAGCCCCTACTTTCCCCTTAGTAGGACAAGAACCAAGGAGAGGGAATGCTTCTTTCCAAGACGAGCAAAATCATCTGAAAATACAGATAACACAAGGTTTTCGGTTCAAGATTAAGAAACTACCCATGGGAGGATGAAAAAATAAATAAAAAGGTAAACTTAATGTCACACTCTTCTTTGATGGCTGTGAACATCAGCCCCATTCCCCGATGCAGATTTGAATAAAGAAATATCATGTAAAGGAACCATTTTATAAGAACCACAATGACTCATGCTTTCATTCCAACCTAGCCATGATCAAGCTGGCCCTGATGTCGATACACATCTGTCAAAGAACAAAAGGCAACTGGCATTTCTTAGAATATTCATCCGAGTAGGGGGGAAAAAATTTGCCCCCTAGAGTTCATATATAGCACAGGACAAGCACCCCAAGTTGATGTGTGTTCTATGTGCTAATAATTTTCTATTTCCCTGCTTAGATCTGATCAGATTCTAATCTTTAAAATCAATGATATTACATTTAAAATTTGAGATTATGATTTTTGTAAAGTATATCATAGCTTACAGTGTATGATGGCAAAAACTACACCAGTCAAATTTAATAAAAGCCAAACAAAACAAAAATAACATTTCCATCATAAGTTGCTTACAAAATTCTCACTCCTACACATTTTTAGAGACATAAGTATTACAAGATATAACTAAAACTTAAAAAGAAATATATTAGTTTGGGAAGGGAAAAATTAGTTCACATTACAAATATAAGAACCAATGTACTTAACTCAACTAAAATTCAGTGCATGGGAATATCATATAAATATATCAATGTACTTATCAGATGGTCCACTACCCACTGAGTCCGTTTAGAAATGGCCTACGGTAGAAAAATGCCCGACTACTGCCAGAACGAATTCCACTGAGTCCGTTTAGAAAATTAGTCTGGGCATGTTCAAGGTTTGAGCCATTCTCGTAGCTTCTTTTCCCTTGCATAGATTTTAAAAGATAAATTTTTTTTGTTTAAAAAAAAAAAACCCTAATTTTCAGAAGATAGTCCTAATTTTCAGAGAATAGAGAGACATAGCTAGATTACGTATAAAGAATAAAATGATAGAACGATCGGGAGAGAGAACCACAAACACACCTCGAGATATACTATATGGTGTCCGGTGATGGCGCGAAGATGGGGAGCTTCGGCAACGGGCAATGCACAGCGGGCTTAGGCGAAGGTGAACCAACGGCGGACTACAGCAATGGCGAGGAACGACAACGGGCTACTGCAACGGCTAGCAACGAGGGATTACACCAGGGCGCGCGAGGCTGTCTGTCAAACAATCAACGACGAAGGGGCGGAGGTGGTCGTCGACAGCAGATAGGTGGACGAGGTCGTCAAATGCGAAGTGGTATTCCGACCCAAAACCACGGTCACCGTTGAGTTCGTCGACGGCGAGAAGGAATTGCTTGGAAAATGGAAAGATAGAGAGAGAGACAAATTAGAGATGGACAGAGAGCAGCGGGAATGAAAAGCGGGGAAAAATGGGTTTTAGGGCCTAAAGCCGAAATCAGATCCTCTACTAGACGGATCTTATCCCGTTGGGACGGATATATCCACTAATCCATCTCTAACACATTAAAAAAATAAATAAAGGGAGAGGATTAGTGACAGTACATAAAGTATTCTTAATTCTAAACCCTTTAGTTTATATTTTTTAATATTTTATGAAAAATTTAAAAAGTGTTTTTTTTAAATTAATCAGCGTTGTCCACTAGGAAACATCATTATGAACAAATTTATAAAAAAAAAGGTTTATTCAAAATTTATCATTTAAGTGAACCTTTTTTACTGTTTATAATCTCTATTTCATTTTTCTTGAAAAATGGCCAAAAAATCCACTTAAATAACAAATTTTGAAGAAAAAAATTATATAAAGTTGTTTGGAATGATGTTTTCTAGTAGAATATGTGATTGGTTTTTATAGAAACTTTTTATATTTTTCATAAAACCTTAAAAAATATAAACTAAGTGGGGGGCTTAAAGTATTTTATGTGATGGCAATAGTATACCCCAAAAGGTTTTTACTGTGAAACGGGTGAGAAAAACTTGCGTAGAATCGTTTGATCACATCAGAAAACTGACATGGTCAGACCAACCAATGAAAATGTGGGATTTTGCTAGTGTCAACCATGTGTCGGTTTTGATAGCAACCAGTTTAAGAGCATCTCCAACACAAGTTGGATTTGCTACCTTTCCGCCTAAAACCAACTCCAACAGAGATAGCAAGAAGTAGCAAAAAAAAATACTATCACTTTTTCTTTCTTCAAATTTGGAAGAGAAGAGAGAAGGTAGCAAATCTTATTTTTGATTAAAAAAATTGAAACCCTTACCTAGAAATCCCATGTCTTATTGCAACAACCGTCTTCAACAAGAAAACCCAGGAAGAAGACCTGTTTCACCTTCCTTCATTGTTGTGTCGCCAAAAAATGCACAAACAATGAACAATGCATCAATGGAAATTATTATAGAATTTTTAAAAAAAAAATCACAAAAAAAACATATCAACTTAAGCCAAAGAAAAGAAGGTTTCAAACCTTACCGGTTGTGAAGGTGAGAGATAGATCATCAGTTTTGGCTGGCAGCTGAGGGGGAAACCAGAGAGAATGTTGGTTTTTGCAGATCCAGATGAGAGGGTCGACGATGAGGTAGGAGGGGAATTGAGGGTTCAGACCTCACTACTGTTGTTAGGTCTTAAAGCAGGGGTGAAACCATCTTGAGACCGAGGAGGGCCACGACCCCCGCAAAATTATTTAAACTTTTTATATTTGAGATAAATGTATTTCAAATTTTTTTAAAATTGTATACTTGGCCCCTTCAAAATTTTAATTTGACTTGAAAGATGGAACTAATTTTGTTAAATTAAAACATTTTTGTATTATACTTGCCAAAGTTAGTTAAAATATTATAAATGAGTTAGAATCGTTGCCTGGTTAAACACAAGATTATACACAAATTTTGACACACCTTTTAATAAACTATCATGTAACTTATATTTTGTGAAATTCATTGTCGAATTACATATTTCATCATTGTCAAATATCAAATTGATAAGAAATTAAAAGATATTTCATCCATAAATTTGAGTTTTTTTATTGATTAGAAATGTGTATTTATGAATTATATGCCTACCGGTATCTTAATATTGTGATACTTGACATGCATAGGTTTACATGAGAATGATATTTAATTCAACTTTAAGTTTTTACAAATCATAAGTCACGCAACAAGTTATTGAAAATTGTATATGTCCCACAATTTAAATCCATTATAAATAAATTGTTTTTATATTATTTTATATCGTAATTATATGGTAATACTTTTTGGTAAAGAATAAATTTTGTTTATAATTTTTCAATTCGGCCACCCAACTATCCATTCTTAGTTTTGCCCTTGGCTCGAAGGTGAGGGAAAAAAGAGGGATTTCAAAGAGAGATAACTGGAGGAGAGAGAGAGAGAGAGAGAGAGAGGGGTTGGATAGGGGAGACTTATTGGATCTGTGTGAGAATGGGGGATGAGAGAGTTGTACCCAAAAAAAAATAAAAAATAAAAAATAAAAGCAAGAAGAATTTCAGTGGAGATCAGATGGGGTGAAAAAGAAAAGAGTGAGTGTTGGCGGGGAAATAGGGTTGGTCGTGAAGTTGGAAAGGGAACAGAGGAACATGTGGGTTGATGGGTAGTGTGTGGCTGAGAAATGCCAAGGATGGGTTTTCACATCTACACCCTACATTTGCTCCATCAGAATATTAAAAAATGTATATATTAAAAAATATATTTCAAGAATAATCACGTTATTTTTTGTTTTAATATTCTTAAAATATATAAAATAATGTTTAAAGTATTAAAACATTAAAATATATAAAATAATAATAAAATATTGAAGGTCGCTGAGTTTTTAATTTTAAAGGAGACAACAAATTGCCACCTAAGATGGCAAATTGTACTTTATTATCTCAAATTTATTATCTCTTAAGGAGATGCTGTAAGACCCGTTAACGGTGTTTGAGCAACAGGTTTACCCATCCCAAAATATGAAGCTCCCACCTGAATTTTCAAGTAAAATTTGAATTCCAGATCTCTTTGTTTTTTATTTTTTTTAATAGACATTCTAACATTCTGCAGATCATTCATTTTTTCCTATAGTTCTATCCTCCCTCAACCTCTACTACCCCATTTCTCTCTCCATAATCTCTCTCTACATGGTCGATGGTTCTCTCTAACCGCTGACTATGGCCACAACGGACACAGCCACCGTCTAACAGTGGGCGCATCCCACCGTCGGTGATGACCACCATCGACACAACCAACACCGTCCAATTTTGACTACTGTAGTCTTTCACAAATTGCTTCCGGTGGAGCAACTTATCTGCAGAGGCAACCACAAGTTCTTTGCTCGGGGTTTGCAGCTGACAATGGTTTGGGGGTGAAAAATGAAGGAAATTGAAATGAAATTTTTCATCACGAATGATTTGCTCTCCTGATGGACAGTTTGAGTCCAAACCAGTTGTAGAGGGCACAAAACTTGCGTAACTATGTTCATACTTTATACATCTCTTCCCATCCCCCACGCCTCTTTTTTCTTTTTCTTTTTTCGTTTTCTTTTCAATTACTTATAATGAATGTGGCTTTAAAGCATATTTTCATGAAATAGGTAGATTTTATTTTATAGCTGTAGTAAATCAGTATAAAGGAACTCAATCTCTAATCCTCTATTTTATTTTATTTATTTATTTTTCCGTTAAGGATGATGGAATGCAATCAGTATGATGGAACTCCCATTACTTGTATGTTGCTAGATCCTTTATATAATCCATGGTTGAATAATTGCTTTAGCTAATTTTCCATGCTCAAAATCGTTTTGGCTTCCTTTGGCCACCATATGTTTGAAAAATTGTGTCTGAGGAATTTCATTTTATTGGGTAAAAAAATAACTTGGTTGTCACCACCTGTTTGAAAATTTGTGTTTGTGAGAAGGTAATATTATTAGGAAAAAAATAATACTCATAAAAAATTATAATAGAAGCGCAGTATATGTTTGAGGATGCATTTTTAAAAACTAATCTTTGAAGTAGTAGTATGTTTCTATGGCTTAGGCAATTGGCTTCCTTTGGTTTGTGTGAATGAAATGGAATTGGAATGAAAATGATCATTCAATTTCAATGTTTGATAAAAGGTGAGAAATGAATGAGATATCGGACAATACTTTTTGTGATTTTATTCCTAGAAGAGTTGGATTGCTTATTCCTCTTGATATTGTAAGGAATGACTATTTCTTGTTTTGAGGGGATAGACCCTCAAGAGAATTCTCATTCCTTATAGCAAATCAAACAGTCCAAATAATGTTAGGCCATTTTCATCATCATTCCAACTTACCGAAAGCAACTCAAGTGGAATAATAGTTATTGTGAAACACTGATGACAAAAATAAGGTCAATTACAACGTGCCCTAATTAAAAGATCACTAATCATGAAAGTTTATCCTGCCATAGATTTGATATGTTTGGGCTAATTGATGGCAAATAATACAAATAGCGGCCTCTTGGAAGCTTTGTGATAAGTTGATATACAAGCTGAGTAGTTGATAGTGCTTCCATTTATCACTCTAAACATTAAATCAAGAATTGCATTTTTCTTAAACTCAAGTAATTTACATTTAACTAACTTTTTTTTTTAAAAAAAAAAGGGGTAAAATACAAAAAAAAAAAAAAAAAAAAAAAAAAAAGCCCTCTTCTCTTTCCTTGTTGCATTTGAAGGGTATTAATTGAAGTTAGACTTTTAAAAAATAAAAAATGAATATAAATATGCACTGAAAATTTGGAAGAGTGAGCTAGTATAATACTTCTTTGGGTAAAATGTAAAAAACTACCCCCAAGTTTTGGGGTAAGTTTCAGTTTGATACCCCCTAAGTTTAAAAGGGGTCAATTAGGTATTCAAACAGTTTGTTGACTAACACTGTTAACGGTTGACATCAAATTGATGTTACTACCTTTTGCTTAAACCATGTCGTTTTATCAATAACAATTTTGGATGAACAACTTTTTTCAACAATTCCAGATTTACGAGTCACAATTGTCCTTTGATGGTGCGAGATTTGGCTTGACTGTGATAAACTTGATCCCTTGATGCTACACATTGAGGAAAGAAAATATGAACACAATATATATATATATATATATATATATATAAGAGGGTTGATCATGTTCAAGATATCTTGGACTATCTTGTTCGATCACAGCCGTCCATAAATGACATGCACATATTTACGCGCGTGTATGTGTTGCTCACTGACGACTGTGATCAAACGGGATATCTGGGATATCCCACACATGATCAAAGCTGTATATATATATATCGTGTATTCCATATAGAAAATGTGCTTCATCGAAAGAAAGAAAAAAAAAATTATGAGGTACTAAAACAAGAGAGAGAGAGATGAAAATATTACCTTTGAAAAAAAAATCTAATCTTGCTTGCCTATGATCTGATGAGAGATAAAGAGAATAATATGGGTGAGTCTTCTGGAATCTACGTAAGAAGAAAAATAAAATGTGAGTTTGGGGTCAAAAAGCTTAATATAGGCTTTGGATCCCTAACAAGGGGGCATTCATGTATAAAATAACGGCAAAGTTGGCATATTTTAAAAATTATTGGTCAAATGGTTGAATCATCGTTAGTTGACTAAAAGTAGGCCCCAAATTGAATACATTTGAAAAACTAGGTACCTAATTGACCCCTTTTAAACTTGGGTACCAAAATGAAATCTATCCTAAACTTAAGAGTAGTTTTTTGCATTTTACCCTACTTCTTTTATGGAGAAAAGTTGGACATAAGATTTGGGAAGTTCCATAAATTTGGGCTTAATAGTTGAAGTCTGAATTTGGGCCTGCCTTTTCCTGTGCTAAAAGTTGGGCCGCTAAGGTGCTTGTAGTGGGTTTTTCATTTTATTTTTTTAGTGTGAGTGCTCGTAGTGGTTTACATTCTTCATAAAGATTTTTTTCTAGTCTCTAATTTCCTTGCCCTCTGAACTTCTTGGTTTTTTAAAATTAATTAATATATAATTTATGGAGTAAAACATATGTCACATGACTTAATGATCCGTCACTTGTACGAGTTGATTGTTGCCCTTGCATTTTTTTTTTAAGGAAAGGAAATCTTATTAAGAATTAAAATAATGTTTATATCTAATAAAAGAAACATTTCGGTAATCTTCTTGAATAAGTGACTAAAGTTTTCTAGGAAACCTATTTTCCCAAATACAAGTATCATTACATTCATAACCCAAACTTGCAACATAATCAGCAACCCTATTCGCTTGTCTAAACATATGCCTAATAGCCACCTAATCAAATGTAGATAGTAGGTTTCGAATATCCTGAACAAGATTATCAATGCACCAATAATGCCGAATAGTTTCACATATTACATCAATTACTAACTTAGAATCACCTTCAATCTAAAAACGCCTAATGCCTTTTTGACTTGCCTTAATTAAGCCATTTCTAAGAGCAAGATTGTTGCCCTTGCATTGGGTGTTGAATAATATTCCTTAATTAGATGTTTGTCATTTTTTGAAGAGTCTTCTAAAGTTTGACTCATTTTTCCAAATTTACTTCTCTGACTAATGTGGTAGTTGTGTCAGCCACTTAAAAATTTGGTAACGGCGTCACAATTGAACAAGAAGATTTGGGTAAAAAAGGTTGACTTTTTAGCATTTTCCTATCCAAATTGGAGAGAAGTAAGCATATAATAGCTAGAAAGGTATATTGGATGGGGTAAATTTTTGAACAGTATTAAAGAGTTCAATTTTTTGTCCAAATTTGCTTGTCTAATTAATATGGCAGCCGTCTTATTAAATCATTATGAATAGTTATTATAATTTACTAACAAACTTTTAATTGGTTAGCCCAACTGCCACAATACTTGAGCGAATAAGTGATTGATTTGCTTTTGCTTACTTTAACAAATGAGTTGAGGTATATAGCATTGTTTTGTTTTTCTGGAAGTCAATTAAGTTTTTGCTTTCATTTAACCCATTTAGGAAGTCAATAAATCTACAATGATTGATCTAATTACCTTTCTGAATGGGCCAATTGGGAGTAGAAATTTGAATTTGGGGACTACGTACAAGATAACATGTGACAAAGTAGCAATATTTTTAAATTAAAAAAACTATGTGTAGGCACGGCTTAAATTAATATGAAATTATAAAACCTAAATATCTAATTTATTAAATAAAACAAAAACACTTAAAACATGGCCTTTACAGGGTGAATGAACAACTAAAAGCACTTGGCCAAAGTAAAAAAAAACAACTAAAAGTAGAAACACTTGTGACCTTTCAAACCATTGCAAAAACTAATTACTTCACAGTCAAATCCACAAGCTTGGCAATGCAGATCATCGTCATCCTCAGTTGACCACCCTTTTGTTCTCTTGTGTTGATCTCGCATTTTACACTCCATAGGTTTTTGTTTCGGATTAAGCTTATTCATTACCCACATTCCCCTTAATGTGGCTTTCAATTTCTTGCGACACTCTCCTACTTTTGTCACTCTTGAATTTCGAATGCTGTCGAGAAGTTGTATGGCTTGTTGCCTGAACTCTTCCCCACTGCAAAGTAGGATAATGCCAAGAATATATGAAGCTTCGACGTGTCCCAAGTTTGCAGCCCTCTTTATACACTGGAGCCCCAATTCCAATCTCATGTGATCAAAATACTCAATCTGAATAAAACATAACAAATAGTTGTTAAAAAACTAGACCACAAGGGTCATATATGATTCACTAATACAATGCAACCCGAACTTCATTATAAAACTCGATCTAATATAATAGTACTAGCAGAACTTTAGTAATGAGAGTACAACTTGCATGACGGTCTGTTATTGCTAAAAATGAAGAAAAAAAAAATTGATTGGGATTTATAGTTACTATTAAACAGTATTGGATGGTATGGAATTCTAGATCATATTGTCATTATTGTCATAGTTTTGTTCTTAAGATCATATTGTTATCATTATAGTTTTAAGAGAGGGGGGCGGGGGGGGGGGGGGGGGGGGGGGGGGAAGAATTACACTAGCTAGTAACTATAAATATATCAAATCTATTAATAAAATAAAAAAAATTAAAAAACCATAACAAATTAGGCTAGATTTTTTTTTTTTTTTTTTGATCCACAAATTTAATTTTATTAAGATGGAAACGCTGCCCAAAATACAAGGAAAAACCCATAATACACCAAAGAAACAAATAAACCCCTCCTAAGGATGCACCACCCCTCACACCAAACGCAAACAAATTAGTCTAGATGATATTGTTTGAACTATTCCTTTGCCAGTTTCTGCCACTACAGGCTTTTCAATTTGGGCAACCAAACAATGATAACTAGAGCCATCCGATGGGTGGCATACTGGCATTCCTGTGGGCAGCAGACCATTGTTGGGCCCAAAAGAAAATCACAGATTCACAGCAATGGGCTTGAAATGAAAACATTCTCCGGTTCTCTTTGGCATGAAAAAAACATTCTAGCACAACAATGTGGGATCATTTAATTCCTTAGGCTCACAGAGAATCACAATGATGGCATGGTATGGTACCCCTGCCTACACTGCAAAACTTGTTCTGGGCCTTGAAGCATCTTTTTGTGTTTACTTCGAATTTTTGCAGACTATTGCAAATTCAAATATTTTTTTTTTAAAAAAAAAAATTCTATTTTTGTGTTAACCCATGTTTGGTTTCTGAGATAAAGGAAATAGAAAAGGAAAGAAAATTTTAAATGATGCATTTTTGGTAAATAAAAAATTTTGAATACCTTTCCTAAACTATATAAGCCTGGTAATTCACTCAGGTTTGTTGGGTGGAAGTCTGAATTTTATTAGGTTCCAAACAATAAATTAAAATTTGTTTTTCGTTAGTAGGAGTAAAAGATCCATATATACCCGCGCTAGTAGCTCAGTTGGCAATCCTTTAGGATGTCATACTTGGATGTCTTGATTTCGAGTTCGAGTCCCGGTCCCACGAACAGTCAACAGTGGGATTGGGGTTCCACATTTAAAATTAAAAAAAAAAAAAAAAGAAAAAGAAAAAAAAGGAAAAAGAAAAAGGGGAAGAAAAAGAAAAAGGAGGATGGATATGTACCAGTCCTTGCCTATACAAGGCCTCTGGGTTGCCACACTCCTTGCACTTTTCGAAGAAGGAAGAAGCTTGTTCACTTGTAGGCCATGGAACTACTGGAAACCTTTCGAGCGACACTTGCTGATACACGTACGTATCATCAGATACTTCATGAAAAAGCTTGCAGCTGCAAAAATATATAAATAAATGACGACTTAAAAATAAAATAAATTAAAGCCAGCCCATGATCATGAAGAAGGAGGAGGAGGAGAAAAAAGAACCTTTTTTTTTTTTTTTTTTTGTTATATATTCCTATATATATACACACCTTAACTTGGCATTGAATAAATCAGTGTGGGAGGCGGCGGCGACACGACCTAGGACTTGGATCACCAATTCATTGGGAAGCAAAGCAATGGCCGAATGAAAACGAGGCCTCTTGACCCGTCTTCTTTTCATTGCCTGTGAACGAGCCATTGTCATGGAAGAGAGAGAGAGAGAGAACTGGGCTTCCTGTTTCGGTGCCTAATTCGTTAATAACTCAAAAATAAAAATAAAAAATAAAAAATCTGTGCTTCCTAGAAGAATTGAGAGAGAGAGAGAGAGTTTAAGGAAGTTTTTATAGAAAGAGGCCAGGTCTAGTTTTGTTCCGAAAAGAACTAGGATTCCAGAAACTGATGCGTTGTCTCTATTTCATGTGAAGTGACTTTGTTTCTATTTCTAGAATATAGTCGGATCGTCAGTGTTTCAAAGTTAAAATCTACACGTGGTTTTTACCAAGGGCTGATGTAGCGTGGGGAGTAATTTTTTTAATCAAGTTATTTTTCGTGTCTAGAGCAAAATTTCATTTTTTCTTCTTAAAAATGGAGGGCAGCCCTAGTGGTTCATGAAGCCATCTTATTATTGTCATGGCAAGGAAGTGACTTTATTCAAGTCATCTCATGGTAAGGAATTAAGTAAGTCGTGGAACTTTGTCCCAATATAAAAATTTTAAAAAATAATTATAGTGCCACTCTAATAATTATGATGCTGGGAATTGTGATTAATTGGTTAGATGATATTAGACAAGGTTAAAAAACAGGGGTAAAAAAAAAAAAAACACAAAAACAAAAGGAAAGGCAGCTAGTTAACTTCCAATTAAGAAAAGTATATTACTGGTTTGTAATATAGTAATATTAATATTTACATTTAGATTACCAAGGGGGAGTTCTTGGATTCGAATTTCTACTACCTTTTGGAGTAGGAAATTAATCAAATGAGATTTTTCCGACAATTGATCAATGCGAAGCGATGATAACCTTACCCGAATTTGGGAGTTTAGTTAAGTCAAAGATTAAACACCTTGTTTTGGCATATGCACACATTGACACACAAAGATCATTCTTTTTCACTTATATATACGATATAAAGAAATTGAAGCCAAATTAGTGAAGTATTATTTAAAAGTCCAAAATTACAGATGACTGCAGTTTTTGGTTGAACTCTTCCAAAGCGGCTTATTATTTTTTATTTTTTTTAATAAAAATAAAATAAAAATAAAAATTTAATTTGGTCAACTTAAAACCATGGTTAAAATTAACTTAAATGTAGAGTGGGACATGGGCATGCATTAACCAAACACCACAACCAGAGCCACAAAGAAAGGCTACTTAGTCACCAGAATTCCTTAATTGGCTCTGTTTATGTCATGCCAGATGAGTCCTTTTGCATTCTTTTTTCCACTTTGAGCTATTTTAGCCTTGTCCTGTTTTGCTGCACGTGGTGTTTTGGGGTCTAAGCATGTTTTCCCTTCGGCCGTCTTTGGTTGTATTTGGGATCTTTTTCAGGGTTTTTCTCTTTAGCCGTCGTTAGACTTGCTTTTTGTATCTGGCTGCCTATGGTTTTCCCCCCTGATTTAATAATATTTCCCCTTTTTCTGATAAAAAACAAGAAGCCATTTTGCATGTCCAAAAAGTTAAAAGCTGGTATAGTGTGTGTACAGTGTACTATGGAATATGTTCTCTTGCCAGTAAATCCCAAACACCTTTCCCTCCGAACACCCCCCCCCCAAAAAAAAAAAACAAAAAAAAAAAAAATCCCCAAACACCAAAGATGTTATGCTTCTCATTGAGTTACCACATCTCTAGAAGAACCCTTTTGGATTTTGTTTTCCTTATCTACAGCTTAATTCAATAATTTGTGGAAAAAGTATTTCTATCTTAGCTTAAGAAAATGGGATTGGGACCATGTTCAATTTAAGAATTTACATAATTGTGCCAATAAGATTTGAGTTTGGCTGCATGAGAATGCATGCAAAATTCAGATTGGCTCAATTTGGAGAAAATATTTTCACATGGTGCAATTTCAAACGGATGAGTAAGATCATGACACATCAATGCATTGGCTTACATAGCAACGCTTATTTTAATATTTATGACATCATAATCGCTTAAAATTCAACTGAGTTGACTCATTAATTATGGATCAAACCAGTTTAACCGTCCCAATTGATTCAACATCTCCTAATCAAATCTTTCTTAAGAAATCTGGTAATAACCAAATCGAATTATGCACACCCATAGTTACTTTTAGAGATAGACCTTTTGGTCCATCAAGAAACAAAATGGAAAATCCACCCCATGTATTAAAGAATCTCCTACAGTGAGGGCTCCCCGCGGCCCCCAACGCCGAGTGCATGTTCACCCTTAAAAGAGAGAAGAAAAATTTTGATTTTCAAGATATATATATATAGTTTTGATTATGTGCAGGATATCTTGTATGATCATAGTCGTTCATGAGTGACATGCGCGTGTATCATCCACAAACAGCTATGATCAAATGGAATAGTCTGGAATATTTCGCACTTGAACAACCCTATATTATTTTATTTTGTTACCTATAAAAAGCTGAATGTGAGAAAAACTTTTGATTGACTAAGATACCCTTATTTTAAATTTTAAATACACAATTATCCTTTTGCATATATAGGAAATAGAGGAATATAAAACATATACGTAAATAGGAATTCTAAGAAAACTATAATCTATACTACCTATAAAAAGATGAATGTAAGAAAAACTTTTGATTGACTAATATACCCTTATTTAATTTTTAAATACACAACTACCCACCCTTTTGCATATATAGGAAATATAATAATATGGAAATTATAATTCTAAAGCACATACCTTAATATATTCTAAAACACATACCTTAATATATAAAACACAAATAGGAATTCAAAGGAAACCCTAAATCAAATATTCCATTTAATACTATACATATAATCCTAAAGCACGTTGACTTCGTATCTCCCTCTTCCTCTCATTCTCTAGCAAACGAGAATGGCTGTTAGAGGCACATCTACTTCCTAGCGCAATCACAAACCAAACATCCACATCATGGAGACGATACCGGATCTCAAGGGGCTGTTGCGTGAGTGTTTTATACTTTTATTATGTATTTCTTGGAATTTGGTGAGAATGCATATAATGCTGAATTTGTTTGTGGTTGGGAGTGGTTGTTTTCGAGGATTTTGGGTAGACTAGGAAAATCCTTGAATGTGTTTTGATTGTAACGTGGAAATTGTTAGAATAGGTCATATATGTATATGATAATGATTATTATTATTATTTTGCTTGAATTTGGTTGTTGATGGGAAGGGTGGGGGAAAAGAAAAAGGAAAAAAATAAAATGAAAATCTCGATCTCCACTCTCTTTTCAATCTCTAAGTGAACAAAAAAACATATAGATGATGATATCATATAAAAATAAAATTGAGAATTTTTTTTTAGAAAAAGTAAGAAAAACTATACTATGAGGGATCAATTTCACTTATTAAAAAAATAAATTAAATAATATTTAAAAGCATCAAAAATATAAAATATAGAAAATAAAAATAAAAAAATTATGTTTGCTACTTTCCTTTGGAATGCACATCTCAAGTTGAAGTAGCAAATTGCCACAGCCCACATAAGGTAGCAAAAGACAGATTTGTTACCCTTTTTTTTTTTTTTTTGGCTACCTCCCTCAAATATGCTCTTGTATCATATATTAAATTATATTATATCTATATTACCTATAAAAGTTTATACTTTAGAAACACTTTTGATTGACCATTACATCTTTATTTTAAATTTAAATATTTATTTGCCTCCCATATTTAACTAATTAAGAATGTTTTATATTTAACCAATTAAGAATGTTTATTTTCTATCAAAAAAGAAGGAAAAAAGATAACACAATTTATGTTCACTTCATAAATTCTATACAGCCTTCACTACTATGCATGTGTTCTAGCTAACTTTTTATTCCTACCATAACTCCTAACAATTGAAGGAATATTGACCTATTGTGTTAAGCGTTTATTCTAATAAGTTAAATTAACACAAAAGTAACAAATAATTAGATTTTCATGTTCAATATATATAGATATAGAATTTATAAATTTTTTTATTTAAATAATATTCATGTGCAACACACGTGTGCCCATATATATATAGATATATTACTTATAAAAAGTTGAATGTGAGAAAAATTTTTGATTGACTAATATACCCTTATTTTAAATTTTAAATGCACAATTACCCTTCTACATATATAGGAAATATAGAAATATAAAACATATACATAAATAAGAATTCTAAGGAAACTATAATTCTTATAAATAAATAAAACCTAGAATTGTAAGTTAACTCTATTTCATAACATATATCATCTATTCATTAACAATGGGATTCTAAATTCTACTTTCTCCATTAACAGTAGCTTCAACCTATTTTAATAGAGCCCTCATATTCTTTTCTTTTTCGAAATCTAGGGTTTTAGGGTTTGTTCTAATTGCTATAGAAAATACTGTTTTCCATGTGGGTCAAGTATTTCATATATTTCTGTAACTTTGATTCTCCTACCTCTATTCTTACTGAATGCCCTACCTACAAGATTCCTTGCAAACGCAGTAGGGTTCTATTTTAGTTCTGTTAGATATTATTACTTTTGGTTATTTTTTTATTTTATTTTTTTGGTGTAAGTTTTTGACAAATCGTGATTCACAAATATTTTATGAGGATACCTTTCTTTTTATTTAATTATATATTATTGGAGTTGGTTTGTTTTCTCACATAGAACCTTTTATTCAAATATAATATAATAAAACCGAATGAGGTTCCTAGACTATCAAAAACTGGCATTAGGAAAACCAAATCCTATATGTAACGATGTTAAAAATTCTACCTTATCTGGTCAATAGAGCATCATATCAACAAAGGACAACCCAGGAGAATTCCCATGTTTTAGTAAGCACATTTTTCATTGAGAAAATTTTAAAAATAAATATATTTATCATAATTTCATTTAATTTTTTATATTATAAAAAATTTTTATAAAAAAAACCCAACTTCCCCTCTCATAGAATAATATTTTCAATGAGTTGGATGACATTTATTTTAATTTATTTCTTATTTTTTGAATTTAAACATGATGTTATTTGTTCAATTTATTTATGAAATAATTTTTTTTTTAAATTATTACTCTTTGAAATAAGTACATAACTAGGTTAGTTGCCAAACAAGTTCGAAAAAAGGGGTTAAACTATTTAACTTTTTCCTTACAAAAATAAACATATATATATATATACACGGATAGAGCCATGAGAAATATCCTTTTGATAGGCAAGTGTACAATTGAAATTTACATATATTTTTTATATTTATTTAAGTTATTGATGACACATTTAATTAATTTATTAGTTTTGGCACTGATTTTTTTTTTCCCATCACAAAAATCTCTTCTTTAAAAGACAATTTATATGATCCACTTTAGCATAAATTCATATACCATTAATGAAATATTTATTTTATAATACAAAAATATTCACGTGCAACGCACGTGTGTACCAACTAGTTTGTATAAATAAATAAAACCTAGAATTGCAAGTAAACTGTATTTCATAACATATATCATCTCTCCATTAACAGTGGGATTATAAATTCTACTTTCTCCATTAACAGTAGTTTCAACCTATTTTAATAGAGCCCTTATCTTCTTTTCTTTATCGAAATATAGGGTTTTAGGGTTTGTTCTAATTGCTATAGAAAATACTGTTTTCCATGTGGGTCAAGTACTTCATATATTTCTGTAAATTTTGGTTCTCCTACCTCTATTTTTGTTGAATGCCCTACCTACAAGATTCCTTGCAAACGCAGTTGGGTTCTATTTTAGTTCTGCTGGATATTATTACTTTTGAGTATTTTTTATTTTATGTTTTTGGTGTAAGTTTTTGACAAATCGTGATTCACGAATATTTTATGAGAATACCTTTCTTTTTATTTAATTATTTATTTTTGGAGTTGGTTTGTTTTCACACATAGAACCTTTTATTAAAATATAATATAATAAAATCGAATGAGATTCCTAGGCTATCATAAATTGGCATTAAAAAAACTAAATCCTATATATGACAATGTTAAAAATTCTACCTTATTTGGTCTATAGTTAGAGCATTATTTCAACAAAGGACAACCCAGGAGGATTCCCATGTTTTAGTAATCACATTTTTCATTGAGAAAATTGTAAAAATAAGTATATTTATCATAATTTTATTTAATTTTTTATATTATAAAAAAAAAATTTATAAAAAAACCCAACTTTCCCACTTATAGAATAATATTTTCAATGAGTTGGATGACATTTATTTTAATTTATTTCTTATTTTTTGATTTTAAACACGATGTTATTTGTTCAATTTATTTATGAAATAATTTTTTTAAAAAAATTATTACTCTTTGAAATAAGTACTTAACTAGGCTAGTTGCCAAACAAGTTTGAAAAAAAGGGTTAAACTGTTTAGCTTTTTTCTTACAAAAATAAATAAATAAATAAATAAATATATATATATATATATATATACCGACAGAACCATGAGAAAACATCATTTTAATAGGTAACTGTACAACTGAAATTTACATATATTTTTTGTATTTATTTAAGTTATTGATAACACATTTAATTAATTTATTAGTTTTGGCACTGGTTTTTTCTTTCTTTTTTTTTTTTCCATCACAAAAATCTCTTCTTTAAAAGATAATTTATATGGTCCACTTCAACATAAATTCATATACCATTGATGGAATATTTATTTTACAATACAAAAATATTCACGTGCAATGCACGTGTGTACCAAATAGTATATATATATTACCAGGCAATGTCGATGGAGGATTTCTTGATTATGAGGCTGGTCCAAATGAGAACCTTGCTGGAAGGGATGTGCTTAATTTCGACGAGCTTTCTGGTAATGCTAGTGAAGTTAATTGATTGAGCCTAGAGGGACAAACTCGTGAGGCCAATGCTTATATTAGGCCAAAGCGGACAATACTTGAGGTGGAGACCGGACGTGTCACACATCTAATGATGGTATTAGAGTCAAGGTCGTGAAGGCCAAAGCAGACAATACTTTGAATTGGGAGTTGGATTGTGCGTCTAACAATTTAAATTTATTTAAATTTGCTATTCTTAATTAAAATACAATTTTGGAAAATTTTATATGACTATTACAACTTTTGAATTCATGGAGAAATAAGATGAAGATGGGATGATATTTTGGATCATCAGTTTATAAATGAATGACACTTATAACGTGCAAAGAAGTGTTCAAATCCACATAGTAACCATATACCTGTGTAATACTGGCGCTTTATAACTAAACATGTATCACAAGTTTACAAGTGGTGCAAAAACCTATGTTTCATCCGGAAAAATTTCAACAATTTGGTTCAATGTTGCTTTAACAATTTTTATTTTAATTTTTTTTGGTTTTTTGGAGTTCATCAACCATTATGGGTTTCCTAAACCTTACTCCTACAGAGATTTTAATCCAAACAAAATTTCTAATAGTCAGTATGAGATGTCCTATATTCAAACAAGCGACAATATAGGACCTGCTTGATCCTCTAAGGGTAATAATTTTGAATTTTAACAACTATCTTTGAATTATACTTAACCTTTTTGGAAATTTCTCCACGTCTCTATGCAATAATGCAATATGGCCTGTAGAGGAGATTGGGTTACCAAAATCTCGTCAGGCCCTGTTATGATTGATAGAGTGGAAATGCATAGAGACCTTGCCCCGGGCTCCACTCTGGAAGCTGGATAATTCAAAATGAGTTGAAGGGAAGTAGACACTTCCGAAATTTTATTTTAAAATTTTTTTTGTAGGATAGTTGAAGATATTCAAAATCGGCTTACTTAATGACAAATGAAAGAATAAAAGAAAGCACTATTTAATTTTATTTTTTTTAAATTTTAATTGAACGATGGAAGTGCACCCGGGCAAGAATCCGCCACAGTACTAAAAAGGTCGATGACATGATGTATATTGTCCCAATGATGGATACCAGGTGGGTCTCACCGATCATAAACAGAGTATTTGTCACGGGTTTTGTATCTATAGCTCCTAAAATTGCCCAAGGTTATCAGTAAAAAATAAATCAATAAATAATATAAAGAGTAAAAGGCGAAAAAACTCTTTCCTATTATTACTTATTATTACTTATTTTACAGATTATCCTATTCTAATAAAAAATCTACCAAAAAACCCCTCTAATGTCTCATGGGATACATCATTAAACTTGCAAAGTTTATTTTGCCTCGTTCTTCTTCTTCTTCTTCTTTTTCTATTTTTTCTTGTTTTTTTTCAGTAAAATAGTTGATTTTGAATTTATAAAAATTAATTTTATTATTTTTATGAAACGGTGTCGTTTATTTATAAGAAATAAAAATAAAATAAAAAATTGTTCTCCTTTCCTCCGGCGAACCACTCCGGGAAAGAGAAGCCAGGGAAGGAGGCATACCAGTCCGGGAAATACCCATCTGGGCAACAGTGGCCCACTAGAACCAGCAGCTTCTGGCCATAGCTGATAGATGGGGAACTCCATGGCCGAAATCATCGGATTTTTGGCAACAACATCTCTTTCAGGCATTTCAGCAAAGACTCGCTTCGTGGACCTCAAATTTCCAACCTGGGCATAGAAATCAAGCAACCCAGTTTGTAAAATCAGGTCAAATTCAAAACCCATCTTCAAAATATGGCAGTGAAAACTCTGTCCCAACTGGGTCGCACAAAGAGAAGCACATGATTGCAAGATCAACGAGTATCTACTTTTATTGGGAACTACATTACTGTGGAGCATACCATTGTAAAAACCCAAAAACTCTACACCCATACCAGATTCTAGGGAAACCCGTATCATTGAATTCTATAGAGATGGGTTTGGGTCCCGTAGGTTCTACAAGAGAAGTAATGCATAGTGAGGCTTTTGCAAACGAAGACATGAAGAGAAAAAGGTTGTGAGGAGAGGGTTTGAATGGAGATAGCTGGTGGTGAGGATTTGAGCGTGGATTTGCTGTAATTGTCTAAGGTTTAAGAAACTTTTGTGCAAAGCGAATGATGATAGATCCTTGGGAATCGAATACATCAACAAGGTTGAGTTTCAGTTCACCATCTCCATGGCGGCACCACGATTTCTCTAGCCGCCGGGAGAATACCATGACCCCCGGCGAGGTAGCCACGAGAGAGGAAGAGAGGGAGTGAGTCAATAAAACACTAAGGGCATAAGTGTCAGTTTAGTATAGTAAGGGTATTTTTGTCTTAAAAGTAACAAATAGCGTCAAGTGCCAGGCACGTGAAACTATACTGTTAAGTTTCTCAAAGGCAGATAGATGGTAGGGGCAAACTTTCAACCCCACATAATATGGAGGGGTTTTTTTTTTTGGGTAAAATGCAAAAAACCTCACTCTATTGTTACCCATTTTGCAAGATACCCCCTTCTAAAAAAAAACCCAACAAAAAATCCTCCATATTGTGTAGAGTTGAAGAATACCCCCTTCCATACACATTCCGTCAATTAGTTTAACAGCAAAAGATCACGTGCGTGGCACGTGATCAGATTAAATCACTTTTATGACCATAATACCCTTCAGCACATAAAACGGTGCCATTTGGTACTCTCGTCCCTATCAAGGGTCGCCGGAGAACCCTTGCCTGTTAAGCACTTATCAGACCCCTCTTTGCCTTTCCTCTCTCCTTTTATCACCACCGATCGATGACAAAGACGAAGACGGCGAGAATGGATGAGTTCTGTGAACACCAGTTCACCGGCGACGAGAATGGAGAGGGTGGGGTTTTTCAAATCTGAAAGGATGGGCTTTGCAGTGCCGCCGGCGATGAGCTTCGTGCTTGGTAAGGAGAGGGGTCGGCAGTGAGACTCGTGCTGCGATGGGGAAGGTCACATCAGTCCGTCATCTTCACGAGTTCAAAACTATTTTTTCTCCCCGTGTTCGTCCACCGTCGCCCATTCTCGTTTCACAGTGCACACCCACGGTCCACACGAGTCTACCCTTGCCCATCGCCGTCGTCATCCAAGGCAAAATCGTCGTCGTTCAATGCCGCCGGTCGTCGTCAACCAACGCCGGTCGTGGTCCATCGTCGCCAAAATGGAAACTCAAACCCATGGCTATGGAAACCAAACCCACGGCAAACCCACTGCAAAATGGAAACCCAAAGCCTTTCCGATGAGGGTTCGGGTGCAGGGATGGTAATTCCTAGGGGATTTGTGGGTAAAGATTCAGAGGGATCTCTAGCAGCAAGAGATTTGGTGGTTGATTTGGCTGTAGATTTTCAGGCGATGGCTCTAATGGCGCATTTGGCCGGAGCACCGGCGGCTTTCCTTGGTGGCATCGATTTTTTTTTCACTGCAAACCTAAAAACGACACCGTTTTTTATATAATTATTAAAAACCATTTATAAATGTTAAATATTAATATTTTATTATTTTTCCGTATAGCGGTACAATGGACTTTTAACATTGCCGTTAATGGCGTACCCTCCTAGCACAATATAGGGGGGTTTTTTGATGAGTTTTTTTTAGAGGGGGTATTCTGCAAAATGGGTAACAATAGAGGGGAGGTTTTTGCATTTTACCCTTTTTTTTTTAATTTTTTAGAAGGGTAACTTGTAAAATAGATAATAATAAAAGAAGGTTTTTTGCATTTTACCCTAATATAAAATAAATCTTGAGCTCTTTGTGACCTTGGGTTTATGTTTTCTTATCTTATAAGGCACGTTGGCTACGAAGGAATAGGAAAATTACTCAAATTCGTGGGAATAAAAATATGGAAGTTTTACTATTTATTTGACAACATTCTGAGCAATCTCAATTTTGCAAACACCTTGATTCTCATGGAACGAGGAAATTTCAATTCCAAATATTTATATATAAGGATTGAGGATTCTCACTTCACTAAACTTTTTGGGATTATTAAAGACATAATCAAAATCCCTTTTTTTCTTTTGCCAGATATTTAATTTTGGATACAAATGTCAAAAAGTTTTTAGTTTGGAACAAAAAATGGTCAGTAAACATTTAGAGACATATTTATCATTTTTGAAAAATTAAGTGAGACTTCATAGGTTAAAATGACAAAAAATTAAAACATTTTAACAAAATGATATTTAGTTTTGCCACAAATAATTAGTCAAAATAAGAAGTCTTTTAAAAATGCTAAATCCATTCGAATAACAGTAATCTCATTTCTTGTATATTCAAATTATCATTCTCAAAAGTATTATAAAATTTTTTTAAAAAAAATATTTTAAAAAAAAATTAGTGTATTTCCATAGTAGTGAAGCAACAAATCCATAACTTTAAATAGAAAAATTCAAAAGGACAATCATCACAAATGAGAGTGTGAATTCGTGAATTTGTAAAAATTGATCGTATAACTTCAAGTTTGTCTTTAACTACAACGATAACTCCAACTTAAGAATGATGGTCGATCATCATCACAAATAACTATAGGAATCCAAAAAAATGGCATTTCAAGAATATGTAAAAATTGATCCGATAAAATCAACCATAACCATAACTCTAACTCTGCAAACAGTCTCATTCAAGTTGTGTCTTCAGTACAATCTAAAATGCACCACAGTTGATTATTTGAATTTTAATCAAATGGGCCATTAGTAATCGAACAATCCCTTCTAAGTAAAAGAGTTAATATGTAGTCGGTTTTTTATTTTTATTTTATTTTAGTTTATTTTATTTTATTTTCTGTTATATGCGCACATAAATAAGTCACTCACACAATGCATAAATGAGTTAATAAGTAGTTATGTAGATACAAAATATTGTAATTAGACATTTAGGATCGATATTTTCCTTTCTTTTTTGGAAAAACTTTGCCAGTGTAGCATTAACTCTATCATCTCCCCTAGCTTTCTTTAATTAGGGGCCATCTTGCTGTGGGTTCTCATCAAACCAATTGTCTCCCACCTGCAAGAACACTTCAATCCACCATGCCAAGCATCAAAGGCCACTTGACACATGACATATCATCCACACAATTTTCCACAAAAAGATGGTTGGTTTTTTTAATCTGAAAAAAGGATGGTTGTTTTGAATCCATGCAAATTATACAGAAAGGACAGGCACATGAAATGCTGAAAGCGAGGATCCAAACGAGGAAGCTTCCCTGTGCCTTCACACGTCCCTCATAATCTCATGACACAGACAAGGCATTCGACACAGAGCCAAGAATGTCAGTGCCACGTGTCTCCCCTTCATTCAATCATCATTCCCCTTAAAGACTTGAGTATTGTTCCATCAATACTTAAAGGTTCAGTGCATGAAAGGTTTTACACATCCTGACATCCACAAGCCCTAATGAAATGCGAGTATTTTAAGCCTACTCTAATTTGTAAAATATTAGTTGTATTTATGGTCAATAAATTTTTTATATTTTCGGATAAAATTATCATCTATTTGTTTTTTGGGATCAAATAATAAGAGAGAACACACATACATACCGGATTTGGATTTGGATTTGGATTTGGATTTAGTGCAGTTGCTGCATGTTGTAGTAAATGTAAGATCAATGACACGTGAGAAGGAAGAGAAATAGAGGGTTAAAATTCGAAAGATGCATTTGACACCCAACGGCTAACAGCCCTCCATTTCTCCTCCTTACCCATATGTTATCGATTCTACGTTTACCGCATCATGTAATAAAAGTGGCTAACTGCACCAAATCCCTTTCCCACACATACCTATAGAAAAACTAATTTTCATTGATAATAACTTGCATGATTACAATCAAACCAATGGTAGGATTATATAGAGAACAAGATGAAATAATATGGAAATTAATAATAATGGGAATACATAAATAAGGAAATAAATCAAAGTCTTCTTTGACATTTTCTCTATGAATTTCTCTCAATTGATTTTCTTCTTTGATATGCTCCTCCTTAAATAATTTTCATATATTCTTGACCCCATCCTTGTCTTGTATTGATTTAATTAATTCCTCAATAATACCCACACGAAGTCAAATCAAATTTTATTAAACTTGCAAAATCGTTTGTCCAATTAATCTTTTCTCCAAATAATCACTGAAAGTATTGTAATAAATCTCTTCCAAATTTTCCCAACATATTGATTTGAATGGGAAAATTTAGTCATAAATTTATCTATATATTGGGCTGAGTTAGTTCTAAACATAATATATACGTACATATAAAGTTAGAATCAGGACACATAATTTTTTATACAAGTATCAAAAGCCATCGAATTCTATGAGATCCAATCCAACGGCCTATAAAAAAACGCTAACTCTAAATCATCGAATTTCACAATATCCATCCAATAGTTTCTAAAATTTGAGTAAAGAAATTTATTTATTTATTTTTTTTGGTGTGTGGCTAGGTTTGTGCTTAGGAATTAATTGTCTCTGAACCAATCCTGACTCATATAGATAGCTCATTAATTTTTGTATAAATGACATATTTATTATAGGGAGGTACCAAATTAATGAATGCTTCATCCCTGGAAAATTCCTTTGTGTGGTGGGGGGAGGAATTCATGACTCTCAGCATCAGCCTGAAACACCACAAGGATTGCTATGTGACAACATCTCTCATCCATCCAAACAAGTTAAACAAATGGATATATGTATTGTACTTTCAATTCCACAGACGCAAATGCAATAATACATGTAACGACAGGCACAAGGATTTCCTAGCTGAAACCGACTAACCCACAGGCAGGCGACGAAACTTCCCCTTGTGGCCTCCCACGTCCTTCAAACATTATGATGACGACGACAAGCATTCAACACGTAGCCAAGCATGTCAGTGCCACGTGGCTGTTGCCCATAACTTGCTTCATCGACTTCTACTCCAGTTCCATCTCTACAGGCTCGTCAAGGTCTCACAGCATACTCATCAAGTCAATATAAAAGCATCGTGATCTATGGTTTGGTAAGTACGTTGATTTCTAGAACGGTAGTTGATGTTATATGATTAAATTTTGAAAATTCATTAAATGCACTATTTAAAAATTCAATTTACAAATGATCATAATTCTTTTAAAATTTCACAGGCCTAAATTGTTCTTCTCCACGATGACATGGCTTATTTATAGTTGAGAGAGCCTTACAAACTGCACACATGGAACTGCACAAAGGTGTGGTGATCGAGTCCCCACCTCTCGAGACTCTAGAGGCGGTCCATGAGTATTTCCACGTCACAATTTCCCATAGAATCGCTTTTCCACTTGGCATAATGTGGGGTTGGGTATGGTAGGGGAGGGATATCCGCTGCGGGCAGGGAATAATTCTTTTTGGATATCCGAATATACTTTCTCGCCTAATCGCCACCGCGTTTTTTCAAATAATTATTTAGAGCCGGCTAGTGGTTTTACGATCATAGGTCTCTTTTGGTTCATAAATTACGATAAGACCATAGCTGATGGAATAAGTGAAGTTTTGATTTGATGTAACTAAATTGCCCTTTTTCAACCATAGCCCTCAAATTCTTACTATTTCTTGTCCAAATACAAAAATACCCTTTGGCTCACAATTCTCTCATGCAGTACCACCAATCCATCAATTGGAATGCGGATGCCACTACGCTTTTGACATCACTCCTTCTAAATTTTGACAATTGAGATGATTACATGCTAATTCGTAACTTTTAGCTGTCCTTCAAAACCTTTCAATCATGTATGACACTCGTCCAAAACCTATTAATTAGCCAATAGAGGGATTTTAAACGTGAGGAAGAGGGCTTGATCCTTAATTAGTTTTTTATATTAAAATTTCACCATCTTCTCGTTATATATTATTAGATGTGGTGGCTAAACATTTGGATTATCATTTCTTATAACGATTTATAAGAAGAAAACATGATTTGTACACTTAAAATTATTTATAGCATCGGAGTAACGATTCGGTGTTGAGTTTTCAAAACTTAACATTGTATTAACTACCCTTGGATGACGTGGTGGATGGTTCATATTAAAAGTCGAAAAAGTTAACCATTTCGGTAATTTCAGTTGCAACTTTTTCAATTGTTTAATTTGAGTTGTCCATCATATCATCCAAGGGTGGTCATCAATTCAACACCGTGCTAGGTTCTGTGAACTCAGCATTGAATCCTTAACTCAACACCAAATCCCTACTCCTTCTATTAAGATAGTATGGCAGTTAGTTATAAATAGTTATGATATGTTAGGAGAATAATACCATTCATTTTATGATTTGTTTTATTTGTAGAATTTTTTTTATAACTTTAATAGTAAAAATAAAGAGTGATACCAAACAATTTTTTTCTATATATAATAATATAGGATAAAGATTCATAGGCAGACTCATGTGAAGCAAAATGTGAGCCCACCGTCAAAACGTAACCTATGCCAAAAATGAAAAACAACGTAGGTTTAAAAAGTCAAAAGCATGGGCGGAGCCAGGGGGGCCTTGGATGTGCCCCCTCTTCAACCAAAAATTTTTTCTGGGAGAAATATTACTATTTGATGAGTATTTCTCAATATAATGCCAAAAAGAGGAAGAAGTAGTCATTTTAAAGTATATTTACAATCAATTTGTAATAAGTTGACAAAGAAATCCTTTGTTTGGTATTAAATTGAAAAATGATAACTAAAAAGTAATTGTTTTAAAAAAATTGCTTTCTAGGGCTTTAGTTAGTTCTCAGTTCTCACTTCATAGAATCATAGCATAGTGCCCCCCTTGGAGATAAATCCTGGCTCCACCCCTGGTTAAAAGCATCTTGAAAATGCTTGAACCTTCCTCTCTCTCTCTCTCTCTCTAAACCCATACCCACCGTGATCTTTATTGTTGCAACTATAGCCCACATCGGAGTTGGAGATGATCACAAAGGGGATGAGATGAGATCTAAGTGACCTCTCTTCCCTTTGTTTATAGGATTCTCAAGTTTAGGGCTTGAATTTGGAAGCTTTTTTTTTTTTTTTTTTTTTTTTTTTTTCAGTAAAAGAGGAAAAGCATCAAAGAGCCACCCACGATCCCAATTAGGTTGGCATCCTAAGAAGTTCCTAATCATGTGCTCATTCCTCTAAATATTATTAAAAGAAATAAATAAAAGAATAACAAGGAGGAACCAAAACTCTGGTCATGGTGGCTTATAATTGTCACTATCCAGCTCACATAAGATAGGATGACTTTGGAAGCTTGATTTGCGATGGGATCAGATTTGAGTGACTCTCTCCCCTTTGATCTTCCTATTTGCTCCTCTCTCTCTTTCCTCTCAAGCTAATCAATTTGTGCATTTGTCCCCTATCTTCTCAACGGTGGGAAGCCATGGTAGTATATAGTGGAAGCAGCGATCAAGCTTCACATTGTCGACCAAAAAAGCTCGATGAAAGTTTGCCATATGTGGTTTTGGTTTTGTTTATAGTAGTCCTTTCTCTCTCTCTCCTCTCAAATTGTGGAAGTCATAGCAGTTTGTAGTGGAGGTTGCGATCAAGTTTCTCATTGCCAATCTACAACTCTATGATGGTGTCGAAGCTAAAATTTGCATATCTAGAAGGTTCTTGTAATTAAAGTTAACTTGATTTTGGTAAAATTATCTAGTTTTTTTGTAAAGTTAATTAGGTTTTGGTAAAGTTAGTTAGGTTTTTTTTTTTTTTTTTTATAAAGTTAACTAGGTTTTGGCAAAGCTAATTAGGTTTTTCCATTAAAAAACATTAGGTTTTTCAAATTAAAATATGCAAAAAATAAGTTTCATTTTTTGGTAAAGTTGGTATTCTTCTTCTTCTTCTTCATCCTTTTTTTTCCCTCTTGTATTGATGGTTGTATTTATGGTTGAGAGTGTTTTCTAAGACCAAATAAGGATAATTTAGAAATCACAATTGTTTTGACGGAGCATTTTTTATCATTTAAAAATTACGTTTTTTTTTTCTTGTTTTGACGGAGCAGTTAAATGGGCATGTTTTGTAAGGATTGACTAATGTGGTCAGCTAACAGCCATCGACCCATATAGCAATGCTCAATAATATAGATCATGACAAGAATAACTTGTCATCTTTAATTTTAAAACATATTAAAATAATTCCTAAGGTATAATCGTGACACTTAATTTTCCTTCGTTACTGTGACATCTGTAAAATCAACAGAGATCTGTCATGTAGAATGATAATGAATATAGTATTTTTAAAAACGTTTTTACCCTTATTCTAAAGGAAGGAAAAAAAAATTAAATAAATAAATAAGTGTTTATATAAAAATTCAACCATCTTTAACGACAATTCAATATTTCAATTGTCAAATCCTTTAAATAGCAATACAAACAAAAATCATATTGGTTTTTAATTAAATAATTTATCATTTTATTACTAAATCACTAATGGTAAATTAATTATTTTAATTTTTAATCAAAATTAAATATCCCATGCTTCATACAATGAATCTAAAATTATTGAAAAAGATTTATATTGTCCAAATACTAACTAGCACAGTCACTAACCATGTAAATTCCTCTACAATAATAAGTAGTATTAGGAGGCTCCATGCCACGAGGCGTTGAGCCTAATGACATGTCTTTCCCCAATAGGATGGAAGAGTTTCAAAGGGTTGTGGGTTCAATTCCCTTTATGTGTGTCTTTCATAAAGAAGAGAGGGAGAAAAAAAAAGGTTGGGGGGAATCAATGTCCTACAATGAACTTATTGATAGAAAATTGCAACCATGAGAACTAAAACATTATAAATTGGATTTTATCAATCTTATTGTTGATTATGTATGATGGGACCCACAAAAGTGTGGAAAAAGAAAATCTTTAATTGATAGCAAAACCAATGTGGTATCAATTTCATGGGATGTCAAATCTACTTTTTTTTTTTTTGTTTTTTTCAAAAGACTAGTTACCGGCCTAATTTATTTTAAATATTGATCAATTTGGAGTATGCAATAGCCTCACTCAAGTTCACAAGTGGAAGTTTAGATGCCCAACCAAATATAAAAAAAAAAAAAAAAAAAATTGAATGTGAAGAATTATTTGTTGTATTTTTTTTCTTCCATAAATTACATGAAACCCTCGTGAACAATACACTTAGTTCACAAAATTATCCATACCTTAAGATTGAATAAACAAATTACATCACATGATACCATTAAAGCAAATTAATTCCTAAATTATCCTTTTTATAATTTGTTGAGATGTTAAACTAAACAAAACTAGATTACTAATTTGATAGGAACAAGTATTAAATTTAACCAAAGGTGGCAAAGTATCACAAGTTAGTAATTTAAAACATTATTTATTCCGTTTTAAAGTTCAAATAGTTTTTGTTTTACTATTATTCACATTTCAAGAGAGGCTTTGTTCAATTTACCTCTTTCTTCTTTTTCAAAGCATAAAGTTGCAAGCATATATGCAAGCTTCATCATCACCCTTTAGAGACCCTACTCTTCGAATAATGTACTCCACAAAGCTAGGTATCAATTCACACCATTAATGGTCCACATCTGCATTCACATTTGATGACGATGGGTTCCATTTACGTTTGATGGGGTGACTTTCTCCCTCTCATCGTCACCTCCTAAATCTTTTTAAGCACTTTGAATAACCCAATCAAAAAGAAAAAAAGGGATAATTAAAAAATAAAAATAAAACGTTTTTTTAAATGTTTTTTATAAATTTAAATTCAACATCACTTATTTAATAAATTAACAAAATGCTACTAAACTATCATACCATTAGTAATTATGAATGAGATTGATTGCGCAAAAGTTGGGGGCGCGCTCCTAGAGTTAGAATGCATTTTTCTCTGATTGTAGCAATCGCAAAGTTTCGACTGCATGGAATTTATTTCCACCATAACTAATTTTACTAGTAGGGAAATGCCGGTTAGCTAACATTCAACCGAGGGCAATTTCGTCAAGTCGTACAGATCGTTGGCAATACGTGGTAATATAACAGAACACATGGCTCTTTTGATTGATTAATAATTAAAAGGTGAGTCATGGGTATTTTAGGCAATTCGGAAATCCAAAACGTTATTACGATCGGCATTGTACTTTATAAATTGAAGTCCCCACCGGTTGCTTGCGGGCAACTCGTAGCGTGCAGCGTTTTCGTTTCTTTTCGTTTCGTTAAGCAACTGAAAAAACCCAGGGAACAGAGAGCTTTAGGGAGAGAGAGAGAACGACCAAGACATCTTGTGAGCTCAGCTAAGCAAGCGAGGTATGTTTCTCAGTCTTTATGAATATATATATATAGATATACACATAGGCTTGATGGGCTCTTTTACTTGGGATTTCCAAGTTTCAAACTCTTTCTGACCTTTTTATTTTTATTTTTTAATTTTTTTAATTTTTTTTGGAGTTTTGGTTTAACAATCCGTCGAATCGATGTAGAAGTGATCTTTAAAAAGCAAATTTGATTAATGGGTATCTGTGCAGACATCGTTTTATGGGTTGACAATGAATGGGTAAACCTTAGATTGTTGGAAAAATTTGTATGCAGTCATATTGTTTAGATTGTGTTGATTTTTGTTGCCTTTTTTTCCCCCTTTTCTATATTAGTTTGTAATTTGTAGGAATTGAATTGAAGTTTCTTCTTATGGTTATATTTTGTTGCCTTTTTTTCCCTTTTCTATATTAGCTTGTAATTTGTAGGAATTGATTGAAGTTTCTTCTTATGGCTATATATATATCTAGTGGGTTTAGGTTGCTCTGTACTTGGCAAAAAGTAAAGGGAGGGAACTTTCCTGGAAAGAATGGAATTTTCATATTTCAGTTATAACTTCTGAAGTTGTTATTGATTTGATTGAATTTCTGGGAAATTGTTTGGAATTAGTTTCTGACAGTTTGTGAATTTAGGAATTAAAAAAGTGTTGATAAATTTGCAAATAAAACATGTTCCACCGAAGAGCTTCCTCATCAATGAATATATATTTTATTGAATCCTGGCCTTATATAGAACAATGTCTAACTCTCTCAGTTGAACTCTCTTCTTTGTATTAGCATAAATTAGCTGTCGTTCTTACTTGGAAGTATAAATTTGATTCAATTGCTTGTTTTAATATTAATATCATATCTCACTTTTAATTATTTTTTCCTTTTCCTGTTTTCAGATTGCTGGCTCTGAATTTGTGAGAGGAAGTTGAACCCTTACTTCCTCTTCATTTCCTTGCTAGATTAAAATTCCATACATGGGTTCAGCGGAGGAATCGGCGCCTGAGAGAAATTTCAGTAGCAAGCCCCTCGGAATTCGATTCTTGGAGTACATAAAGAATACCACACTCTCCTTTAGAACCCATCAGGCCATTGTCCTGATTGTTAACATTTTTCGCATACGCAAGCTACCATGCTGCTAGAAAAACCACAAGCATTGTCAAAAGTACCCTTGATCCGGAATCATCAGAGGCGAGCTTGAAGTTTTTCCCATGGAGGAAAACATACTTCCATGGACCGGTTGAAAACAAAAGCTTTTCAAGGGTTTCTGGAAATGGTTGGGCACCATTTAATGGATCGGATGGCACATCCTTGCTTGGTGAAATCGACCTGGCTTTCCTTTCGGTATATGCTTTCGGAATGTACTTCTCTGGACACTTGGGTGATAGAGTGAACTTAAGAATCTTTCTAACAGTGGGGATGGTGGGAACTGGTTTGTTCACTTCTCTCTTTGGTGTTGGGTATTGGGCAAACATCCATAATTTTTACTACTTCTTAGTAGTACAAATGTTTGCCGGTTTGTTCCAATCAACTGGATGGCCTTCAGTAGTTGCAGTTGTTGGGAACTGGTTTGGGAAGAAAAAGAGAGGGTTGATCATGGGTATATGGAATGCGCACACATCTGTTGGGAACATTACGGGTTCTTTGGTTGCTTCAGCCCTACTGCAGTATGGATGGGGTTGGTCCTTTGTTGTTCCTGGTCTCATGATTGCTTTTGTTGGTTTGATGGTTTTCCTCTTATTGCCCGTTAGTCCTGAATCTGTTGGAGCCGATAAAGATGAAGATGAATTGCAGTCTCCCAAGAAAAGTGGGGGAGGAGTAACAGAACCTCTATTGAGATCAGAGACAGAGGTTAAGGTTAAGGAGAAAGCTGTGGGGTTCATAGAAGCATGGAAGATCCCTGGGGTTGCTCCTTTTGCTCTTTGCCTCTTCTTCTCTAAATTGGTTGCTTACACATTTCTCTATTGGCTTCCTTTCTACATTAGCCACACAGGTACCTTCTATGCTTTATATTGTTAATTCTTATTGTTATTAGGATATATTGAAGAACTTCCTTTGATGTGCTTATAAGATGGAGAAAAATGTGAATAATTAAAGACCTGAGTAGTGAGTACGCCATGAATTTATGCCTTTTGCAAAGAGTCTTTTGTTTTTCCTCTTTCCTTTTAAATTATGAGTCTTTCAAAAATTATGTTGAAGGATTGAAGTTTTATCCTCCAACCACACTTCAAATGGCAGAAGATTATTGGCCATGAAAGGATACATTTTTGTTTCATGAAATATTTTTATGGTCGTTTTTAAACAAATGATCATTCTCGAAAATATACCCGGGTTTTTCATCAAAGATGAATGTGTCTCTTCACCAACCAGGAGTCCTGCCATATCGTGGAATTGCAGAAGGTTCCTTCATTCCAGGGAGGAGCAATTTTTGCCTTTAATCAACTTATAATCCTGACTTCTGATCTTAATTATGTGCTCGAGTTTTTACATTGTGAAACTTTTTCTTCATTCCCTTTACGGGGTAACATCTAATCAATCAATTTTGTTAATTATCTTGCAGCTATAGATGGCAAGTATTTATCCAGTGCAACGGCTGGAAACTTATCTACATTGTTTGATGTCGGAGGGGTACTTGGAGGAATCCTAGCAGGCCACATTTCCGATCGCTTAGGTGCTAGAGCCATAACAGCAGCAAGTTTCATGTACTGCGCTATCCCTGCTCTTTTTTTCTACCGAAGCTATGGACACATATCCTTGGCTGTAAATATCGTTCTCATGTTCATCACTGGCATGTTTGTGAACGGCCCCTATGCTCTTATAACAACAGCTGTCTCGGCTGATTTGGGAACCCACAGTTCATTGAAAGGAAACTCAAGGGCACTGGCAACTGTGACGGCAATTATAGATGGAACAGGCTCTGTTGGGGCTGCTATTGGGCCATTAATAACAGGCTACATATCCGCGACGAGCTGGTCTGCTGTGTTTACAATGCTGATGGTAGCGGCTCTAGTGGCAGGGCTACTTTTGACTAGACTTGTTGTGGCCGAGGTGGCTGCAAAGATCGATGAATCAAGATCACGTGGAAGGACTGCGTCAACGTCTCCGACAGCAACCATTGAAGTGTGATATCTTTGAAGGAGGTACAAGAGGGGGTCCCTTATATTTGCTTGTGTGTGATACTAGTCTCAGAGTATGTGTGAGCTCTGGTTCTTTGCCTCCGGCTATTAGATGATGAGGATAAGATCCTCCTATAGTGTTCACAGATAGGAGAGGTTTTCATTTAGCTCCTATGTTAAAATATGGAGCAACAAGTTGTGGGGTTACTGGGTTTTTATCAAATCTTTTTTTTTTTGATAAGCTCTGTGTACATATTTTTCTTTTGTATTTTTATCAGATAGAGCATAAAATTAAGAACAATGGCTCTTTCGAAGATTCACCATTAATTTTTCAAGAAGGATGGCTCTTTCAAAGGATCACCATTATTTCTTTTCTTTGGTGTTTGATTAAATTGTTTGAAGATTGGTTAAGACTCTTAGCCAAGGGAGGATGTAACCAAAGATAACTCTGGCAGCATCATTTTAATGGTTAATGGCAGTCTTTCACGCATAGGTAGCATCATTTTCTCCGGTTTGAGCCCATTGTTTGCTAGTTTAACATAGTTTTTGATGTTTTTAGCTTGTATTTAAAGGAAAGGGGGGAAAAAAACAGGAAAAAGAAAAAACAGCAGTGGCTTTAGTATCATTTATAACAAAGGAGTGAAAATAGCTTCTACCCAATTAGCTTGTTAAAAAATATTTCCTATGAAACAAATTTTAGCTGCTTCCAGATATAGAAGTTTGATTGTTGATGATTTTGACTGTAAACACCCCCCCCCCCCCCCCCCCCCCCCCCCAAATCCCCCCAAAAAAAAAAAAAAAAATAAATAAATAAATTGAGTTTCATTAAAATTAATCTGAGCCGTATGCGGCTGCAAATTAAAAGTATAATGCACTTAGCTTGAAGGCATTGCAAACTTTTTTTTTTTTTTTTTCTTTCCCCTTTTAACCTTTTGGGGTCCTAATTTCTTCTGAGGAAGGTGAAGTGGTTGGACATAATGTTATTTCTTTGTGACAAATTAAACGCAGAAAGAAGGCATTTTGTGTGTTTGTGGGTATAATCTTGTGCCATAGTGGGGACTGGGGAGAAACTTTAACAAAAAAAATGAGAAAGGAAGTCCACATATAGGTGGTCCTGGATCGGATGACAAAAGACGTGGAATATAAAATTTGAGCCACTGCATTTAGTCTAACTCGTTGATCACACGCAACTCTGTTTGTCAAAAGGATCCCATAATTAATGGGTTTTGTTATAGGAAGACTACGGAGATCAAAACATGGTTACACTTACCATCAACTCTTCCTCACTGCCATCGGATTGGTATATCTGTTGATAGACGTGCTGATTCTTCTGAGAATTGAAATCATTTGCAACAAATTTTGAGGAAACTTCACCATGAGCCCAAGAATCTCAAAATAAGGGCCTTGCTAAAATCTCTCTCTATATACATATACATATACATATATATATATATACACACACACACATACACATTTGGGAGGTACCTATTTTTGATAAGCACATGGGATTGAAATTCTATTTCAATTTGGAATCCCAACTCACCCTTCAATTTATGCACCAGTTGGACACCACTTCAACTGGTACTGTGCGGATTTGGATTTGGTGCAATTTTGCACTTTAATTACACCGTGCAGTGGTCTTCAGATGAGCGACACGTTGTAAAGGGAAGATAGGAACGGCTGGGATTTGAGAGAGAAATTTGTTGCGTGAGCTGCTTATAGAACAAATTCCAACCGTTCCTATCTTCCTTTTGCAACGTGCCACTCATCCGACACCACTGTATGGTGCAATTAAAGTGCAAAACTGCAACAAATCCGAGTCCCTCTAGGAATGAGTCTACTTTTCGTGCTCTTTCTAAGAGTTTTTAAAATATCATGAGATGGACTAGTTTATGCCTAAAAAAGGAGAAGGTTTTGAGTTAAATTTCTGATTTTCTTTTAAATTTAGTTACCAATCAATTTTATCTTGAATGTGAAACGTCTAATGCACGTTGACGTGTGTTACTTGTGTTACATGTATTATAAGGATGAAGGTACGAGATGAAATTTGATAGTAAATGAAAAAAAGGTGAAGACATGTGATTGTATATGAAAGAATGCCCTTATTTTTATATCTCATCCTATTTTTGAGACGATCATGTCTCGAGAGAATGAACATACGTCATTTCTATGATAGGATATTTGTCCTTTAGGATACATGGAACATTTTCTTACAAAAAATATGTGAGGTGGAGTATTAATTTAAGATTTAAGAACAAATCTCAAAGTATCATCATTTAAACTGCTTAATAAACAAACCAGATACCAAGTGGATTGTTAGCCATAACCCAGATTAAGTGAATTATGAACCACTAGATTAAAAAATTGTTAACTTGATGCCAATTAGTGTTTAAACCACAAACCAGATACCAGGTGGTACGAAAACCACTAGCTTAGAAATTTGTGACCTATTAAAATATTCTCTCTCTCTTAGAAATTTGTGACCTATTAATCCTATTATTTTATATACCTTTATAATCCTAATCTACTTGTTAATAAAAAAAATTAATCTCTTTTCTTTTTTTTTTTGCTAGGTGAAAAAAATCCTTCACCACAACTTTATGAATTCTTTACTGCTTTTATACGTGGAACCCATCTTGGAATAGGCATGCTGTGGTTGGGAAAAGCCCACAAGGAAATCATTTGAACCACCATTTGAGAATTAGGAGTCATGGAAATCAAAGAGGAACACATAGGAATGAATGCAAAGGGACCGCCCTTCTAGGGTTGTACTAAAAAAACTATATGCAGCAACCAGTTTAGAATAAATTTGATTGAACCATTTGGTAGGTCAAATGGAGCAGCTGCAACTTGATATGCACCGACTGTTCTGAGATTGTGAACCTACCTAGTACCTACCATTGTGCTTATGGTGTCATCAGAGAGAAGCAAGACTACCCACAAAGCAGCTTACTTGGGCTGTGGGTTGGGTTGGGTTGGGTCGAAGGCTGACCAATTTGAAGCCCAATTGAAGGCATTGAACATGGGACCCGGCTATTGCCCCCCATTTTGATCACCCCTCCCCACATGTTTTAGGGTTTTTAAGGTTTTATGCAAAACATGAAAGCTTTTTAAGAAAATTAGCTGCATTGTTCACTAGAAAACATCGTTTTGAACAATTTTGTAAAAGAAATTTTTTTCAAAATCTAACGTTTAAGTAGACTTTTTAGCTATTTATAATATCTATTTCATTTTTTTCCAAAAAGCCTATATAAACCATAGATTTTGAAAAAAATTCTTATACAAAGTTATTCAAAATGATGTTTTCTAGAGGATAGTTTGGCCGGTTTCGTAAAAACCTTTTATATTTTGTATAAAATTTTAAAACCCAAACCAAGGGATGATCAAAATGGGGGGCAATAGCCGGGCCCTTGAACATGTAGCTTGTAGCCCAACCCAATCTGACATTGGGTCAGGCTAGTCTAGGTCTTTAAGTTGGGTTGCCAGGGTTGAGTATTTTAACTTCTAAGTTTTAACAATGTGGCAGTTGATACTTGATAATACACGGCATAGAAGATAGATATAGATGGGTTTTTTGTTTTTTGATCAATTGTTTAATTGTTAGATAATTGAAACCCTATTAGAGCTGCGCTTTCATGTCTCAATTTTTTTGTATTTGTAGCATTCCACCCTTTCTTAGGCACAGGGTTGGTTGGGTTGGGTGAAACCTCAATGGAAGCCCTAATCCACTCGGCCGAAATTGGCAAAATAAAGTCCTATATTTCTCTGATGAAGCTAAAAAGATTCTATGGCAAAGCAAATACCATATCCTTACTAATTCCATAAATAAATTCCAATACGGACTCTTGTGTAGTTATTTAAAATTTGGAATCAAAGGTGACAGTGGTAGCCCATTCATTTTGTAAAAGGATTTCATATGCCCATCAATGAAATGTCCCATTGGTGTGGACCAAAAAAAAAAGAAAATGTTCCATTAAGACAAATACGTGGAAAATACTATTGATTCCAAAATAAAAATAAAAACTTTCCTCTTCCCCTTTTTTTTTTTTTTTTTTGTTTTTTTAATTTTTTTTTAGCATTCCCCCCTAAAAAGAGCATTTATTGATGTGGACGTTGCCATGTCATCAGGGAAATAATTGAAATTTAGGAGAAAATTAAAGATGGATGGCATTGTTCTAAAGTCTAAAGACAAAAGCGGGGCACTTACGAGTTTTTCTTTTTCTAACAAAATTTCAAAGATATTAGCACTATATATCTATATATCTATATGGACAATACTTGCCTCCACCCCAAGGTGGAGGAGCTCCTCCCACCCAGTGATGTGGCATGTCTTTTTAATCAACATGTGTCTAATAACACATGATATTCACGTGATTTTTTTAAAGCTTTGTTTGGATTAGTGAAAGAGAAAGAACCGACGTACTGGAGAACCGTTCTCTTTTGCCCCAACCTATTCTGGATTGCATCCCATTTCCAGCAAACCACAACTCTCCCCGGTCAATGACCCGATGCCGGCAACCAGTATTGAAGGTTGTAGACTTGACCCCACGCCAGCAACCATTATTGAAGTATGAAGAAACGCTGACATCTCTGCTTCGGCTCATAAAAAGTATGACTACTGTGTATATGACTCAGCCATAGAGACCGACTGGCGTTAATGCCTTCTTGTTCCTCATGTACTCTATATCAGTTATTTCTTCAAACAGGTTATGTGCATACTTAGATTATCTAAGAAGCTCATACGAATGTGACTCTTCAACTCCCATTACACTAGAAAATAGAAACCCAAGCAAACAAATGACAAGTTACCTGTATTTAATGTGACGTTCTTTTCAAAAGCATACTTAGATTAATTTGGTGATTTTGAAGTTCGTTAGTTTTGGTTTTCAGAAAATTTAAGAAATTTTCTTTAAGGATTTAAGGATTTAAGAAACACTGAAGGTTCAAGGATTTGGGAAAATTTATTTAGAGAAGTTTTTAGTAATTTATTCAAACACTTCATGAGCAATTTTCAACTTCCATTACATTGGGGAATGAAAACCCAAAGACAACACAGTCAAGTCAGTCGGGTGATCCATCAAAACCATGGCCTTTATTATCACCAAGTCAAATCGGTTATCCATCAAAACCATAGCCTCTATTATTATTACTTATATATAGAGGAGCACTAATTCTTGGAAAAATTTAATGAATTTTTTTTTTTTTGGTTGATACATAGGAAGTGAGAGTGAAAATGTACTTCAAAGATGGAAACCCTGGTTAGATCTGAACGAGGCAACAGAAATTTAAAGTCCTTGTGACAAAAAATTTCCAAGGAACCAAAGAGATGAGAGAGCCGAACTCAAACGAGAGAGACCAAAACAAGAAAGACAAACTCAAATGGTGGCTGTCGATTGTTGTTTGCCCGCGTTGGGTCCGACCGGAAAGAAAGGGGCTCGTCGGAGGTGGAGGGGAATAGGAGACGAGCTGTGTTAGGGCTTAAAAACAACGGTTCAAGTTTGTCCAAGGTTTTTCCCCCTTTCACGAATCAGAATAAGAGTATACGACTATTAAATGTCACGTGAGAAGCATATGTTTTGTACACATGTTGATTTAACAATGCGCCACGTCATTGGATGGGAGGAGCTCTTCCACCTTGGGGTGGAGGCAAGTATTGTCCTCTATATATATATATATATATATTTTTTTTTTTTAATTATTGAAAATTAAAATATTGAAGAGGTCCTAGTTAAAGTTTCATGATGTCACTGGCAGTAAGGTTAGGCCGGACCATCCGAAATAATCATAAAAATTAGATACCCTTAAACAATCATAGCTCCAGAGACTTGAAAAAATAATCACTCACTTGTATTGATCTATATTAATAAATCCATTACGATGTTAGGCTAGCTTCTGAGTTTGGGTTTCCCTCTCAGATTCCCAGTGCACAATCAAACAAATAAAGCAATTACAACAAGAACTGAACCAGAATAAGCCGAACATTAGGCTACATAGTGCAATGCATGACTTCTGGAAATCTAAATTCAGGATAAACAAAGCCTGTTCCACTGATCAGTGTTTCCACCACATGCTTGTTCGCCTCCTGCGTCAGATGGAATCCATCCCAATGCATGTACGTTGTAGGATCTGAGCAAACGGTCACATCTTGATTGCCACACATCTTTCCCTGATCAAAATTGTACGGACCACCCCCACTTCCACAACAAGCCTTCATCAGTGACTGCTTTTTGAATCCTCTGATAGCATGGTTGCGGAGTAAATTAAACTAAGAAGGCGTAGAAGTAGTCGGCGTAAACAATGTGAACGTCGGGATATTCCAGCGTGAGCTCCATGAGTTCTTGCCTAAGATGATCGTTGTGAAGCCTTGTGAAGATGTTGAGTCCTCTGAGGCAGTTGTTGTCGTCGTATTGCATTGGATCATCTTTGTGAAACATTGTCAGGTAGCCGGGGAGACAGCCCATCGGTAGGCTTCCGGGTACTAACAGATTGGTTGCTCCGGCATCTATCAGCTTCTGAAAAGATGAAATGAAAAAGGAAAAATTAATCATTAATCTTCATTATTATTTTCAAGTCAGAATATTGCTAGCAAAAATTGAACAAAAAGATATGTGGACAAAGAAATTACTTAAATTGGGTGGAGTATGAATGGTTCTGCCTTAACACTATCTAAAAAGCGCTGGGTAGTCAATCCACATAGGCTATAAGGATTTAGGGTTTAGGAATTTAGGATTTAACGTTTCGGTTAGGATTTGGGGTTTAGGGTTTATGGTTTATGGAGGTTTAGATCATAAATTAAGAATATTAATCAACAGAAATAGAAAATAAATATAATAAGAGGAAATCTATTTATGATAAAGAGAACAATATATATGTGTGTGTGTGTGTATATATATATATATATATATGTAAGTTTAAAGGTAAAACTTTACCTTTATGGTATTCCTGATAGTCCGAGTGACCTGTGGCACATATATGGATACCTCCTTTATAGATTTGCCTTGCAAGAATGAATACTTGTAATCATTATTAGCAACCTGATCCACGAAGAAAAGAGCCCTTCCAAGCTTCTTCATGCACCCTACAACAAGAGTAAAATGGGAAAAAAAATATTAAGTACTGTAAAATAAACCAATTTGGGAACAAAAAAGTTGACAAATATACGAAATTATGATAGGCTTGCTCAAATATATATACATACTTTGATGAAAGGAGCTGGTGGAGTTGAGAAAGGCGGCGAAAGAAAGAAACTGTGCTTCCAAGGAATGGTTTGCAGATTGCAGCTGAATGCCTTTCGTGACAAAGAAAGTGGTATTCATGGCATTGGCTCCTTTAGCAGCAAAGCTTGCACCGTAGTCGAACTTGGAATCCTTCTTCATGTATGGATTAGGGGAAGGGAGATGGAAAGCCGAAGCTGCAGAATGCATGACATAGTTAAATAACTTGAATTACCCCTATTTTATTGAACAAGAACGTACAATTTCTCACCCTAGCAACCATATATGCAAATTAATTAAGTACCAAAATATAGAGCAAGGTTTAAACCCAAATTCTTCACGGTATCCTGGATTAGGGGAAATTCTTTGGTATCCTTGGGATATTATCATCGGTTACGACATGCAGTACGGTACCCCAAATTTTTCATGGGTAGAATAGAATTTCCCAAGATTCTTACAGTAATTAATTAAATAAAATATAAAAAATAAGCATATTCCATTAATTGTAAACCCGTGAAACTATTCAATGAGGCTGCATTGTGCATGGTTTGTGTCCAATGAACAATGTAGACCTCGTATCCCATACAATGATCAAAACCCAAATGCATTACCCTAGACCTTTTGGTTGTAATACATAATCAGCTTCTATTGCCAACGGGGGTTGGTTTAGTTGGTAAGGATTGAATTTTTCATTTGTAAGATTTAGGTTTGACTCCCACTGCCAACAGTTCTCTTTGGTGAACAATTTTCAAGTCTAATGTAGTCCTCGCTGAAGCCTGTGATTTGCCTTTGATCCTGGACTGGAGTAACCTCCACTCACCTAAACTTTTGTTTACCCAAAAAACTAATAATAATAAAAAAAATAAAAAATCAACTCCTATTTAAAGTGAAGCCTTTGGCCCGTATAACCTCCTAACGCTATTTAAAGTGAAGCCTTTGGCCCATATAACCTCCTAACAAAGGAAAGAGACCTTAAGCTCAAATTTAAAAATATAATAGCCAACTTATATGCAACAAGTAAAATATTAATGTCATGTAAATATTATGCTATTCATAAAGAACCTTTTTTTTTTTTTTTTAATCTTTAAGGTTCATATACCAAGCAGCAAGATGTGAAGGGCCCAATAAAAGTTTCAAGAAGGGCAATAAGGGCAGAACAGAAGAAAAGCTGGTTGAGGAATCAATCATAGTTTGACACGCCAAGGATATGAAAAACAATAGTTGTAGTGTACCCAAAAAACAAAAAAAAAAAAAAAAAAAAGAAAAGAAAAAAAAAATGGTAGAGGTGTCTTATGTGTCCTTCTCTAATTCTCCTCTTTTTTTTTTTCTTTTTATATATATATATATAAATTTAATTTAATTTAATTTTTTTAAATTTAATTTTTTTGGTAACCGAGATATGGCTTTCCAAATGGGTTGTTTAAACCGAAACATGAACATAGCCCATTTAACAGAGGTCAGTGCAAAACTAATCTGCCAACCCTTTCAGACCTTATACTGTAGGGCAAGGTGTAGTGTTCTTGGGTTAAAATTTAAATTACAATTTCTTTATTTATTTTTAGTTTTACAATAGATAGAACCTACTTTTACAGTTTTACTCCTAATCCCTATTATCAACAAATGGGTATCACTTCTTCTTTATAAGCTTGAACCTAATATCGCTCACACAACAAATAAGAAAAATGTCATCATACCACAAAAATTTTATTACAAATAACTCTCCCTAAAATACAATTTCAAGTAAACAATTAAGTCCTAATAGAGAACGGCTTCTCTCGAGTCTCTCTCTAAATTTTGAAACAGAAAAACAGTGGCATTGGCCCGTTTGCTTTCCTCTTGACTTCATTCCAGATTACGAGAAAATAACATCAATGGTTATAGACTTATAACTTCATTTCTTAGTGGCTGCACTCAAGTTCTTTCAGGGCTTCAGCTCATCATCACACACAAAGATGATGTGTCGAAGTCAGATGGCTAGGAGACGAGGAGTTTACGTTCGTCCATAAGTTGGAACGGATGATGAAAGATGTGGAAGATAAATTGCAAATTGAAAGGTTATAGCCCCATAATTTATTCTCCTCAAATTCAGCCAATTTTGGATACAGTAAGAGCCTACTTGGATGTTCCCATGAAAATTGAGTAGGTACTTTGTGCTGTGCATATAATTTTGCGGATAAATCAATCATCTTAAAAGGAAAAACTCAAGATTGGCAGCCATCAGTGTAAATTACAGTACAAAATCTGAAACAGGCATTTCATAAATTCCTAAATAGATACTATTTTAAATCATCTTCTATCGCCCCATCCAAGACGGTAGATTTGTGCTGATGCAATATAAAATATGAACCATTTCCACGGGACAACCTTAACAGGCCCTTCAGTAACCAAATTTTATCTTGTCAAACTGGCATCAAGAGACAACCTGAATACATCACAGTGGTTATGTGTACCAAAAAATTAGCTAGAAGGACCAGAGATGGTGGGTCTAATCATGTATGATTGGAGTGAGTTAAATCAAGTTCGCCAGAAGTCATATTTGATTGACTTTTGCTGCTTCTCAATTATCAACTTTATTCATAAGATTAAACTCGATCGGAGATAATTAAAAAAAAATAATAATAAAAATAAACATCTTAAATAGTATTGATGCCCATATCATATAGATACAAAATTAAGGTCATAATCTGTCTGCTGCTACAATGAAAAGTTCCAAACCATCAGCCTCACATGAAAAAGGAGCAAGTTCACAGTATGTCAATAAATTACTTGATTAATCTTACAGGCTATTTATCAATTCGAGATTCATTCCTTTTCAATCAATAGAAGATTATTATTATTATTATTTTTTTTTTTGCTATTATAGATAATTAGTTAAACCACTAGTATTTTTAAAATGCAACGGTCTATCTATTAACTTATGATGACTATAAGATGGTGGCTTTGATCTCTCTCCCTCCTCTCTAGAGACATCTCAGAGAGTAAACAGTACCAAATAGTTGGAAGTAGGTGTTGGAAGAAATAGGGGAGAATGCCACACACAAACCCACACATACATTGGGTGTAAAATATTACAAGACCCTAACCATCAAAGACAAGCACTTACTACACAATTTATCAAAGGTACACCAAGCTCAATCAGTCATCACGGTCACTAACTACTAAGCAGGGCTACTAAAGCAGGGATGTCCCATCTCAGTAACATAATTTTTGGACAGAGAATAAAAACAGTAGGCATAGCCTATTAATGAAAAAGATGATAGCACAAGATTTAACAGAAAATACGACTTTAGATTAATTAAGTTGAATGACAAAAAAGACTCATGTAGCTAACCCATCGCGGATTAAGCTATGTTGAGTTGAGTCAAGTAGTATCTAATACAAACAAAATGTCTATAAAAGTGCATCATAAGCCAATACAAGTTGCAATGAGTATAGAGTTCCTGCATTTTATAAAAATCTGAGGAAGAGAACCCCACAAATGACTTAATAGGCTTGAACTAAGAAGAAACTGGAAAACAATTCAACAATCATCTTATTCCAGTGGCACTTCAAAACGCTCAAAACAAAATCATTGCCTTCTTTCCAAGCACCCAAACTTTGTGAAAATTGCTACGCTCCACTGCTTATCACCGTTAAATATCCATGCTTTAGTTTGCCGAAAGCAAAGCAAAACCAATACATTAGATGAAAAGGCTATCAAAACTTCCAAATTCCTTTCGCAAATGATACATTAACTAAAATTCACAGGCTTCCTAGCTATAAGGTTGGCAACCATGAGAACTGTCAACTTGTCAAGATGAAGACAGCAACCTAGATGGAGAGATGATACTCATCAGAAGGAAAGGAGCCTTCTTTTTCTTTTTTTGATCGGCAAGAAAGTAGCACTCTCTCATTACAGCTAATGGCCAATATGGGGGATGCACTTCAGGGACTCAGATGCTTTAGGGATGTGCTATCGTAGCTGTCATACTGGGTGTCTATGGAGAAGCATAACAAAGACTTTTTTATGGCATTTACTGTTTCAAGGGCAAATCTAGGATCGTCGACCATTATTCAAAATGGAAAGACGAAAAATAAAGCCTCAACAGTACAATTCTAAACCATCGTGTTGGTTTTAACGGTAACACTTCTATCCAAAGTATTTTAGGATTGATCTAGGAACACACTATTCTGTGAATGAAAAATATTCCATTACACATAGATCGATCTCAACCTTTAGCCATTCAGCAACGAGATCATGCTCCCCTCAAAATTTGCTGGAAAATCTTGAAATGCTTGCTCCTCACAAGAAGCACAAAGATTATGGAAATACTCTTATAGAGGCTACATATAAGCATCATAACCTCATAGCTGCCTAAGGTGGGGAAAAAATGTAAATAGATGCCATAATCATCTATAGAAGTATGTTTCTCTCCTTTCCTAATCTTCAAAAGCTCTTTCCAAGGAAGGCCTTACTCATCACTAACAAGAGCCACACTCCTCAACTCTTCATTCAAGAGGATCATTTCTCTGCAATATTTCCAACAACTAAGCCAAACAAGCCAGTATTGTGAACAAAAATATGAAGTGGGAGTAGGGACTTGCTAAAGAGCAGTTAATTAATATCCTATCATAAAAAGCAAAGAAAAGAGCAGTTAATTAATAATAGCACATTTGCCTCCTTGGAGAAGCAGCCTCTATCCCATATAGCTTACCTCCACTAGCACCTCCAGTAGGTTCAAAGTAAATGCATATAAAGCACTTCCAATGAGATCAAGGCAGATGACTGGAAAGCCATGAGAAGTTGATACCAGAAAGTAAAACCAAATAAAGCTTCAAAGAGCCTTAAAGTGCAAAGGATCCTCAACTAGCCATAAGAAGTGCCAGGAAGTCATTTGAAGTATATATATCTGTGTGGTAGACAGAAGAGCAACAAAAGTAACCACATAACCCTCTTCCAAGCTCCCTTCTTCCACGCAAACAATACAACATTAAAGAACTTTTCTGACTATAATCAACAATAAAGGATAAAGTGGATGCCCTTACCTAATCCCTATGAGCTTTAAAGAAAGCTTTTAGTCATCCTATTCACTTACACGTGGAGTGAAGCAAAGAAACGCGCCAACAAATCCACTGCCTCCACTCAAACATATGATCCATGAGGCAAACCAAAGATATCAGGAAACCAAAACTAAAGTGAAAGAAGGCCATCCCCAATTTGATAATTGATATCATTCCTAGAATACCTCAAATTTTCACAGCTAATCACATCTTAAAAGATATCTTTCTTTAAAAAAACCCTCTAGAGTCTTGAACAAAACTAGCTGAGCAACCTCTCAAAAACTATAACACAAGCAGCACATTTCCACTGCAATCTGGTCTAATGTAACCACTAAAACCAAGTCATGAACATTAATGGGTGTGATCATACACCTAATCCAAATAAGACAAGCCAATCAGATCCAAAAATCCTATGTGGACATAGGTCTTATCCAATTCAATATTAATAAGTAGTGTGGAGCCTAACTATACTGTACATCCTGCCATGAACACCACAGATCCAACTATTAAACCACAATTGTCTATACCTAGGCACCAAGCTACATTGTCTTATCAGAAAAATATTTACAACTCAACAAAGGCCTATGATAGTATACCATATGCTCACACAAACATTGGCACCCACACAATCGTCATTTATATAAAACAATACTGGCCTCACAAAGTAACAATATGCATAATGAAAACATAAAAGACGGATCCCAACAACCCACAAATTAAATGAAATTCAAAAGCAAATACCAAAAAAAGAAAACAACAAACAAACCCAAACCAAAGCCATATTTAAAAGTTGCTTAAATCAGGGCCTTTCAAGAAAGCAGATACCACTTTTGGCAGCATACTAGACACAAGATAACACTATTTCCTAGTGAACTTGGAAATTCTCAGATACTTAATATGGTGTTCAGTGAAACACAGGTCGTGAATGTCTCGCCTTAAAAAATATAATGACAACAGAAAATGAATATATACAAGAGGCAATTGCAGAAATTTATGATAAATTGATGATGGCAGATCAAAATATCAAATAATGACATGGGTAAACTTATTCTTGAAAATTAAGGGTGATGATGGGCATTAGTAAAGATCATAACATAATGGCCTTCTTGTTTCAATTTTCTTTCCCTTCTTCTTTTTTTTTTTTTTTTTTTGGGGGGGGGGGGGGGGGTTGAGGGGGTGAGGGGGTTGGTTATTGACAAGGACTATTGAGACCACAGGCAACAATACATATTGGAACAAGGGGTTGAAGTGGTAACATTACAGCTAGAATTGCAGGTAATAATAAAAGGTTAATGATTGATTTGGCCACAAAAGTGCGAAACTAACCATGTTCCATTACCCAACTGTTTGGCTGTTGAGAAAACTGAGGAAATATTAATGACATCAAAATTTGGAATCTTTATTTTTCAACCCCCCCGCAAGGAAGGTATTTAAACCTTCAGCTCGCCCAACTGATCCTGAACACATGTAAGGCCACAGCACTCCGCATCGGTTAATGCACACGGTAAACCCAGCTGGTGACTGGCACCGATGAGAGACTTAAAATTGAACAGTTACATTTCTTGAGGCATAAGTTCTAGGAACCGCCCACCACTACGGGTTATTTTCTATATTGTTCAGTTTCTCAGGAATTGGGGGAAATTAAAAAATAAAATAAAATAAAAAAACCACCTCCACTAAGCCATATAGTTCTATTTAGTCAAAAAAATTCACTCATTTCCTGCATTTTCTCGGCACCCAAACATACATTGGTACATATATAGATAGAGAGAAAGGGAGGGAGATCACCGTCGACAAAGTAAATGTGAATTCCATTAAAAGCGAACCGTCACGAATCATCACTAATCTAACATTTTTTTTCCCTTTCTCCAGTACAAATTCCTCAATCGTATATAATCGAACAAAAAATTAGGGGAAAAAATAATAAATTGAAGAAACCTGGAATAAAACGACGTCGGCGATCAACTAATTGTCATCGTCCCTCTTCTTGGGCTTGCGATACCTCTCCTCGATCTGCTTGGCCTTGAAAAGCGCAGTGTTGGCAAGCTTCTTCAAGTTCGGAACGTCGTAGTTTTGAGATATGTATATCCCACAGCACGTCCCTGCTATGAACGAGAAACTGCTCCTTATTATCCCCATCACCACTGCTCAACTCTCTCTCTCTCTCTCTCTCTCTCTGTCTCAAGTTTATATCTGTATAAAGGTTGAGATTCGAATATATGATTATCCCCTTTCAGATTTCTAGGGTTTGATTGGGAAGAGATTGGGGTTCAAGACGACTCTGGAACGTTGACATAGTGCCTGTGATGTGACTTGAATGAGTTCCTAGTTTTTCCCTTTTTAAGTTCATATTTTTTTTTTTATCCAAAAAAAAAAAAAATTCATATTTTTTCTCAAAAAGGAGAAAAAATACGTGTAAATGGCAATGTTTGGAGCAACCAGTCCACATTGATCTTGTACGGTTTCAATTGGCAGATGTAGTTTGCTGCGGCAAATGTTTTCTACGATTTACCTACGTGTAAAGCACGCGCTTTATATGCGTGTGCGCGCGTGTAAATATATGTAGTACACTCCGTCTACATATATATATATATATATATATAATATATATATTTTCAGGTTCTTCCTCTCGCTTTCCCGCAAAAATGACCTAATCTCTCTCTCTCTCTCTTGAGAAAATCTCTCTCTCTGAAAATTCAATGCAACTGAAGATTGCGGGAACCTCCACCGACGCCATTACACTTTCGTTTATAGATCGAATCAGGTTCTAAATCTCTCAAATCAATTCTCAACTTTTATTCCATTTTTCCCATATACAAAGCGATTGGTAGATTCGTGCACAGATTTTTGTTTTGTATTGTTTTTGTTTTTGTTTTTAGATTCAATTCAGTTCATCACATTTCTTTACACATCGCTATCTCTCGTTATTTTTTCTTGAATCTAAATTCTAGATTTTTTTTTCTTATGGGGTGGGGTGTGGGGTTGGTTTTCTCATGTGTCTCTTGGTCTTAGCTATATAATTAGGATATATATTTATATTTATATATTAAAAAAATTTATTTGATTGAAGCAAATTTTGCTGTGATGTTTCTGAAACTTGATCCATTTAAGAAGTTTATTCATCAGTTTTTGTTACTGTGTTGGAAAAATATGGTTCCATTGTTTCTAGAAGTTTTTAATTCTATGGTACTATTGGGAAATATTTTAGCCCTTTTTCATAGGTATTAGACTATCATCTGGGGTTTAGGAAAATTAGCAAAACAGAAAGTGGGTGCTATGTACCTTAAATATGAAGTTGGCTACAGATCACTTTAAGCAATGCTTTGAAAGAGAAACTAACTGGGTTGCTCTTTTTAGGAGATTCATGTCTCTGCTGATGATTTTAGTGTACTAGAGATCAGGGAAGTAATTAGCATTGTAATAGCTTTCCTTATTGCTCAAGATTGATGCTTAGAACTTGGCCAAATAATTGGTCAAATGTTGGAGAGGGAGTGCAAGTAACATATTTGATGAACGCTAGGGTGGTTCACGTCTATGACCAAAGTGATTTTAAAAAATTCGAGAAATGCTCATAAAATTAGGTGCGTTCTTAAGTTGTGAGAGTGGTTGTGCCGAATAGAGGTTGGTCAATGATGGTCTGCGGTGATAAACCCTAGTGGAAAATAAGGATTGATTGAAGAGGTAATTATTAACTGGAATCAGAATTTTTTTTGCAAAGGGCGATTAAACCTCCGCACAAGCAAGGGGCCATAAACTTGGAGACTGGGATTTGCACCTGACGTGCATGGCATGATAATTTAGTTAATGTCTTTTATTTTAAAGATTATAATTTCAAGTAATATTTCTAATACTATCGAACTGGTTTTTTGGTTATTTTGATCATAATAGATGATCTATATCTATTACATTACATTAAACATGTCACTAAGAAATTTTAGAATCCATCTTACTTTACGCAGGTTCTAAGCATATTTATTACTTATACCGTTATACGACACAAACATGCATTCAAAACATTTAGGCAATATAATACATTTTTTTTATTATAAGGATTTAGGCAATGTAATACATAAGTAGAAGAACTACCTTATAAGGATTCCTAACATCAAGCTTAAACCCTCCCTTAGAACCATAGGTTTCCCTACAAAAATGCTGAGCTTAATGATTACCTATCGATCAGACTTTATAGTAAGCCTAAAACTGGCCTTATTACGCAGAAAAATTGAAACCAAGTCATTTGTTTCCTTCATTTTTTTTTTTTAGTCTATGGATTGTGATGATCATTCTTCAGCAACATTGTATGTCTAGAAGTAAATTCTGACCACTCGTCTTAGAGCCTTAGTTAAGTGAGAGTCACCAAGTAGTTCCTTTGTGTTGCTTTTTGGAGGAAATTAGGACTTGAGCCAACATGCCTGGAAGCTCTAATATCTATCACCACCCTTTGTAACCACTGTAAGTTCACCTCTGCTATCAGAGCCACAAATATTATGTTGTCACATTAGCTTGTGCTTCAGCTTTCTGTTTCTGTTAATGGTACTCTCAAGTAGTATGCCAAATTTTGCCACACACCCACCTCAACTCAACTAAGCCAAATAACGCCGTTCTATTCTAACAGGGTCATATTGTTTATTAAATATTTAGCATACATGTCCTTTCTCACCACTTCCAACCATGTTAGTTTGTTATTCCTCTTGTAATTTTAAGGCCTTCAACTTGAATCTAGTCACTTTATGTGCATGTGCATTCCTAATTCTTCGTTGCACATAATCAAGCCACCTTAGAAGATTTTCCCTCTTCTCCTCAATTGGTACCACTCCTACTTTCCCACGGATGCATTCATTTCTTATTTTATCTTTTTGTGTACTAACACTTATCCATTTTAACATCCTCATTTTTGCTACATTTATTTTATACTATTATTATGCATTTCCCCTAGAAGTTAATCTTATGAACAATGAATGGCAGTTCATGGATCATCAACCATTTGGAATCATAACATATCCTCTGGACTAGCCTCTTTTGTCTGATACCCTCTACCCTTTAGTAGATTTACAGGGATTATAGAAATCATAAGTGAAGGTATTTATAGTTCTTGCACATGTAGTTATATTCCTTTTATTTGGAACAAACATAAGTATGTCTAGTTTGATGTGTCATTCCATAGGGGCGAATCCTCTTTTCGCTTAAAGTGCACCTCATTGTGGTTGTCAACATGAATCCTTCTTTGCCATTCAGCTCTATATAGTGCTATTTCTATTTGAAATCATGTGCCATCATACATCCTTTCTTTGTCATTTAGCTCTATCTAGTCTAGCATTTATAAATTGAATCAAATTACTCTTTCTAGATTATTTCATTTTCTGAGTACATGATCAAGTGATTTAGATGACTTTCCCTTAACCTTTCCTTAGTTTTTAGTTTTTACCATTAATAGCTTCTCACGAATGCTTTCAGGCTTTATTATTATTTTCCAGTACTGCCAAGCTTCGTCTCAGCATCCTCATTTCAGCCACATTCTTTTTGTACATGTTGTTTCTTGAATCTTGACCTTCCAACATTTTGTGTCATAAAGCGTGGGTGGTTTTGTAGACCTCTCTTAAAATTTCCCAATGTCTTGATTGGTAATCTACAGTCACACAATACTTCAAAATCCGTCATCCTTTCCATCCCCCTGATTCTAATTCAGTAATTCCATTGGTCATGTCCTCTCTAATCTCACATTCCTTATGAACAATTGATTCAAGATAAGGAAAACAGTCGCTTTTGGGTGTCTTGTGACATTTCATTTTCACAATTTTCCCCATTTCTACTTTTAAGTTTAGTAAATCACTTTTCGTATTGATCAAACAATATAACTTCTTGGACATCCTTCTTGAGTTTTCCTGGTGAATTTATCCATGACTAGGGCAAAAGATCAAGAGATCTGGGTTCTATAAAGTCACATGTTGTGTTAAAATTGTTTTTCAGGAATAACAACAAAATAACAATTTGATACTGTGTAACTCAAGTAGAAAAAATTTTGAAGATCACTTGAAGTGGTTTGGGATGAAACTTGAACCAGGTTGCTTTCAAGCGATTTGTGCCTTTGAGATGGAATGCTTAAACTTTACTGAATTGAACCTATCCTCTGCACAGAAAATCTAAAAGGAATTAGTTACAAGAAAATAGTTGAATGAGAGGGTGGATGTCTTAGTTCTCCTTTGTTTCCCATTTTTTCATTGATAAATTTTTTCTTGTGGTTGTTGATCAAAAAAAAAAAAAAAAAGGAAAAAAAAGAAGAAAGAATTAAAAATGAAGTTGAAGGAGAGGGTGCATATAGTTGCAGATGTGCAAGAGAGTACTTTACTTTAGTTATAAGTTTATAACAGTTAAAGCGACTGTTTAATTTAACTAATGTCCATAAAATGCATATGCCCTCATGCTTTAGAGGATGGCCTTATATGGATGGGTGCAGTTGAATGGTTTGGATATCTACTGCAGTGATGAAGCCAAGATTATGATAGAGATTATAGATTATACCAGAAAAAAAAAAAATCAATATTAGAATTTAGCAAAAAGAAAGCTAAACATTCAAACATCCCTTTGGGACCAGGATTTATAAAAAAAAATCTTGTGAGTGCGTGAATCGTGATGACCATTTGTATTGCACATTATTAACTGGTTTATGGATCAGCTCATCAAATTCTTATTGGGGCTTGGCCTTCTAAGCTTTCATGTGTATGGATTTCTCTTTCTCTTTCTGGCTTCCTATTCCCACTATAAATGAATTGATCACCAACTTTGCTTCCTAAGAAATGCAGGACAAAGGTTCTTCACTCCTTTTTATCGCATGAAAACCAAGAGTCAGAAGATAAAAAACAGAGAATGACATGATGCAAAAAGTATTATGTTTTAAAAATACTTTTTTCATATTGGCCCTTCATCAGTTTTTATTTTTATTTATCTTATTTTATTTTATTTATTTAAATTTTATGTTTTGGTTTAAAATTGCTTCCATGTTTTTAGGAATTTTTAAATTTCAGTTGTACTATTTGGAGACCTCTTATTTCCTTCTATGTTTATTTAAATTGTCATCTATGTAGTTGTGGTAAATTGGTTATTTCTCATGCAGGTTTTCTTGATTTCAGATTGGGAATCACCATGGTAATTTAGTGTGTTGATTTTGGAGGGTGTACAAGCTAATTTACATATCTGCACCTCTCCTGCTTGCATTGATACAACCCTCTGATTAGCTTTATGGGCACAGAGTCATGCTAATTTGTTTGTGATGAAAATCTGGGAATCCAGTTCTAGTAAAGAGGTTGAATCCATTACCAATGGGTGTGAGCTACTTATCAATCTCGGCAGTTTGTACAGTGTTAAGCTTTGTCGGTCTCCAAAGTTGGACGGTTTTATCGCTGGAGAAACTGAAATCAGATGGATTAGTTGGTGAGAATTTTATTCACTCAGGAGATGCCGGCCAAGCTCTAGAGCCGCTTTTGGGTTCTTCTGCCACCATTGCGTTGGCAGCAAATTTTGTGTTCAATGTATTTATTCTACTCATTTTGTGTCTTAAGGTAAATATTCTCTTTTGGCAGAGACTTTTAAGTATTTATATTCATTTTTGACCACTGTTGATACATGAATTCTGTGTAGCATATATACCTGTTAAGCAGTGTGTCCAAACTTCAAAGGTTCTTATTTCAATGATTTTATTCTGTAACAAAATTTTAAAGTGTGATAATCACCTGTTTCAGATATTCTTTGCTTGAATTAGTTTTAAGTAGAAAGTACTAAATTATTTTGTCATTGTTTAGTTTTCTCTATCAGCCTTGGCTTTAAACTGTATACGTTCTAGTCTCTGTTACACGAACTTGGCAAGTGACCCCAACGTACATACCCGTGTGGACCTGACACGACATGGGTACAGGTATGGGATCCTACGTAGTTGCAATATGGACATGGCTGGGAGTGAGTGCATATCTTATTGTTGGAGTGGTGATACTTCCAGAGAGGTGCTGGACTTGCTGCTGGAGGAGGGGGTTGACGGAGTGCACCGTGGGGGAGGTTGGCGGAGTGTGCGGTGGAGGGGGTTCATGGAGTGCATCATCATAGTGAAGTGCATCACAGAACTTTGTGAAAGATTTAAAGGTCTAGGGTTTCTGTGAAAGAGAGACCTATGTTACCTTTTTTTTTTTTTTGGTAGATGAAGAAGATCAACACCTCCTAATATAGGCTAGACCAACTAAATCTTATCAAAGAATTACCAAAATTTCTGTAGGAAAGTCATAAATTTATTAATTTAAAAAGGTCATATATTATGATAACATATTATAAATTAGAAATTATAATCAATTAATTTTCTTTAGCTACCTCAACCAAGAGGCATTGAAATATTAAAAGTAGAATGGATTTTTCATTAAACAAGTTACTGGTGGGGCATATCAATAAGGTGCATAGTTTTTAGTAGGGGATGCTCATCTTGGTTGACTTTTATTTTTATTTTAATTTATTTTATTTTATTTATGAATATGTTTCCTGTTTTCTTCATGCAGACTATATTTTTTGTGGAGTTGTATCCTTCTGAAACTCGAAAATTGGTGGAACGTCTTATCAATTATGTTATTTACAAGGTAAAATTATTAATAAATGATTTGTTGCAAGCAGACCAAATTACAATGCATATATGCACAGCATTGTGTATTCTGTATCATTCAAATATGTTGCAATATTGATTTTTGTGATTACTTAATTTTTTTATTTATTTTGTTTTTCTATGAAAACTTGTTAGGTTGTTGTTCAGAAGTACTATAACATTGATACTCATGCTTAGAAGTTTTCTCTCTAGTCGCTATGAAACCTTACTTATAAAGGGTATTTTATAATCCTTATTAAAAAAAAAAAAAAAAGGGGGTATTTTATAATCGAAATTGGTAAAACTTTGATAGTAATTAAAAATATGGGTAGTTTTTTCTTGTTAAATTTCTAGCAATTAGGCAATAGGTGGTTTTTGGCCAAGTTACTGTTGGTCGAGGATACTTAATTCACTTTGTGCTTATGCACTTAAGTAGGAATAGGAAAAAATATTAAGAAGCCATTTGGGAGATGGAATTGATTAATCTAGGATAGCCTGCTAAGGGAAATCGTATCCACTAAGACCAAAGTCTTGTCCAATGAAACATATTGATCTTGAATTTTGCAAGGGATTATGATTTTGCATTTATGAAGATATTTTTTTTGAAAAAAAAAAAAAAGAGAGCGTATAATATTTTTTAATTAATTAAGAACTTTATATAAATATGATGAAGGAAAAGGGGCCTAAAAAACGCCCCAACACATGTGAGGTATACAAAAGAAACCAAAAAAAAAAAAAAAAAAAACCCCAAGAAAGCAAGCATTTAATATATTTTTTAATTAATTAAGTAATTTATATAAATATGATGAAGGAAAAGGGGCCTAAAAAAAACCCTACACGTTCGGTATACAAAAGAAACCAAGGAAAACAGAAAAAAAACCCAAGAGAGCAATGAAAAGAATCAGTAATGTAAAACATTCGTCCTCTCGAAGCAAATTGTTTTCTAGAAAAATTAAGCTGTGAGTTCTTCACGAGATACCGACCCCATAAAAAATTCTGTGGTTCTTTTTTCTTCCCAAGAGTTCTGGAGATTGCACAGATACCATCTTCCAAACCGTAAAGGAAAGGTATTATGACTTCTACATCACCAACTTTTAGCCCAAAGAAAGACCTAGAGAGGCATAGCCCCATGCAACCTGAAAATCCCAAAACAAAAGGCCCACAAAATACGCGCCACTTTGCAATGAATAAAGAGATGATTTACTGACTTATCCACTTCTTTACACAAAATACATGGATTAGGCGTCACCATATTTCTCCTAAAAGGATAATCAAGGTTCAAACATGTATCCTACATTGCTGTCCAAGTAAAGAAAGCCACTTCTGAAGGAGTCACCAACATCCAGACTTGTAAAGTAGCTCCCTCTTGCCCAGCCAACCGATCAAAAAATGATTTTATTGAAAACAGACCATTTGGCCCTCTTTTCGAGCCCAATTTCTTTTCCAAACCCCTAACCATCTTTACTGAATGCAGCCTTCCAAAAAACACCAACACACCTTCTAATTTTGAATCATGGAAGTTTCTTATATAAGTAAGGTTTCAAGACATCATGTCCCTCCCCCATGACACAGTCTTTTAGCCAGGCATATCACAACACGCAATTTTTAGCTATGTATCTTGTTCACTGTAATTTGAAGTAGATCTAGGAACTCCTCCCTTATTGTCGCCTTCCACACACCAAACATCATTTCAAAATCTTTTCTTCCTTTTAAGATGGTTTGGAAATCTAAGATTCTAAGGTGCCTCTTAAAGTTCAGGTTTTTGCGTGGAATGTTGCTCTTAAAATAGTTAAACACTAATAATTTGTTGCAACAGAGACGGCCTTTGTTTTCCTAATGGAGTTGTATGTGTAGAGAGGATGTGGAAAGTGTAGATCACCTTTGTTTTCTTTTGCATTATGGGTTTCTAACGACATTGTGGGTTTAGAGAATTGAAATATTTTCATTCTGCTGTGAACTATGAAGGTTCTGGTTCTAGAACAGTGATTGGGGTAAGTTTGGTTTCTAAATGAAGATTCTCATTTGGAATGTGAGGGGACTTGGTTTTAGGAGGAAACAGTGCTTTTAAGGACATTTTGACTAGGGAAGGTCCAAACATCGTAATCCTACGAGAAATAAAATTGGAAGTTATTGATGGGAAATTGATTAAGTGCATTTGGGGTGCTAAGGGACCATATGCCTCAGGAGGCAGAGGTTCTGAGTTCGACTCTTGTGAAACCCTTTGGGGCCACCCACACAAGGTTTCATGCTTCTCATGGGCCTTGGTCTTACTTGGTCCTATATGGGTTGTAAGGTCTTATATGGACCTAGGGTTTGCCTAAAGGGTTTCCTCATTATCAAAAAAAATTAAAAAATAGAATAAATTGGGGGTTTAAGTTTAAAGATTGGGTTCGTTTACCTTCTTGTGGTAGGTCCGCGGGTGTTTTAAATTGTGTGGGATGTGAGAGTTGTGGCTTGTTTGGACTTGGTTGTTCGTTTTATTTTTTATTTTTTACATCAGTTAAGTTTAGGGGGTCAGAGGGTTTTGAGTGGTAGCTTTTAGGGTTGTATGGTCATAATAGTCCTAGATCAAGAGCTGAATTGTGAGAGGAGTTATCTAGTTTGTTTGGGTTTTGTATCCCTCATTGATGTTTGGGTGGTGATTTTAATGTTATTAGGAAGGCCTATAAGAAATCGAATGCTTTAAGAGCTATGAAGCATGGATATGGATACGGGATACAGATACGCCGATTTGGCAATTCTAAAAAAATGTAGTATCCGATATGGCGGGGATACGTTAATAAATAGATGTATTACATTATTCATAAATAAATAAATAAATAAAATCCTATAATTAAATCAGCATTACAATATGACCATTTAGATTTAGCCCTAGCAAAAAGAGAGTGAGAAGAGAACTAAAATGGGTTTATTGTTTTGATCGAAGTATGGGTATTGTGTATTTTTAAAATTCACACTTGAACCCCCCTTTGTTTAAAAAATAATTTCTAACTAACCCGAATTGAATCCTAAACATATCCGTTGTGTGTCTGAGAAGTATTCAACGTGTATTCGATGATGTGGCATTGTTTGTCACTGTTCCAATTCGTACAGAGAGTATTAGGAATGAATCGGGGAGTATTTTAGGTCAAATCTGATATGGATTCGTTGGGGGTTTTGAAGTATCCGTGCCTCATAGTTCAAGAGTCACTAGGAACATGAGAGATTGTGATGGTTTTATTAGAGAATGTAATTTGAGTGATCCTCTATTGGAAAATACTTGTTTCACTTGGTTAAACATGCAAGAGAGATTGGTTTGTTCTAGCATTGATAGGTTTCTATTTTCTTCTGATTGGTTAAGCTCTCCATTGCTTTTAACACTTCTTCCTCATCTCAAGGTCTTTCCAAGTTCCAACCACCTTGCTTCTTTACAGTCAATTTAATTAAAATCCACTCCATCGAGCGAAGGTCTATGAGACACCTTCTTTTGAAACAAGCTTTTGTGGAACTTCATCACTTTTGTAGCTATATTGTTGCCCTTCGATATTTCTTTCGCACCCAATTTCCTAATAATTTTTTTCCTCTTATGATTTTGTATTTCCTTCCCCCATATTTATATATATTTGAGGAAGTATAATTCTGTCAACTTTTGCCTCCAACAACTCTCCTCCAACCCTGCCATCCTAGCCAAATCCCTTTTTGCCCCCTCTCTGTTACCCGCATTGTGTAAAGACAATCCAACATCTTCTTCCCTCTTCAACCTTTGTAATTTCCTCCAAGAGATTGGACGTAGAAATCTCTACCTTTCCAAACACCTCTTTGTTCCACTTTTTGAGTTCTACTTTTAGCGCTTTTATCTTTCTGGTAAACAAAAACTATTAGAGCCATGAAAAGAGAAAGAATTCCACCTTTTCTTCAAAGTCTACAAATCTTTCCACCTTTAGCGACGTTCTTAAACCAAAAAGGATTGTGCACATGCTCCATCTCTTTACTATCAAGAATAGTGGGAGAATGATTCGAGTAATGCTCAGGCAACACAAATTGAAGCATTTTAGGAAATTTTTACTCCCAATTTGAAGAGAAGAACCTTTCCTATATTGCCAAGTTATCTTGATTATTAGACTAAGTATTTGAACCCCGACCAATGGAGGGTTAACTAACTTGTTTATATTGTCAAGGTTTTTTTGATCAAGTAATGTATGTATTGGAATAAAAAGAAGGGGCCAAAACCCTCGTACATGAGACATATACAAGAGAAAAAAACCACCAAGACTCACCAAACAAAAAGAGCCACAAAAAAGACACCCCCAAACAACAAATACAAGCTAAGGGAGTCAACAAAAACGGTAAAAGAAGGATTACATCCTCTCGTATAACTACAAAACCACTAATACAAGGATTTAACCAAAAATGATTTGAGCTCCAACGTGGATGACTCAACCCCTTCAAAGGTTCTCATGTTACGTTCTTTCCAAATGCACTAAAAAATAGCATGGGGAACCATCCTTCAAACAACTTTAGAATCTTTGTGGCCCCTTTTAACCCACCAACTCACAAGCAAGTCATGTGTAGTGGATGTTAGAACCCACTTGACCCCGAAAAGTTTCCAACCTAAAAGCCTATTAGGTGGAGGGCCAAACAAGTATATTAAGCTATATCAAAGTTGATATTTAGATGATGTGGGATATGGAAATTTCCAACACTCCTCTTATGTAGGCCTAATAAGACAAGAATGAACCTTTCACATGGACAACAAAGACTGGTCACGATCAAAACGGGCCCAAAAACAATATGCTTCGAGGCTCTGCTATAATGTTAAGTTTTAAACCTGAAAGCCTAAGCTATTAGGTGGAGGCCCAAACAAGTATATTAAGCTATATCAAAGTCTTGGACAATGTGGGATGTGGAACATTCTGACATATATGAACAAATTGGAGAAATCTTTCATACATTAATAACACCTCCAACTTTGTTCACGTAGAGCTCATATCCCTATCCCTATTTCAATCATAAACACTTGATAGGATCCATTCCAACCCATTAAAGATACTTGAAAAGAGACTAGACGAAGAAGCTTCCCAACTTGTCATTTGCCTTCATGAACAATCTAGAGGCCCATAAAATTACCCTTGAGGGCCATGCCCCTAGCACCCAATTCAACCTTGTTCACAAAATGACCACCCCCCAAGTCTCTAATCACCTCGGTATCCAAATTTACCATTTTTATTTCTTGAAGAAATATTGCAACTACTTTCCACTTCTTTAAGCCATCTTGATCCCAATTCACTTCTCCTTACATTCAATCCTTGCATATTCCAAGACAAAATACACATGATTATCAATTAACAGTGTACAGTTCCCCTTTCACCCCAAATCCTTCCCTTTGCCTCCATTTAATCTTCCTCCATGATTAATGGAACATTGAAGCTTTCTCGACTTCCTATGCAACCTACCTTCCGACCTTTGCCTCTTTTAGAAGGACTTGGAGACTCTTTAAACTTTGACCTATATTCAATTGCTGATGACAATCTCATTACCTCCTACTTGAGCCTCTCAAATGACATGCCTCAAAATTCTAAATCTCATGACACCTCATTTTGCCCCTCACAATGAGCTTGAAACAGGATTAAACTCCTATCAGAAACTAATAGCTGCGTCTCCTCATCCAGCCTATTCACATTCACTGCACCTCCTCATACAGCATTTAATTTCATTTTTACTTATAAAAAAAATCATTTTTGTGTTGGTTTTATTATCCCCAAATGTGCTTCTTTCACTAAATGCTACATTGCTTCTTTGGATTATGTTCCTGTTATTTAAAATTGATCTCCAGAATGTTGCTGTCAATTCAAATTGCATATGTGGATAAGTGTGGGATATGTCATGATGGTTGTATTCTTGATGGAAATGTAATTATTTATTAAATATTGATGAATTCTTAAACAGGGAACATTTCTTCCACTGGTGGTTCCACCAACAATATTTCAAGCAGGGCTTTGGTCAACGTGGCTGACTGTACTTTGTTCTCTGAAAGTATTTTTCTTAATAATTAAAACTCAATTTATTTATTTCTTTTATTTTTTTAAAGTTTGATATGGAAAGAATTTGATATCTTATTATACGTTGTAACATGTCTTGTGCATATCATACAGATGTTTCAGGCTTTGGCTAGAGACCGACTTGAACGTTTGAATGCATCTCCTACTGCAACACCATGGACATATTTTCGTGTATATTCAGCATTATTGTTGGTTCTCTCTGTCGACTTGTTCTGGTATTGTTTAATGTCCTAATCTGTAATGGATAACTGTGATTTTAGAAATTCAACTTTTTTTTTTCATCATTTTAAGGGCTTGCATATATACACAGTATACACTTATGTTTTCATATTTTCATATTTCTGATTATTGAAAATCATTGGAAAGAAAGTACTCCCTCTGTCCTGTGAAAACAGTCCACTTTGAAAAGTCCTGTTATTTTAGGAAATCTTATTAAATGCATTCCCACTCATCTATATATACATATTAGTTTTCCAAATTTGTCCTACATTTTTTTTTCTTTTTTTTTGATGAAAGTTAAATTGTATGAACATATATATACATTTTTTGTCCCACATTTATAAGATTTTTACATTTTTTTTTTTTTTTTGGGTTGTCTTTAACATGTAAGTTGTACTATGACAAAGGGTATTGGTGGAAATTGAACAAACCAAGTTGGTGACCTTTCACGATGGACAAAAATTATGGGACAGTCAAAAAGAGAAATGTGGACTGTTTTTTGTGGGACAGGAGGGAGTAATGGTTTTAATGTTTCCGGAAAGACGTGATCTTTAACAGTCAATAAAAAACATTCAAAAAAAAAAAAGAAATATAGGGACAAAACCAGGAATGTTCTCTTGGGAGTTGGGAGGTCAAAATGGAAGTATTATTTCTTTTGTAGGAATGCTGTGAAATATATGATTCCTGGGGAGTTAATTAAAATTTTTTAGTGGGGCTTTCATGTAAATTTTACAAGCTTTAGAGAGGAATTTTTTAAAACTTTTATGGGGCCATGGCCAGCCCCAACCCCCACCCCTTCTACCAGTCTCTTTGAAAATTCGATTTGTAAACCAGTAACAGTTTTCAAAACAGGAGAAATAGGAAACGAAGAAGGATTATTAGAAAAACAAAGAAGGATTAATATATCATTTTATATTATATTATATTTTTTGAGTAGTTTATCGATCATATTGTCAAACTAAGCATGTCCATGGTGGAGTGGAGATATCTGGACCTGGCCAGGCCAGTAAAGAACCCTTAGATGAGAACCCTTTATATCTAAGTCACCCCACGTAACTTTTTGTCCCATGTTGTATCATTTTTCCAGTAGTGCTTAATATTAGTTGCAACCCTAATGGTATGTTGGTAGATATATAGCTTTATTTATTCGGTTGGTATCAATAATTTCTTATGTATTTTATCATATATGACCTTTGACCTAAGAAGCATTGATATAGACACATGACACGGTTACAACACAACATGGACACGCCGACACGATAAATCTTCAAAATTTAGGATACAGCACAGCAGGGATATGGTACTAATAAAATATATATTTCTATATAGATAATTATATTACATTATCATTTTTGGAAATTCTAGTTGAGTTGTTCATAGATAGGATATGACAAAAAGGAAAAGTAAGAATAAAAGGACAAAGAAGAGGCAAAGAGAGAGGTGTCGTGTTGATACATGTCTGACACTACCATTGCACTTCTGGGAAGTGTTTGTGTTTGTTAGCCTTTAACTTAGATGCTATTAACTTAGATGCTATAAATTAAAGTTGGAAATCTCAACTCACCTATTCTTATTGTAATGAGCTGATTTGGAAACTGCTACTTGTACCTTGTTTTATGGCATATTTGTTTTTGTTAATTTTCAAGCTTTGTTTATATAATAATTAATGAATAGTATTAGAAAATTTCCCAAACTTAGATAACATAAATTCAATTTGGTGGTGATTGCTTATGTTCATTTATGAAGTAGGAAAAATTGAACATAGGCAAATTTTAAACTTTGTTATAAACTTATAATCATGTTTATTATACAGAAGCTAGCAAAAAGTAGTAATTGTAAGCAAAAATGGCTAAAAAACTTCATAAAATGCTTTATTTATACTTAAAAAGGTTGCTAGGTTGAATAAAATTCATTGACACTTCCTAAAAACGCAAATATATATGATTCAGGAGTGAAAACATGAGTATCACTAAGTTTAGGGTATGTTATTCAAGCTTAAAAGAATTTAACTACCACAATGACCATTTCCTGTTACATGTTGCTTATATACCTGCGTCCCATTACAACCTTTGCGGCTTTACCATTATTTTTACAGAGAATGTACCCTGTTTTTAAAACCATGCTTGCAAGGTGATCTAATCCATTATTCCCAATATTGCTTCTAGGAATAGAGCTTTTGAATATGTTGAAATTAAGGCATCATAGTAGATCTATCAAAAGTTTTAAGGATGCCAATTGACATCTTTTGATAGGAAGAAGATGGTGTTATAACCCTTTTGAGTATTCAACATGTAAGGTAATGTGACAACCTAAAGGGTTAACTCAGTTGGCAATGGATCTTGCCTCAGGAAGTGGAGGTCCTAGGGTTGACTCTTGCTATCCCCTTGGGGCTACTCAAACAAGGTTTCCTTGTTCTCATGGGCCTTGGTCTTACTTGGTCCATGTGGGTTGTGGGGTCTTACATGGGCTTGGGGTTTGTTTGAAGGGTTTCCTTGTCATTAAAAAAGGCAAAAAAAAAAAAAAAATAAAATAAAAGAAAGAAAGAAAGAAAGAAGGAAAGAAAAAAGACATGTAAGGTAATGTGCAAGTGTGCAACACCCCCACTTCCAATGTAATTAAGTTACTCAACATATTTCACTGAATACAATGTTCATTTGGGGGAAGAATAACAAAAAAAATTGTAGAATAGAGGAAAAAATGTAAAGAAAAATACTAGTTGAACATTGGACTTCACTTTATCAAACGGTTTTAAATGTCTCAGGATCATTCATGTAGTTGAAATAATTTATTGGTGATCAAGAACTGGCAGAGTTTACGACCACATCGAAACGAAGTGGTGATTAACTATGCATTCAGCTAAATTTGAATGAAAGCAAAATAAGGAATTATTGGTATTTTATGTGAGTGAGGGGTTGGTGTGATATCCAAATATAATAAGGTTTTTAAGGTGCATCTCATTTCAAAGTTCCTAAATTTAATGTCAAATTTTCTCATTATTGTCTTTTATAAAGAGGTAACGATACCTACTAAAATCAAGGGAGGTATTGTTACATGAAGGAAATTGGAAATACAGAAGGCTATGAAATAAAGTAATAGACAATAGGGAGTGTGATTAAACAACACCTCTGAGGTCAAGGCACCCAACTTATCTATATTGTTGTCTTATGTCTTCACTAATCTTAGAGATGTTTAGTTTCCAACATAAATGCCTAAGCTTGTTAGAACACCACTTAACCCCAAATGCTTAAGCTATTAGGGAATGGGTCAACAATGTATATCAAGGGCATTAAGCTAACAACTCCCTCACATGGGGCTCCATCCCTCACGTGGAGAGGCAGATATATTGACAATTGAGAAAGAAACAAATACATTGGTGAGGAAATAAATAGATGGAGGTAAGAAGACTTGGAACCTAAAACTTTCTAGAAACTTGAGCTCTAATACCATGTTAGAACACCACTTAGTCCCAAAAGTTTAAGTTATTAGGGAATAGGTCAACAATGTATATCAAGCTACCAATTAGGTGGAGGGCCTAAATAGGTGTATGAAGCTATACTAAACCCAATATTTGGGCGATGTGGGACTTCCCAACAATCCCCCTCACGTATAGGATTAATAGGACAAGAACGGACCTGTCACATGAAGAACAAAGGAGGTCCCCTTACAACCACAAGAACATGATGCTCTGATTCCATGCTAAGTTTCAAACCCTATAGCCTAAGCTATTAAGCTATATTAAAGTTAATATTTAGATGATGTTTAATGTGGGATTTTTCAACAAGAGACAAAAAGAAACTTCAGTCCATGATCTATGATGGGGACAGCAGAGACATAGGGGCCAACAGGGTGATTCAATTCGACTGAATAATTTGAAGACCAAGGGTTTACCATAATTATTTAGTTTTATTTTTAGAATAATAAATTGTTGCCTTTTAAATTCCTAGACTTTAGGGTTAAGTTTTACCATATTTGATGTAATTGGACCTATATATAAAGGCTCCAATAACTCTTTAATTTGCAGCTTATGATGAATTAAAATTGGATTTTTCCAACGTTTGGTGCCGACTCCAAACACCCCCTAGGTGCTGACTCCTAAGGTTCAAGCTTCTGTCTTTTCTTTTCTCTACTCTTTTTTCTCTCTCTCATCGCTCTTGAGGTTGTCCTACATCAGTCTAGTAGTAATCGCTTCTTTTAGAATGTTGGAAAGTTTCTAGATATGTTACTTACTTTCTTTGATTTACATAATAACCTTAGAGTAATCATCTTCCACCTGAAGTTTAGTGTTCTATTCTTTAAGATTTTCTCAAGAATTAAAGCTTCCCTAATTAGCAGCAATAGCTTCACCATAATCGAAGAGCCTAGGATAAGGGAGGATGATTTTACTCTCATGATCATTTGAAATCCTGCCTCCGCTCAATTTGCATGGTTTTCTGAAAGATCATCAAGTTGTGAATAGTGTGAGGTTTCCATGCACAAATGAGTGAACTACAGTGAGAATTAGAGGTAGTGACTGACTGTAGTGATTGATTGACTGCCTTCCAAGTTTGAAAATAAGTATAGCAATTTCCTTCAGTGTTAAAGAATACTGATTCTGGAAAGAATACAAATGTACTCAAAATTTCATTTATTATTCTCTTCCCTAGTGTCCAATTATACCAAGTTAGTGTATTTGCATGACCAACCACCATTTCAATCCATGATTATTGGGAATGCAAAACATCCTTGTAGGGGCCTAGCTATTGCAATTATGTTAAAATAGCGGGTCCTAATGGAGGATTTTACTTCACAATGGAGGAAGAACTGATCTATATGGAACCTTCTGCTTTATTCCCATGATTGCAAACACGTGGAGAGAGAGCCTTCGGCTTTCTTCCTGCTTGAAGCCTATTTCCATTTTACTCTTTTTATGAGCTAATGTCCAAGCAAGTGCTTTAAAATTTTCAGAACTTCATGTAACTAATTTTTTTTTTTTTTTTTTGAAATGAAGTTTTCAGAACTTCATATAAACTAAAAATGTCTCATGTTTTTTGCTGGGTGCTTGCAGGATAAGGCTGTGTCTGTTGATATACAGAACATTAGGTTCATCCATGTTTCTGTTGTTGTTCTTTGAGCCTTTCAGTATTGCTTTTGAGACACTTCAGGTAATGTAATCAGAAACTCTTCTTCGAAACTTTACGATGCAGCATTTTCCATATAAAAGAATTTGAACTCAGTTTGACGAATTTTTTTGGTATGCAAAAATATTCTTTGTAGGCAATTGTGGTTCATGGATTTCAGTTGCTTGATATATGGCTCAATCATTCTACATGGAGAACCAAATTTTTTGATATATCATCAACGGGTAATTATCCCTTTTACGTTTGCAAGTGATTTTCTTAGATCTGTAAATGGGAGGATTGCGGTTTTCATGGTCAATGGTTCCATTATTCGTTCTTTTTCTTCTGCTTTTCCTTCATTCTCTTCTTGTCACTGTTCATTAATATCTTGTGTTTCTTGACTTGTGTGGTTGTCAATATATAGCTTCAATCTGCTTGTAGTGGACTATTTGTCGTTATTTTTCTTAGTAAAGATTGTGACTGCAGGTTCATTGTGGGAATGGAAAGGAATTCTTATTCGGAATTTGGGGTTTTTCCTAGACATGGTGACATTGTTAATGGCATTTGGTCATTACGTGCATATTTGGTGGCTTCATGGCATGGCATTCCATCTTGTGGATGCAGTCCTTTTTCTAAATATTCGTGTAAATGTTTCATTCTACTTTCTATTGCGATGTGAAGCTTCCTTTTCATTTAATCACTTTTACAACCGATGTCATGTTCTTCCTATTCATTGATTTAGTTCATACCATGAGCAGGCCTTGCTAAGTGCAATTGTAAGGCGTATCAAAGGATTTATTAAATTGAGGACAGCCTTAGGCGCCCTTCATGGGGCACTTCCTGATGCAACTTCTGAAGAGCTACAAGCATATGACGACGAATGTGCTATCTGTAGGGTAAGCTTTATTCTTCCCATATTTCGCTTAAAAGTTTTATGGTTGATCTCTCAGTGTGCGATAAAAGAGGAAATGACAGGAACCAATGGCTAAGGCTAAAAGGCTACATTGCAATCACCTTTTCCATCTTGCGTGCTTGAGATCTTGGTATGATCTATGTTGGTTGTTCATTTAAAATTCTTTGCTTGTGTGTTGCAAGAGTATGCGGTTCAACTTAATGCTGAAAAGTACATTATAATGCCAGGTTGGATCAAGGCTTGAGTGAGATTCCTTCATGTCCCACTTGTCGAAAGCCACTTTTTGGGGGTAGACCTGAAGGTGAAGCAAACCCCACTACCGTAGATGGTTCAAGTGATGAGCAGCTTGCTCGTCAAATGAGTTCAGGGTTTGACAGACAAAATACTTCTGGACATACCCTGCCTACAGGACTGTTCCCCAATCAGACACACAACTCTCTAGAAAGCGGTGCTTGGAGGTTCAGCTCCTTTCCTTATGTATCTGTAGTTTCGTGTGGCTGCACTTTGCATTGCTTAAAAATTGCACTCTTTGCTGCTTATAGATGAAAAGGCACCTCTTTGGAAAACTGATGGGCAGATTCTTAAGTGCTTTAGCACTTAAGCCCATCAGGTGCTGTGATGATGTATTTAAGTTGGTTTAAGCAGAAGCCTGCTTCTGATTTATTATTTGTTATTTGTTATTATTTTTTTCAGTAAGAACCAAATTTTATAGTGTTTGATCCTGCCTTTGGATGGAATCATGGAAACACTAAAAAGAGTAGAAATACTTGCTGAAATAATGGCTTTACTATCCATAAAAGTTGCCGATAAAAAAAAAAAAAACTATCCATAAAAGTTTCATAGAAAAGGAAACCTATCTGTCTTAAACTCTTTTAGGCTATTTATTGTAGGAAATTATTAGAAAGCACTGGTTATTTTTTGAGGTAGTATCAAAAACCTGCTTTACGGCATTATGTACTTGTGGAGTCCAGAAACAATGCCAAACACATCCTGTGATACTCTGTGTGTGTGCACGTGCATGTGATATTCCTCATATAGTACAAGTCAGGTGTATCTTTTATTTATTTATTTATTTTGGGGGCTGTACAGGGGAGCAGGACTGGATTCAACTTGGTTGCATACATGGCCAGGCCAGGGTCTTGATGGAGCCGGTCCATCTACTGCTGTCAGATCAGCTGGATTGGGTAGAGTTCAGATGATGATGAGGCATCTTGCATCTGTAGGAGAAACCTATACCCAGACTGCCCTCGAAGATTCTGCTTGGAACCTTTGGCCTATGAATCCCTCTCATGCAGCTGTATCTGGTGCACCTATTCCTCCTCCTGCTGCTGTAAGATACCCCGGTGGCACTGGCGGTTTACATATCAGGAATACCTCACGTGTTGCAAATGACAACATAGCAAACATACTTGCCATGGCAGAGACAGTACGGGAGGTGCTACCACATGTTCCTGATGAGATAATTTTCCAGGTATAATTTGGATTTTTTGTTTTGAGGTTTTCTTGACTCTAGCTTTCAGTTGGTCTTGTTGAATCTGGTCATCATTATGGCTTGTGGAGTTTTTTGATGACTTGGCCTGCTTTGCTAGTTCACAGTCAAGGTTTTGAATTTATTTTATTTTATATTTTTTTATAAGGGCATTATTTTTGTTCATTTTTTGATGTCTGTTATTTCAAGTTGCTAGGTTTTCACTCTTTGTTATATTTTATTGTCAAATTATGATATTTTAATATTTTAATATTGAATAGAAAAAGAAGAAGGCTGATAATGGTGTGTAATATTATATTAGCTGTTACAAGAAGAGTCTTTTTCTTTCTTCTTCTTAGCTTTGTATAATTTTTATTATAAATTCATAAAATAATGCTGTTTTTCATTAATGACCATTATGATAACCATCTTTTTATCAAAAAAAAAAAAAAAAGAAGAAAAAAAAAGGACCATTATGATAACCCATTGTTTTAGGAGCTGACCTTGTGTTTGAGAATCTTGCCATTTTCATTTCTTGATGATATGGTCATTTTTGTGTGTAAATCAAAGATCGAGTTGCATTGAGTCTAATTCTGTTACTGGATGGGGTAGATTCCGAATTTATGTTTTTCAAAGTCATATTAATTGAAATGCCTAAACTGTTTGCTTCGAGAATTCAATGCATTAAATCTTTGCAGGACTTGCAGCGAACAAATTCTGTAACAGTTACTGTGAATAATCTTCTCCAAATGCGATGATGCATTACGTTTTCTTCCATTACCAATCCCCATGCTCCAATTACTCGAGGGATCACCGGTCATCTGTATTCTGAAATATTTAAAGGGTTGCGAGCCACACATTACAGGAGGTTGTTGAAATACCAACATATTGTTTTTTCATCTTGGTCTTTCAAGTATACACAAGTTTCTTTCTCTGTATATAAGCAGGTTACTAAACCGGTTACTACTAGTGGGCTTGAAAAAAAAAAGAAGGGGGAAAGCCACAAAACTAGCCCTTTTTGAGAAAATAAATTTGCTGTATCTGCACACATCCAAGTGACACTAGTGTGTTCTGATTTTGATCTTGCTGTTTGTTGCCTTTTATCTACTGTCTACTAGGGTTTGATAGAGCTTAGTGTAAATTTTACAATAAATGATGTATATGTGAACTCTGTTGACGATATGAAAAACAAAAAATGGGTTTTGTTATAAGTCCCTAAGGTGACGCTTACCTTACTGTTTTGCTGGGTGACATTATTATTTTCATGGGGAGCTCGTAGTTAAAATGTTTTTTCCAGTGAAATTCTGATGTGAAAATGAGGGATACGTGCTTTATATGAGTCGAGTAATAAATCTTATAAGGAGCTGTTATTGCCAGAAAATATTTTTATACTTCCACGTTATTTTAAATGTTTAAGGTTCGTGATGGACAAATTTGCCATTTTAAGTCTGAAAACAGAGCATCAATGAATCTCAACCAACTCTCTTGAAACCTTTGGCCCTCCATTAACACTCATCAGTCCCACACCTGCTCCCCATCTCAAAAAAAAATCTCCATCTAAACCTACTCAAAACCCATATTCCCATCATTATCACCAAAAAAAATAATAATAATAAAATAAAATTCCATATGTTCTCCAAAAGTCTTTGGGTGCTAGTAGAGGCCTCTGGATTTCAAACCATAAGAAGATTGACTTAGTTTGATTAATTTAATAATTTAGTTGTAAAATAAATCTTCGATAATTGATCAAACTAAAAGAAGGAAAATGGGTCTGATAATCACCCCAAAACCCTCTTTGAAGTTGTAGCATGAATGGAAAACATGAGACTATGGAAGGTTAAAAGAAAGGAGTCAATTAATTTTAAGACTCATTGAAAACGTTTAGGAAGGGAGGGGAACTAATTTTGAGATTACTCACGGTTTTCAGTGACATTGTAATAATTTATCGCCAAAGACCGGTGTCACTCAAATTTGTTTACTTATGAAAACAATTAAAATTAAGGGTTATTGGAATCAGAGTCCTCAATTAGTTCCACCTCAATCAGAGTGGCGTCTATTAGTTTCATTTAAATTAGAGTTGCTACATTTGGAATTAGAGTTGTTATAGAAGGAAAATAAATGACAAAGGTGATATAGACGAGTCATTGGGATGGTGGTGGGACCAAAATGAATGATTCTCACAGATGAGAATCAAGCGTGTAGTTTTTTAGTCATAAAAGTGGAAGTACCAATTGCTTTCAACCTTTTTATAAGTAGTACTAGAAAATAACAGTGTGTGAGAGCTGTTGATGCCTGTTATTAAGGATTGACAGAACACGTGTGAGCGACGCAAATTTTTCATCTTCAATTCAACCGTACAGTATTAGCGCATCTCTAATGGTGAGTTATATATGGTGTGCTATTGTTAAATTATAGCATTTAGTACAAGTTAGAATGCTCCAATGATAAGCTAAATGCCTATGCTAAATATAGAAATAGTTCGCTCTTATACTATATTTGGCATAAGGGTGAGCTATTGCTATATTTGTCATGTCAACTTTTCCTTTCCCTCCCTTTCTCAACAACCAAACAAATCATTTTCTCCATTTTTTAACAACCAACACAGCAGTAAATATGAAAAATTAGATATTTCTCTTCCTCTATTTCTAAAATTTTCTCAATAACCAAACAACCCTAAAAATACAATATTTACAAACATAATATTGAAATCTTATTATAAAATAAAAAAGTTTTAAAAAAAAATCAGAAAACATACCTTCTGTTTAGTCTATTCGTCCCACTTCAAGCAACCTCGTATTCAGAAAACATACCTTTTTTGAGCTACCATTGAACTGAATAACATATTTGGGTGCGTCTCTTACTTTCAAGTATCTCAATTTCCCCAACCAATAATCCTTCCCCACTTTCCACACGACCCTCTTTTGCATATCCTTTCTCGACCAAGGCTTTGCACACAATCCAAAAAATAACACACCATACATTTACACCATTGGAGCACTTTATACTAAATTATAGTATTTGGTACTATAACATGTGCTAAAATAGCAATAGCTTATCATTTTTAACTTACACGATTGGAGATGCTCTTATTGTTTTACAATTTTTGATTTCTCAATTATCAAGTAATGATAGAAGTTGTAATTTTACTGCATCAAAAAAAAAATAAATAAATAAAATAAAGGGCTTCCCAACCTCCCTTTGTTATAATGATTATCCAGTATCACCGGCTTTACATTTCGGGTAAAAGTTTTTTTTTTTAAAACGTAAATTATAATGTGCGTGATTATCTCGTTTGATCATATGCGCATGATCAACTACTCCCCTTTACAGTCACCCAGATGAGCAATTTAAGTGATTTTCTTTTTAAAAAATTCTTTTATAAAAAGTCGGTATTTTAGTTAGGGTTTGACGTGATTGCAGGAAAAGCCACCGAAAAGGTTTTGGCCTTCATGGGGCAAACACAGATAAACCTAAAGAATGCAATTAAGCTCCGTAAAGACAACAGCGCCGAGCGGACCAAGACTGCCGGGCTTTTACATGACATGGGCACAAGGGTTGGGTGGTTCGTTCAACGCCGAGCTCGAATCCCTAAAGCTTCCTTCAGCGCGCCGTCTTTTCAGCTCCAAGCCATCCACGAACAAGTGTTGTTAACCCTACAAGGCTACAAGGCTACAAGCTCATGAGCTTGGAACTGCCTTACACGTGTAACTAGCCGAATTCATGGCCAATTAAATTAACTAAGAATAATTTTAAAACTATTCGGTATTAAAATATTACAAGGTTCAGTAGATTTTTTTTTTAAAAAATAAATAATAATTAAATATTGAGAATAATTTAAAGAAACTAAAAGAGCAGTTTTGAAATTAGAAAAGCAATTCTTTGAGACTTAATGTCACGTTGGACCTCTTGTCACAATACTGACTAGCTTAGGTAGTGTTTTTGTCTAACAGTTTATATCATATCCGTTGTTATAATTAGAAACTATTTATAGTATTTCTCTATTATTATTAGGAACAATTTAGAGATTTTGAACATAATTTGAGAATTGTTCATATATTTTGAAAGAATTCAAGAATTACTAAAATGAATGAGATAAATTTAAATTTTATAATTTTGTAAAAATATAAAAAAAAGTGCGGAATAATTTAGAATTTTGTAATTGAATGAGGAAACCATTAGGGTTAAACCCAAAGGTCTTTGATTCCTAGGTCTTGGACCTTTTTTTTTTTTTTTTTTTTTTTTTTTTTTTTTTTTTTTTTTTTTTTCATTAGACAACTTAAAAAAAAATAATAATAATAATTGTGGGACACTAGGTATGGATGGCTTAGAGTATTTCCAAGGGTGAGCTATATGGTGTGCTATTGCTATATTATAGCATTTAGCATAAGTTGGGATGCTCCAATGGTGTGTTAAATATAGCAACAGTTCACTCTTGTGCTATATTTGGCACAAGGGTGAGCTATTGCTATATTTGCCATGTCGGTTTTTTCTCTATTTTTCTTTTAAAATTTTCTTAGTAACCAAACAGCCCATAAATAAATACAATATTTTCAAAAATAATATTAAAATCTTATATATAAAAAAATAAAAATTAAAAAAAAAATAAAAAAAATACTTTTTTTTTAACTCATTCATCCCATTCAAGCAACATTGCATTTGATCTACAATAGACGTCATTCACTATCTTACAAGACCTTAAATCTATAGAAAGAATTGAAGTTATGGCAAAAAATAGTACACTACATTTATTTGCACCATTGGAGCATATTGTGCTAAATTATAGCATTTGGCACTATAGCACGTGTTAAAATTACAATAGTACACCTAATTTAGCTCATATGGCTGGAGATGCTCTTAGGGGATGGAGCTCATTTCAAGGCAAGGAAATTGGAATTATAATTGTGTTTTTGTGCCAAAACTATCATATGAACGTGGATGCGGCTTAGAATTTCTTAATGATTTTATTATTATTATTATTATTATTTTTATTTTTTTTGGTGTAAAGAAAGGGTTTGAATTCCAAACCTATCATTAACCTATCATTTATCCCACCCTCTCATCACTAGACTAGTTGTAGTGGCTTTACTTATTGAATTTTTCCAATGTCTTTTAATAGGCAATTTAAACTATTATTATTATTATTATTATTGGATAATAGAGCATCCAAATCTTTGACCCGAATAATCATGAACACAGAACACAAACAAAATCGTGGTGCCTCTATACCAGCCGACTAGTGTAAGTCAAAGTCATGACCGTCAAATTTATCAAAGCATGATTCTTAGGAATCACTAGTCTATCATAGGAGTTATGACCTTCAATCCCTACCCTTTACGGACCCAAACAGAAGCTTAGTGATTTAAAGAGTAAGGATCTCTGAAGTAGAGTCCAAGGGATGATACTTCTCTATGGTCTTGGCCTCTATTAACGACCCCCACAGATGATAAAAACTTTTGTAAAATGGTGGTAGTTCCCATTGCTCCATAGGAATGCTTCGTAGTGTATTTAAATTAATTGTGAATCTGTCATTTCAAATTACAAAGAAAGAAAAAAAAGTTCAAATGAGAATATAAAATATCTTTAACATTTAAAAAGCATTCTTTTGTATTTGGAACTCCGTGTAAGTTCTAATAAAAAAATAAATTAATAAAATAAAGAGCTCCATATAAGTTGAAGCTAGGGTGTATTATCTAATGAGATATATCAAATCACTACTGGCCCGAAAAATGCCACCTAGCTTGTGAGGTAGTCTCTCGACATTGTTCTGACTACTTACATGGGGAAATTAGGGCTCAACTTTGTCTTTTCTTTAACCTTCTAACCTACTAACCTATGAGTATTTATGGGTCCTTTAATCATTCATTCCTTTGAGAATTAGGTCCTTTTGACAGTGGTGCCACTTTTTAAATTAACTGTTTATAGAAAGAAAGAAAGAAAGAAAGAAAGAAAGAGGGAGCAGGAAGAAGAAGAAGAAGAGAGTTCTAACTTTTCTAGGTACAGTCTTCCAAATTTTCTTTCCAATGTAATGTCCATGTCATGTGATTCATACGCCACGTGTCAATCTCACTACCCTTTAAACTAGGATTACCCCTTGCCCCTACTAACATACGTGTCGCCCCACGTTTCACCACCTGTGGGTAAGTTCAAGCTGTCCATTTTCACTGTTTTTTTTTATTTTTTTTTTTTAACAATAATGGCTCATCACCAGTCTCCTTTTAGGCAAGTTGGTTGAGATGTGAAGATCAAGGTCTTGGCATCTAGCATATATTGGCACCATCCAAGACAACAGTGGCTTGCCACTACTATGTACCCTAATGTTTGATTGGTCCCATCAACATTATTACAAACTGTTATTTGTATAAAGACGACGAAATTAGACCAGTGAGGGTCTTGGACACTATGCATCACCCGCATGAATACATTATTTTTAGTATGAATTGCTTATATACAAGACTATCTAATTCAATGATTAATTCGTTTCGAAAATAAGAGGGGTAAGACCTTTCACTGGTCTAATTTTGTAGTCTTCTCATGTACGAGTTGGTTAGATAGTCTTCTCATGTACAAGTTGCAGGTAAGAGTTTTGGAGTTCACTTAATGTAAAATTGCATTAAGTGAAGCTCTCGAAAATGTTCAGTTCTCAACTTCTCATTGACTCAAACACATGCTTTTTTTTTTGGAAAAATAACCTTTTGGAAAAAGGGAAGCTCTCGAGAATGTTCAATTCTCACATCATATAATCATAATGCACTCACTGCTACTCATCTATTCACGTTACATTGTCATGCACGACGATGGTGAACGATCGACCGACGACGATTGACGGTCGACCGACGACCGACGACTGTTGATGGCTCACGATGTCCCCATTAGAGATAACTCCAGACTCTACCAGCCCCTAATATATATTCATTTTTTTTTTCTAATTTTTCTGGTCTTTTAATTAATTTTCTAATTTTTCCAGTCTTTCAAGGAAGTCGAATTCAGCCTGGGCTACACAATGGGGTAGCGTTCTTGTTTCTTCTCAAAAGTCTTCTTCCACTTTGAAGTTTAAAGACTCGAATTTAATATTAGAAGAGGAGAAAGATCCAGTGCTTGCCACCCATTACTGGGAGAAGTCAGCTTATTAGATTACCGCTGTATATATCATTGACTTTGTAGCTTAGGTTTATCTCTCCTCACCTCCTTTTGCAGGGGAAATTAATGATTTTGAATTATCCCAAATAATTTCCAGAGTTGCAACTGAATTTCTTGATCGTTAAATTTTAATTTAAAAAAAAGGGGGGATTATCACCATATTACTTTTGGTTAAAGATTTAAAGGTATGCATATTGAAGTTGCACGTGTTTGGTTCGCATATTGAATCATTTAATAAAAATAAAATAATATCAATATTCTTTTATATATATTAATCCAATATGGATGTCAATATATCAATTATGTGCATGTACAATCTTTTGGTAAGTTAAATTGCATGATTGTGTTTGCTTCATGTATCTCATTTTAAATTATTTTTTTTTCTTTTGTTGATAATAATAAAATAAAAAAATAAAAAAAAAAAGAAGGAAAAATAAGAGAGAGAGAGAGAGAGAGAGAGAGAGAGAGAGAGAGGGGGGGGGGGGGGGGGCTTGAGCAACAAAGCAAGGAATGGAGATCCTCGATTGAAACAAATAGACAGGCTCAAGCTTTGTAATCCTACATTTGTTTTCTTCTCTTTGACTCCTTTTCCTTTATGGGCATGATTTTCCGCCACTTCATCTCTTTTACTATGGTAGGCCTTTTGATTTCAGACCTTTTACCTTTATGAATTATGATCCAGTGTAATTCTAAGTTCCCCTTTATTTGGTACTCCACAAACTCCATTGAAGAATGTGCTGCAAAATTGTTGTATTTAATTTCATATAAGTTTTTTATTTTTTATTTTTCTTGTGGGTGGGGTACGGTGTTTGGTGAGGTGGTGTTTGTTGTGGTTCAATTGTGAGGGTGGTACACATGGACACAAAATGCCTCCTTATTCGGAGATGGCATGGATTAAATTTGAAAATCTATTTTATTTCATTTTTTGCGGTTCATATTGAACGAGAACATAATTATTTTATATAGTTAGTAAATTAGTAGATCGATAAAGACAAATGTCCTTACGACACTCGAATTCAACATAGCGTACGATGTTCCCATATGCTTAAACCTGAAGATTAGGACTGATACCATCCTGACAAGACAACACGCTAAAGGTATTTTAACCCAAGAGATATGAATTATCTCATCATATATCACTTGGTCCAAATTCATTAATTATTGTCAGTATAATTCTTTTTTTTTTTCTTTTCTTTTTTCTTGGTGCTTGTTGTGATAGTAGTCTTAGTTAAATACAGTACCTTCGAGTGTACAAAATAAATAGTTGTAAGTACGTTGATTTAACCCTAGTTAAACAAGCATTTTCTTACATACAGTTCATTTTGCATTTTGTTCCGATAAGCTAAATTACAAGAGAAATGTAAATTTCCTTTGATTAATAAGTAGTTGTCATTTGATTTTTTTCACTACCTAAATGAATATGGCCGGTTGTGCATGATGATCGACCGTCTCTTCTAGAGAGAAAATTCAGGTAAATTAAACAAGATCTTTCCATGGCCCGACTCTTCTTCCTCCTATCTTGGGAGGTTTTGGCTTCGAAACTTTAAGTTAATTCAATAATCTTAAAAAATAAAATCTTACCACGTACGTACTCAAGTGGTGAAGGTACAAGGTGCAGTACCATTTTCCTTTCCATATATTCTCTGCTTTGATCAATAAGCAAAGCATTCCTGTAAAGTCTCTTAATACAATTCAATACTCATTTCTAAACCTCAATTATTTATGCTTTAATTATGACTTTAAAGTACGACTGATATTTTTTCATCTAGACATTTAATTAATGTACCCCACCTTCAACAAACTAATAAATAAATAAATAAAATATCTGTATGCACACATTCAAGCGTGCATACACAGAGACACGCACATGCGCGTGTGTATATATATATGTAATATGTATTTACCTGGAAGATCTAAGTTGCTCGTCCCATTCTCATTGTCTTGGGCCGACTCATTTAAAGAGAAGAGGAGACAAGGGAGGCCACCCCTACGACCTTCATCTTCCTCCTTCATACGTCTCATCAGTCATCACTCACTCGTTTGCATGTTCTCTTGGATTGCCAATTTCGTCCCTTGCAAAAAAAACCAATATTTAGTCCTCCGTTCCCCCAAAACACCCCCCCCCCCAAATTCTTTCACTACAAATACTCCAGACTACTCACCCAAAACACAACATACAGCCCATCCCAACTTCACTTTTTCAACTCTATAGCCCTCAATATCTCTCTCTCTCTCTCTCATCATGTCCATCATATCTTCTCTATTCATCTTCTTCTTGTGTCTTTCCATGCATGCATGTTTTGCCCGGCGTCTTGGGTTCGTTGATACACAACTCCATTTCACTAGCAAGGTTGGTGACATATATTACAAACCCCTCCCCCCCCTTCTCTTGTTTTTGGTATTTTATTTATATGGACTGCTTTCAATTGATAAGCCTCTAAGGCCATGTTTGTTTAGCTGGAATGGAATGGATGGAAATGAAATTTAATTCCATGCTTAAAGTAATATGAAATGAAAAGTGATTTGAAATGTTTCTATAAATACACTGTTTGATTCTATTCCTATTCAAATTACCTCATCCAAACATGCTGTTTGGAATGAGGTTCCATTCCATTCCATTCATTCCATTCTAACTAAACAAACATGGCCTAAAAGATTTAAACAAAAGTAAGAACACCTTTGGGGTCTCATGTAGGTTGAGGAGAAAGTTAAATTACTCAACATGGATTCAATTGAAAGAGCAACACAAGTTTCTAGCATTACTGATAAGAGTCATGGTGGTGCAATCACTGCAAAGCCAAAGGAATCGAAGGCACATTCTCAAGGGTATGAGACACAACAATGGTGCAATTTTAGGTGCCGCTCAAGTGAAGTCTCTTGTTTCAGTTTCATGGAAAGTGCCCCCCAACAACAGCCACAAAAATCCTGGGTTTTACTCTGATTATTCTCAGCCGAGGACAAGCCCTCCCTCTCACAATTGAAAAAATTTCCTCTTCTCCCCTCCACTGATTTTTCACTCATGATCCGCTTCCTAGCTATTTTCACTTTCTCAGCTTGAAGTACGTCACTTTTTCCTATATACCTAGCATCCTTAAACTCTCATACAATATAGAAAGATGAACTTATAGAGGCCGGCCTTAGAATTTAAGGACACTCATATTTTCTACTCCACATGCATGTTTTGTACACCATATATATAACTTTTTCATATTCTTAAATTGTAGTGACCTTACTATTATTATTGATGGGGATGGAAATGCAGGAAGTGAGATTGTTGTGTTGTCTTCTCACGGTTTTTTACTAAAGGCAACAAAAATAGAGGTAATTCTCAAATGCTTTTGTAGTTTTAAATGGGGGGTACCTCATGAACCAGCACCTAGCTAGTTAGGATTTTTATATGTGGGGAGTGGTGACCTGGGCAGGGCCGGTTTTGAGGCAAGGCGAGCAAGGCGGCCCCCTAGGGCCCCACGTCTTGGCTAAAAAATAAGGGCCCCATTTTGGGACTGCTCTTGTAGTAGGCTTAATTTTTAATTTAATTTTTTTTTCAAAGAGAACAGTTATTATAACCCCTTAATTTTATTTGCACATCCCACTAATTTTTATTATCAAGGTTTTACAAAAAATATAAAAAGTTTTTATAAAAATTTGTTACGTGATCAATTAGAAAATATCATTTTGAACAACTTTGCAGAAGAAAGTTTTTTCAAAATCTATCGTTTAAGTAGATTTTTTTATCATTTACCGTCTTAGTTTAAATTTTGGCTAAAAAGTCTACTTCAACAAAAGATTTTGGAAAAACTTTCTTTTACAAAGTTGTTCAAAATGATGTTTTTTAGTGGATAACCAATCAGTTTTCTCAAAAAATCTATCGTCAAATGGCCTATGCATGAATGCATGCATGAGTGGGGTCATACACCTCATATGATGCTCATCATGCATCAAATTGTTTAGGAAAAATCTGATCGCAAAACAGTAGTACTACTGTAGTGAAAAATTTTCAGAGCGGACCTTGAAAATTGATTTGAAAATTATATTGGGAAACGGTGGGAAGATCTAATATATAAAAAAGTTTCAGAGAGAATTTCCAAACTGAATGAAAGAAGTTGAATTAATGGATATGGATTAAATATGTGATTTATTATGTGAAGTTTTTCATCAATAATTTAGGACGCTTTTTGCGATTGGTGAAGTTGATATTCATGTATAAATCACAAATTAATGACTCTATATATAAGCAAATCGATCAGTTAGGTATGCTTAGTGGAAATAGATAATTGGGTAAAGATAAAAAAATAAAATAGAAAAACCAAGAAAGATTTTGTCTCAACGTGCATAACATTTTACTCGCTCTGTGTTGCTTATGTAGGAACCAAGAAGGCGAGCAAGAGCTGTCCTAGAATTTGGTAACCATGTTAAAGAAGAACCTAGAGATTCCAAGGATAATTATGGTGTACAAGAAGATGTAGTAGATCCGGATTATGAGCCACCACATCGAAGCCCACCAATTCACAACAAACAAACCTAGCTAGATCATTAATCTTTCTCAGCATGCCCTAGTTTATGTTGCCTTGTTATAATGATTAGATGAGTAGTGGATGGTGAATGAAACAAGAGACATAAATGGAGGATATATATATATGTTGGCAATTTTGCTAAAATATGGTTGTTGGTTTCAAAATTATAGCAGTTATATATTATCAATTCCAGTGTGGTTCTAGCTGATCAATATTCATCAATTCCTGATCACATCATTTCAATCCTTTGAAAGGACTTGCCATAAATTGCCAGTCTCCATCTTAAACCCATGTCATTTCTGTATTACTTTTATTAATTGTAATAATCAGTCTGTTATAGTTGTGGGATTTCGCTAGGCCTCGTGATTGAGAAGACTAAATTTACATTTTAAATTTAAATCACTCGAGGGTTTTGTGGCTACTCTATTGCGGATGGATTAGCTTAGGGTAGCTTTGGACATACCATGAAAATGAAAATTTTTTAATTATTTGATTCACACGTACAGTGCTTAAACAAGTCCATTGCATTATCCATACAGCCTCATAGATGAGGACATGATATCAATTTCTTTCCATGCATTTCCCCTTTAGGGGTTACCTTCCTAGAGGACAAAGAGGTGCTTCCAAAAATTTGTAGTTCTTGTGGGCTTTGCCTCCCTTTCTACCAAAAAAAAAAAAAAAAGAGGTGCTTCCAATGCTAAAAAATGGAAAAATTAATGATGAGCATGTTCGGGCATCCCTTGATAAGTGAATTGCCCAATTGTTTTCTGTATACAAGTTTATTTACAAATTCGATCATCATCATGAATACAGGAACTACAAAAAATGGCAGCTCTAACTGCAAATTAAGGAAGGTAAAATTTTGAAATGGTGTCATTTTAAGAAATCCTAAATTTGAAATCATACCATCATTTGTAGTGATCAGATCGCTATTTTTTCTAAAATAGTCCCATTATGAATGATGGAATTGTATAGCCTCAAGTGCTATGGGAATCCAAATGAAGCCATTTCATGGGACATCCATCCAAACATGCCCTATGTAGGGTGGGGTAGGTTTTGAAGGTTTGCTTCCAACTGTTGACCAAGATTAATATATGAGTTTTGCATTAATTATACCAAAGAAAACACACTTAAATCGCAACTTGAAAATTTTCGAAAAGATACAAAACATATATTCGTCACACTGGATATTTGAAGTGGCCAAATATATTCTTGATTAATCAAAGCAAGGATAAAAGGTGATGCAAGCAAACAATGGAAGGCAGATTTTTTATTTTGGGTATGGTACGTACGTATTATTGTCGGGATGATAAATTATTTTTTTTCTTTTTAAGAAAAGAAAAAATGAAAAATCAGACTCATAATAATCAAGTAGCATTGTTTCTCGCTTGCTAAAAAAATGAAGATAACAGATAAACCTTTCATTGCCTATGTGGGGGCATTGGGTAGGGAAATACTAGTAGCACTAAAAAAAAACACAAAACAAGTTTACTATTTTGAATGCACGCACATAAAACAAGTCCATTCTAGGTGATGTATGCATTACATAGGATTAGTTTAAGCTTAAACCTCGATTGAGGTAGGTCTGAGTTATCTCTTGCTTGGCTAAAAAAAATTAAATTAAATTAAATAGCGGTTGAACCAATAGTAACACTTTTATATACCACTCCACATTTAACTTTTTACACCCTACATTAAATGTGAGAGCATGAAAATTTATGAATGGATGAATAGGGAACGTGGAAAGGAAAATGAAATATAATGTGGAGTATAAAAAGGGTTACCCCTTCATCCGGTTATAAACTTTCAGTCAAACCCGACATGGCTCAAATTACTTTTTCCCTTCTGGGTACCAAAAAAGTTTTGAGAAAAAGGGTTCTAGAAGTCATCATATTTGACTAATGGGTTCCAAAAAATTCTAATTGTATAATCTAATAATGGTTTTCACCACCGGCCTTGTCTCTTAACTTTTTCTCACAGATTCATTCGTAAGTTAAAGAGCAGTTGGAATGGAGGGTTAAACTTTGGATTTGTCTCCTAGGGGACCAAAGACAGTGGCCTGCAACCATTCCAAGAATGTCTCCAAAACAAACATATGCAACATCTTTCAAGAACAGCCAAGGTAAAAGGTAAACCAGTGTACCCTAAAATATTTTTAAAAATACATTAAAAAATATGGCATGCCCAAATCCCCAAGAGGAATTTTAGTGAAGTTTGTATGAATGGAGACAAGGTTTTGAAAATGAAAGACCCGACACAACGGGATGGACGAAATATGATGTTGTAATCTCCACTAAACATGCGTTTAGAAATTTTGGAGGGATGCACCCTACTTGCAGGCATAAGAAAAAGCAATATTGTCATCCCATGCAAGTATGCATCCCATGCATCTTTAAAAATTTAAATATATAATTAACATATATGTATATATGTCAGGATTGTTGCACGAGGATTAAGCGGAGTTTAGCACACCGCTTAGTCAAAACACAACTAAGCAAAAAGGGGCCAAAAAGGGAAGTCCTAAGTTCCTAGCGTATACTTCCTCCCTTCTCTTTTCTTCTTTATATATATATATATATATATATATATATATATATATATGAAAACATTGATCATGTGGAGGATATCCTATTTGATCACAGCCGTCCGTGAGCGACACGCACGTATGCGTGAATGCGCGCATATTATCCACAGACGGCTGTAATAGTCCGAGATATCCCGCACATAATCAGCCTTATATATATATATATATATATATATATATATACGGTTATGTTCCCATCAGCACGTGTTGATATAAGTTATATCAGCACTATGCATTTGGGGTTGTATCCCTTGCATTGGTCCAATGTACGTCATATCCCACTAATGCACAAGGTATAACTTCCAATGCAAGTGTTGATATAAGTTATATCAGCATGTGATTAACTGATCATCATCCTATATATATATATATATATAGAGGACTAATCATGTGCAGGATATCCCAGACTTTTCTGTTCAATTATAGTCGTCCGTGGATAACATGCACGCATTCACGAGCGCACACATATCGCTCACAGACGGCTGTGATCGAAGGATCTCCTGCACATGATCAAAGTGAATGCGCACGTGTCATCCACGGATGGCTATGATCGAACGGAATATCCCGCACATGATCAAAGCTATATATATATAGCCCTTCTATTATCAGGTGCATCCCAAAACTCTATCTAATAATTTGTATTTTGTGAATTCAACCTTTGGATTATATAGCCTTCTTATGTAAGCATTCTATGTTAAAAATTAAGTTGACTTAAGATTGATTGTTATTCGATCCAAAACATGCATTTTTTAATCAATAACAATTGCTCATTTATAGACATTGCAAATGAAACAATTAAATCTTAAATCAACTTGATTTTTAGCATGCATAACCAACATATGAATCAAATTTAATCCAACGATTGATTTGACCACATACGAGTCACACGTAAGTATTCTAGTGTATACTTAATGCAAACTTCCATCAAGTACACCTGATAATAAATGGACTATATATATATATTAACTTTACCAATATAAACTTAAATTTCATGGCATTTGAAATAATTGTAGTAGTCATAGACTGGATTTTGAGGATAATGCTAGCTGGCAATCCCCATGAGGGGTTAACTAGTGCATCTACCATTTTTTTTTTTGGCCGCATAATAAATAATCAAAACATCATGACATGTCTCCCTCTTTTAAGGGAAGGGTTTGGAGTGACGTTGTTGTCTCAAGTCTTTTAAAAAAACAAAAAAAAACAAAAAACAAAAACTGGCAGAATGAACTTTGAACCGAGAATAAGAAAAATAAATAAATAAATAAATAAATAACCAAACAAACCAACAAACTATGCCAATTGGTCCAAGGCCCACGTACCCCATTTCTCCTTCTCATGAGGAACTCCACTAGCAGCCCTAGGGACCTTTCGGATGGACTGATCCACCTCCGACTCCACCTTTTCCATTGGTCCAAAGCGGCCCATTATGTTTGCCCACCAAGACTAATTAGCCTACCAAGGCATTCAGCCATTAGGGAGCGGTTATTAGGGGTGTTCGTGGTTTGGTTTGATTCAGTTTTAGGGTAGATTTCAAATCAAATCAAATCATTATACTTTGGATTTTTGCTTCCCAAACCAAAACCAAACCATACTATAAACCAAACCAAACCATAATGTAACGACCCTCAAAACACGTTCAAATTTTATGAGCTCCGTACCAATAAAAACTCTTTTAAAAATAAATTTCTTTTTGAAAATTACAAAATATTGTACAGCTGCAGAAAGTGGTGGCTAACCCAAAACTCATATGAATATACATTGCTCAACTCATTAAATAAAAACTTACATCAACTTTATACAAATAAAATAAATGAACATAATCTCTCCAAATCTTGACCCCAATTCTACTATGTGTTTCCAACGACAATGACCTGAAAATATATTGGGGTGAGCAACAACTGCCCAGTAGGAAATCTAATTTCCATACAATAATTAATGTTTCAAACATTACATGCAATACATGCATTTATATCAAAAATAATAGATAGGCCAAATAGTACGAATTCCAAATCATACATCTCGAATATAATCCAACGATCAATAACAACTCAAATTCTCAAAATATATTGGCCATCAATGAAATCAATCATCATAAATACTCATTTCAAATAATAACATCAAAATAAGCATCACTTATTGAACAAGAATTAAACCCCTACCTATGAATTCAAAACCTCCATGAATTGATCTTCTCTCCCACTCACGTTCTCACTCTCACTTACGCTCTCACACTTTATTTCTTTTCCCTGTTCCCATAGTACTCTTGTATCAAAAGTAAAGGGGGTATACATAATTGTAATTTAATTGATCTTGGTTTCAAAGGTTTTCCTTTCACCTGGACAAATAAAAGAAAGGGTTTAGGGGTTACATATGAAAGATTGGATAGAGCATTGGCCACTAAAAAATGGATGACGTTGTATCCTAATAGTTTTGTGTCACACTTGCCCTTTCTTGGTTCAAATCACACTCCTATATTACTAGATACTTGTTCTAACCCAGTTATGGGAAGTAAGCCATTTCGTTTTGAAGCTATGTGGCGTAATCATCCGAATTTTGATAAGGTTGTTCTAGAAGCTTGGAGATCAAGAATTAGAGGTCCAGCTGGTTTGCAATTTTTTAAGAAATGTTGTATTTTTAAAGGAAAAGCCAAGGCTTGGAATAAGTATATTATTTTTGGTAATCTTTTTAATAATGTTAATGATAGTTTTAATAGACTTCAGGCTATTCAAAATCATAAACTCAATCCTAATGATTTGGATAATAGAGAAAAGGAAGCTTTACAAGAGTATGAGTTTTGGCTTAATTGTAAGGAAATTTACTGGGCTCAAAGATCAAGACTTAATTGGATTTCCAATGGAGATAAAAATACAAAATTTTATCATATTACTACATTAAAACATAGAGCTCGAAATAAAATATGGAAACTTAAAGATGAGTTTGATATTTGGCATGATGATCAAGAGGAGATTGCTAATATTCTCATAAATGATTTTTTTAATCGATTTAGGACTGAAGGTTGTCTGGATATTGATATGGCTATCAAGTGTATTCCATCTATGTTAGATGATGTAGATAATAATTGTCTTGTTGCTCCTATAAATACAACAGAAATTGATTTAGCTATTTCCCAAATACAAGATTTGAAAGCTCCCGGACCTATTAGTTTATGCAATATTTGTTATAAGATCATAGCAAAAATTTTGGCTAACAGAATGAGACCTTTTTTGGACAGATTAATTTCTCCTAACCAGAGTGCTTTTGTTCTAAAAAGACTCATTTATGATAATATCCTTATTGCTAATGAGATATGTAATGCTATGAAAATAAGAAAGGAAAAACAGGATGGATGAGTGTTAAGCTTGATTTGGAGAAAGCTTATGATAGGCTGGAATGGCCTTTTATTAAAGCTGTTATGGCTAAATTTGGATTTGATAATAAATTCATTAGCTGGATTATGAGCTGCATTGAATTTGCGTCTTTTTCCATTTTACTCAATGGAGTGCCAAAAGGTAATTTCTCAGCCACTAGGGGTATTAGACAAGGTGATCCGTTATCTCCTTATATTTTTATTTTATGTATGGAAGCGCTTTCCTCAGCACTTACTAATTGTCAAAATAAAGAAAGGAGTAAAAAAAGTGATCTTATTGGTATCAAAATTTGTAGAAAAACTCCTATACTTAGTCATCTTATGTTTGCAGATGATTGCGTAATTTATACTAATGCTACGATACCTGCTTGCCGAAATATTTTAAAAGTATTACGGGAGTTTGGTAATGCTTTTGGACAAAAGGTAAATTTCCATAAATTGGCTATTTCTTTTTCTCGTAATGTGCCTAATTCAATGAGAAATAAAATCAAAGGTGAATTGGGAATTTCATATAATCTTTCACTAGGAAAATATTTAGGCACTCCTTTAATTGAGGGTAAAGATAAACTTAGAGTGTTTAATCAAGTTCTTGATCGTGTTGTAAATAAAATGCAGAATTGGAAAGCAAATGTACTTTCTAGAGCTGGTAGAGAAATTTTGATTAAATCTGTCTCTTCAGGTGTTAGTCAGCATGTCATGAATTATTATCTCCTTCTACTAAGATTAGAGATGATATTGATAAAATTCAAAGACAATTTTTTTGGAGTAATAATTTAGAGAAAAACTCTATGGCTCTAATAAATTGGGATACCATTTGTTCTCCTAAAAAAGAAGGAGGATTAAGTATTCGTAATACTTCTGACATCAACTTCGCTTGTATGGGTAAACTTGTTTGGCGCATATTGTTTGATAGAGATAATTTTTGGGTCAAATTAATTAGAGCAAAATATTTAAATAAGGAAAATTTCTTTCAAGTTCTCCCAAAAAATAAAGATTCATGGGCGTGGAGAAATATACTCAAAGGGCGTGATCTCATTAGTCATGGTATTCGATGGACTTTAGGAAATGGGAAGGATATTTTTGGGTAGATAAATGGTTAACTAATAGAGCTATTTTTGAAATTACTCCTAGACAGTATCTTAATAATATTAATTGGGATTTGAAAGTAGTTGATACTATTTGTTCAGATAAGACATAGAATCAAGAGTTTATTATATCCCTTGTAGGGGAGCCTTTAGCAAGAAAAATATTGAATTTTCCTATCCCAACTATGGATATTCCTGATAAGATCTGGTGGGGTCCAACATCCAATGGGCGCTTTTCGGTTAAATCAGCTACATGGTTTCATAGGGAGTTGGGGTGTAGAAAGAAAATGAAAAAATTATGCAATAAGAAAAATTTCAATTGGATTTGAAAGCTTCGTAGTGCTTCTAAGATCAAGAATTTTATGTGGTTGTTAATTCATGGTAAACTTCCAAGTAGAAAATTTCTTGCTAATAGAGGAGTAAATGTGGATCGTTCTTGTCCCCTTTGTAATTCAAAAATTGAAGATATTAACCATATGTTTATCACCTGTACTAGAGTTAAAGAAGTATGGAATTTAGTTAGTAATTCTGTCTTATACCTACAGATAATGATAATGATGTATGTAATTGGATTTTGAAGTTGAACAAATGCTCTTCTCGAAAAAGTAATAAGGCAGATTATGAGATGGATAAAATTGCTAACTTGCTTTGGCAAATTTGGTGTGCTCGAAACAATGTTATTTTTAAGAATGAGACTTTTAATAAATTTCAAATTATAGAGAAAGCTACTAATCTTTTTTCAGACTATGTGCTTAAATTTTCAAAAAATGATATTAACTTTGATAAATCCTTAGAAATTAAAAACAAGCAATTTAAAAAGAATTCAAAGTTTATTAGATGGATTCCTCCTGATGATGAGTGGTTTAAATTAAATTTTGATGGATCTGTTAAACATAAGCATGGGACTACGGGATCTATAATTCGTGATCAATTTGGTAAGCCAATTGTTATACATTGCGATTATTTTGAGGAGAATATTTTTGTTCCTAAAATGGAAGCTATTGCATTAAAAAATGGTTTGTTATTAGCAAAGCAAAAAAAGTGTAACAAGGTGATTATTGAAGGTGATTCTAAATTGGTTATTAATAGTTTGCGGCAGTTGGATAATTGTCCTTGGACGATTTATAGTATAATGAGTGATTGTAGACAGATTATTCTAGAAAATAATATGAATATTAAGCTTAATCATGTGTATAGAGAAGCAAATAAAGTTGCTGATGCTCTTACGAAGTTGGGATATACTATAAAATGTAATCGTTTATGGGAATCTAGTTTTTCTTCAGAAATAATGATTGTTATCTGAGAAGATTTGATAGGAATATCGAGTTTGAGGAGGAGTTGACTGTTATCTACCCAAAAAAAAGGGGGGGGGGGTATATATAGGGATGGAGGACTAAGTTGGTGCCAAAGAGATATGCACGTGGGCTCACTAGAAACATCCACGTATAAGCCTCCCATATATAAAATAATTAGCTTTAGAACCCGTGCGATGCATGGATTAATTTATAAAAAAAATAATAATATTAGCAAATTAAAATTTTAACAGAACACTTATTCTTTAAAATAGTTAAAATATATTTGTTAATATAATATGTCAATTAAATTGAAAAGATATAGACAAAAATAAATAAAATAATTCAATCAAAATAAACTTTGGTGTGATGTTAGCATAATGTATCACACAAAATTTAATTATACTCCCGAAAGAGATAAATTATTTTGAAAAACAATTAATTTAATGGTGGAAACTTGTAAAAAATGAAAGAACTAATACGTTATGATATTTGGTGAAAAAATATTAAAATTCTCTAGAACCTAACCCATCCCACAATTATGGTTTTAACATTTTGGTATATAACAAAGCAAGTATAGCCGTTGAAGGTGCCTCGAAATCCAACGGTGGAGATTGTAAAACGCATGACAATGATGAATCTTGGCCTTTCATGAGGTTTTGAGTGGATTTTACAAAGAGTGAAAAACCATGGGGAAAAATATCAGAAATATGTTTGAGATTAGAGCATAAAAAGATGAGAGAAAAGTCTAGACTGAGAAAGAGAATAGGAGAAAAGCCAATAAGAGAAGAAAATAAGAGAAAGTATAAATCTTTTCAACTTTATATAATTAACCATATGGAAGAATTTTGATTAAAATAGATTTTTTTCTTTTTTTTTTTTCGTGTTGGAAGCAAATCGGGAGAATTTGAAGATTCTGGCGGATTGTGTTTTTTTTTTTAATCACCCTTTCCTTTGTTCGTCTTTTTTTAATTATGACTATTTATAGTTTCATACGTTTAATTTTTAGGAGGGGAAATGAATAGGCATAAAGAAAACATAAAAATATAGTATAGTCTATTATGTTTGAGTTGAACATTGTATAGTTTAGGTTTTCTAATCCTCCCACATAAAAATAAATAAATATACAGTGAACACCAAGCGTCAACCTACATCCATCGCGTGAGAAAGAGCAAGTAATACCAAAAAAAAAAAAAAAAAAAAAAAGAAGGTGAGCAATTTATCTTTTGGTGACTACTTCCCAGATTGATACCAAACAAAGAAAGTTAGTAGTCTTTTTGAAGCACTCATCAAGTCAATTTGTATAAGTTGACAGAGAATATCATTTGTTTGGTATTAAATTGAAAATTAATCATTAAAATAGTTTTCCCAGAATTTACCAAAAGTAACTTTTTGGAAAATTGCATTTTAGTGACTGCTCCTAATTTAATACAAAACAATGAAAGTTAGTTATCATTTTGGCGCCCATTGGTAGTCAATTTGTAGTAAGTTGATAGATAATATCCTTTTCTTGGTATTAGGTTGGAAAACCGTTACTAAAATGTAATTTTACCCAAAAAAAAAGCTTTCTCCCGATGCCACTGTTTCAGCATGTGAAAGGATCGAAAAAAAAATGAAAAAAATCCAATTATGACACGCGGCACAAACTGGTGAGCTTTCCTCCGTTTTAGATATATATAATAGATAGCAGCCCATAGATAGTCCGTAGTGGAGAGGGTATACAGCCCATAGATAAGTTGGTAGTGGCCCATAGATAGTCCGTAGTGGAGAGGGTATATAGCCCATAGATAAGTTGGTAGTGGCCCATAGATAAATCAGTAGTGGCCCATAGATTATATATATAAGATGTCTATGTAGCCCATAGATTCTATGAATAAGGTGTCATGTTTAAAGGCAATGTAAACTCTCATTGCCACACGTGGAGTGCAAACTCAACCAAAAGGATATAATATTGTATTCAAGAATAACCCACCATGTTGGACTCTATATGTGCAAACTTTACTAGAATGCCCAATAAAATGGTCCAACCCAATGCATGAATAAAAATAAAAAATCTTATCTCATATAAAATAATATATATATTTTTCAAATAAAATTCAACCCTAACGTAATTTCAAATTAACATATAATAATTATTCGAGGTGTTACACATAAAATTTCGGTTTGGTTCGGTTCGGTTTTGGTTTTATCCTATCAAGTAGTAACAAATAATTGAAAATGAAAAAAATGACAAACCAAATTTCAAATAAAAATATTTTTAATAAAATCATTACATTAGCAACTAAAAGAAACATTAAACATTATATCAAAATGGAAAAGTATTGACTTATGTCAATCTAAGTTCAAATCTCCAATCTACATATTGATTTCACACAATATTAATAGCTAGTTTAATACATGCCAATCTAATAAAGAAAAAACAATAAGAAAGTTAAAATCTACAAAAACAAGCCCATTCCAAATGTCTTTCTTCCGATAGTATACTACTATTTTGAATCTATTACTTATTTTGTCCTTATTAGAATAGAAAATTTACAAACTATGTAAGTTTAATATGTAATATATAAAATTATATATATATATATATATATATATATATATATATATATATATATATATATATATATATTAGTTGGTACACACGTGCATTGCACGTGAATATTTTTGTATTATAAAATAAATATTTCATTAATGGTATATGAATTTATGCTAAAGTGGACCATATAAATTGTCTTTTAAAGGAAAGATTTTTGTGATGGAAAAAAAAAAAAAATCAGTGCAAAAATTAATAAATTAATTAAATGTGTCATCAATAACTTAAATAAATATAAAAAATATATGTAAATTTCAATTGTACACTTGCCTATCAAAATGATATTTCTCATGGCTCTGTCGATATATATATATATTTGTAAGGAAAAAGCTAAATAGTTTAACCCTTTTTTTCGAACTTGTTTGGCAACTAACCTAATTATGTAATTATTTCAAAGAGTAATAATTTTTAAAAAAAATTATTTCATAAATAAATTGAACAAATAACATCGTGTTTAAATTCAAAAAATAAAAAATAAATTAAAATAAATGTCATCCAACTCATTGAAAATATTATTCTATGAATGGGGAAGTTGGGTTTTTTTTATAAAATTTTTTTATAATATAAAAAATTAAATGAAATTATGATAAATATGCTTATTTTTAAAATTTTCTCAATGAAAAATGTGCTTACTAAAACATGGGAATCCTCCTAGGTTGTCCTTTATTGAGATGATGCTCTATTGACCAGATAAGGTAGAATTTTTAGCATCGTTACATATAGGATTTGGTTTTCTTAATGCCAGTTTTTGATAGTCCAGGAATTTCATTCGGTTTTATTATATTATATTTTAATAAAAGGTTCTATGTGAGAAAACAAACCAACTCCAAAGATAAATAATTAAATAAAAAGAAAGGTATCCTCATAAAATATTTGTGAATCACGATTTGTCAAAAACTTACACCCAAAAAATAAAATAAAAAAAATACTCAAAAGTAATAATATCTAACATAACTAAAATAGAACCCTACTGCGTTTGCAAGGAATCTTGTAGGTAGGGCATTCAGTAAGAATAGAAGTAAGAGAACCAAAGTTACAGAAATATATGAAGTACTTGACCCACATGGAAAGCAGTATTTTCTATAGCAATTAGAACAAACCCTAAAACCCTATATTTCAAAAAAGAAAAGAAGATGAGGGCTCTATTAAAATTGGTTGAAGTTACTGTTAATGGAGAAAGTAGAATTTAGAATCCCATTGTTAATGAATAGATGATATATGTTATGAAATAGAGTTAACTTACAATTCTGGGTTTTGTTTATTTATACGAATTATAGTTTCCTTAGAATTCCTATTTATGTATGTGTTTTATATTTTTATATTTTCTATATATGTAGAAGGGTAATTATGGATTTAAAATTTAAAATAAGGGTATATCAGTCAATCAAAAGTTTTTCTCACATTCAAATTTTTATAAGTAATACATCTATATATATATGGGCACACGTGCGTTGCACATGAATATTATTTAAATAAAAAAAATTATAAATTCTATATCTATATATATATATCAAACATGAAAATCTAATTATTTGTTACTTTCGTGTTAATTTAACTTATTAGAATAAACGCTCAACACAATAAGTCAAAATTCCTTCAATTGTTAAGAGTTATGGTAGGAATAAAAAGTTAGCTAGAACACATGCATAGTAGTGGAGGCTGTATAGAATTTATGAAGTGAACATAAATTGTGTTATCTTTTTTCCTTCTTTTTTGCTAGAAAATAAACGTTCTTAATTGGTTAAATATAAAACATTCTTAATTGGTTAAATATGGGAGGCAAATAAATATTTAAAATTTAAAATTTAAAATAAAGATGTAATGGTCAATCAAAAGTGTTTCTAAAGTATAAACTTTTATAGGTAGTATAGATATAATATAATTTAATATGTAATACAAGAGCATCTTTGAGGGAGGTAGCAAAAAAAAAAAAAAAAAAGTAACAAATTTGTCTTTTGCTACCTTATGTAGGCTGTGGCAATTTGCTACTTCAATTTGAGATGTGCATTCCAAAGGGAAGTAGCAAAAATAATTTTTTTATTTTTATTTTCTATATTTTATATTTTTGATGCTTTTAAATATTATTTAATTTATTTTTTTAATAAGTGAAATTGATCCCTCATTAGTCATTATATAGTTTTTCTTACTTTTTCTATAAAAAAAATTCTCTATTTTATTTTTATATGGTATCATCATTTGCATTTTTTTTTTTTTTGTTCACTTAGAGATTGAAAAGAGAGTGGAGAGCGAGATTTTCATTTTATTTTTTTCCTCACTTCTTTGTGTGTTTTTTTCTTTTTCTTTTCCCCCTCCCTTCCCATCAACAACCAAATTCAAGCAAAATAATAATAATTATTATCATATACATATATGACCCATTCTAACAATTTCCACGTTACAATCAAACCACATTCAAAGGTTTTCCTAGTCTACCCAAGATCTTGAAAAACAACCACCCTCAACCACAAACAAATTCAGCATTATATGAATTCTCACCAAATTTCAAGAAATACATAATAAAAGTATAAAAGACTCACGCAACAGCCCGTTGAAATCCGATATCGTCTCCATATATCGTCTCCATAATGTAGATATTTGGTTTGTGACTGCGTTGGGAAGTAGATGTGCCTCTAACAGGCCATTCTCGTTTGCTAGAAAATGAGAGGAAGATGGAGATACGAAGTCAACGTGCTTTAGGATTATATGTATAGTATTAAATAGAGTATTTGATTTAGGGTTTCCTTTGAATTCCTATTTATGTTTTATATATTAAGGCATGTGTTTTAGAATTATAGTTTCCATATTGCTATAGTTTCCTTATTTTAATTTTTAAATACACAACTACCCACCCTTCTGCATATATTGGAAATATAGCAATATGGAAACTATAATTCTAAAACACATGCCTTAATATATAAAACACAAATAGAAATAGAAATTCAAAGGAAATGAAAACTATAATTCCTATATAATAAATAAAAATATATAGGAATATGGAAACTATAATTCTAAAACACATACTTTAATATATTCTAAAACACATACCTTAATATATAAAATAGGAATTCAAAGAATCAATTACCCAGTTTTCTCAAATGTTTAATTGTTCAAGTGGGTGATAGCTTTGCATGATATCGGGGATTAATGGAGGCCAAAGGTCTAGACTCCTCCACCCTATATAGCCAAAAAATAAAAAATAAAAAAATAAAAAAGGAAGACTAAATACGGTCCTTTAGGAATATAAGACATGATGATGTGTTATTTGGCTTAGCTCAATAACAATTCCACAATTTGCTCAAAAAAATAATTGAAACTTCATTAAAACGGAAACTATAATTCCTATATAATAAATAAACAGTTGAAACACATACCTTAATATATTCTAAAACACATACCTTAATATATAAAATACAAATAGAAATTCAAAGGAAACGGAAATTGTCATTCCTATATAATAAATAAACAGTCGGATTGTAAATTTCACTTTCTCCATCAAGACTAGTTTCAACCTTCTCTCCACCTTTTCCATTAATGGCGACTTCTCCCTTCTCTGGTTATTGGCGACTTCTTCCTACTCTGGTAAGTTTTGCTCTGCAAATTTTAATATATATACAGTACTGTTAGAGAAGAATAGATCTGGAAAAAATAAATAAATAAATAAACATAAATCAAATTAGAGAGAATTTTGTACAACAACAAAACGAGACTGTTAGATGGAGGTTGTCTTGGTATGTACTATACTTGGTTGGACCTTTGTCTCCATTTAGAACAATTGCTTGCAAACTTGCAGTGAAGAAAAAAAAAAATTCAGCATATAATCATTCCCAACAATACTTGGCCAATTTATATTATGAAAAAAAAAAAAAAAAACTGAAACTAAAAGAGATTAAAACTAAAAGAGAATAGATCTGGAAAAAAAAAAAAAAAAACACCTCATATCCAAATACTTATATCAATGAATAAAAAAAAGAGAAATCTAAAAAACTGAAAGAAAACCGAGAGAAAAAAACCCAGAAAAATAAATGGAGAAAAAAAGAAAAAAAATAGAAAACAAACTCATTATTTCGATCCAAACACGTAGATCGGTGAAAAAAAAATTGTGACGATAAAAACTGAGAAATAAAGAGAGACGGAGAGAAAGGAGATGAGGTAGAGAGAGAGAGAGAATAGATCTGGAAAAAAAAAAAAAAAAAACTCATATCCAAATACTTATATCATTGAATAAAAAAAATAGAAATCTAAAAAACTGAAAGAAAATTGAGAGAAAAAACCCAAAAAAATCAGTGGAGAAAAAAATTTTAAAAAAAATACAAACAAACTCATTATTTCGATCCAAACACATAGGTCAGTAAAAAAAAATTTTGAAAAAAATAATAAAATAAGATAAAATAATTATATGCCAAAAATTAATTATATGCCAAATAATCACAATGTTACTAACTTTGTTTACATTTTATGGCAGAATGATACAAACTCCAAGTTCTACATGAAACTGATTCGTCAGACTGGCCGGAAATTTAAGTTTATCTAAAATTAAAGAAAATTGATGACTTCATTCGAGCAAAAATAGTTACATTGCTGAAGAAATTGAAGAAATACCAAATGAAGAGTTAAAAGGAAGTGAAGATAACAGAAAATCAAAGAGGCAGAAAAAAAAAATTAGATTCAAAGATAGAATACTTATATTATTTCTTTCATATTAGAATTCCCTTACAAACATATGTTTACCTAATTTAATGACAGTTTTTGAATGTTTTGACATTTTTATAAGTTTAAAATGATTATTATTTATGCATTTAATATCAACATGTGCAACGAACGTGTGCACCAACTAGTATATATATATATATAATATGTTGTTCGGTTTATTCGGTTTGGTTTGGTTTTTTAAATATAAAAACCAAAACCAAACCAATTTAATTCGGTTTTCTAAAATTGGAACCAAAACCAAACCTAATGACAAAAAAACCAAACCAAACTGACCGGTTTGGTTTAGTTCGATTTGGTTTTCGGTTTTAACCAAAACCATGAACACCGCTAGCGGCTATTGAAACCCCCCAAAATGTTAAGTTCTCCTTCCCCCCTCTATGTGTGAGGCAAGGGAGGTTTTTTTTTTCAAAACCTCCATTTTTTCTGGCGAGTGACCACTCTCTGTCCTTTTTCCTCTTCTCTCTTCTTCTCCTCTTCCTTTTTTTTTTTTTTGGCTCTACTGGTCAGATCTGTGTGTGAAAGGCAAGGGAGGTTTTTTTTTTTCAAAACCTCCATTTTTTCCGTCGACGGTAACAACCTTTCTTCTTCTTCTTCTTCTTTTGTTTTGTGTTTTTTTTTTTTTTTTTGCCTCTGCTGGTCAAATCTGTTGTCGATGGGAGGGAAAAAAAAAAAAAAAAAAAAAAGAGGGAAGAAGAGGGAAGAGGAGGAAGGCTAACAGGAGGGAGGGGAGGGAGCTTTGCCGTCGAGAGAGGGGTGCGGGAGAGGGGTTCTAGGAAGGAAAGAAAAAAAAATGAAGAAGAGAAGAAGAGGAAAGAGGAGGAAGGAAGAAGAGGGTGCGGGAGAGGGTTGCCGGTGGGGTGGGTGTCGAAGAGAGTTGTCGGTGGGGTGGGTGTCGGAGAGAGATAAGCAGGGATAACCCCTTTTTGGTAATTTTATACGATAATTTTTTTAATTAAAAAATGTGGAGGGGCAACTTATAGGTTTGGGGGGTTGCAATAGCCGTTCCCCATCCACTAAGGTTCACTTTCTTTGACTTAAAAACATGGTCTAGCCCATTGACGCCTAAATTGAACCTTGAAGCCCATTTAAGTCGGCCCAAATAGGTCTAGAGAAGGGTTATTAAAACCCGTCAACTTTATTTGTAAACCCCATTTCTTCTCATTTTTCAAGATTTTACGAAAAATATAAAAAGGTTTTATAAAAACTCACCATATTGTCAATTAGAAAACATTATTTTGAACAACTTTCTACAATATTTTTTTTTTTTCAAAATTTGTCATTTAAGAATACTTTTTGGCCATTTACAGTTTCTCTTTCAATTTTACATAAACAAAATTATAAATGACTAAAAAGTCTACTTAAACAATAGATTTTGGAAAAAAATTCTTCTACAAAATTATTCAAAATGATGTTTTCTAAGAAAATATGCAATTATTTTTTATAAAAACCTTTATATTTTTCATAAAAACCTTAAAAAATAAACCCCATTTATTTTTATTTTTCATAAAACCTTTTATATTACTTTGCACACTAAAAAACTAATTAGCCCATCAAGCCATTGAAGGTTTAAACTACTGAGGCTTACACTGATCTTCTCTAATGTATGGAAAATCAATACTAATGGTGATAGCCATTGAGGCTAGTCTAGTAATAAGGGAGAGTAGGGTAGAAGGTAAGAGTATAATATATTAGGGGTTCAAACCACTCCAATTGTAACCCCAAAACAAAAAAACAAAAAAATATCAACAGTGGCTCTCACCATGGCAAACGTCAATGTCTCTTGAACCAAATACATAAATAAATAAAACGTCAGTGTCCTCAATTTAAATTCATCTCCGCGTGATAATGGAATGTCACCCAAAGTGAACTGCAGATAAAAAAAACCTATACGAGAAAGTCTAAACAAATTTTACAAATTAGAATCAATATAAACTTGTTCGACAACCATTTTTTTTGGGTACGTGTAAGAACACCAGTAATGACTAAACTACTCTATCGCTACTTGAAACAAATGTCCTCTTCAAAATATGCATTAACTTTTTTCAACATGATGTGGAATAGAGAACCGTGTTCATTAGATTTGAAAATGAAAATCAGTCATCAGCACAAAAACAAATTGAAAATAGACTCCAGCTTAAAAAATAGAGTTTTTCCTTTAGAAAAATGTATAAAAAAACCACTAATTGTTTTCAATTAAAACAAGATTTCAAGAAAGCTATACGAGCCGGTCCTTCAAAAGTCATAAAAGCTATTCTATTTTGTTCATCCTTTAAAACATGAGCCCCTTTAACAATTTCACTCACATCTAAGTCATTGATCTGCTTCAATTCCTGTAGGCATTCAGCATAAGAGTAGCCCTCACTAGCAGCTGTAGGTTGTGCCGGTTGACTCACATAAGATCTTCCTGTGTGACTAGATAAGAATTCTGTCAATAAGCTTATCAATCTATCACCAACACTTTCGCGGCGCCTTCTAACACGACGAGTACTTGATAATGGCGACAACCTGGTCCTATTTTGAATCGGTCGGTCTGATGAAGTTTCATCATCGCTGCTGGGGATTGAGTCATTATCCATGCCAGCATCTTCCCGAGTGAAACGACGACTTATTGATGCATTTTCTGTTTCGTTCAATGCTTCATCTTCCACTTTTGGGCGTCTGGTGGGTGAGGCTGCTCTGCCTTCAGATGACATGCCTTCAAACATGAGACTGAGTCGATCATATAAAGGAAAAGTTTTTCCACGATAATGTTTGGCTTTGGGATATTTCTGTTCAGTAGAGTTACGTTAGCTTTTCAGAATCCATCGAATATTATGAACACTAAATTATTATATTATTTGTTAAGGAAAAAGAAATAATGGACATACCAGTATATATTCGTCCCAAACCATGTTTTCAGCAGTAACCATGTGATAATGATCATCCCAGCCAAAGCCTTTTCTTCCAATAAGCTCCTTCAGGGTGTTGTATTGATCCTTTAGTTTTGTTAGGCGGTTCTTAAAAACCTTTACATTATAAGATGTGCCAAATTTAAGATTAAAGGCAGCACGAGTTTCCCTCCAAGCCTCCTTTGACCAAACAGAGTGTGGTCGTCTCCCTAGACTTTGCTGATACAGTAGTTGCTCGACAAGATAGGCATCACGAGTTGCATCCCATTTAGCGGCTTGGCTGTTATTGTCTTGCGATGAGGGTAATTGTGCAGCCATCTACAATAATTTTTATAGTAAGTAAATATCAAGTAATCAAGTCAGCTGGTTTTAATGAAGGAATACATTTTCAAAAAAATTCATCTTAAAATCCAAAAAAAAAATATCATACAAAACAAATTAATAGCTTACCACTTAAACCAATAAGATCCCTGTAATAATTTTCATCCAAATACCACTTCATCCTATGGGTTTAAACACAAACTGATTTATATAGCTATTGATGGAACTTTTGCAAATTTATAAAGTCACTATATAGGAGTGAGGATCAATTAAACCTAGTGTAAAACCTTTTACTCTTACACTCATGAAAAGGTGTCTAACATGCAAACAATTGCCAATATTCAATAATCAATCATGGAATGTATATCAGCTAACACTCCCCCCTTACATGCGGCCCCATCCCACAAGCCCAACCAATAAACAAACAGACAAACACATGGGGGAATAAACAAATGGAGGTAACAAAACTCAAACCCAGGACCTCCTGAAACCATACCTCTGGCACCATATTAGAGTACTACTTAACCCCAAAAGCTTAAGCTCTAAAAAAAGGGGTCAACAATGTATATGAAGCTAATGTTAATGAATAAGGAAAAGCTTATAACGTTCAAATGGTTTATAACTCAAAAGATTTATTCGTGATGATAAACACCTAATACTGATGTTAATAATAGTTTTTAGTGTCCTTTTTTTTTTTTTTTTTTTTTTTTTTTTTTTTGCTGGAGAAAGAAAAAATAAAGAAAAGAGAAGGATGAAGGTAATACATAATTTCCTAGACTTGTAAGATTAAAATCAAGAGATTTTTTTTTTTCTTTTAATTCCTTTTTCTTCTTCACATGTGGATAAGATTTTCCTAAAGGAAATGGATCAGGATTCCCCCACAATTGATGCCAAAAAGGGGGAAAAATTACATCCAACAACTCTATCAGTGAATAACTTTATTCCATATTCACCAAATGCCCCTTGGTTAGGCTAAATTTTGATTTTTGAAGGATTCTCCGATCAACACAAGGAGCAGGATCCATGAACCCTAAGGTTCCTGTCTTGTAAAGCATCTTATTCAAGGAAGTCTCAAGGGATGGTTTAAATCAAGCTATGCAATTGGGAAGCAAATATATATATTTAAATAGATGGAGATTCCAGGTGATTATCGATAGATTCAAATTGGTAGGCTTTTCAACATGAGCATGTTGACCAAGTTTAGCATGCCTCTAGAAAGCAAATCAAGCCACAGACTGGTTGGCACAAATACAGGTCATGAGATTAAGGAGGATCAACAGACTATTTCCCTTGATTGGGAGATCTGTTTCTAAGTTGGTGAGTTGTTGGGCCTCACTTTTATTTTCTGAAAAAATATATAACAACATTCCATATGATAAAATAGAGCCACATCTAACTTTCTCTAATTTAGAAGCTAGTAGAGCACCCTTCAAAAACTGGTATATTCCTTAATATCCATAGCACCCTTCCAGACCAACTTACTGCTGGTACTCTAAGCCTCAAGGCAGCAACCAAGAAAAAAATATATCGATAACACAACTAATAAAATAGAGGACCTACTTCCACTTCCCCCCCCCCCTTTTTTTTTTTTTTTTTTTTTTGGTTCACAGGGTGGAAAACCACATCTCTAACAAAACCTAGGAGTAGTTACCTCCACTAGCATCATCACAGGCAATCAACAAGCTCCTGGGGAGAGTCTTAATATCAATAATCCACTCTGCCCTAACTGGCTAAATTTTCCCTCTCCATAAGTAAGCTCCAAATCACAACACCAATCCCTATTAACCAAAGCTTTGCAAGCTCTAACCAGTGGACCATGAGAACTTAAAGCATCCACTTCATTCTCCACAAGGATCAAAACAGCATAAGAGTCCACAGCCACTTAAACTTTTTTGTTTAACTCTCATCCCAGGCCAGAGTAAGACCATGATGAAGTGCCCAGAGCTCTCTGCAGCTATATCGAAGCAGTTATCTATGTTCACTCCAAAACCAATCAGCCGTCTTCCCGAATCATTCCTAATCAACCCATACCCAGCGGCGTCACCACTCACCAGAGTTGTACCTCACACTGCCATCTATGTTTAACTTCACCCACCCAGCAGGTGGGAAAATCCAAGAGATATAACACTGTTGCTTTAAAGGCTTGATCATATCAGCAGCCAAATCCTCTTTCATTTCTTTGGCTTTCCAGATAAAATCTACAGAATTAAGAGGCCTAGAAAATTTATGCACAAAAAAAAAAAATAATAAAATAAAATAATAATAATAATAATTATCCAACTCCATAAGAGCCAAGTAGCCTGACTGAAAATAGAAGCCCACTTCAAATTACCATAGAAACCTTCCAAATCCCACCCCAGATTGAAGTCAACCCAATCCTTCAGAGGAATATGGAAAAACAAATCATGAAACCTAGCAGGGATTGGATGCTCCCAAATACCCTTAGCAGCATCACAGTCCCCAAGAGCACAGATGCAATCTTCAAGAGCATGATTGTACTTCCAGTCCCCTTTCAGTTTTTGATCCTTCACTGCCACTATTTCTTGCATTTGCAACAGTCCAAAGAGTAATCACAATGATCAATGTGCCAGCACTAAATGCGATGGCTCTTAACACCATTTCTCAGCTGAATTTTTCATGTTAACGTAGTTACTTTAAGAGTTTGCATTCCAATTATGTATTAAAAAGGAAAAAGAGAAAAAGAAGTTCCTCTAAAAAGAATAGACCTTAAATTGATCAATACTTTCATCATACAGAAAAATATAATGCAGATTCAAGGAAGTCTGTACAAATTACATGGAACTTAATGTGTAGTGCACTGTCTTAATTTCACCAGTCAGTTCGTATAAAGGCATGTCGGGTGCCATTTGGGTTTATTGGACAAACATCACACCTGAAGGGGTCACTTACACAGTTACGCCAAAAGCTTCCTCTTAACCCTAGCACCAAATATATCAAACTAGATTTTTCTGTGGCTAAACTAATCTGAAGAAATCTCAGAAGCACTAAGCACTTAATCATCGATAAATACAATTGTAAGGCACTACTTGAAGTTAAAAGCAGATATATTGACTTTGAAGGTTCTATGGATACATGACATCAGATATTTGTTTACTTCTAATGAACACTCAAGACAAATGCTGAACCCATGTAGTTAGGATTAGGACTAAATATGAACCAAGTCGTTCGTGAATAACTCACGAACAAGCTCAGTTAGGGTTCATTTGAATTCGTTTGTGTATTAAATAAGCCAAGCCCAAACAAACCAAAGTTTTATTCCATAGGGCTTGTAAACAAGCTTGTTTAGGGCTCATGAAAGACACTCGAGAAAAATATGATTATTATTATTATATCTTATATTAGCTTGTATTTTAATACAAATGAACTAAGCCATTCGTGAACAGTTCACAAAGAAGCTCAGTAAGGGCTCGTTTGAGCTTATTCATTTATTAAAATAAGTCAAGCCAAAGCTCAGCTCAGTTTGAACTTGAATAATCAAACTTAAAACGAGCTGAGGTCAAAGACCCCAGAGCTTGGCTCGGCTCGGCTCGGCTCGGCTCAGCTCGGCACGTTTGAAGCAATAGTTGGGATTAAGGCTTTGTTGAGTTAAGCTAAGTTGACTTAATTTGAGGTACTTATGTAAAACCAATTAGATAAACACATCAAGAGTACTTATATCCATTGTTTAAGAAGGTATCATATAATCAAGATTTTTCAAAAAAGAGAGAAGACATATCTATCTTGCAATGAGAAATAGACTAAATCCTCAAATATCTTGATAATTAAGATTTCATTGACTACTCAACACACAAACTCAAGTTCAACGAAAGACATAACAAATACAAGTCAAATACAATTTTAATCATCCATTTCCCCATCAATGCAAATATCTATATTGTGCTTATGGGTACGATTGCAATGCACATGTATATAAAGAGAGAAGGAATTACCAGAGTAAACAAAAGGGCATGCACAGAGCAGAGAGGGAGATAATCTTGTCATGCCAATGCGTCAACCAAATAAAATCGTCATAGTCACCAGTGAAACCAACCTGAGAATCCAACTACAATGTAAATTGGATTGAATGCAAGAAATGAAGAAACTGGGACACACAGGACAATAGCAAGACTATATGATGATGGGTTCACCTGCAGGAATCAATCAAGAAGCTCATTGACAACAGAGAGAACTAGCCGATCTATTCTTACTGAGAAACTGAGGTAAAGAAAACAAAACAAACAAAATTTAGAATCCTATGTTTCATGTTTCAAATGTTATGCGCAGTTGAGGGGAGGGCTTTTGCCTCCTCATATCCCAAATGATGAAAAATCAAACACTCTCAATTTTAATTTCTTCTATCTACTACATTTTCTCAGCAAACAAACAGCCCTAATTTGCCATTGCAAAAAAAAACCCTCAAACCAGGGGATACCGACCTAAGATCAGGAGAAAAAAAAGTACCCAACAACAAAAAAAAAAAAAAAACATGTTTAATATAATGACGAATCCAAATTTTGAAGCAATGGGTTTATAAATATAAATGAAGAATTGGAGACAAGAGGATTGGGTCCAACATACCAGAATGATGCTCTTTAAAACAAATTTAACAAATGAGGCATCAAATATATAGAGGTAGAGGGAGGCTTGTGGTTTGTGTGACAATGTTGCAATCTTTGTTTCTTGTATTCTGTGACTTCATCTCCGACTGACAAAAAAGGGCAAAAGAATAGACAGAGCACCTGTTTTGAGAGTAAAGTTTGGTTCACGGGCGTTATAGAAGCGTGGAAGACACGCGGAGAGTGAGACGCAGGGAAGTGGGGACTTTGGACGGTTGGACCCACCATCTGAGATGGCGAACTGTAATTTTCCGCCGCGAAAATGGCAGTTAAGGAATGGCAAAGGTCTACGTAGTGGGGATGCTAACTTTATGAAGGGTTTTTTGTTTTTTTTTTTTTGGGTTTTGCTATACCCACACCCCTCATGAGCTCAGCTCATAGCTTACTTTCAGCCCAATGCAAATTCAGTTGATGGAAATTCAGCCCATCCCTTTCTCCATTGTATCGTAAGATTCAAGGTACAATACTCTCTTCTTCTTTTTTTCTTTTTCGTTCTTTTTTTTCTTTTCTTTGATATATAGGTACAATACTTTCAGCTGGACGCAAATGGCTGCAAATGCAGTTGAGGTAAATAATAGAACATTTCGTGTGCCATATTTAAAGGTAGTTAACGAAAAGGAGGACAATGAGCAATATACTCCACATATATATATATATATATATATATAATTTTTATTTTTTTACTTTTGGAATCGAGCAATAATTTTTAGGTTGTGTTTATTAGGTGGGAATAGAAGAAAGAATGGAATAAGAATTCCATTTGTTAAAAAAACTGGGGTGTTTGGTAGGTCCCAACGAATGGAATTGTGACTCTTTTGTATGGCTCATTCCCGTGTATGAAGGAATAGACATTCCTCTTCCCACCGAGATGAATGAGCGTTCTCATCTCTCAAGGAATGAAAAAAATATTTAAAAATTCAATCTCTAGCATCTCTACCTCCTACCCAAAGGTGGAGCCTTGTAGAGGGCTGGCTACCCTGGGCTATAGCCTAGGTAGCTCAACCCACTTTTTCGTTTTTTATATGTTGATTTAGCTAAATTGTACACTCAAAGGCTATGTTTGTTATAAGGGAATGAGGGAGGAAATGGAATGATTATTCCATTCTCCAAAAAAAAGTGTGTGTTTGGTAGCACAAGGGAATGGAATGGCTATTCTAGGGCCCGTTCTAATCCCAAGCGGGCAAGGCGGCCGCCTGGGGCCCCATAATTTGGGTTGAAAAAAAAAGGCCCCATTTACTTTCCCATTTACTAGTTATAATAGCCCAAGAATTAGCCCAAAAGCTTCTCTATTGTTTTTTTTTTTTTTAAATGGCCCTATTTTACTAATTAGGTCGGCCCAATTCCAACCCAAAAAAAAAAAGAAAGCGAAAAGAATAATGTTTAAATGAAACTTTGTTGTAATTGATTTATTTCTTTTGGTATTTTAACTTTATATTTTATTTGGCATTTGTTTTTTTTTTTCTTTTTTATGTTGTAGAAGTGGATTTTGCTTAATTATGAAGCAAAAAGTATGTATTTTATCTTTATAAGTTTTTGTAATCATCTTCTGTCATTTTAATTTATAAAATCAAATTTTAGTAATTTTATATGCAAACGAATTTTATGTTGGTACTTGGTAGTAGGGATTTTTTTTTTTTTTGGATATTTAGACTTTTTTTTATTTTTTATTTTTGGTGGAATACGTATAAAAAGAAGAGGGTCCCATTTTAAGAGTTCGCCTAGGACTACAAATAACTCAGAACCGGCCCTAGGCCATTCCTTTGTGGGTGTCTATTCCCTCCTTGGAAGGAATAGCCATTACTTCGCAAACCAAAATAAATGCCTATTCCAGTATTCCCAGCTTTCAAGGAGTAAAAATAATTAAAAGTGGGTCCCATTTATTTATTTATTTATTTTTTGGTATAATGCAGAAAACCCCTTCTTATTATTACCCATATTGCAGGTTACCCCCCTCTAATAAAAAAAACCCACCAAAAAACCCCCCATATTGTCTAGGATTGATAGATTGCCCCCCTTCCGTCTAGTCAACATTAAGAAAACTAACGAAAATTTGCACATGACTGGATATGACACTAATAATTCACTTTTATGACCAAAATGCCCTCCTCCATAACTATTCACCATGTCTATTGCTAGCTAAGCTTGTCACGACTCAAATTAATTAAACCATGATCAATAGTAATAAAACAAGATTTATTTAATAAATCCTTTAATAAAACATGGATGACACATGTTAAAAATTCAGTCATTTTTAAAATTTTTTGGGCATGACCCATCCATAGATGGAACATATCATTATGAAACCTGTTAGAAAATCCATTTCATAAAAATTTCCTGTCATCTATGTAAGTGGTATCATCCCATGCATTGCATTCCACGTATACAACATTAAATAATTAAAGTTCAACCCTGATTTAATTACAATTATATTGACCCAATAGAAAACCAAATTAATTACATATTCCTTCCCATGAAAATACATTCATAAATAACAAAATGAAATTTCCAATAAGAGCATCTTCCGCCTATAATAGCATAAACCAATCCCTGAATTATCTGAAAAACATTTAAGATAATAGGCATGAGTCTAACAACTCAATAGATACAATTTAACATAACAAACTAAAGCGATAATATAAATAAAACCAACTATATCATTTTAATCGAAATATACTAGCCGAGTATAGTAAAAAGAATCTAAATCAAGTTATAATTTATAACTAAAAATAAATAATGCATAATACCCAATGCATGTAACTCATGTCCAATTTACATTAATTACATCAATTACCGACCACTCCCACAGAAGTCTTTGCACGAAAACGGAAGATTTAAACCCCACCTCTAAGAGGACAATACTGCACCCTTGCAACCTAGCAAGGATAGAAAGTAGCTTCTTCTTCGGGAACACAAGGGTTCCTATCTGGAATCGGAAAGTACCCGAATTTGGGAGCACAGCTGTCATCCCTGCTTAGGACCGCAAGCAACCCAGGACCAAAAGAAAGGAAAACACCTCTAAGTCCCTTGACTACAAGTACTCCAATTCCAATGACCCTTTTTATGCAATACTTTTACCCAGTATTCATTTAGTTCATTTAATACATAATTATGCCTAACATGCAATATGATAAACCATAAAATGATTTTTAAACAAAATCATCTCCAAAATATGCTATATAACCTATAATTATACCAAAATTATAATAAACAATATAAATTCCCATTCGAATTATAACCTTAAAATCATAATCGAAAGCATTAATTAAACATGGAAATTAACCATAAAATTTATACATCTATATTCCATAGAATGTATAAAATAAGCCAAGCTCATAATTAAAAATAATTTCCAATTTATGTTATTAAATACCTAAAGTTCCATCTCAATATTTATTCTATAAATCATCTATATACATATTCTAGACCCAAGAATACCTAGTACTATGATAATTTATATCATATTATCATGTCAATAGTTTAAGCCTATGTAAATTATACCTACCTCAACCAAATACATGGAAAAATGCAACCTTTGATGTTGTGGGTATGAAATCTAAGCCCTAGGATGTACATGCAAGCTCCCAATCTAAACTCTAGTTCCCAAATGACTTGATTGATGAAGATAACAGAAGTCCCAACTCCAAATCACTACCGAAACTCCCCAATATGCATGAATAAACCCAAAAATATAAGAATGAGATGGTAATCCAAAAGAAATTACAAACCCTAACTCTAAAATGTGAGAAAATACCTCTAAAAATGCAAAAGAGTTGGGGAGGATGAAAATCCATGCCAAAACCCATGAAATCCAAGCTCAAGCCACCATTAACAAGCTCCAAGCTCCACCAAGAGGTTGGAGAAGATGAATCCAGCCATAATAATGCATTCCAAAGCATCTAAGTGAGGTGAGAGGGTGAAAAACCCAAATCCACAACTTTACGCGCGTAAATCGGGCCAAAATACGCTAGATCCGAGCTCACCGGCGTCGGATCGAGGTTGCCGTGCTCTGGCGAGTCGCCGTTAAGCCTCCGCCCCCCTTTCTCCTTCTTTCTTTCTCTCTCTTTCTCTCTTGAACTAAAAAGACCAAATCTGGTCTTTAAAATCGTGGTTGAGGGGTTTTTAAAAGAGGTGAGAGGCACATGCGTCATTTGATGCAAAATAAAAAAAAAAAATTGCATTTTTGCCATACCTCGATCGATCAGTTCCTAGCCCTGATCGATCAGGGGGTGGTAGCTCGCGATAGCCATTTCTAGAGGGGTACCGATCGATTGGCCTCAGAACCCCGATCGATCGGAACCCTCACGATTTGTGAGTTTTTGTTAGCATTCAGCAAAAACTCACCTAAACGCTTTCAAATCACCCGGAACCTTCCCAAACCCATTAAAATGACTTTTAAATATAAAATAAACATACCCATGCATATAAAAATCAATATCATGCCATGCCCATGCATGAATACAAACCGACAAAATCCAATATTTCATGTACTAATAAAGTATTAAACCCTTAATACTTTACTTAAAAATTATGGGTGTTACAAAACTCGCTGCTGGTCTGATCCTCCTCGAAGAAGGATCGTCTTGATCTAATCTATCTCGTGCACCCTTTTCTCATCCGAGACCCAAAGTCATTTGCCTTCGATCTAATTTGAAAAGTCGCTAAGTTGCAACTCCGATCATCCTTGAACTCCACCCTTCCATCCACACTGTACTTTGATGGTCAGATCGTCTTGGAAATTAAATGGGTTTTTTTAAAACAAAGCATACCAGAACTGATGGAGCAGTTGAAGCACGAGGTCGAACACGGGTTATTGAAACTTGACTACCAATGGTGAGAACCACATCGTCATGATGTTAATGAAAGAGAAAATGGTGGAAACAGAGAAGGGAACTCAATGGATGAAACCCACGCTTGGACAATGGCGACGACGGTGGGGTGGAGGGTTAAGGTTTCCGGCGAAGATGATGGTACCAAGACCATCGACAGTGGAGATTTTGCAGCTGAGGGTTGATTGCTGACGTTGCCTCCATCGCCGTTGATGCAAGTAAAGGTGGGGGCGATGAAAGTGGTATGGCAGAGGAGAGTTTAGGAGAGTTGCAATGATGGTGGTGACCTTCACCGGAAACCGTTTACATGTTTTTCGGTGGTCTGGATACAGATTTGTTAGGGCTTTGCCAAATTCGGCGGAGTGGTGGCAGTGGGACTTCATCGGTTTCTGGCATTGGGTCATCGGTGAAGATGACCGGACTGGTATGGCAAGTGAAAAACTTTAAATTCATCCTCATCTCAATAATTAAAATTGATGGATGAGTTCTTTTGAAGAAAATCGACATAAAGAAGGAGATCGGCAGCTGGTTGAGGTGGCTTTTGTAACAACCGTAATTTGAAAGTAAGGTATTAAGGGTTTAAGCTGCTGAATTTTGGCTAAGTGTGGGGAAAAAGTGAATTTTCGTAAATCTTTGTTTTTAAAGATAATTTTTGGCGGTAATAGAAGTTTATAATATTATAAGACTTCTGTGATTTTATGGGATTTTATTAGCATGTTTGGATTGAATTCCTCACATGTTTGTTTTAGGAAAATCTGTCGGGCGACAGATTTTGTACTAAAACTTGGAAATGAGATTTTGATATACTTGGAATTTGATTTTTCTGATATTTTATTTGGATTCAAATAGGGGGTTATTTGCTTATTTTCATTAAATAACTTAAAGTAATCTTTTTCATTCTTATATTAATATAAGAATGAAAAAGATTACTTAAATGTTTTGAATGAAAATAAGGCTGTAAAGGGTATTCTGTCTATTTGAGTCGACTGAATTGTGATTTCAGTCGACTGAATTTCACAGAAGCCAAAACTTTCAATTCTGGGAAATTTGAGTCGACTGAAATGTCAATTCAGTCGACTGAATCATCAATTCAGTCGACTGAATGGGAAATTGAGTCGGCTGATTTAGGCGATAACTCACATTTCAGCTGAAATGACGCATGTGCCCCTCTGTAGTTTTAAAACCCCCTTAGCCGAACCAAACCTTCTCATTTTTCAGTACTTTGAGCTCCAAACACCTAGAGAGAGAGAGAGAGAGAGAGAGGGGACTCAACGGTGTGGAGTGTGACCATGGGAGCTCGGGTTCGACCCCACAACGCATGGATCTTGTGATTTCCACCCTGATCTACACGTGTGCACCCTTAGATTCACGTTTCTAGCCACTATTTGAGAGGTAGGTGCATTTTTCATGGTTGTAAACCATTGTATGCATGATTTGGTATATTATCATGGGTTTTTGCATGAGTACATGGGATTGGGGTTTGAATTTCTTAAGAATTCATATATTTGGGAAATTAGGGTTTTGTTTTATACCCTATTTAGTTATATTGGTGTTGTTTTGCATACCCCCCTCATGATTTGGGATACAATGGGTTGATTTTAGAAAACCTATTTGATAAATCCTTGTAATGGACTATTTAAGGGTCACTTTTATATAAGTGTTGGGAATCCATTTTTTTTCTAAAATTATAAATAAAAAATGAATGTGATGATAAGGGGTACTTTCCGGTCTTAATGACCGTAGTATTCCCAAAATGAGGTTACTTTCTGGATCCATGTAGGATTCATAGTGTTTCCTCAAGATGAGGTTACTTTCTGGACCCATGTAGGGATCCATAGTGTTTCCTCTCATTTCCGCGCGCGAGGGCCCCGCATGACCTGGGGAGGATTATTCAGTTTGAAAGACTGATGATGTTGTGAATTGCCAGATATGGCGGAATTATGTTATGAATAATTTTCATGTTTTCTTGTACTTGTTTTAAAATTTGTAATATGCAACCCCCCATTATCTCATTTTATTTCATTGGTCATAATGGTTTTAAAACCTTGATATACAACTTTGAAAAATGTATTCTACTGAGGTTATACTCACGCCTATTTCTAAAACTTTTTGCAGACTTTGAGCAAAGTAGGGATGACTCTTATGAGGAGGCATCACACCGGGCTTAGCATAAGCATTGCATTATGGATGTTGTGCAAAAATGTATTTTACAAATTTTATGGCCAGTATATTTTTTAGACAGACTTATTGTATTATATACTACCTGTATTGACAATAGAACTCTGTGGGAACTAGTATGCCAGCTTATTTTAATCACCTGTTGTGGATGGTTGAATTATTTTGATTTTAAATTGAACAGGTTTAAACTGTCGAGAACTTGGTATGTCCTACTTTCAAACAGGACCATGCCGGATTTTCTAAAAATATTTTATAAAGTTATAATTTTTTTTATTATAAACCATTCCTTGAATTTCATTTTATTTATTTTTCTTTCTGTTGACACGTCATAGCCTTTTTTCGGGTCGTGACAGCTTTAATGGCTATGGTGGACGATGATGGTTTTCAAAGACTAGAGAAGGGCAGCAATGCGTTCTGGTGACGGTGAGAAGAGGTCGGAGGAGTGGATGGTGTAGGTGACACTCACCGGTGATTTGATGCCCTTTGCATACAAAACGCAACATTTTATAAGGCATTATCAAGGGTAAAATTGACTTTTACTTCTTCTGTTAATGGTGTAAGTCCCTAGATTAGTATAGGGGGTTTTTTAGTGGGTTTTTTTATTAGATGGGGTAAACTGCAAAATAGGTAATAATAGGAGGGGGTTTTTTGCATTTTACCCTTTTTTTTAGTTACACAAGTAGTTGTACTTCATCTTACCCCTTAATATTTTTTTCTCCACAAAGTGCTCTCTATAATTTCATGTGATAACACTTTGCCCCTTTTATGTAAAGAAGATGAGTAAATCAATGGCCAAGTATAGGTACTCAAAGGATCATATTTTTTCTTGTCCAACACTTGCCCCTTTTAGCTATCCACGTTTAACTGAAGTGGGGATAGCATAATTTTCAAACTATAATAGAATAAAGTGAAAATAGATCAAACTTCGAGGGAGTATAGTGTAATTCTCATACGTTTTTTTATTGTAATTACACACAAAATCTATACTATTATGAAAAATCTCTACTCCAAAAGAAAATAATAATGATGATGATGATGAGGATTGAAAAGCTCTATGCTGCTTTTCAAAGAGTTGGCCAATATTAAAAATGTTATTTTATTTCATTTTTCCAAAATATGGTTTGAGAACTTTATTTTTTATTTTGTTTATTTTGTTTTTCATAAATACCCCACGTGTTTAGGTACTCAACAGAATCATCATATATTATGATTCTGCGAGGGTTACATTATGATTCTTCGAATCCCTCCCAATGTACCCAAAAAAAAAAAAAAAAAAAAAAAAAAGAAAACGCAAAACGGAGGTCTCAATTAAGTTGGTCTCAAGTTTGAATTTTTAGCTCACAATCAGATACATGGGTTTGCGAGTGAACTATATATCAAGGGGGATTATACTGAGCCCAAACCTTGGCAGGAGTAGGGCTTAAGATACTCTAATTTGGCTTTTAAAAAAAATTAATTAAATAAAAAGATCATATTATATAGGCCAGTAATGCTACATAAATCAATTTTTTTTATCCAAATTTATTTGTTCAACTGATGTACTTTCTTGACCAACCAATTAAAAATTTTATTAGAAGATCAAATATAATATGCCTCCAATGAGTTGACGTGGCCACCAATTAGGCAAATAGAATTGGATAAAAAAATTCGGTTCCCAATGTCATACTTTCTTTCTTCTTTTTTGGACAATTGATAGAATCTATCATAATCCCTCTTAATGTCAAATTATCAACAAATATAAATAAATGTTTCTCCACAAATTTGAATTCAAGGTTTACTCGCTTAACAAGTAAGACAAATTATACCATACTATTATGCCGTTGACCGATCCAATTGACAATAACTTTCACTTCGGATCCACTTGGACTTGGATATATTTCATTTCTCTTTCTTGCTGATGTGGCACTGACATGGCAGCGAACAGGAGGGATGGGAAACTAGTCTACAAAGGGTTAATTAATGGAAGCCAAACCCACCCTCAACCGTCACATTAACTCCCATCCATGGATGGTAACCGTCACCTCCCATTATCACAACTCCCTTGATCAATCTCCAACAATTCTATCAACTCCTTCCCCCTCATACATTCGACCCCACTACCAAATAGAACAAAGAAAGAGAGTGCATGCATGCAAAAATGACAAAGAGATACGCAATCTTGCAGAAAAAACTACAAGAACTGGAATCCGAACTCAACCAAGTGTTCACTTTCCCGGCCGAGAACCCGTGCCACCAACTTCTCTCCGAAGGCATCGACCAAAGATTCGTATTCTTAAACAATCTCCTGTCCGCCGAAATCGCCTCGCATCCCAAAAAGCCTCACCACTTGGAGCACATTGCCCATCGACTCGTTGAACTTGAGACGGCCTTTCATGACTGGGACGATTTCAGAACTTCGGCGATTGACCATATTGATACCATTTCGACTTGTTCTTGCACCGAGTCATGTCTCAACGACGACGACGGGGAAGGTTCTGATGGCTTGGATTCACGTGTTTGCGAAGAAGACGATGTACAAGTTTTTTATGATGGAGTGATCGAAGAGAAGCCACCGGAGGAGGAAGTGGTGGTGGCTAAGGTCGAGCCGGAGAGGGTTGTGAGAAGAGAAGAGGTGGTTAGGGTTTGGATAAGGAAGTACGGTGGTGTCATGGCCAGTGGTGTTTTGCTTGGTATGGTTTTGATGGGTTTGCTGATGGTGAGGTTTTCTGGTTGTTTTCATTACATAGAGCATGGATTTTCTGTAACTCCTACTTAGAAATAATATATATAAATAATAAGTCATGTTATAATTGTTGTCATGGCTAATGGTGCATTGGTTGGTGTGGTTTTGATGGGTTTGGCGATGGTAAGGTAGGGTCTTCTGGCCCCTTTTTCCTTTTTTTTTTGATGAGAAAAAGAAATTTTATTAAATAAAGTGAGTTTCAGGCTATCAGTACATCAAATGGGTCTTCTGGTTGTTTGCATTAAATTTATCATGAATATATGTTTCTCAAGCCTACTTGGATTTTTTTTTTGAACCCTTAAAAAAATTATTTAGTGGCCAAGATGCACAATATACAACATTCTGTAACTAATGCTTTAGTAGATAAAAGATATATAGGCACTTCTATAGAAATTTAGACCTTGGTGTAGGGTATGATGGCCACACACTTTAAAATTGTCGATCGACATCTTCTGTAGAGTAAGTTTGTTTCATTAGTCTCATCTGTCATATTTATTTGTGAAATTTTGGAGAAGTTTTTGGCCGTTATTTGAAATATGGTGTCAAAGTTATGCATGTTTTGGAAGCAATTTAGAGAATAGTGACTTTTAATGCATGAGGGGTTGGAATGATGTTAGAGACATGAATTATTCTGGTAATTAAAATATATATATATATAGCGAAAAATTGTACTAGGTCGGCAAAGAAAAATTGTTTGTTTATTTATTTTTTGTCCCAATAAAAAATGCTTTAGGTTAGTAAAGAAAATTTATATCCTTGCTTTCGTTAGGTGTGCATACTTCTGTAACCCAAAAAAAAAAAAAAAAAGTGTGTGCATACTCACCGGCCGGCCTAAGTGATAGCTTGTTCTAATTTGAATGTTGATGGATGTGAAGTAGAAATGCCCAATAAATTTAATCCAACTAACGTTTAGACAAGAATCTCCATTTCCTATCTTTTGGATATTAGGAAGTTTCAATGTGCTTACGCATTCGACCCATGGGCATATGCAGTCCTCCAATCCGACATGGATGTATTGGACAATTACATAACAATGTCTATAGAGGTGGCCCTTAGGACCACTCAATCCATTCCTTAGAATTGGAATATCGATTTTGAATTACCAACAAGCGTGTCATGAATTGTTAACAAACCTACCCAGAGAGTTGGAGGTGATATATTAGCAAAACCTCTTAAATTATTCCAACTTCTTTTTCCTGCAAAATTAATATATGCTCAAATTGCTATCCCATCAACCGAATTACACCAGTCACTTGAGTTGGGATTTAGTACTGACGTGAAAAAATGTAACACCATACTAGACTAAGCGGATGGTGACACCTCAACACTGAAGTGCAAATCAACAATTTGAATCACAACTTCAAAAAGCTTTGCTAAAATGACCTCAATGAGAGTGTTTTTTAAACTTGTGACCTGAGTCGTTGATTTGCACCTCGGTGCACGCTAATGTGTCGCCATCTGCTTAGCCCAGTACAGTGTTAAGTTTTTTCACCTCAACACCGAATCCCAACTCTTGCCACTTCATCAACCGTCACCACTCACTACAGTGTCCACATGCCATTAATGCCTGTTAACCCTCCCCTAGTAATTCACATTCCCTAACAATCTTATGGTCATTCGTTGAAGCCATCTTTATAGCAAAATTTAATTTTGTCATCTAATATATGTACCTTCTTAACCCTAAGGGTGGGCGCTCACGTTTTTGGTTCCCTTTGCTCGACTAGCCTTGATTAGTGGATGGAAGATTGAGCTGAATCTTATATAAATCCAAATAATAAAATAAAATAAATTAAAAATTAAAAATCTTATACAACCTACAGTAGCTTGAAAGACTTCCTCAATAGTTTAAGCCATGCTAACTGTACCAGTATAAATAGTCCTGGGCTCAAGCTAAGGTGAACGGGATCAGAATGGGATGAGTAGATATTGGGATTTGAGTGCAAGCCCATGCTTTTAAGTAGATTAGAATTTCTCAATGGGAGAATTATGAATCGTGATTGCTTCCTTGTAGAAAATCAGGCTAATGGCGTGTTAGTCTAACGGCACTTCATTTTTTTTTTTTTTTTTTTTGGAAGGAGAGGTCCTCATTTCCATTAGTGGATGAGTAGATTTATATATACTTGCATGATGTTCTTAGTTGTTACCAACATAAAATAGATAAAGAAAAAAAACAATACTTAATTCCTCATAGTGAAGCAGTAACTCTTCCTCCTTCCCACTCATATTATGCCGCGTATCATAATTATTTTAAAAAATATAGATATGTGGATACGAACATGTGGACACGTGAATACAAATAAATGAACACATATTCATATTCATTTGGACACATGAATACATATACATGAATACATGGACGCGTGTCTATAATAACATTATATAAGGATACATGTACACAATCAATTCTCATTTGTTATGTTAGACACGTGGCATAATATGAGTGGGAGGGAGGAGAAGTTGTTCCTCCACTGTGAGGAGCCAAGTATTATCCAAAAATAAATAAGTAGAAAATATGGAAAAATGAAAGGAGTAAATCTATCAAATAATAATAATGATAATCTTTAAATGTTTTTTTCCCCCCCTAAAAAAAGATGCTTCCTTCTTTCTCCTTTTTTTTTCTCCTCAATTTTAGCTTATTTGAGCTTCTCCGTATCCTAAATTTTTCTTATCATTGTCACATTCTCCTTTATTTCTTGCATATGGTAGCCCTTTTAGATCTAATACTATGACTCTAGCTATTAATTACTTAGGAGTTTCAGAACTTTTCAAATCAAATCTGAAGAATTATTCAGAGATTTCAATTAAATCAAAAAAAGAGGTGAGAAGTATCCTTATTCATATCAAGTTAGATGCCAAAATATAAACCAATAGGCTTTCTTTGTATCTATATATTTTATGGATTAGTCGGTTTGGTGTTTGTTGATCATACTAGAAATTCACATGAATTCTTTTAGAATTACATAGCACAAAGATTAGACAATACTTGCTGTGTATTAATTAATTAACATAAAAAATATAACATTAAAAGACTTAAGTCTAAGAATAAAATAATAAAAAAGATATTTGAAATCTTGATCAGCTGAATTTTTCAATTCTTGTAACAACGTACAAAAGTGAAGCAAATAATATTCATTTTAAGTCAGTTTAGTAAGCGGCAGTTGTTACAATACTAATGACTGGACTAAATCCCTCACAAAAGAATTAGCTGGTAAAGCATCATAATAAATAGGGTAAATTGCAGAAAACTCCTTGAAGTATAGAAGGCCAGCAGATAACCCTTTTATATTTTAATTTTATCAATGTGCCTCCTAATTTAATTAGAAGACAAAATCAATCATCGATGGTCACCTAATTGACCATGACGCCGACGAGGATTCCAACTATTTTGGGCAACATAAGTACGTTAACAATATTACATGCGTAACGACATGATTAATTTTTGTCAATTTTCATTAACGGTGAATGACAATGAAATAAATTGACAAAAATTAAATTATAATGAGAATTATCTACTGCTCCCATATTTCAAGAGGGTTATCTATAATTTACTCTAGTAGATAAGTCTGACAGCTTGCACAAGTGTGCATGGAGACGGTACTTAAGTGAGACCAGGGCTATTTGAGCGACAGTAGAGTACCGTTCCTGAAGGTAGGCTACCATATTCTTACACATGGCCCACTTGGCCCATATCACTCCACTACCTTACCTTGTCTTGTAGCAAATGGTATAATCTGATCGGAGAAACCAAAAGATATATATATATATTAAAAGACATTTCTTTGTTTTTTTTCTAGATAATAGAATAGAGTAAAATATAAGCAAACCAACATCCAGGACAGAGGTTAAACCATTTTAATTCATGCTTAATATTCAAGATTAACCAAAAGATAGTTCCTGTACAAAAAATACACAATCAAAGTCTGAATGCAGGAGCCAATCAAGACCCTAAAAAATACACAATTCCATTTAGTCCTATTCCTAAGCCCATACAACTTCTTTGTTTGAAAATATTTCTTGTCAATCTTCCCCAAACGCTGCAACAGAATTCCCTGGAGAAACACAATGAAAAGTGAAAATATTAATGCAAAAAATTAAAAAAATAAAAAAATAAGCAGAAAAACAATCATGTAGGTTTTTAGTAGTCTTTAACAACTACAGTTTGTGTAAAATGGTCTAAATTCAATAATGGAATTAAGCTGAAAGAAACGTATAAAACAGAAAAATAAAAATGTTCTCAATTCAATACTGGAAGCCAAAAGAGAGATATAAAGACAACAAATTTCATTCCCTTGCTAACCTACAATATTACATAATATATTTCCTTTAGGGAAAAATAATCAAATCTGCGCACATGGGCAAAAGAAGACACTCCGACCCTAAATTTCCATTAACCAATCCATATATAAATCAAACAACCAATCTGATCAGCTGGAGCTTAACAACTTCCTGTGTTTCTCTAAATAAAATTTGACATGCATTTCCAATCCATCAAACAAACCAAATTACACCATTGTTCATCATAATCTCATGCAAAACGGCAAGTCATGACAAACACTGGAACCCTATCATGTGGCATAAGCCCATGCTTGAATCTAAGTATCTGACCCACAGCCTATAATCTGCCAAGAGAATTACCTACATAGTTTCAGATATCTGGGAAATTAACAACCATTAAACTAGGAAAAATTCATGTGATTTCTATGGCATTACAGGAAGCTCCATAATACATTTAAGTCATCCCATGTTCATTCTCTTGTCAACTTGAATATTTATAGTTCTCTCTTTCAATGCAGCTATGATCTAACAATCCACTATTTATTCTCTTCAATCTTAGACAAAGCCTTCTAGAACCAACCCCACCATTTCTTCTCTATAAAAGATGACACTTAACCTTGCCTCGAACAAACTTAGTTTTATCTTTGTTCTTCATATATTCATGCAAGAATATAGCAATCCTAAATTCCTACTAATCAATGCAGATATGATTTAACAACTAATCGTAACCGAAGCATAAAACTATCACTAATATGAATTTCTTAACTACCTAGAACCCTGAATTCTACTACTCAAGTATGTCCAAAGCTCTGCTATCATAGCTATTATTGTTAAAGTCATATAATAACATAGCAAGCCGGGTCGTAAAATTTTAAGTAGAACGGACTAGCAAGAGCCTTCCATTATATTCGCTCATTTTCTGCATTTAATGTTGAAATAATATAGTCAAGTACAGTCAATATCAAAGCTTAAATCAACCTATAACATATAAAATGCACATGCAACAATCACACCTAAGCTATATAGTCGATCATTCCATACCACGCTGTAAGTCGTATGCCAATAGTCCACCAATTTCACCAATTGGTTATGAACCACATCTTTCTCTGGATGGAATTCATATTGTTGCTCCAAAAGTCGCATTGCATTGGACCAATCACATTTGAGTAAGTATTTCCAATCTCTCCAAGCTTCATTGAATTTGGCCAAGACCCAATCACGCGCTCCAGCATGTGGGATGGAAGGGCAATTGCCTGTCAACTATAATCCTAATGAAAGCACCCATTCAGAGACTCATATAATACTACAAGTTGTTGTGTGTGTTCATACAGAGAATTAGAGAAAAGCTTCGCATAGCAATTGCAGATCTAAAATTGCTTCCATGGAAACCTAATGCAAAATATGTAAAATTGTCCCCTACATCTTATTCAATGACATTTAAATCTATTAGGTAGATCATACATGAAAATCAAAGGTTCATGAAACACTAATGAAAGAATACATTAGGGAAAGCGAGAGAGATACAGATAGAGAGATCTGTACCAAAATTGACGAGTGTAGGTGTGTGGTCCAGCAAAAATCCGACGTGATGGCAAGTTCCAACGTGGTCGGCTGCACGGTCAGCGTGATCAGGGTGGGAAGAGGTCTCAGCTCTCTTTAGAAATGATATCTGCAAAAATATCAGTGAATGAATGGTGTAATGGTTACCTCGAAAGTGGAGAAGGGGGTATATGTATATTTAGATGGTATAACTACGGTATTATATGGTCTCAATTCTCAAATTAGCTACGGTATGATACCATTTCATAATGCAATTTTCTGTAGGAAAGTATTTTTTGGGGACTGTAATTATTACCTGTGCCTTAGCATCAATTACCGAAGACGATATTAAAATACTGTTCCCAAGTTCTGTCGCAGGTCCACCCATTTTTTTCTAGTGTTAGTTTCCTCCAATACTTCAAAAATAGAATCAAGAAAAATAAGGATAACAATTGTAACATTCTCATATAGAAGGTGATGAGGAGGTGATTATATAATGAGTTGAGCTGAGATTGAGTGAAGAAATAAAGTGTGCATTTCACCTTCTGCCCCATTTATAAGTAAATCTTTCTACGGAAAAACAAGATGCCACGCACTACATTTCCAGGGCAATTAAGTAATGTGAATATCATCAGTAAAATTTCATTTCACAATACTGAAATGGTAAATGTGTGAAGTGCAACAACTAAACAAGATATATCGAGCCAATGGTAAATGTGTGAAGAGAAATAACCAAAGAGAATCAAGTCAGTGGTAAATGTGTGAAAAGCACTAACCAAATTGGATTCAGCCTAGTGAACTTTAGGATATATCAAAGGTGGATTGGTTCAAATTAGAAAAGCCATGAGGAAGCATTATGACAATTAATGGACAAATTTTCCAATTTTCAAGCCAGTCCGTTCCCAAACAAGTCTAAATGTTGTGATAAAGAACATTAAGAACATACCTATAACTGTTGGCCATCACTACCGTCGATAAATGCTGTGAACAATTGTCGTTAATTTTCATTTTTACGCTTTAGAATATTATTATTAAATTGAATTAAAACATAAAGTTTAGTTTGAAATTTGTATTAGGGAGGATTCCGTTGACACTTAGTGTAAAATTTTTTGCACTTACACCTGTCAATATCTTTTTATAAAAATCATATTTCGCCTATCCAACCCTTAGAATACCTATTCCTATCATGCACGTCATGCATGCCAAATTTCAAGTTAATCGGATGGTGGGAAGTGTTTAATCCATAAACTTACATTTCTTTTAATAAATAAAACTTTAATTTTGAGCACTTTATGGATGACAGCTCCTAATCTTCGATTAAGTTGAAATTCGGCATACATGACATGTATAACAAGAATATATAATCCAACAGGTTGAATTGGAAAAATATGATTTCTAAAGAAAAATATTAACGGGTGTAAATATAAAAAGTTTTACACTAAATGTCAACGGAACCCTCCTCATTTGTATTTGACTGTTGGCTTCATGGTACATTAGAAACTTTTTAGATAGATCACATTTTGGATTACTTAGATGGATCATGTCATAAAATCTAATTTTAATAAAAAATTTAAATCAAATTTTCAAATTACATGCTTTCACTCAAAGGGCATACCTATAACTATACTATTCAATCCAAGAGCTCATTATAAACCTTTTTCTTTTTTTTCTTTTTTTTTTTTTTTTTGTGTCTTGACTAATGGAGCTCAAATAAATTTTAGCAAATAGTTATTGGGGCATGAAAAAATTTATTCTTTATAGTCTCATAAGATATTAAAAATAAAATAGATATTTTCATAAATTTAGAACGACTGTAAGTATTTTTGTCTATCCCACTAATCATGCACGAGTTAACGGAGAGGTGGTTCTTATAATCATATGCCAAAAGTTAAGAAGCAGGGGTGTGTAATTTTCAAAGATAGATGTAAGAACTCTGTATTTTCACCAAAATGCGAGTGTAATTTACATATATGAGGAAAGATCAACTTACATGTGGTCTAGAACTTTTTACTCTTAGGCTGCAGTTGGTAGGTTGAAACGATGGTGGAAATCAAATGGCCATTCCATTTCTAGCATATATTGGAATGTTTTGTTGGTTATAAGGAAAGGAATCAACATTATATTCCCTCTATTCCTCCCAAGGAAAGAATAAATCCTACTTGATCTATCTCATATCATTCCTACCCCTTACCAAACAATGGAATGGAATAGTCACTCTCGTTCCATTCTCGTTCGCATTCCATTCCCTTTCCATTCTAGTCCATGTCCTTAACAAAGTTTCATAAGCTAGAACATTACAGTTCTCTTGTGCTTTATCCTAGTTTTCATGACTGCATGTTAGCATGGGGTATATTTTAATAAAATTGGTAACAATCCGAGAATCAATATATTTAATTGATTTTGGGTAACATATGATTTTATTCATGACTGAATTTTTTTATGGTCTAACCCCCATTTTAAAATTATTGCTACATTTTTAACTTTAATGTTACCGTTACACTTTCTTACCTTTATATGTTGAGGGCATTCCCCAAGCATTTTGGAACACATCATTAGCCTTCTCTTTCTCTTTTCTCTCTCTAGTTCTCTCATATTTTTTCTTACTTTAGTTAGTATCATTTTTGGGCAAAGTAAGGTGTTAGAAAGGAATGGAATGGAATGGATTGTGCAAATTAGAGGAGATACAACAAGGACGATTGGGCTATTATATCCTAGAGGCGGCACGCTGGAAATATTATTATATCAGATAATATACCTGTAGTAGTGCGAACCGTCTTAAAAAGAGCGACCTGGTCTACAACTCAACCTAGCCTAATTCAAGTACTTCACTATTTCAAGGTAAAATTTGTATTTAATGCTATACTCACAATTGGATTATATATTTATCTCATGTACATCATGTTGTCGCACCCCATTTTTGTCACTACTCTATTAGAGGTTATTATTTCAAAGATAGATGGTGAGGTTTTCTGGTTGTTTTCATTACATAGAGCATGGATTTTCTGTTATTCGTACTTAGAAATAATATAAATAGTAAGTCATGTTCTAATTATTGTCATGGCTAATGGTGTATTGGTTGGTGTGGTTTTGATGGGTTTGGCGATGGCAAGGTCTCTGGTTGTTTGCGTTAGCATGAATGTTTATTTTTCCCCCTAAATAAAAATTTATTGACAGGGTAAGAAACACAATATACAACGTTCTTTAATTATTGCTTTAGTAGCTAAGATAAAGATAGGTACTTCTATTGAAATTTAAACCTTAGGGTAGGATATGATGGCCACACACTTACAATCCTTTCAAGTGACATCTTCACTTTTAAGTAACTTTTCAATTTTTGACATCTTTTAAAGAGTAAGTTTGTTTCTTTTTTCTTTTTTCTTTTTTTTTTGGTTACTTATTTATATCGGGAGGTTTCGTGATACTTACGCACTTGATTAATAACTATCGCACATGCAATCTTCCATTTCACATATACCGATAATTACAGAACAAAGTTTATAGGGTAGTCTTGAAGAAGAGTGGTGATCAAGGGTTGAACCCAATTTATTAGTGAAAGTTTGCAAAGCTGGCCATTCTCGACTTATAGACTAGTGGTTTATAATTTTAACATACCAAAGTTATTTGAAATATGGTGTGTCAAATATCTTTTGGAAGCAATTTAGAGAACAGTGACTTTTAATGGTGGTTGGATTGATTTCAGAGATTGACATAAGTTATTCTGGTAATTAAAAGGGAAAAAATTCTCATTTAAAAAAAAAATAAAGGGGAAAAAATTATAGTGAAAAATTGTACTAGCTAGTATATCTCTCTTTGGGCCTCGAAATGGTTAAGTTTGTTTGTTTCTTTGTACCGACCTGTGCCAATATTTCTTCATACCAACCTCTTTTACCATAGTTAGTAAGTGATACCGTGTTTTAATTTGGATGTTTATGGCCGGATGTAAGGTAGAAATGCTCAATCAAACTACATTAAGTTTAGAGAGGAATCTCAATTTTGAAATATCGAAGATTTAGCAAGATTAACTCGGGTTTTTTAATAGACAATTTGATTCTTCGAGTTTGAATGACATTAAAATAAGCCAATGTGGGTCTTTTAGATACACACAATTTTTCCAGGGTTATTTTTAGATGATTACGTTTTATTATTATTATTATTATCATCATCTAAAGATGATAATCAAGTAAACACATGCTGATATAAGTTATATCAACACCTGCATTGAAGGTTGTACCTTATTTATTAGTAGGATTACGGGATACATTGGGTCAATGCTCGAGATACAACCCCCAATGCATGATGCAGATATAACTTTTATTTACACATACTGACTTGATCAAGACTGTATCATCTAATATGTATCTTTTTAATCTCAAAGTGGATCACTGAAGCTTGAGACGTACTTAATTCTAAGCAAAGATTGGGACTCAAGTGCAGGCCTGCATGTTGCAAAAAAATTAGAATTTTCATAATGGAAGGAACAATGTTTCCCTATTTTAAAGAGAAGATAAAGGAGCAAATTTAGAAGAATATAATGAGAGCAACAAATTTATAAAATTACAATAATTTTGTAGGAAAATACTAAAAAAAAACTACCATTTTACTTAAATCTACTCATCCACCTCACGTGGTAGTTGATATGCCACAATGTGACAATAGACATGGCAGACATGCTTGCCCCATGCATCAACCGCCACCTCGTTGGGCAAGTAAATATAAAAGAATGATGTTGGGCAATGTGACACTGTTTAATTTTATAAATTTTCTTTTTTTTTTTTTTTTAGGAAAATGCTAAAGAATCCAATTAAAACTTTCTTCCAGACAAGATTAGCTCTGGTTGGCAGAATATTCTGACAAATTTTCCAAATAAAATGCTTGACCTTTTTGGGAATTGGCTGTTTCCAGATGAAATACCCCCAGCACACCACCAAATCCCAACACCTGAACTCTCTCCAACACTTGCTATAAGGATCTCCTCTTCATCTCCGCTCCTTAACCGTGAAAATGCCTTTGGGTGATAATGCCACAAAATATTATCCCTAGGGAGTAGGGAGACTATGACTAAGAGGATTTTTGCTAAGAAGCACGGACATGAATACGTGATATGGGTACGATATGATACGAACATACAGATACTAATAAATCCTCAAAATTTAAGACACGACATGACGGGAATACGACATTAATATAATATTTATTTTTATACATATAACTATAAAATGTCATGTAATATCACATAAATCATTCAAGATGAATACCTGTGTATTGTCTTTATAAATCTAGTTGAGTTGTAAGTAGAAAATATATGACAAAAAGTAAAATAATGAACAAAAAGAAGGAAAAAAAAATGTAACGAAAGAAGTATCGTATCAGAGGAGTGTCGAACAAGTGTCGTGTCCGATACGTGTCCGACACAGACACGTGACCTTTGGAAAAGTGTCCGTGCTTCCTAAGGATTTTGGCAATTAGAGGCCGTCTTGTGTGGGCCAATTCTATATACCTAAGCAAAAAATTGGATACCATATTTATAAAATTACTTTAAATGGTAAGTAGGTCATTTGAAATGACAAATGAGCCACTTCAAATTGCAAGTATGTATGGTACCTTAAACACTTTGTGAATACTATAAAATTCCCCGTGATAGGAAAATTGTATCGCTCAATTCCATATCGCACACTTTCTCGTGGTCAATTAGCTCAATTTACACGCATCCTTCCAAATTCTCACCGACTTCCTATCTCCAATTCTCAATCCTAATCCCTTAAGCCAATAGCCATTTCGCCTCCCAAATGCTTCCTTCTTTCTCCTTTTTCTTCTCACTTTTGACTTCTTTGAGCTTCTCGATCTATATCCTAAATTGTGCTTTTATCATACGTTGCATTCTTCGTTTAGTTCTTACTTATGGTAGCCTTTTTAGACCTAATAATATGACTCTGTAGTCTGTATTAATGTCTTAGAAGTTCAGAACTTTTCAAATCAAATTTGAAGAATTATTAGGAGATTTTAAATCAGAAAAAAGAGGTCAAAATGATCCTTATTCATATTGAGTCAGATCCTAAAATGTCTATAAATAGGGCTTTCTTATTATTTGCACTTTTTTTTTTTTTTTTTGAATATGTATTATTCTTCGCCTGTTTTATGAATTAATTAGTTCAGTGTTTTAAAATTGATCGGATCGACCAATAATTTCTATGATTGCAGTTACATGAATCCAAGATTTAAATTAGTTTGTGCAACTTTGATGTTTTGAATGCATAGCACACAGATCAAACAATACTCCACAGGTAAAACAACAAGATTTTTTTTTTTTTAAACAATTGATAGAATTTATCCTTAGTAATGCCACTAGGTTATAATGCCATTGGCAAACAACAAAATACTTATAGCTATTAAATTGCCAGATCAGTTGGATTTATTGGCCCTTGCAACCAACTATAAATGAACACAGAACTTACCTAAGGATAATAGAATCAGTCAAATTTTGTTAATATATAGAATCTGTTTAGCATATTCATCTTCTCCTTTGAAAGGAACTGATTTTCTAACAAAATTGTTTTACCCAAATCTTACCTATTTCATTTAGGGTAGTTCGACTCACATACTTAGGACAAGTTACCCACCCATTTTAGGTTAGTTTATCCACGTAATCCTAGGATAATCTTCCTACAGAATTCTTGTATACTAAATATTTGATAAAATGTTCCAATGAAAATTCTTTGGAATTTTCTCTCCAAATCCATCAATTCACATTTCCCTTGAGAGACTATTAAAAATGAAAATAAAAAATTGCTTATTTATAAGGATGATGAAAAAAAAATCCTTACTTGGAGACATGAGGGGAGTGTCGAGACATTTGAAAAATGAAGGTATAAAGATAAGGAATTTATAGATTAATAGAAGTAGCATTAGGTAATACAGGCACTACAGTAATAGAGGAAGAAGAACATTTGAAAAATGAGGGTATAAAGATAAAGAAAATGAAGACAAGATTTGAGACGACACTAGTCATTGATATCCTTTCTGTAAGTCCTTGATATTCTCTTCTTTTAGTGGACATTTCTTCCCATATAATCTACATCATACATAGTTGGAACTATTATTTAGTTTCCTCCAATACTTCGAAAATAGAAACAAAAAAAAAAAGAAAAACAAGTACTCGATCGGAAACATCTTTAATGTTCTCAACTACGAAATTGAGGTGAGGAGTTGATAGTATAATGAGTTGAGTAGGGAATTAATCATTAAATAAAGTTTGCATATCACCTTATACTCCCTAATGAATATATAGTTGTGTGGATATACAAGATGTCATGCACAACATTTTCGAGTTAATTAAGCAGTGTCATCATCAGGCAAATTTCATTTTACAATATTGAAATGGTAAATGTGTGAAGAGCAATAACCAAACTGGATTGAGCTAGCCAATGGTAAATGTGTGAAGAGCAATTAAAAACCAAATTGGATTCAGCCCAGTCAACATTGGATATATCAAAGGTGGATTAGCTCAAATTAGAAAAGCCATGAGGTGGAAACATGACATGCTTCATTAACACATAAAAACCTAATCCTAAATAAAATTAACCTCTGAAGAAAATGACACATGCAGGGACGATTTAAACTTTTTGCTTGGACAAGGAAAAGGTCGAATCAAACTGAATTTTGTATATAAAACATAAAGACCTACACACATTAACGACTAATAGATTGGATTAGCACTTTCTTTGAAGCGTCTTCTTGTTAACCAAGACACCAATGAGACTGACTGCATAACCAATAGGAATGAGAAACTAATGTTACATATTTTACCAGTTTCATAAGAAAAGTATGTGCACAAGGAAAATGTTGGTATTCTGGTGTACCCATTGAATACTCATTGCTTTATTCTCATCCAATGTGACAGACTAATAACATATATGCTTCACGTCAGCATGTTGGATGATGTGGCATAACATGTAGACTTCAAAATTTTACTCTCTTTTTTCGTGTTTTAAAAATTAATTGACATAATATGCCACGTAAGTTGCCACATCAGATAGGAATAGACTAATGGGTATTATAGTACTACTCTCTGTGTAATACAAGCCAAATTGTACTCAAAGCCTTTCAAAATGCCTTCACTCTTAATCAATAAGTTCTAAAATGTCACAATGTCAGAAATGATTAAATCAAATATATTAAATATTAATTTTATAGCATTTTTAAAGTCTAATATTTGAGTCAAATTGGTATATTGGGTTGGAACATTCCTAAATATTGTAGTTCAATGTATAAATAGGCTCATTTTTTTCCTCCATCTTGTAGTTAATTTGCTTAGTTTGTCTCATTAACACAATGGTTGCTTAATAGGGCATTGGATATGTGGGCATTTGTACATCAAACATTTTAAACTTTAATAACAGTAGTGACCACCCAACATCTGCAAATAAAGTACATTTTTGGGTACTATCCAGTAACGTTTTTAAAGCCCATAACACATGATGGCGAACTCCCAATGTGCCAACCTCGTTGGGATGTTAGTGAGTTCTCTAATGCTTAATTAAAGCTCTCTATTTTTTTTATAAAAAAAAAAACAATGTATAAATAGGCTCTTGGTTATGGATGGCTCACTTAACGAAGTGATTCAATGTACATATATAATCCTACTTCAAATGTCTCTCATGAATGAATAATGAATGTGGTCAACTTAATTAGAATATATGGTCTTGATGAATCAATTAAATCTATAATATTGATAACATCAAATGAATCTTAGAAAATTATTGATGCTCATGTATGATCCTATTGCATCAAAATTGCAGGACATGGCTTTTGTAAATAATTTTTGACACAAGCTGATTTGTCAAATAATGAATAGAGTTTGATCACATCATATTTTTTAGATACTATTACATCTTTTGGATCAATGTCGTAAGACTTATGCTAAAATTATGTACAAAATTTGTGTCTTCCAATCCTGATAATCCTATAAAAAAAATTTAAAAAAAAAAAAAATCCCTCAAATACAATAGGAGAGGTGGTGGATGCATTTAGTCACTTTTTAAAATATATATATATATATATATATATATATATAAAAAGGTAGAAACATACTAAAGGATTTAACATCCCAACTAGGATTTAACATCACAAAAGTTATGAGTTTATGATATTACATTTGCTGTTAATGTTAATTTCACCAGGAAACATTTGTGCCTCTCCCTCATTGACTAACTACATTTTAGCTCTAGATTGCCTCCTAACAGTGAACTTCCTTTATTCGAATCGTTACTTTTGGTTACCCAGTTCCCCAAAGTCATTCTTTGAGAGATTTTCTTCGCCTACTTCTTTTCATCCTATTTTCATTCTTTTGTGGTGTGGTGTTCAAGCTTGAGGTAACTGGTTTTGCAGGGGATCTTAGTGGTAGTTGTTTTGGGTTCTGTTGAATTGCTTTGGGTAAGCTTTGTTTGTTGATTTTGCTTTGTTTTTGGGTGTCGGGGCCATCCATGTTGGTTGTGTTGTATTTTAAGTATATAAAATAAGTATTTCAAAAATCCAAAAGCTTTTCTTAAAGAGTTTTCCTCTTGTCTCTTTATATTATGAAGTCAACTTATCCCACATTGGAAAAGTGAATGGTTTTTTAATGGGCTTATATAATATTCCACTTATTATATGTGATATCATGTGGTAGGATGTAGGGAGTCCCGATGTGCGCATGAGACAAAGCCCAATCAAGTGATTTATGGAATTGGGGTCCGAAAATTGACTTAGTCGGGCGCGTCGCAAGTGTACGGCATGCGTGCAGAGCGGGTGCAAATCTCAGAAATTGGCTTCACGTGTGTGGGCTTTGACTTTTCAGTGACCCATTTTTATACCAGGGTTGTTTTATCAATTTAATTATTTTATAACTGTTGAACTGATTTAAACCTATTGAATTTCATATTTATATTTTTTTACCGTTGACAATTTAATTTCGTATTTATATTTCTTTTTACTGTTGAGAATTTATTTTTGAGGGCTGTTACTAATTTCTAAAGCCTATATAAACCAGCCTTCTCATTAAGCAAAAAACATACCAAAGAGCAATCGTCTCTTCTCTTCTTCTCTTTGTTTTCTTTTTGTAATTTTATTTTTCTGAGAGTCAGGAGCATTCTGAGTTCTTCGCTTCTCTCCTACACTTGCGAATGCACGCTTATGGGATCCCAGTTGTTGAATCTTAGAGGGTAGAGCGCTGTGACCCACTGCATCAAGTTTCATACTTAGAAGGGCGAAACTACTCTTATGGACAGTGCTTCGTACACGCCTCAACCAATAAGTGTTTTATATTTATGCAGTTCTTGTTCTATTTTTAATTTACACAATAGCGTCTGCTCTGTTTTTCTAACAGGTTGTATTGTAGGGCTCTCAATTTTTTTGCAACCCAGGTGTTTGCTTTTAGCTCTAGGTGAATGAGTTTAGCTGGTTGTAAGTCTACAAAGATGTGTTGATGGATGCATAGCTATAGTTTTATCCTAGTGTGTGTAGTAAGCATGCATCCTTTTTTGAACAATTTGTGTTTTGTGTTGGACAGTGTGTAGATGAAATATGTACATAAGATATTATGGATCATACTGGGTTCAGCTCTTGTTGGGTTCCTAGCCTTGACTGTGATTGGCTTCTGGAAAGCAAAGGGATATTTACGCAGAGCATATTGTAAATCTTCAAAAGGTGAGTTTAGTACAAGGAATTCCAATCATATTAAATAGATTTTCTTGAAACAAGGGAATTATGTTACTCATTTCTTTTGCAGATTCACATGGATCAGGATTATCAACTTCGATTCCACTTATCTCTCCATGCTAAATTTTAGATACAAGGAGTAGAAAAGGACTACCAACAATTTTGATTCATCAAACAAGCTTAGGCAAGGTAATACTGGATCTGTCTTCAAGGTAGGACAAAACTAATGGCTGGGAATTTGTTACTTTGAGTTAATATAATATTACAAGTCTTTGACTTTCCTGATATGCTGTTATAGGGTGTGCTTCCCAATGGAAGAGAAGTTATAGTAAAGCGATTGTTTCTAAGTACAACACAATGGGTTGATCAATTTTTCAATAAAGTTAATATGATCAACCAGATACGACACAAAATCTAGTGAAGTTGCTAGGTTGCAATGTCGATAGCCTAGAGAGCTTGCTTTTTTTAAGTACTACTTCAACAAAAGCTTGGATCATTTTATATTTGTTACATTTCATTAAAATCTCAATCCTTCTGACAATTTATGGTCTTTTTGTTCATTTAAATTTTTAAATAACTTGTATTTAGAGGATACTTAAAAAAAGGATGACCTTTAACAAAACCTTATAATGTTCTTCTATATTCGTTTGCTCTAGAGATTGCTAATTGTGTTTAAGTTAAATAAACCTATCAGTTTCCATTAGGAAAGAATTCCTAAAAGAAGTAGTTGTTGCTTGCTCTTTAAGAGTTGGTACGGACACCAGACCTAGACTTCAGATTACAAAGGTTTACGAGCGCCACCGATGTCGCTGGACAGCATACCCAGTGATCTTATAGCTGGACACGATGGGCTACTAGAGAGCCATATGATTTTTTTCCTTTTTTATTCCTATTTTTATTTTTATTTGGTTTATTTAGATTTTATTTGGATTGTTATTTTTTATTTCCTTTATTGGATGTGCTGAAGCCTATTTAAGGTTCTTAATTTTTAGGATTTGAGACTACTTCATTATTATTAAAAATTGAGACTTACACGCTTGGGCTAATTCCAAAAAAACCCTAACTTCTTGCTTTTTGCTTCTTCTTGCTTCTTTTTTCTTCTTCATCTTTGCTTGTTTAGTCGTGACTACTGTTATTATGAACTATAACCCTAGTGTGGATGTCCTACATCAACTTTGGTATTAGAGCAAACTCAATCTATGGAGTCGAAACCTTCCACCAAGCCTTGTTTTAAGATGTCCCAGGAGTTCTTCCCCCAAAAGAAAATCGTTCCTTTTCCCTTCGTTCTCCTTCATAAAATTTTTGAAGCTACCCACAAAGTCCTTATAGAAGAACAAGCCTAGAAATCCAAAACCCCCGTCAAACAACCCAAGAAACCCGAGTTTCCCCTTCTTTCTCGCCTCTGAAACCATAGTCGTACCCTCACGAACCAGCCAACAAACCCAAACCATTTCCCTTAGCCTCGCGTCAACCAACCCATCAAAATCATGACCCACTATGAACCCAAACCCCAAATCCCTTAAAATCCATACCCCAACAAATCAACCCCTACTATGAACTCAAACCCCAAATCCTTCGAACCCCCATTGTGAACCCATATAAAACCCCTTAATTGGCACTACCATAGACATCCCCCATCGCCAATGACCCCCATTGTCGCTGTCAAAGGCCACCATCACTGGAAGCCCACTATTACATCAGTGGCATTGTCAAAAAACCTACCCTTGCCTCATAAGCACCATCAGATGTCCCAACAGCACTAGCGCCATCTTTTGAGCCCACGGCATTACCGCTAACTACCGACACTGCCATCTGAGCCTTCTACCACCGTCATCAGAGGCCACCGCCGTCGGAGAACATCTAGACAACCACCATCGAAGAAGAGTCACACCCGTGTGCTTTTGAACTACCATCGACCCCTCACCATGATCCTTTGCCATTAATGTTTGCTGTGAAGCCATCGTCGATCCTTCGCCATTGCGTCGCTATCGACCTTATACTATAGAAGCCCTCTTTGCTTCTTTCCCCTTTATCGCGTCGAGAAGCTTCGAGGTCCAACGAAAGTTTTGGTTTTAAAGAGCAGCATGTGGAGTGTTTGGTGACAGCTTTGATTGGGAACCCGAATCTGGACAGAAGCATTCTAATTGCATTTAAACTTATTCTAAGCTAGGTTAGTACTGTCCCCACCTTGGTTGATTTAGTTTGTTAATCTTAAACTGTATCAATAATTTTGCTTTGTGCTTGGTTGGAATTCACTACAAAACAAAAAAAACAAAAAAAACCAAACCAAAAAAAAAATCAAAAAAAAAAAAAACCAAACCTTTGTTTATTTATTTATTTGACCCGCTTTGTAAGCCTACCCCAATTGACTACCAAATTTATCCTAACTCCCCTTGAATTGAACCGAATCATTCTTACATTCCTTAAGGCACTCGGTTTGATTTATTAATTGTAGAGCATCACCAAGTTAGTGGTAGTATTTAACTCATTTGGTTAGTCAACACTTTGAATACTGACACTACCTATTTGCAACTATTCTTTTGGATGAGGGCTTAGTCTCTATTATTAAAAGCTTATTGGACCAAAGTGAGTTTAAAAAAATAAAAATAAAATAAAAAAAGAGAGTTAAATTGCTGATATTGCTTGCCCAAATCTTAATGCACTTAGCCACCTCGTGTTTTGCATCTCATGGTTCATAAGATCTTTGTTTCATTATAACGCCCCATACCTAGTACATCTTTGCATGCACTTACGTAGTAGTCGTGTTATATTTAGTACTGAGTGTCAAATAATCATGAGATCTACTCAAGAGGACTATAGGGAGACTTATCTGAGATTTTTATATCAAGTTTGATTCCAAGCTTGATGAGGAGCATGCTAGAACTGACGCTCGATTTGAGTTATTAGAAGCTTTAGTTAAAAAACTTCCCACTTCTCTAGAAGGCAAGCATCGCTTGACGAGAGTCCTGATCGATAATACAAATAGAGCAAATCCTCGACCACCTCCTAGAGGTCATGAGCAAAACCCTAATCGGCATCATGCTAATTATAGGGACTTTAAGGATCCTGATGACAGAGTTAAGGAAACAATCAAAATTGAAGCACCTACTTTTGATGTTCGCTTTGACCCAAAGGCTTTCACCGACTGGATCCAAGCGATGGACCACTTCTTTGAGTGGTATGAGTTGTCAGCTGATCGGAAAGTTAAGTTTACCAAGATAAAGCTCATTGGTAAGGCTAAACTTTTCTGGGAAAGCACTGAGCTACTTCTCTTTAGAAACACCAACCTCCTATTACTGATTGGGTAGAAATGAAAGAGAAACTCAGAGACAAATATTTGCCACAATCATATCAAGGCAACCTATTCGACCAATGGAATAACATAAGGCAAGGGAATAGACCTACCACTAAGTACATCGCTCAGTTTGATGAATATGATGCGCTGTGATGTGGTTAAGTATGAGCGCATGATCTTGAGTAGGTTTAGAAAGGTCTTAATGATGACCTCTGAAAGGAACTTGTCTTACATGAGGTCACTACTTTAGGCGATGCCTATACCTTAGTACAAAATTATGAGCTAGTTGCTAACCCCCGTTCTCGAAGCGCACTGAAACTATGAGCCCATCTAGTTATCTTTCATCTTCAGTGCCTAGAATAATAGCAGGCCCACCTCAGGTTAGGCCCAACCCTATTCCTTCCCCAGCTGTCAAAGACAATAAGGGTAAGGAAGTGATTGGTGCCCCTCCCAAATCAAACTCTCACATCTAATGCTTCAAGTGTCAAGGTTTCGGGCATGTATCCTCTAGCTGCCCCAACAAAGAGACTTTATATATAGAAGGTTCGGATCATAAGGGAACTGAAGAAGAGTTGGAAGACCAGAAATATGAACCTGACATAAACCATATTTATAACATAGATGACGAGTTTAGTGACCCTAGTCATCAACTCACACTGGTGTAGACACCCCATTTTGTACCACCTAATTAATTTGAAATCACGTATTTTGGAAACCCAATGATGAGGTTTATTGTATGTTTTGAGATAATGACAAAGCAATTCCCAACGAGTAGCCAAGATTACAACAGGAAAATACTGTCTTTCTACATTTCATGCGTACGCACCAAGGGGTGGTGCGTACGCACCATGTTTCCATGCGTACGCACCTTATGCCTTTTTCAGGCATCTTCAGATCTGTCTCCCACTAAACATGAGAGCATGGGGGAGAGTATGGGGGGGAGTGGGGAGATTCCCACGGGTGTTCCCCGCATGGGTAGGGGATGGGCCAGTCAGGGGATGTTTTCAAAACCTAATTGAACCCTATTTATACTCTACTGATGGGACTGAGGAGGGGGGCAATCGATCTTTTTTAGAGGGGGAGCTATCTCTTTCTTTTTTGGGATAGAGGCTGAGGAGAGAACGGCCAGAAAGAGAGAGTGAGAGAAACCAAATACCCACCAAAACACCAGAAAACCAGAAGAGAGAAAAGAGTGTTGAATGTTGTAATCCAAAGCCGCGAGAAGGGAATTGCTGCGTTGATATTGGAAGCATTCAAACCTGAGGGGTACGTATCACAGACACACATACATATATGCACTGTAAATTTATACTGCATATTTGTTTCTATGAGTTATTGTTTAATATAATGATGCCATGTTACACTGTTAAGGTCAAGAAAATCATTGGTAATGTTAGATTTGAAGGAAAATAGCCGTGACATGAGTTCTTGAATTGACGGGTTTTCGGGTTATAAACTCAAAACTTTGACCCAAAAAATAATCATGATTCTGCAAGTTTTTGGATGAACGATTTATGCGCGCTTGTAGTGCGCTGCAAGAGCTTCAATTTGGTTTTTGAATCATTAAATTCGGTTAAGAAATGAGTAAGATAAGTTAGGGAGAAGTTAGCACGGGACAAAGCTCAATACTGCATTTTTCAGCTTCAACCCGTTCTGAGGTTGAAGGTGAAGGGGGCAGTGATCCAGTGTGGGCGTACTCACCCACAGGTACCGTGTTCCCTAGCATTTGAAGACCTTAGGTTGGCCCGATTGACTCCAAATTTGACAGATGGATTCGTCTTGTTGAGACCTATCATGTGGGACCTTTGGTTGGTCATTTTGACCACAGTTTGACCAACTTTGACCGTTCATCATTTGAGCTAAGTTGGTACGTACGCACCACTGCGTGATGCGTACGCACCGCTTCTCCTGGTAGAGAATTATTTTGTTTATTACCATTCATTAGTTAATGTTAGAGTAATTAGTTTTAATACTATATTCATGGGTTTAATGTGAGTACGTGTGGGTTATATTGTTTATTATAATTTATTCTGGTTTTGATTAAAATAGATTAGATTATATCATTATAATATTAGTTAGGTTATTTTATTAAGTATGGTTAGAATATTTAATGTTAGTGTTAGTATTTTTGGTATATTTTAATGATTGTATCTTTTGTTTAATATTAGTGTATGCTGATTGGTATTTTTGTAGATTAAATTAATGTTAGTGGTGTTAGTATTTTATTTGTAAAATGCATGTTAGTGGAGAATGTAGAGAAATTGTCTTGCTGATGCGTACGCACCACTACATGATGCGTACGCACCCTATGCTTTGACAGAAAAAACTCATCTGCTTCAAATGGTCACCTTGAATCCACTTGGTGCGCACGCACCACCACACGGTGCGCACGCACCACCACATGGTGCGTACGCATTGTAGTCTAGGCACTCTTTTATCTGTTTATTTATTTTTGCTTTCCGTGAGTTATTATCTCTTGTATATTCTGCCATGCCATGTGCTACTAACCATTTCTCTACTTGATCATTTTCTTATTTGCATAATCATTTGCGTGCTTGGCATATTGTTGCATTTTCGCATGCTTAGGGTTAAATTTGATTAAATACCTTGATTAATTAAAGCCAACAATTATTCACGGAGGCCGGTTTCGACCGGCCATTTTTGGGTGCCTAATACCTTCCCAATAATGTACCCTAGCTCCGAACTTGAATCTCTGGACCTCGAATTTGACCAAAAACACAGTTCCCAAAGCTAAATTGGGTGGCGACTCCCGCTTGCGCTCACAACTGGGAGTAGTTAGGTGTGCATTAACGCAGTCTAAAAAGAATGATGATTAGAGACAGACAGCAATTTTTCACACTTACATCAAGTATGGAGAAAAAGATTGTAAGGTGATCATAGATAGCGAGAGTTGCATCAATGCTGTTTCATCTAGCCTTGTCTCTCGTCTGGGTTTAAAGTCCATATCCTACTCTAATCCTTACAATGTATCTTGGGTTGACACCTAATTTATAGCCATCAAAGAGAGATGCCTTGTTCCCATTCAATTCCTTTCCTATAAGGACCAAATATGGTGTGATGTTGTCCTAATGGATGTGGACCCTATTATTTTAAGGCGCCCATGGCTTTTCAATTTAAATGTTACCATTTATGGTCGCTCTAACTCGTGCTCATTCATTTTCAATAAACAGAAAATCAAGCTCAACCCTTTACAGCCCAAGCCTACTAACAAGGGTCAAAAGAAGAAAATGGTTAAAGAAAAGGGTTTACACATTATTAGCCCCAAAGAGATCAAGAAAGAAATAAATCTAGGATCTCTTGTGTTTACCCTAGTTGCAAGGGAAGTCCCATCTACTACCCATGGAGAACCACATAAATAAGTTATACTTGTGCTTCATCAATTTCAAGATCTTTTCCCTAAGGACCTCCTAGATTAACTACCTCCAATGCATGATATTCAACACGTAATTGATCTTGTTCCAAGAGCGACACTCCCAAATTTGCCCCACTATGGAATGAATGCTACAGAGCATGCTGAGTTGAAGAAGCAAGTAGATAAGCTCTTGAGAAAGGGATTTCTTCAGGAAAGTTTAAGTCCATGTGCTGTACCTGTATTCCTAATCCCCAAAACGATAGATCATGGAGGATGTGTGTGGATAGCCATGCAATCAACAATATTACGGTGAAATACTGTTTTCCAATCCTTAGGCTTGATGACATGCTAGATATGATGGCCGGAGCTAAGATCTTTTCAAAGATAGATCCAAAAAGTGGTTATCACGAAATTAGAATCCATCCAAGAGACGAATGGAAAACGGCTTTCAAGACTAAGGATGGTCTATATGAATAGTTGGTTATGCCCTTCGGGTTATCAAATGCTCCTAGTACTTTTATGAGAGTGATGATACAAGTACTTCGACCTTTTATGGGTAAATTCCTAATTGTGTACTTTGATGACATCCTTATCTATAGCAATTTCAAGGAGCAATACTTAGACCATCTCACACAAATTTATCAAGCCCTACAAGAGGCTAGCCTATATGATAATCTTAAGAAGTGTTTTTTCTTCACTGCTAATGTCATTTTCTTAGGATTTGTAGTATCCTCTGAAGGAGTGTCTGTTGACCCACAAAAGGTATAGGCGATAGTAGAATGGTCTGAGTCCAAGAATATCCATGAGATTCTAAACTTCCATGGGCTCGCTACTTTCTACCGTCAATTCATCAAAGGGTTTAGTGCTATAATGGCCCCCATTACTGATTGTTTCAAGAAAAGAGAGTTCCAATGGACCACAGCGGCCGATAAAGCCTTTGTGGGGATCAAAAAGAGAATGATTGAAGCGCTAATTATGCGCCTGCTAGACTTTTCAAAGGTATTTGAGATAGAGTGTGATGCGTCTGGGTTAGGCATAGGAGGAGTGCTCAATCAAGAACAACATCCAATTGCCTATTTTAGTGAAAAACTAAATGAAGTAAAGTAAAAGTACTCCACCTATGATAAGGAATTCTATGCTGTAGTGCAATCCTTAAAGTACTGGCACCATTACCTGCTGCCCAAAGAATTTATTCTTCACTCTAATCATAAATTTTTAAGGTATATCAACTCCAAGAAGAAGTTAAACTATTGACATGGTCGCTGGGTTTTACAAGTTTATACCTTTGTACTGAAACATTAATCTAGAGTTGAAAACAAAGCAGTTGTTACCCTGAGTCGTCGTGTTTTGTTATTTTCCATGATAAAAATACAAATAACTGGGTTTGAACGCCTCAAAAAAGAATATGATTCGTGCCCAGACTTTGGCGACGTTTATCAAGTCCTGTAAGATGAACAAACCCTTAAAGTTGAAGGGTTTATTCTTCAAAATGGGTATCTGTTCAAGGGTAACAAATTGTGCATCCCACAGTCGTCAGTGAGAGACTTTATAGTGTAGAATTACATGCAAGCGATCTATCAAGACATTTTGGGCTAGACAAAACTATTGAAGAGGTAAAGCGCACTTTCTATTGGCCTAGTTTGAAGAGAGATGTTACCAAAATTGTGAGTCAGTGCCGTATATATTAATTGGCAAAACATAGAAAATAGAATACCGGCCTCTACACTCGATTACCTTGTACCTGATTGTCCATGGCAAGATGTAAGCATCAACTTTGTCCTAGGTCTTGCACGTACCTTTAGGAAACATGATTCTATTCTTGTGGTCGTAGATTGTTTTTCTAAAATAGCTCACTTCATTCCTTGCTCTAAAACTGCTAATGTTTCCTATGTTGCCAAATTATTCTTCAATGAAATTATCAAACTGCATGGCCTTCCCAAAACTATTGTATCTGATAGAGATGTCAAATTCATGAGTTAGTTTTGGAAAATACTTTGGCATTTGTTAGGCACTAAGCTAAAACTCTCCATCGCCTATCATCCTCAAATTGATGGTCAAACTAAAGTTGTTAATAGAAGTTTAGGCAACCTCTTGAGGAGTCTGGTAGGTGACAATAATAGGAATTGGGATTCCATCTTACCCCTAGCCCAGTTTGCATACAATAGCTCTGTCAATAGGTCTATAGGCATGATTTCGTTTGAGGTTGTGCATGGTTACAAGCCTAGGAAGCCTTTAAACCTCCTCCCTATGTCTCCTCATGTTAAGACATCTGAGTCAGCTGAGGTGTTTGCCCATCATGTTCATAATTTGCACCATGAGATTAGCAAGCGCATTTATGCAAGCAATGAAAAATATAAAACACAAGCTAACTCACGTAGGCACTATGTAGAGTTTAATACTGGAAACTATGTTATAATTCGAGTTAGGCATAAGTAATTTCTTTCTAGAACTGCTCGGAAATTACAAGCTCGTAATGCTAGGCCATTTAAAGTGTTATCACGGATTGGACCGAATGCTTATGTTATAGACTTGCCATCTGACTATAGGATTAGCTCTACTTTTAATGTAGAAGGCCTTGTTGCTTACAAAGATTCCATGGCTATACCTGATGAACCTTTTGTTGACCCTCCCCAATCCCCATCTACTGATATTATTCCTGTTTCCCTACCCCTCACTTTTCCACAAGCACAAAAAGATTTATTGATGCTATTTTGGATGAGCAAATTGTTTCTACTAGAGATGGAGGATTTTAGCGTTTCTTGGTTCGTTGACGAGGCCGTCCTGAGTCAGATTGCATGTGGATCACGCGTGATAATCTCCAACAGCTCGATCCAGATTTATGGGAGCACTATCAGAGTCGACAGGAGCCACACGCAACGGAATTGCATTTTCCTCACCCTGGGGGAGTTAGTGTGGATACCAGACCTAGACCTTAAATTACACAAGTTTACGAGCACCCCTGACGCCGACACCGCCGAACAACATACCCAATGACCTTATGGTTGGACACGATTGGCTATTAGAAAGTGAGATGATTTCTTTCCTTTTTTATGCCTATTTTATTTTTATTTGGTTTATTTGGATTTTATTTTGATTGTTATTTTTTATTTCCTTTATTGGATGTACTGGAGCCAATTTAAGGTTCTTAATTTTTAGGGTTTGGGACTACTTCATTATTATTAACTATTTAAACTTACACATTTGGGCTGATTCCAAACAAACCCTAACTTCTTGCTTCTTGTTTCTTCTTTCTTCTTCCTCTTTGCTTGTTTAGTCGTGACTACTGTTATTGTGAACTGTAACCCTGGTGTGAATGTCCTACATCAAGGAAAGATTTCCCTAAAAGAAGCAATTGTTGCAAGCTTTTTAGGAAATTTAAAGAGATTATAATCAATTGATGTAACATGCCCACTTACAAAAATTTCCCTTACCTTTTATTTTATATTAAACATTTGAAATAATATACTAGGTATTATTCCACTGGCCACTCTAAGTCATTAATAGAGACAATCCCAATTCCATCCTACATCATATCAATTGTGTGTTATTGATGTTTGATGATTTTTAACTTTTATTTTCAATTGCTGCTTTTTTTTTCTTTTTTTTTTGGGTTCTAATTGTTTAAAGCATATGAAAATCAAGCCAAGCTTTTAGACTGGCAGAAGAGGATTGATATCATTCAAGGGGTGGCAGAGGGCCTCTGTTACCTCCACAAGGAGTTTGAAATTTGAATAATCTATAGAGATATAAAAGTAAGTAATATTCTTTTAGACAACAAATTTAAACCCAAGATAACTAACTTTGGCCTTGCAAGATCTTTTACACAGGACCAAATTCATCATAGCACTGGAATAGCTGGAACGTGAAAGAGCTCAATAACTCAATTTAAGATTTCTATACATGTTCCAATCATTTGTTCTTTTTTCTTTTATCGGCCAAATACTTGGATTGAATTCATTTAACTTGTGATTGGAAATGACCCTATCTAATACAGAATTGATGCAGTTCAGAATTAGTGGGAATTTAATGAGTAATTAGGAAACTCATGCTGAACAAGTTGGGTAAAATTCAATAATGAATTTGATAGTATGGAAAAGCATTACATGCTAAGAAAGCAAAACACAAATTGTCCTCACAAAAATAATGCGTGAATTTCACAATTAATTTTTGAATTGTTCATAACCCTCGGTATATCTGAGGATGATTCACAATTTATTGACACTATTAGTCAGACTTGTTATTTTTCCTTTCTTCTTAGTAGCAATAACAAAAGTTGTGGTTTGAAATTTGTTTCTTTTTGGATAAAATTTGGATGGAAGACTTGATTGAGACTATTTGCTATCATTGATTTTCAAGCCATCTAGTGAAACACAGAGCCCATTCTGATTCCCAAACTTGTGAAACTCAGATTCTATGGTTTTAGCAATCTTCATTTCTTTTGCAGGCAACTCGGGTAGATCCACATGAACAGACCCCTATCTAATTGGTTTTGTAGACTCAAGGATCAAGGATTGCTGCTTGATGTAATTGTACAGCTGCTAATAAAAGGGATGGTCAAATGAAAGCAATTTTCAGTTCCGTTCTATGATTGTCGGGATGATCCAAAGCTTTCTCTTTTACAGAAATGTGGGAGGGATGCATAATCCATTATCTACAAGAAATGTGGAACCCAATATGATTAGAGCTACAGTAATTTAAATGGAATCAAACATGAGTAGATTATGAGTACCTGTAGGAAGCCATCCAATGCAATATTAAAATCTGCATATTTGCTTGTATTCCAAACACAAGAAATAATTGAAATTTGATTGTTGTGTAGACCTAATGGTTATGGTAAATCCTTTCTTAGTATCATCATTTTGTTTCCACTTGCTCTAAATGCTAAAGTGGAACATAAAATGTTTGTTGCCCATGAAATATGGTGGTGCATCCATTTTGATGTGGAGAAGGAATATCTGCATATTGGTTTTCAAACATGCCAAAATGGAGTTAGTGACCATCAAAGAGATTTGACATTCACATAGCAAAGATGGCATCAAACTATACAACTATGGCAAAATCATAATTAAACTATAAGTAATCAAATGTCTAGGATTTGGTGAATGATCAAAATATGGAGTGTGTAACTAATGTTTATCCATGCTACTCATCCATTTTAGACATTCCAAAGATCTCTTATACTTTTTTTAATGTCCAAACTGAACCTTGACTTTTATGTTTTTGTTATTAGTTTATGATATGGTTTATCATTTGCTTATGTGTTTTAAAGGCAATATATATTCAATAGGGTCATTTTGATACAAGGAAAATTAGTCATTGCAATTTGACGTACCTTGTTCAATGAGTACTCAAGAAAGTAATTTGGCAAAAAACAAAAAAATGAAACAACAAAGTGTTTTTGCAAGGTGGTGTATATCATAATAGAATGGGAGGTATTTGGTTGTTATTGTGTGTGTGCATTTTTTCGTTCATTTTTTGTTGGGGGACTAGGGGTTGTGATTGTGTTATCCTATTAGATTTTTCTTTCCTTTCATTTTACCCTTAACAACCAAACACAAGAAAATCACTTTCCTTAAAAATTCACTTTTCATTCCTCTTAGTTTTCCTAAACAACCAAATACAAGAAAATTTTATATTTTCTACACATTTTCTTTCCTTGCCATTTTTTTTCCCTTACATTTTATTTCCCTTATAAAATCCACAAACCAAATACAGTATTAAAAAAAATAATAAATAAATAAAATTTGTTTTTGTTAAAATAAAAATGATATCAAAATAATTGGTAAAATAGTTTGTATGACTTTTCCCATTTAAAATTTTGTATGCATACCTGTTGTCAAATTTTGGTTTCCTCCAATATTTCGAATAACTAAAATAAGATAGTGATAGCGATTAGAGCAATATATTTTATTCCTCTATCCTTCATGGAGAAAGACATGTAAATGTTTCTAGACACTTTTTTTTTTTTTATCTGATTATTATTCTTTCCTCTCTCTCTCTCCTCTTTTCTTTTTACACACAATTAAAGGGTTTGAATCTTTAACCTATCCTAATCTACCTTTTACCCCACTCTCTCACCACTTCTTTTTAGATTGTAGGTTGAGATGGGAATAGACAAAAACAAAAATTTTCCCAACACCTTCAACTCATTAATACGTGTGAGAGTATAAATGGATAGGAGACACAAGATTGTTGTTCATATTGTTTTCAGTACAGGGGGTGTGATTATTAAGTTGATTACATTTCATGGCAAATGTGTGACGAGGCAATCCCATTATAGTTTCTGAATTCCTGATCAAAAAACATGAAAGGCAGACAAGTCCAAAATAAGAACTACTTTAAAAGAAAAGAAAATATAATGCTTTTACTTTTTTGAATTTAAATCCAATTATAAACGTTCTTACTTGGGCCCTTCATTTTAAGGGTTGGATTGCAAAAATTTTGAAAAAAAACGGGGGCCGGGGGGTGGAAAGAGAGGAGAGAGGGGAGAGAAAAAGAATTCCTGCCTTTTTTCCAAAAAAAAACAGAGAGAGAGAGAGAGAGAAAGAATTCCATGGGACAAATTTTGTACGGATGAAAATTAAAAGTAGACTTTAAATCAAAAAAAATGAAAAATGGGACAATGACAAAATGGTTGGTCAAATTAGAAGTAATCCCAAAAAAAGGGTTTAAACTCTCATATTCCATTGGAATGCCAATAATGAATTTTAATTCCCAAATAAGGGACAATTAAGATTAAATGTCCAATATAACCTCTTAATAATATAATCTTATTTACATTAGACACCCCCCCCCTCTTCTCTATCAATCACTATCAATTTTTTTTTTTTAGCTTATTAAAATAAAAAATCACTATCATTTTACCATTTTTCCTCTCCTAACCTCCTTCCTCTTGAGTCTTGACAAACCATTCTCATACATACTGTATGTCAATCCAAAATCTATAACATAGTCTATTATTGCCTTATTAGTGAGATAGTTTTTTTGTTCCATACAACATATACAAAATATAGTAGATACACTACGCAGAAGGGCTACAAACCAAACAGTATAAGATAGGAGTATAAGGTTTAGAAAACATTAAAAAATTGAACTAGGAAACACAATTAATTACTCAAAAATAAACCTATCCAAAATGTTATATTTGTAATGGGGAAAATAAATTCAAGTGGCACAAGATGAACCTTGCTTATTTATGGAATGGTAAAGACGATTGCTTCATCAAACGATGACTTAGAAGAGAAGCAAAAATTGAAGTAAAAGGAAAAATTGGATATTTTGGAGCGGTAAATGATAAATCCCCTCTTATGAGAAATAAAGTTGATTATTACCATTAAGAATGGAATAAGAGAGTTTTAACCCCTCTTTCTGGATTACATTTTTTTTTTGTTTTTTTAACCCTCTATTTTGTCATTTTCCCATTAAAAATTAAAAGGACCGTCCCTTAATGAACTCCAGTAGACATGCTGCCAAAAGGATGGTGATATTCTCCTCCTTCAGCATAGAGCGATTTCTTTTTCTTTTAAATAACTATAATTTAAAGAACTTAATGGATAAAATACCTCCCTATTTTGGATGATGAATGCTATCAACATTTATGGCATGCATGAGAAGAATTTTTAATCTAATAATGAGTTTATATATAAATCCTATAAAAAAAATATTTGTGACATTCATGAAAAGAATATGTAATCTAATGGTAAGTTTAAAATAAATAAATAAATCCTATAAAATGATATTGATGGCTTAAGAAAAATAAAATAAAATAATTCTATCGGTAATTTGATCTTGCCTCTATTATTTATAGGATTAAGAATAATGAATACAAGTTTTGACACAAATTTTTATTAGGATAAATTATGCTGACACCCCCTCTAGATTTAGAGAACAACAAATATACCCCTCATGTTTATGAAATTACATTGCCACCCCTACTTTAGAAAAAGCCTATAGAGACACCCCTTCCCTCGCAATGCCGTTAATGACTCCATTAAGACCAAGTGAAGGCATGCCCTAACTTGTTCAAAGTACCTAAATTACCCTTATCCTTGGATGACAGTTGCACATCATAATAGAAATAACTCAACACACTCATCCATCCCTTCATAAAGCTCGGGTTCCAATTTTGTAACAACCTCTATGGTCAACTCTCTCCCTATCAAAATTATGCTGAAAATTCAAGTAAACAATTCAAATAAACAAATAAAAGGCCAATACATTAAAAAATAAAAAATAAAAATAAAAACCCATCACCACCCTATTTCCACCACCAAAAACCCCTATCAAGAAGATCTCACACCCATCAAAAATCACAACACGTTTTTTACAAAATTTTATTTTCAATGAAAATGAAACTGAAAATAGTGAAAATAATGAAAATTTTCACAAAGCAAGCAAGCCTAAACCAACAAATAGTTGGTTTTCTCTTTTACTTAAAAAAAATCGAAATGTAACTTCCATCCCACACTCCTATCTCTATCCTCTTCACTACACGTCCATAGAAGCTATCAGATTGTCCTCACCTTCCCTTTCCCCCCACCCCTCCCTCTCTCTATCCTTCTTTAAAAAATTTATTATTTTATTCTCTGGTTACGAAGCCCAAAACCCACCCACCTGGATCATTACCATCCTCTTTCTCTTATCATGACCACGAATTAAATCTGGGTTTTTATCTGTACATGCTTTTTGTTGTCAACACCATTATTGGATCGTCACGATTTTATTCCCCTCACGATATACTCTTTATGAGTAAAATGCAGCGTTTAGTTCCATGTTTTCTACCAAAACGTTCCATGTTTCGGGCCCATGTGTTAAAACGCAACACATTGCTTAAATTTAGTTTAAAACAATGCGTTTTGTATAGTTGGCCCATAGGTTTTCCCTCTAAATTGTTAAACGCATCTTTGTTTATTAAAGTATTTTAGATATTTTAATTGCTTAGTTACGTCTGTTATCCAACAAAGTTGATAAGGGATGATAAGGGATGGGCATGTAATTTCAAAAACGTAAAAAGTGTATCCGTTATTGTCATAAATATGAGGGGGTTTTAGTGTATTTTACCTTTTTTGTTATTCTATTTCTTACTCATATTTTACAAAACCTATAATTAAATTATCTTTCCTAATTCGATCATGCTTATCAAAAATTAACTTAGGGTGCGTTTGGTTGGGGGTGAATCCGGAATGGGAAAGTGGAATCCTCTCCAGATTCCGGTGTTTGGCTTGCATTAACCCAGGAAACCTTGATTCCCGGTTCGAAAGCATTCCCACCAAATGAGCAAAATACATTCCCTTATTTTTTATGGGTTTGATTCCCCCTAGCCGAGAATCCCATTTATTAGAATTTTAATACTAAGCCTGCCCTTGCCATTTGTTCACATCAAACTCTTATTCCGTCCATGTCCCTTCCTATTGACAACATTACCTCTCCTCCTTCTCCTTCCCTAGCCCTAGATCTCTTACGTTTTTCTCACAACACTGGCCTAATCCCCTGCCATCAACGACAACAACAATCCCTGCCGACATTACCTCTCCTCTATTTCTCACAAGCTCACCCCAGCTCTTCTCACACGCAAAAACCCCCTACGTCGCATCTCCATCATCAACGATGACGATCCCCTGCCATCAACGACGACAACAATCCCTGTCGTATCTCCATCTCAACAACAACAACGATCCCTGCCGCATCTCCATTAACGGCAAAACAAACGCAACAGTTGTTCATCACCCCCAAAATCTTCTCCCCGAGCCTAGCTAGTCAAGATCTGAAGACGCCGATGAGACAACGACGGATGGTGGTAGATGACGAGGGCGATGATCGAAAATCCAAGCTAAAAATGGAGTCTTCATAGCTGAAATCGTAGCCATCACCGTCATTTCCCTCACCCTAGCTTAAAACCCTCACCATTGTTCTCCACGGTCTCCCTCCTTACCGTTAGCGTTGTTTTCCTCTCCAGCCATCACCATTGTTTCCCTCTACAACCTTCAGCTTCCGTCCTCCTCACAGACGGAATCTGTAGTCTTCCCTCTTCATCCTATGTACATGAGGGCTATTATGATTTCTTCTCAAAAATAAATAAATAAATGAAAAGGGGCTGTGATGATATATGTTTGAACACAAATCAAGAATGAAAGCAAACCTATTTCATGGCGTGGCAACTTTGAAGGTCTGTGAGAGATTGGGTTTGTTTTCTTTCCCTTCTTTCTACAGGCAACTGTTGTTGCAGCCAGTGACGTTCACTTCTTTCTTGCCTGATAAATGCCAATCTAAGCCTCTCTAAATTGATTGAATTTTTTTTTTCTTTTGTTTGGGTTTCTTGCCTGCAAGATGAGCTGCTACTGCTACTGTTGATTGGATTTTTTCTTGCCACCGGTTGCTTGGGAGGTAATAGATTTCTCAAAGTTTTGGATTTGCTAAAAGGGTATTGTGGGAATTTGATTTATATTGGGCATTATTTTTTTGACTTTATCAAACATGAGAGTGAGAATAATAGAGAGAATCTTGCTTTCCATATCCCCAATCAAATGTCAGAATGAATTTCAATATCTTACATTCCCATTCCCTAATAATGGCATATTCTCTTAACTCACATTCTCAACTCACAAACCAAACGCATCCTTAACGTAAGACCGACTGTCATCTAATTCAAAAACTTAACCTCTCCAGCCAATAACTAAAAAGAAAAAGAATCTGACTTTTCTGGGAAAGCAACTTGAAAAAAGAAAAAAAAGCAAAAGCAACTTTTACCTCACCACACTTTGTGCGGAAGATTAACCGGGAAAAGAATTTTTTCGTTGTCGTTAACTGGAACGGGTGGGGTCAGATTACATTTATTGCCTTATGCGGCGTGAATCCAGATGCACTCCACTCTATCGCAATCGTACCAGAAAGATTCTCATGTCTATGTAGTAATTTTCAAACAACCGCATGGTCATCACTACAATCATTCCCTTATGCGGCGCCCCTTATCTGCGTTCTAATCCACCATACCCCCCTTCCCAGTCACGGCTGTTTTCCCCCCCAGTGAATTCCCTATTTTACTATTGTATACCTGTCAGCAACCTTTCTGACCACCACCGCCCCACCCCGGCCCCTACTCCATCCTCTCCCTTATAGTTCCAGTCACTCTTTGCAAAACCCTAACTCGTTCCTTTTTCCTCTCACTTCAACTCACTGTGTTTTCCACCGTTCCGACTCAATCAACGACCATGAGCCGACTCAGACGCATCGAGATCATCGAACCCTGCTGCCCTTCTCTCCTCATCCGAGAATCCTCCATTTTCGCACCCAAAGCCTTAGCTTTCCCCTCTTTTGCAGAGGAAGCACTCGACCTCAGCTTCTCTCTTGACTTCTTAAACCCTAACCCTAACCCTAACCCCTTTGAAATCTTCGACACCATTACCGATCTGATTCAGATCGAGAGAACACCGTTTTCTTCTTCGTACAAGAGGATTCAGCACCGAGCCGCACTCGGAACTGAGTTTTACTTACAAAGCCTCTGCGACCGAGTCTCTGCGCTCGAGTCAAGCTTCGATCGGCTAGCTAACGCGAGGATTAAGGCCGTAGATCGGAAGTACACGTGGACAGCGGAGATCAAGGACGGCGTTGAACGGAAGTATAAGTGGACGGCGGAGATCAAAGGCGAGAAAAGCAAGAAGAAGGAGAAAAAGGAGGAAAAGAAAGGGGGAGTCCCGAAGAACTATAAATGGACGACTGAGATTGAGGGTAAGGGAGAGGAGGCTCCGATCTTGAAAGCGTACACGTTTAAATTATCGACTGGCGATGCAGGTGACAGTAGCGGAATCAGGGAAGAAAGAGAAGGATAAGAAGAAGAAAAGTAAGAAGGGAGAGTTTGACACGCGTGTGGTGGAGATTGAAGATGCTGGTGATCACGGAGCTCTCGTTTTACGGCAGGTTGGTTTTTAAACTCATTTTGGGCTTTTGATCCTATGTGACCCTGGTTATGGTAATTTGTTGTTTGTGGCTCTTGCACCGTTCATCATTGTGAATTCCATAGCTGTTGAATTTGTTTGACTGGAACATTTGATCTTTAGAACGGTTTAGGCTATAGACTCATCTATTGTTCGATGTGACCAAAACGTCATGACAACGACGAGTACGACGTCGTTTTTTTGTTAATCACCCTCTTAACTTCACACGTTGCCACGTGTAATCCTATTCGTATCTTCACCCGTGTGTAGATTTTGTCGTCGTGGGAAAACAAAAGGGGGTATGAACGGTTTAATCATAATGTTTTTTTTTTGTTTTTTTTTAATTTCATGAACTTTAAACTGATTAATTATTGGTCACCTAAATTTTGGACCCAATTGATAATAAAGAATAAGAGGTATAGTTTTCCTGAATTTTCTACCAGATTTCGCGGTGGTTGGACCAAGTCATTCTTATTTGAAACTAGACTTTGATGAGCATGATGAACCCATGGTGTGTGGTGGTACCCTTAGGTGGCACACCATCTCCATTGCATTCTTGGGCCATTTAACAGCATGCCACTCCCTGTTATCACATTGTTTTTGTGGTAAAAGCATTTGTGCTTATACACATTGTGCTTATCCAAATTTTGCTTGTGAAGACAGATTTTTCAATAAAGAATCTTAGCAAACGTTATACTGACTAGTGTAAGTCTTTTGAAAATTATGAGATTGGCATCCATTTTATATAGAAAAAAACTCTCATGCATGGGCAAAACAATTTTCGAACGAGCTTATAAAACATTGTTCTTTCTATTTCTACAAGTTTGTAAATTAAGTGTATTTCGAGCTACTTGTTCGAATCTTATTTTGAAAAGGAGGCATTATGAATTCTATAAACCCATCCTAAACCTTCTTTTCGTCCTATTCTCATTAAAACTTTGTAATTGTTTTGGGTGAAATACAAATCCTCCCAAAATTACTTATTTTTGGTTGGTGAATGCGCTTTTGATTGTAATGTTTGAGACCTGTTGAAAGTTCTATTAGAAAAGATGTAGAAAAAAGTTTGTTTGTTTCTTTTTTTTTTTTTTTTTTTTTTTTTTTTTTTTTCCGGTGAGAGTGGAAAAAAAGTTGTGATGTTTGAAATCAGATGGCTTATATCAGCTAATCAACAGAATTTGGTCCAATCAATCTCTCAGGTACTGTAATAAATATTGGGTAGAAAGTATTCACTTTGAGTTCTTAGAGGTTTCTAACTTCTTTCCTCACTCTGTCTCTCTCTGTCTCTCTTCCCTTTTCAGTGCTGAATTTTCATTCTAAAGTTATAAACTGAAAATTATGCATTAAACTTCCATTCAGGGTGTCATTGTAAGGTTTTGTTATATGGAAATTGTCCAGTGTTAACAATCGCTTTAGGTAAGGGATTATCAATCACCAATCCAAATGGGGTGTCCTTTATTGCATTTTATTTTCCCAGCAGAACCCAAACAATTTACATAAGATTATATATCAAAAACCAGCTTTTTGACCCTGGCCTACCAATTTGATTTTAGAATCGTCCTAGTAAGTGGTTGAGCAGTTACAAATAGCTTTTCTTCTCGTCTTATCATCTTATTTGACTGAAATGCCATGTTCACAATCCTCTAATTGACTTGGAATGATGCAATGCTGATTTACTTGAACCAGTACAATTTTGATGTGCTGAGGCCTTGTTTGTTTGTTTAATATGTGGACAAAGGCTTTTGCCAAGAGAGCTGGAGCTGTCAACAACTGCAAGGGCAAGAAGAAAGAGTTATCACCCCAGGATGCAGCATTAATGATCCAGATGAGCTTTAGAGCTTATCTGATTCGTAGATCACAGGCTCTCCGTGCTCTTAGAGAGCTGGCAATCGCCAAGAACAAGTTGAAGGAGCTCAGGGCCTTGTTTGATAACTTCTCTTACCGCCGTCGTATAGCACGTGATGCAGAGGAGTGCCAGAGGTTCTCTGAAAAGATCATTGTTCTGCTTCTCACTGTTGATGCTATTGAGGTATTATGATCTCCATAACTTGATGTGGAAAAAATATGGCTATGTTCAAATTTTATTCACAGCCATAAAAAATAATAAATAAATAATTTATTGAATCTTAACATGCCTTTTATACATGGATGTGGGGTCCTGGCATTGATGGGTCTACTCAAGAAATTCTTTAACAATTGATTAATAGAATTCTCTGTTAATAACGTTGTATTCTGGTAGAAAAATCATTAATTAGTGGAACATGTGATCTTCAGATTGATTAAAAATTTAACATTTACTATACATTTATTCAACTAGCAAATGGATTCAAGTTTGCTAAGGCTGCTTTGGGTACTACAAAATTGGTTCTGGAAAGCTTGTCTCCTAAGTTTAAAGCATAAAAAAAATTATATATTTGCAAATGGATTCAATAATATACCAGAATGAAGGAAAATGACTTCTTTTTTAAGTACAACGATAATAATAGCGTAGCATCATCACCATGGTATTACACTTACATGGTCACACCTTATCCAACAGCATTGATGATTTCTTTTTCCCTGATAATACTTCTTGTTGCGATATATTTGACTCTTCTTTTCTGGTGGAAAATGAATTCGGGAGTACATCAGTGATGTGCAATGCAGGTGTCAGGTGAGTATCATTATGGTGGTAATTAAAACTGCATGAGAGTAAGGGAAGTTCTCTGGACCATCTACTATCCCATGGAGCTAGGACGCCTCTCATGCCCATCGATTTCTGCAAAGTTTGCTCAAACTCCAACCTGTTTTATGTTTCCAAGCTTTCATTTATTTTTCTGCAATTTCTCAGCAATCGAAATGAGCATTGCTGAAGTTTGGTTCTCCAAATGGGGTTTGATTGTTGCTGCTTTCCATTGTATTAGGGAGCTGATGTAATGGTGCGAGCTGCAAAGAAATCAATGGTGGACGAGCTGGAGGCAATGCTTGATGTGGTGGATCCCCAGCCTGCTGGGAAAAGATCTCTTTCCATGAAGAGAAGGATGTTTGATATGCCTGATGGTGGCATTCAGAAGGAAATTGCAGCTGGGGTAGCACAGGTTGTCCACATGCTCAACAACCAAGAACGAAACAGTGACGCATCAGCCTTCGAGGCATGCTTGTAAGGACATGGTAATGTGACAAATCGCCTCTCTTTGTGGTTCAATCTTCTGTTGTATTTCGTTAATTAAGATTGGCCTAGTCATTATCACCATCTAATTTAGGATATGGAGAAGACAGACTTTTAAAAGGTTCAGTTCTCGCATGGGGAGAAGTTTTGTACTGCTTGAAATTTTCCCATTAGATGCCTTTGAAGAGGGTGGTTGTTCATTGTGCCTGGACTTGTGTCTGTAATGTTTAAAACAGAACGGTATTAGTTATTAATAATTTTGATACATTTCCATTTTTATTTGCTATATAGGGGGGGTTGGACACCTCATGAAGATGAATTTATTCCATTTTTCTTTGAATTGTTCTTTTCCCCCCTCTGCAAACGATACGAGGTTTTCAGTTATTTCATTGTTGATTATTGGCCTATGACCTTATCGATTCTGTTTTAAAGAATGGTGCTCAGGCGCTACCAAAAAAGGGGGGAGGGGGGAATAATTTCATTATTCATTTTTGTGTCCAAACAGTCCCCCAAGGGTTTTGAACATGGTGTGACCTCTGGGTATTTGATTTAGTTTTCTGTGACTGTCTTGCATCACTGGGATGTCTCACATTTCAATACCCGGCTGGTAAAACATTGTGTAGTTGCAGATATTATTAATAGTAATACATGCAGCACCAAGGCTTGGATAGAGCCAACCCAAACCAGTTCCATAAAAGGAATTTGGGCTTGGATCCTGGTCCCAATTGACCTGAATTAACCTGGTTTAACCGTGCTTCATCTTTTACACTGTATCCTTTAATGCACTTCCAATGTAAACGAGTCGTCGTGATGGGTCCAAGTTGTGCTGATTTTTCCCCTTGAAGGCTTGAATTCAATCTGTACTGAACCCAAATTATTAGACCAATGGCAAGATTTCAACTTGGATCATGGGTGATTTGAGCGGGGCTGGAGGTCGGTTCAGGTTGAGCTCCGCCTAGGTCAGCTTGAGGTATGGTGGAACTATACGCCGAACCCAAAGTTCAACAGAAGCCTAATAGTTGCCCGAAGCTCCTTCGCCACACCTTATTCAGCTAAATTTTTCTGAGATTTGGGTTGAATTCGGGCTGGGGATAACAGGATAAGATTTTCTTGGCTTGTATATAAAGAAAACAGGTTTTAGTCTTCAAACCTTAGGGGTTCATGTGATGAGAAGAAGAAATTTCTTCTTGTCAAAGTGGGATGCCATCATTAAATCCAAAAGAAGTGGTGGGCCTGATATTAGAAAAGCCCAGTATGCTAATTTAGCCTCTTTGGGTCAACACCCTTATTACTGCCAAATATTTGAGGGGAACAGCTATTTCAACTCCCCATTTTTATCAACCCACCCCTTTCCTTTTAGTTTCTAAGATTTCATGTCCTTTTAGTTTCTAAGATTTCATGAAAAATATAAAAGGTTTTTACAAAACCCGGTCGCTTAGTCCACTAGAAAACATCATTTTGAACAATTTTGTGGAAGAAAGTTTTTCCAAAATCCATCATTTAGGTAGATTTTTTGGCAAAAAATGAAATAAATGCTATAAATAGCTAAAAAGTATATTTAAACGATAGATTTAGGAAAAACTTTCTCCTATAAAGTTGTTCAAAATGATGTTTTTTATTAGACATCACAGCCCGTTTTCATAAAAACCCTTTAGATTTTGCATAAAACCTTAAAAACCTAAATGATTTTTTTTTTTTTTTGTGGGGGGGGGGGGGGTTTGGGATAAAAATGGGGGGGTTGCAATAGCCGTTCCATATTTGAGCCATACCAAGGTAACTGTAGATCTCAGAAGAATGATGGGTCTAATATTTGGGCTGGTATTATGAAAGGCTGAGATATTTTTCCAACAGGGGATCAAATAGGTTGATTTCACTCACCGCTACTAAAAATTTCTGGTTTGATACTTGGCCCTATTCATGATCTGATCCTAGGCCCTCTTCAATCAAGGAGTTCTTATTGGTTAGAGGCATGAGGGGGAACAATGGGCTGTTCAGTGTCCTTTTGATAAAGCCATTTGGGCTCAATTCAACTACCCCTCCATCTATAAACCATTTTCATTCTACTGGAAAGTGGTTAAAATGTACTAACATTTCTTCCAGTGGCATTTTATGCAATGATATTCCTTGGAATACCCTCTTTTCCTTCATCTGTACGAGTCTTTGGAAAACCCGTAACGCTACGATTTGTTGAATTCCAAACCCAACAACCTTATGATGTTTGCCCAAGTCTTATTAGTGATAGGAATTCTTCTAAAAACCCAACACAGATGGTTCAACAGCATAAATAATCAAGGCAATTGGATTGGTGGACTTTCAAGTAACTTGGGCCGGGGTATAGTTGTTTGGGCTGAACTTGTAGCCCTGAGAAATGGGTTGACATTGGCCCATGACTGGCGGCCTAACTCAATTAATGGTGAAACTGGATGCCAAAGTTGCTGCTATTGATCTTGTGACAACATGTTAAAACTATTAGCGTAGCTGAAATATAGATGTTAAGATGGATGAATGCAGTATGGGGAAAGATAAAAATACGAAATGAATTCATTTTTGAAGAAGTTATATGGGGAACCATTAAGGGCAAGATGAGAAAAATAATCTTGGATGGTTCAGTCACGTACTCACGTGCAACAAGACCTACCAATGCACCAGTTTGGAGGAATGGTTTGATTTAAGTTCAAGGCTTTTAGAGAGGCCCAAACGTAACATGATAAAATTTTGTTAATAAGAGCATGATTACCAAGAATTTAATAAGAGGTAGGACTTTAGGTATAGATGAAAGAAAAATATTCATGTGACCAACTCTTTGAGATTTAGGATTTGTTGAATTGAGTTTTGATCTCGATGGATTGATTCGAGTTTAACGAGTCATGAACCCATGATTGGCATTTGGGTTTTTGTGTGAATTTGGGTTTCTTGCTCACTAGTCTTTCCATAATCATGCAGCAAAGACCAAAGATCATAAAAAGGCAAAGATTCTCATAGACAAATCAAGTTATTGCTATTGTTGTCTCTATAAGAATGCTGTATGGAATGGAGATAGCTATGGTATGTAGAACAAAACACTCATCATCATCTAACTATTTTTTTCTTTACAGGCGGAATAATGGTACATAATACTTATATTTCAAGAAGCAAAAGATTAGGGCCTATTGGGTTGTCTAATTCGAAATTAAACAATTTAAGAAATTTTATATAGTATCAAAGGCACAATCCATCATCCTATATTAACAAATTTAAGAAATGATGGTTATCATCACAAATAAGAGTGACAATTTAAAATTTTGGTCATTTATGAATTCTTTGGAATTGATTCTACAATATCAACTATTGTGATAACTCTAATATTTAAAATATCCTAATTCAAGGTGATGGATTTATTCCTTCAATCTTATGTAAAATTATTTGAATTATTTAATTTCGAATTGAACAACCAAACAGGCCCTTATAGGTTCAACTTCTCACTCTTTTTTAAGACTAGTCATGTGTCATATTTATTCTGAACATTAATTAATACAAAATAAATGGTAACCTTTATTCATATTTTAGGAAATTTGTTAAATTTAGATACTTCTATTATTGAAAAAGAAAAAAATATTCTTCTTTAGTGGACTCTCTCTCTCTCTCTCTCTCCCTCTTAGGGGTGCAAATTGGTCTGGGTTGGTCTAGGTCAGGGGTATATCTGGATTGGACTGAATTAATTCGGGACCTAGAAAATTGGACCGAAACTAGGCCGAAAATTCAGTTCTCGGTTTTTTTTTTTTTTTGGTAAAAGGTAATAACTTTATTGAAAGTATTGTTATTTATTTAATAATACTTATATATGGAGGATAATATAAACATATAATTATATATATAATCATATATTTATATATTTATATATTTATTTAATTTTTTTTCGTAATTAAAGAATTTGGCTCGGACCAATTCTAAAACCCCTTAAACTGTGAATCAGACTAAATTCATCGGTTTCTAAAAATTTTTCCTGAGAACCAGACCAATTACTTTTGGATTGGATCAAACCAAATCACATGAAACAATCTGGTTCTCAAACCTACCTGAACCATTTGACACCCCAAATCTTTCTCCACGAAACTTCATCTCTTGGGTCTGAAACTCCTCCACGAACTTTCTTCTACAACTATCTTTTTGTTGGTGTTACTTAATTTCCAGGGTATGGTTGAACACTTGGACGAGTAGAACTTTCTTCCTACAACTTCATAATTTTTTTTTTTTGGCCTTTTGATAGCAAATAATTTTATTTAATGTTGACCATTGAAAAAGGGGCCCAGCAGCATGATTGGGAAAAACAACCTTTTGTGTCACACTGGTCTGAATAATCAATCAAGTACATCACTTGGCATTTTTTTTTTTTTTTTTTTTTGTAATATTTTATGGGAAGGTTAAAAGATTTCCAAGTGCATTGACATGACCTAACAAAGTGTAATTAGTGAGATGTGGGCCATAACGCTCTCCCGCACCCACCAGCAATGCATGTTCCACCCCGCTGTCAATCTTTCGATTTCATATGACAAGCATTTGTTTATTACTAATATATTATTATTATTATTATTATTGGGTATATTCGCACTTGTTTATTTACTTTGATATAAAATAATCTTTTTTTATTAGAAATAAAATATGCTATTTAGACATTATTTTAGAAGATTTCAGATTCCATCCTTTGACTGGACAAACCCATTGTTAATTAGATTCAGTCAAAACTAGTTAGGCCTCTTAAATTTTCATGTGATTGTGTTTGGAAAGCTTTCATTGAATTGGAAGGCAGAACACATTATTCACATAGAAGTAATTACTAGCGTTTGGCATGTGGTTAATGGCCTCATGTTTAATAACATGTCTATTCTTAAAATTTGCAGAAACTTTGGTTTTGATATTAAAAAGTCGTAAATTCAATTTCTTGCTTTCTTGAAACATGCTAGTAATTAGATTTTGTCATAAATATTAATTAATTAATGTGAAATGGATAATCATCCTACCCATGTTTTGTATACAAGGAGGATGAAAAATTTGGATACCCGTACCGAACATAAAAGAAAAAAAGTTATGCACCACCTCTCTCCACCAAATCCCTGTAATAATTCACCGGGTTGAAGACCTCGTGTTGACTCATTTCATTTTCTACATGAATTGGTACAAAAAATATATGCAAATAGGGTTTTTTTTTTTTTTTTTTTTTTCTAATTTTAATGTGAGAGACAGAAGAATGTATTGTTTAAATGTGTTGAAAACCATTTTTTTTTTTTTTTTTTAAAAATGTGTTGAAAAGTACGGAGTAAAATGCTTTGGAATTGGTGAAACAAAGTTTGGAGGAAAAAAAAAAAAAAAAAGGAAAAAAGAAAGAAGAAGAATATTAAAAGACGAAGACTTGGTAATAGAGTTGACGTCAAACCAACTAGGCCGTTTTTTTATTTATACCCAAAAAAAAAAAAAAAAAAAATCTTTTTCGTGGGAATAAATTAAGAAAGTTCTTATTCAATAAATAACTACTATGAGCGCAAAAGTCATACCAAACCTATGAAGGAAAAGCATTCAATTGGTTAAATGTTGTCGGCATTGAAAACACTACAAAAGCTTTAAACCCATTTGCCACGGCTCAATTCCTGGTGCGAAGGGAAAATATTACTTGCATCAAATACTTTGTATCAATTCAAGTGGTAGATAAAATAGTGATTCAACATCATGTGAATCGGTGTCAGAATGTCGATGCATAACGGCATATGATACTGCTTTCCAATGCTTTTTTATTAACGCAAGTGAAAGTTAAATTAGTGTTATAACATTAGTCATGTGAATTGATACAAAAAATTAACGCATATTATTTGAGCCGTTTCTGTTTCTGTTGTTTGAACTGTCTTATTTTTAACTATATCTATACCAGACTACATAATTTAACACACATATCATGTTGTTATATTAATTACATTAAGTCATTTTATTTATAAAAAAATATATTAAAATGAGCCCACGCATCACACATGAAAATTTTTGTATATAAGATCCTCATGCTCCTTGATTGGGGGAGGCTGTTAATATACATGGACGAAGACTCTCATCATAGCTTTTCTTCTCGAAACATTGGATTTAGGCAAAAATAATTTCAATATAGGAAAGGTTGCTACAAGGGTTTCCTCAGGAGTATAATGATAGGCTTTCTCTTATTTCATGAGATATTGGACGAATCTTGAGGTAGTTCTTTAAGCTCTACATACAAAAATTTTAAAAAATAAATAAATAAATAATAAGAAAAATGTCTCAAGTGGGCTCACATAATTACATCCGGCAATCAAAGTTTGATGTTTCTTGTAATCTTTAACTGAAATTTTTGGTCACCTTTTGACTAGTGTGTGTGAACCCAATAAAATTGGAAAAAGAGAAAAATATTCTTTCAAAGGTAGTTTAGAAAATCAAATAAAAAGAATCATTGACTTTTTTAAAATGACTAATAATTTTGGAATAAGGGCTCTCACTTTAAACGGTCATACTCTTTCAATATCTTTAGGGAGAAGATCCAACGGTGTCCTCTCACAACCAACCAGCATTGCACATCGCACCCAGCAATCATATTTTGATTTCTGTTAGCAATGCTAAACTAACATCACTTGTTCATGGACCCTTTTAAAGGTCGAGTGTCAGCTAATCTTATGGGCTATTGGCTCCTCTATATGTAGACTTCCTCTTTGTTTGTTGTGTGCGTGTGGGCGAGTTTCTTGTGTGTGCTTAGCACAAAAAATAAAAAAATAAAAAAATAAATCACTTGTTTACCTATTGGAATAAATTATGCCTTATATATACATTATGGGGTTGTTGGACAACCTTAAAAATTTAGCAAATTGAAGATAAATCTAATTAGTTTTGATTTCATACTATTTTGATAAGTCTCTTTTCCCTGCTACTTACTTTAGCTTTCTTCTGAAAACTAGGGATAAACACCTTTTTTTTTTTAACCAACTATGAATTAGTTTATTTAAAAATCATACAATAATTATGAATTAAATCCAGTCTGATCCAATTTTAAAGTACCCAAACAAACCTCATATGTTTTTTTTTTTTTTTTTAAAATTGAGATTCAATTGGGCAAACACATTATTCATTGGGTCTAGTCGAACTATTTTACTTTTATATAATTGGGTAAATTACATTAAAACCCCCTGTAGAATCTGAAAAATACAGATACATCCCCCTCATGTTTATGAAATTACATTGACACGCCTTATTTTACAAAATAAACTATAAAGAAACCCCTCCCTTAGAACCCCCATCCGTTAATCCGTTAAATCATAGTAAATTTTTTTCAAAATACCCTAACTACCCTTATTGGATGACAACTTTCATATTAAATGCATATAACTCATCACTCTAACTCATTCATCTAGCATATTCATTTTTTTTTTTTTAAATTGATAAACAACTAAAAGATATTATATATATATATATATATATATAAGAAAAATGCCAAAAGCTTAAATTTTCTATCGAACTAATGTGGTAGTTATCAGATTTGCTCATTAGAAACAATTATTTATTTAAGTTAAATTTTTAATTGATGTGTGAAAAAAAAATGAATTTGCCAAGTTACCACAGTCTATATGTGCCTCTATCTGCATTGTAATAATTCTTTTAATTTATTTCTACATATGAGTAATGCAACATAACCTTTTTTTTTTTTTTTTTTTTTTTGTGCCCAAATCTACTTATTCAAATGAGGTGACAACTTAGCAAATCATTTTTTTTTTTCAAATCAATTAAAAATTTAATTAAATAAATAATTATTTCTAATGAACAACTCTAACAGCTGCCACATCAATTGAACATAAAATTTAAGTTTTTTAGCACATCAATTAAAAATTTAATTAAATAAAGAATTATTTTTAATGAACAAATTTGATAACTATCACATCAGTTAGACAAAAACTTTAAGCTTTTGGCATTTTTCTTTTATATATATATATATATATATATATATATATATATATATGTATATATATTATCTTTTAGTTGTTTATCAATAATTAAAAAAAAATTCAAATGTACTGGATAAATTAGTTGGACTGATAAATGATATATATTTAACATGAAAGTTGTCATCTAACAAGGGAAGTTATGGTATTTTGAAAAAATTTGAGCATGATTTAGCAGATTAATGGACAGAAGTTAAGGAGAGAGGTCTCTTTATAGTTTATTTTGTATACTAGAAGTGTAATTTCATAAATATGAAGGGCTATATCTATATTTATCAGATTCTATGGAATCTTAATGTGATTTACCCTATATAATTTTATACTTTTAACTTTATGGGGAACTTCTCAGTGGGCTGCCTCCATACTTGCTACTTAGGAGGTAGTACTATTCCAAGAGTTCTAGTCAAAATATCATTTAGTCGGGAACTTGTCAGTGGGGTCCATATTTGGTAGTATTATTCCAAGAGTTGTAGTCAAAATGTGAAATGAATACAGTCCTTTTACGTGCAGACACAAAAGGAAAGTTCTAATTTAATTAATGGTAATCAAAGTAAGGAGAACAGGTCATGTCGAGCCCGACAAGAAAAAGGATTCAATTGGTTGATTGTGTTGGCATTGGCAAAACAACGAGGAGTATAGGCTACTAGTCTACGGCTCGTTCTTTGCAATTGTCAACCATCGCTAATTGTAGGGCATCATCCTCTCATAGAGAGTGACACTATGGGGCCTAATTTATTTATTTATTTTATTTTTTTGGGGTGGGGGTGAGGATTTGGCTTTTGGAGATTTCATTTGGAGCCGATCACATCATGGAAGTTAATTTCGTCAAAATTTAATAGGTTGAATGCTTAGTTGCTTACGCAAATTCAATATTGTTAAGTAAAGAATCACTTTCATTGTAATATATATATATATATATATATAGATGATCAGCTCCGGGAAGTTCGGACATCAATTTCTTATATGTATATTGCTTATCTTTTTTACTCTCTATCGAAAAGGAAAGATAACGGAAGTGAAGTTTCTTGTTTATGTGCGTTTGGTTAATTGGAATGTTGTGAAAAAAATAAATAAATCCATTGACTTTTTCTTGTAAGAAAAACTTTCACACATAACACATTTTGCGATTTTTTTACAGAAATACAGCAAAGTTTGACAACCAAATTCATATGAGAAAATAATTCTCTAACATTATAATTTTTACATTTTCTATCAACCAAATAGAGCTATGAGAACTTTCATCAATTCACATTACTTCCTCTCTCACTCTTTTTTCCTTTTTTTTTTGGCCCAATTAAGATGTAGTTTGACTCCTCTCTATCTTACACACCCACCAATGCCACAATTATCCTCCACTGAACAATAAATTGATCATTTCAACATTATGTCAATGGGAAAAAATAACAAAATTTAGATTGTTGATTAAACAGATTTTAACCATTTTACTCTGGATGCTATTTTCTTTATCATACTATTTTCTTTAAACTATTCTCAATAGTTTTCCCACTATCTAAAGAATTTGATTAAAATCAAATAGCTAAAATTAATAAATTAAATGAATTTTAGGTATGTTTGATGTACTATATTTCTGTGTGAGACCCTTCAATTCACATCATCAATCTTAGATTCTTGACTTTTACATAATGCCCACACAATGGAAATGACAAGATTTATTGATCATCGGAAGATATTGCAAGTAAGATTTTCGAAAAGAACCAAATCCATATGCTTTTGAGGTAGCATGTGGGTATATTTTCTTTGTATGCAGCTGTCCTCTTAATTACTTATACTAGTATGTATAAAATTAATTTCTTAAACAAAGGATTTCTTTTGGTTTTACACTTTTACTATTAGTCTCTTTCTCTATCAAATATCAAAATTATATCTATTATTACTTTTTAAATATATATAAAAGATCATGAATCAGCTGAGCATGTGTTTATATAACTTATATCACCACCACCATTGGAGGTTGTACCTCATATATTAGTGAGTTACGGAATACAATTCTCAATACATATTTTAGTCTCCAACCTGATTAGAACTAATCATGCAGTTGAGATTTGGGCGTGATTTTCACGCATACGCGTGTGTTCACCAAGTATGACTCCTAACCTTGTGATTCCAGTTTGAACTATCTACTGACAATCCGCATCTGATCATTCTCATATATATATATATATATATATATATATATATAATATTAGAAGAAGTCAAAAACCCAACATCACAATAATTTGAATTGAAAGGTAAAATATTGATACCACGTAACATGTGTTCTTTGAATTGAAAAACAAAAAATCGATGTCCACTCACATAACATGTGTTAACTTGTAAAGACTAGAGACTAAAATGCTACATTCAACAAAAACAAGCAAAATGTTTACAACCTAAACAATGGGATAGATGATAAAATTATTTTGAAGGATCTTTGTATCCTATTTCTTTATTCATCCTTTCGGTTCTTGAGGAAGGCTGAGAGAAAGAAGTTGAGTAACATTGAATCAAGTATATTTCATTTCTTTAAATAAATAAATAAAAGGAAACAAAATCGTGTGGAAATGTATCCTTCATTGGTTGTGTAAGCCATATGCTCACGAAAAACCATTACAGCAAAAGAGCTCCACATTCGGATTCTGTATTTGACCTTTTTCTTTGACTTTAAAATATTATGGTTGTGTTTGATTTTATTCATCATAGCACGTTAAGTTATGTGAGTTGTTATTTAATAAATGAAATATTATTTATATATTTAATCATTTTAAATATACCTCATATATTGACGTTTTCTTATTTATAAAATAATATGGCAAGTTATAGAAAATTCAAAATTCTCTTAAAATTTAGTCATTTTTCACGTAATCCTATAAAGTAAAAATCATTGCAACCGATGACATTGAAATGTAGTGGCATTTGACTCCCTTGTTAAGTGAGTGATGTCGAGTTTAAATTTATGAAAAAAACATTGATAACTATTTTGTAGATATGAAAGAGGATTAGAGATAAGGATAGTTTCTAATTTTCTATCAATTGTTTAAAAAAGAAAAAAATAAATAAATAAATAAAAACCTCTACATTGGCTTATTTAAGAGAATAACCAAGATTTACAGGAATAATATAATTCATCCAACAATATAAGACTCGATATTTCAAACTTCTATGACGTAAGTAAGAAATTACAGCATTTACAAAAATGATACTGTCTATTCAAACGGCTAATTGTGATTTAGGAATGACATCGCAACGATTTTTGTTCTTTAGGTTACGTGAAAAATGATTAAACTATACGAAAATTTTCTATAATTAACCCTAAATAAACCCTCATTTGAATAGACGAGGTACCAAACCAAAAAAGAAAAAAAAAAGACGAAATCGAAAAGAATAATAATAATTGAAACAACACGTTAGTATCTCTGTCAAAGCATATACTAATATAAATGGATTAAAAAAAAGAGCAAAAATTACATTAAATAAAGATTTGAAATCGTATAAAAAAATAAAAATAATAAGCTGATCCCCACGGCTTACTACCCACGACCCACGACCCACGGCAGACGGCATTGAAAAAAAGGAAGATTCGGTTAGGAGTTCCGAATGAGAACCAACCGTCAATGACCCCACCAAACTTAAAAGAAAGGCCCAGCCTTTGAAAAGACAATCCCACTTTCCTTCTCCCCTTTCACAATTTTTCTCTCTTTTTTTATTTATTTAATATTTGTTACTTAAATTTCCTGGTTACTTCCCTTTTTGGTTTGGTTTCCTCTCATCGTGTCACCATCTTTGACCCAAGGTTTCCCAACCCGTGTTTCCAGCTCGGACCGGACCCCACCCGCCCACGCGCACGAGTCCTCATTCTTATTTAGAGTATAGAGTAAAGAAAATTAGAAAGGCTATATTAGGCGCCCCCATGCTAACTATTGACGAGGTCTCCTTGTTATTCCAACTGATACGGCAAGAGTAGTTCTCAACACACATCTAAAACATTGCAAATATGAAACAAAGATTGTATGTACTTAATGAGATTAGTCGGTGCAAAACCTTAGAAACCTCTTAATATATATCACACCAAAAAAAAAAAAAAACCCATTACAAATGATTTGAGTTGAGTTATGGGATGCATGAGTTGGACTCATTTAAAAGTATGATCACTAAAGTTTGGCTTCACCTGTTTTGTTTTGTTTTTTTTTGGTTGATATTAGGTGGTTTCTAAAGTTTTGCACCCACTAATCTCATGAAATACATACAGTCTTTGTTCCACATTTGCAATGTTTTAGCTGTGTGTTGAGAAATATTTTTACCCAACTTCAACTTGTTGCTAACCTAATTAAGTCAAACTTTGTTTGTTTTTTCATTTTTTAAAATTAATTTATTTTTTCTTTTTGTGGGCAAGCCCACAAAACTCAACAACAAAATCGAGGGGTGTAAACCCCCATGGCATCAAACATCAGATAACATAAGCTAGTCCATTGGGGCATGAATGGCCATAATTTGCAAGCCGGTCTGCTGCTCGATAGCCTTCTCTATAGGTATTCTTGATCTTTTATTGTCGGTCCTTATTGGTAAGTTCCTTATTAGATAAATTTAATTAGTGATTACCTTTTGAACAAAAATAAAAAAATAAAAAAAATGAAGAAGAGGAGGTTGAATCAAAACCTCCCCCTTCTTGTTGTTTTCTCTCTTTAATAACCGTTGACCATAAATCAAAAATTCAAAAAAGAAAAGTAAAGATGAAAATATTTTAATAAATATTCAATCAACTTTAACCTATGTGTGTGATCTTGTATTTAATTTTTTAAAACTAAATTTATATAAATGTCATGGACTCATTGTGGTAAATATTTGAAGAAATGAGAAGTGTTTGAATTGCGTGCCCAAAATAATTGTAAAAAATAAAAGTTCGAGAATGACCTCAAAGAATATATATATATATATATATATATATATATGTATGTATATCTATATATTATTTATTATTTATTATATAGCTGACGAAGACATGACCTAGAACCCCTTCCAATGTACCAATAAAAAAAAAAAACCAAAAAAGGAGGCATGACCTAGATCTCCCACTTGTGTGATGGTGTCGTGTAACATGGTCCCATCTTGCAACTGCTATGTCTTGATGTTTAACAGTGGACCTGCCTAGCCTCGCCCTCTACCCATCGATTCATTTTCATAAAAATGACAATGGATTGAACTTAACACGAATTAGGATCGGATATATCTAAGGATAAGGTTTGTTTTTTTTTTGTTTTTTTTTTTTTTTTTTCCTGATAAGCCTAAGGATAAGTATATATGTTTAAAGAAAAATGTCAACAATATCATCACTTTTACCGTATCTTTTTACTGCTTAACTTAGCAGCTGATTGGGGAAAATGCTAAAACTGATATTCCAAGGTTCCATTGGATTTTGGAAAGTAGAAGAGTTAGAAAAATGAAAATGTTCACAATCGCTTAAAAATGGGTTCCTACCAGGAACATTTTAATTATTTTCTTTTCTTTTCATTGCATTTTCAAAACCAGCAAGATCCAAATATGATTAAAAGTGATGATCTCTTCAGTACCACTCATATTATAGTTAAGTGCCCGAAAAATTTTGGAGTAAGCATTCGACATACGATTTTGTATATATGAGTATCATGTCTTAGGTTCTCAAGCCTTCGTGCTTCTTGAAATCCGAAAAGTATTAAAAAACGAAGAAATATGCATATGTTTTTTTTTTTTTTTTTTTTTTTTTTTTTTTTTTCGGGAGAGGGTGGGGTTACAGAGTGCATCCTAAGCCTATTCTTACTGGGCTTTACACTTAAATTAATCTCCCTATAATGCATAATCCACTTGTTAAAACCCTAACTTCATAACGAGAATTAAGAGATTTAGATATTCAAACTTTAAAACCTCTAATTTATAAACCGAGGTATTTTACCATTTGCATTATTCTGTGGATTGAAAAAATGCTGATCAGGCAAGGAACAAGTGGGCAACAAGTAAACTCTTGCTGGACAAGGATGGGATAATATAAAATTGGGGTGAGGTTATTTGGATTTTTCTGTCTCAAAACCTTCAAATTTGTGGCTATTATTTCTTAGGGTAGGGAAATATGGACCCACTTGATATAGAACCGTAGGCCCCTCACCAATACAACCTCTGTCACATGGACCCATATATGGCTTTTATTTTCTTTGGACTTAGATCTGTGGGGGCCCACCTTGGCCTCATTTCTGTGCCTCTATTAAAACGAACAAACCCTTCATCTCTCAGCCCCAAAACAAACAAAAAATAATAATAATAATAATAATAAAAATAAAACCCTTCGCCTCCGGGCCCTCCTCCTACACTCCAATGACGACCACCCCAGCTGTGACCGAAACCGACATCAGCTTCCCAAACACGTCCAAAGCCTTACGTGGTGGGGCCCACTCTCATAAACAGCCACGTCAATCACACGTGTTTCCAAGCCCATTCGTCGCAACTTTCTCTCAAACACGTGCCTTCCTTTCCAAATCTCACCCGTGGACTCGGTAGTTTGGCGGTTTTTTATTTCTAAAATATTCAAAAAGCAAAATTTCACATTAAATTATAACTTTTGAACTGAGACTGCTGAGAGGACGCCCTCACGCCTACTCATATAAAAGGCTATGAGATTCGAGTCACATAATCAGTGACCCACCATTCAATTTACGGTTGTTTTATTAGTTAATTTTTAATTAAATTATGTTAAAATTAGATTTACGAGCGTCGATCAATCAAAATTAATAAAAATTTTGATCAAATTGTATAATCAAATCATATGACATTCAAAATTTTGTACTCGAGACATTTAAAGCCTATGCTATCTAATCTCATGTTTCGGATATTTGTTTTTGTTTTTTATTAAAATATTTTGAAATTTCTTAAAATAAAGAGAAAAAACTATTAAAACTAAGGAAGCTTTGTTTTTTTGGCGGTCAGTTTATGAGAGTCTTTTTCATTATTTTGCCCACATATGACAGTTATTAATAAATTAAAATAGATTTTCTTAATGCGTGTCATAAGAATACATGTTAATTTGAAATTAATAATTCAATTATTATTTAAAAATATGTGTTTTTAAAGTTTTAATGCAATATTGATTGCCATTTAACATGTCTTAAGAAAACCCAATTAGATTTAGCAAACCTTGGGACCCAAGCTATCCAGCCATTCCCACTTCCACACGCGCCATCCTAATTGGAAAGTGTATTTCACGCGCTACTTAAAACGTGCATAAATTATTATATCTTTTTAGGGTGTTTCCTCGTTCAACAACCGGAAGTTACCTCCTACAGCACGTCTTCGTGAGGACTCAAAAAAAACCTCTACAAATACTTCCATTATTTTGTGAGCAATTACTTCTTCTTTCTCTCTCCTCTCTGTCTCTCTCTCTCTCTCAAAACTTGCATTGATTTCGGTCTATACGTGTTTAAATATACCTCTCGTTTCTCCGTCCTCTGCGATTTCCTAGGGTTTTCTGTTGCTCCCGAGGTTTATAAACCTTCCCCCCTCCCTCCATCTCAAATTTTCCTCTTCATTTTTTCCTATATTTTCTCAGCTACCAAACATCTCGTTAGTTCCTTCGTTGACGCATTTTCCTTTTCCATTCGCTTCCTTCTTGAAGGATTTTCGATCTGAAACCGCGCACCTGCATTGCCAAGACTCTTCTGCGTTTCGTCTCGGATTCGAGCTTCTAAATCAGGTCCCTTCACAATCAATTCATACATAAATTCATATATATATATATATGTATGTATATGTCTGTGTTTCTGTGTTTGGCATTCTTTGACCCGTTCTAGTTTTGCACGCAATGCTGTTCGGGTTTGAATGAAGCGTGTGCGAAAGTTCGTATTTTGTTGAATCTATGGAGCTTGTGTTGTTTGATTTTTTATTATACGGCGAATTATTGGTCTTAATTTCTTGCCTTTTTCTTCTACACATCTTGAAATGCTTGCATTGTTGTTTGAAATCTAGGGCTTGTCCAAAATTATTATCGTTTCCGGTTATTTTCTAAATATTTTCTAAATTTTGAATTTGATTTAAGACGTGATTTTACGGTCTGAATGGGAAATATGAGACCTTAATTGAGTTGGGTTAACGGGAGTCCAATCAGGAAGGGAAAAGAAGGAAGGACGATAATTTAATTAATTAATTAATTAATTTTTTAATCTTTTCTTCTGGGTTTTGGGTAAATTGGAGTTTTTGGTGTTCGTTAAAGAATCGGTTATTTCAGTTTTCTTCTTTCGGTGTTTCTCCACAACTCCAACAGGGGGTATTTTCATCGACATTGATTCTGATTTTTCTTGCACGACTCTGTTTACTTGAGCTGATGTGATATTGCTTGTTTTTATTTTTGATTTTTTGATTTGATTTATTTATTTTTTAAGCTTAATGTTTCGTTCGACTGCTGTACAATACAGTATCATTGGATGGTCAAATGTCCATTTGGGTCTTTATCAGTATTGGTATTCCAGCTCAGAAAAATTAGAGGCCACAGATTTTTCCACGGTGAATCTTGACCTTTAAACCTGTTATTCAATTCATACGTTTAAAAGAGCCCAAGGGGTGGACTAGTTGTACTTGGGATTTATGCCTCGAGAAGCAAAAGGTTGTGAGTTCAACTTCCCAGCCCCTCTCAAGGCTAGTCCCAGCTGGTTTATCCTATGTCTTAACTGATGCAGAGTCAATAGTGGCCTATTATTTCCAGTGATTAGTTAGGCCAAAGTTTGGATACCTTGGTCACAAAGGAAAAAAAATCTCGTATTTAATCCTAGGCAGTATTGTTGACCATGCCAAAAGTAAAATGAAGTACTCCTAGTTAAATGAATAGAAGGGTTAATAATTCATTTACTGTTGATTGTGAGATAGCAACAGCAGTATGGTGATATCCGACCTTTTCATGTTTTTGCAGCTATAATGGTTTATTGCACCTCTGAATGTTTAATGATTCCCATGCTTCTATGTAGGCCCATAATATGTGGTTGCATATGGTATTGTTTCCTTTCCAGTATGTGGGGCAGGATACTTTTAATTGTGGACAACTACCAATTGGCAAGTGCTACAATTTTCTTTACCAGATATTAATTATGTGGGCCAGTTTTTAATGCTGTACACTGTTTCAATTTTTCTTCCCTGCGTACATGTAACATGTTCTTTAATATTGTGTGTGATGTAGGATTCATAGACATATAAGGTCAACTTTCTTTTTTGTCTGCAATAAAAATATGCATGTTCGATTTATCGGAAATGGATTCTCTCCAGTAACTGGACATGTCCAGTAAAATCTGGACCATCCATGTGTGGGCCCCACCTCACATGGATGGTCCAGATTTTACTGGACATGTCCAGTTACTGGAGAGGATCTTCTCCCCAATTTATCTTCTGTTATTGGTAGTGTTGTTTAGTCTTTATATAGAAGACCAATAAATCTAAAGGTCATGTAGAAGAGTTAGGTTTTCTGAGAACTAGTAATTGTAGTAAAGTAATTGGTCAGTCTTCCGCAGTGTTGTTCCAATCTAAGTACACCCGACATTGGTATGAACATCAGGCATAACGTATTGACTACTTAGGAGCGCGCTTTATTTTGAACCTTGATTTATAGCTGAATTTGTCAAATCTTCATCCACTGATTCTATAGGTGTACATAGTTAGATGGTTAGATCCCCATATGGTGTTTTGGGTTCCATTTTACAACTTTTATATGGTGACTTCTGGTGAAGCATGCAGAAAATCGAATCATTGAGGATTTGGCACATTTTTTCTCACAATAAATATATTCAAATAAAGATTTTTTTTTTTTTTAAATTTTAGGAAAAAATTTTAAAGCATGAAATAGTTATATAAAAAAAAAATGAAACTATATGCAATGATTGAACAAGTAAAATCTTTATTACCACTAATTTATGGTGGAATATGATGATGAAATGACCAAGGTTTCCAGTTATTTTAATTAGCCACTTTTAAGATTCTTTATAATTATTTTGAGTAAATGGAACTTTTGTCATTATTGATAGCCAAGCCTTTTTTCTTTCCAGGAACTAAATTGGTTTGATGAGAAAAGGGCTAAATGACAAAAGAAAGCAAGGAGTGTGAGAGGTCATGTAAAGTTGATACATATGCTTTTCATCCTCGAACACCTCTGCTAGAAATCATTTGACATTTTAATGCTTATCTAGGCATCCCAGAAATGTTCAAACATTTCCTATAGTCGTGTCAGGAGGAAAGCATGAAATTCCAAATTGCTGTGTTTTGATTGAGTGGTGTTGTGTAGGTCTGTTGCTTTATATTTTTAATGAATTTAAAAAGTTTCGGTGATACTGTTTTCGTTTACAAATTCATAGTTCCTTTCCTGTCAAGCATCTTGATTCATATGAATCTTCTTGAAAGAATTTCCTTTTGCTGGACCATGACTTATGTTTTGGTTGATTAATTGCTTTCCAGTCAATGTTTGCTAAGGTATATATAGTATAGTAACATGTCATGGTCCCAAGAAATAGAATGCATCGTGCACATCTTTAATAGCTTTAATTTTGTAGACATAACATTAAATAGCTTACTCTTGATGCAGAAGGTGGGAAAATCTCTACAGGTTCTGATAACTATTACATTTTATTCAAGCACATTTTTGTTCTATTGATGCACTGCTGCTAGGGAGATGAGAAGGTAAGACTAGGATTTTTTTCTGGCTCTGTTTGATGGTTCATCTTGAATTTCCATTGAATATTTATTTAACACATTTTTGTAATCAATAGTTTTCAGGAGCCTTGCACTTGATGGACTGCTCACCGAACAGCAGTGACAAGAAATCTTTGAAGAGGTGGTTTTTTATAGACAAAAGGGTTGGGTAGAGTGGATATCTAGGATTGGTATTGAAAGGTGTCATTTCATAGAGGCCCGAGTTGGATAAACAAGAAATCTGAGATTTGTAATTGAAAACTTTTGCTTAACATTTGCTTGGATCAATCTGCTGTTAAATATCACATACAATTCGCTTCAACGGTATAAATCGTGTGACAAATCTGGATCCGATGGAACTGAAATCAAATCATACTGCCCCTGTTCTCACTGATCCTGCTCCCATAAGTAAATCGAGATTATGCATCCATCCCAGTCTCTTGCCGTTTTCGTCCCCTGCTTTTCGTTCTGGCATGTTAGTCACAATACCAAGGAAGAAGACTGGAATTCTTGATGATGTTCGTTCCAGCTCTTGGTTGGATGCCATGAAATCATCATCTCCTCCTCATAAGAAGATAACCAAGGGATCGAACGCTGAACTTGCATCATCTGATACTGATGCTGAATACCGCACGTGGATGGTATTTTATTTCCTTTCTGTTTGGTTAACTTTGTTAGTTTTTTTTTTTTTTTTTTTTTTTGAAGTTTTAGATGGGTTATTAATGTGGTCCTCCATACAATCTTCTGATTCTGCAGCTCAAGTTTCCATCAGCGCTCACATCTTTTGAGCAAATAACAAATTGTGCAAAGGGCAAGAGAATAGCATTATTTCTGGATTATGATGGGACTCTTTCCCCAATTGTAGACAACCCTGACTGTGCCATCATGTCCGAGGATGTAAGAATCTACCTACTTAATTTAGTTTCTTGGATGAAGAATATGCATATGTTTTAGTAAAAACTCTCTCTCTCTCTCTCTATCTGTCTCTCTCTCTCTTTTCTCCTTCATGCATCTCCTTTATAAACTCATTGAAACCCAGAAACCTGTTTCCAGATGCATACTGCTGTAAGCAATGTGGCAAAATGTTTCCCAACAGCAATAATTAGTGGAAGAAGCCGTGACAAGGTAATTTGCATGGTTTTTGCGTAAATACTGCTATTTTACACCTCTATGCCATTTTTCCCTGCATTCTCTGTTTGTTTATACATTTAGCCTTTTTTTATTTTGTTTTATTTTGTTTTTTTTGTTTTGTGGATGGTATTTGATTTTAATTATCAGTCGTCCGTCTCCCCATTGGTTTAGGTATATGAGTTTGTAGGACTAAAAGAACTCTATTACGCTGGTAGTCATGGGATGGACATCATGGGCCCTGTTAGGCAATCTGATTTTGATGACCATCTTAGCTGTATTACGTCTACTGACCAGCAGGTAATGGCCCTCTTTACACAACAGTACATAGCCTCTCTCTTATTTCTCATAAAACAATTTTTAGCTCAACTTCTTTTATCTTAATTCTTGTGAATACAGGGTAAGGAACTCAACTTGTTCCAGCCTGCCAGTGAATTTTTACCTATGATCGATGAGGTGTGCAAATGTCTTGTGTTATTATATTATACTGTGCAATAAGCATGGTAGTGATATTAATTCCATAGTATAATAGAATTTTGTTGTATATGTGTTTGAGCAGGTTTTTAGATCCCTTGTCGAGAGTGTTTCAGAAATTAAAGGAGCCAAGGTTGAGAATAATAAGTTCTGTGTCTCTGTACATTATCGTAATGTAGATGAGAAGGTAGGTGTAGCTTTGGGCGCTGAACTCATATAAATAATATAGCCACTCACTATTATTGTTTCCCAAACTGATAAAGATTTTCACTCTCTTGAATTGTTTCAGAGTTGGACTACAATTGCACAATGTGTAGGCAATATTTTAAAAGACTACCCACGTCTGCGATTGACTCATGGGCGGAAGGTACCATTTGGAGTCAACTTGCTGACAATCTATTTTTGTATATCATTTTCAGCATATCCTATTTTGATTTTTTACCCTTTAATTTTGGGATTTGTTTACCTATGTTAGGTTTTAGAAGTACGTCCTGTGATTAATTGGGATAAGGGGAAAGCAGTTGAGTTTTTACTTGAATCACTTGGTGAGTAATTTGTGGCTTCTCTATATGAGCCTAAACAATTTTTTGTTATATTTTATATATATTAGATTTTTTTTTTTGGTTATATTTTCTAACAATGAAATATTATTTTAGGCCTAAGCAATTGTGACGATGTGCTCCCAATTTATGTTGGAGATGATAAGACAGATGAAGATGCATTTAAGGTGAAACTTGAGTCAAGTTACTTTAACCATAGTGTTTAGTGAACTGATGAGTTCTCAATCCTCACTGGTTTCAAACAGTCTGATGAATTTACTTACCCAACAGGTTTTGAGAGAGAGAAATCAAGGTTATGGCATATTAGTGTCTTCTGTGCCGAAGGAAAGTAATGCATTCTATTCTCTCAGAGATCCTTCAGAGGTACAAGTTGTTCTTTGTATTTACAGTAATTGAAATCTTGGTTGCCTCTGGGACCTGGAATCCTGGATATTTTTCTAGAAAACTCACACCACTATCATGTTCAAAGCATAAGAAGATTAATACATTGTTGAAACAAATTTGCAAAAAATTTAACATCATGTTGACATAGTAATCATATTGCTTCACCCAGCAGCATTGGTACCCTCATTTTGAAGATTTCATTTTCTGTTGAGATATACAGGTCTTTTTATTTTTATGTTTGTTTATTTTCTGTGTCTTTAGTCAAGCACATTTTTTACAAATACCATTTACCTGTTGTTCATGCAGGTCATGGAATTTCTCAAGTTGCTGGTGATATGGAAGTCAAGTGCACTATAAATTTAACATAAATATACTCTGATATACATATACCATAAGAAAGGTGATGTGTTTTTGAGGTTTCTAGATTACATCAAGAAGTTTCTGAGCCAAGTTGCATGAAAGAGCTCCTTATAAAGTCAGTGGAACTCGCACCAAGTTGTTACTCTACTATCTTCAAAGCTTCTTGTCTTAATTGTATATCCCCTTCTACTATTTTCCTACTATTGGCACTAGGAATGCCTTCCATATCTGATTGTATTGATCATTCATTTCTTTCTTTTCCTCAGTTTTTGTCAATAGATCTTCCTATGGGGGTATCTATGGAAATATATTTATTCTTTTAATTTATTTAATATAGAAAATTATATATTTATGTAAGATCCTCTCGGGTATTATTTTATGCATTCACTCAGGTTTCTGTTAAGAAACAGTTATGTAATGTCTAATAATGTTGGCGCACTTCATTTCTTCACCATTGGAAAGTATGAGACAAAATCTGAGGAGTTTGAAATTTTAGGCTTTATTTGGATCTTCGAAAGGGGTGGGGAAAGGACGAGGGAATGCTGAAATTGGTTTAGAAAATAGATTTGGTTGTAAATAATTTTTTGAGCTTTTAACCATGTCGGGTATCTGTAGCTCAGATGGGGGACTCAAGTCGGCAAAACCCAGTTGCTTTCAATATTAATTGTGATTGTTGGATCGTGGAACAAAACCCTGTAATATCATATTCATGTGGTACTCTGCGTATTGGTCTTGATGTTGGCATGTCGTGGTGATGAGGACTAAACGATGGAGACCATAGTGTGGACCAAGATTCCATACGTGCATAATTTTTCTTCTCTGACCAACTGATGGAGCTTGTCCCTTGAGCCTACTGGAAATTAATCAAAAGTTACGTAGTTACTTGGATCTTCCCTGGGTTGTTTTTTCATTTTTTTTTTTTTTTTTTTTTTTATGAGAATCCAAACTCCACATCCACAATTTTCTATAGTGGGATCTACTTTTGATAGAGCGGTTCACCTGGCTGATGTTCCTCATGAGTGACAGTGATCAAAGTCGTTCATGACTGGGTTGCGTGGGCGTATGACAGCCACAAACGACTCTCATCATCATCATCATCATCATCACTATGTGAACAATTTAAAACTTCTGAACTCCAAACGTCCCTTATAAGAGGGATGAGACTGATAGCATCTATATAGTATCCTTTTCCTAAGAATTCTATTTTCCTTTATTAACTTACCCAATAATTGATAAAATAGGAAGATAAAGGTCAGCACTATGGATAAAATATGATGATAATTATCTCATGTGTTTGGTTTGCATGAATGGGATGGAGAGGGAATAAAATGTGAATGAGAACTGAAAATAGTCATTCCATTCAATGTTTGGTAAAACCAACTAATTGCCCTAGAATTGCCAATCCAGAATACAATCGATTATAAAAAATATTTTCTATTTTCCTTGGTGATTTCATTCTATTAGATGTGGGAATGATCAGCCCTCTTAGTTTGCTAGGAAATAATGTTTCCTTCATTAGCAGGAATAGATTTCAGAAGGGAATGCTCAATCCTTTTCTTATAAGTTGACCAACTAAATAATCTAAAATATAATGGAAATAGAATGACCATTTCATTCTCAACCTCATTCTAATATACCAAATGTAGTCTCAAAGTGTTAATCCATCGAGTAATACGACGGACTATGCCGATTATTGAGCAAAATACATGAAATAAATTGGAAAAAGAGAAAAAAAAAATGGTCATAGCATAAAGAAGTGTTGGGAGCATTTCACATATATGCCAGATCGTGACCAAGAAAATGACATGGCGAGATTGGATCTCGATGGAACAAAACATCAAGGGGAGGTTGATTTCAATAAGTTTACTCCATCTATTAGTCAATCCTCACTATTGGGTTTTGCTTTCAAGGCTTGAGAACTTGAGATGGAAGGGTCATAGACAAAAATATTGGAGGATGGATGGATAGGCCCCATAACCAAATAACATAATTATATATGAGAAGTAGGCCAATTACACTGCTCATAAAGTAGGTAATCTAATTGATCGTCAATGGCTCTCATAGGTAGAATAAAGTGCCTATCACATCAGTTGGACAAGATAGATTTGGACAAAAAAAAAAAATTAAGCTCCCCAAGTTGGCCATTTTCTTTTCTGAGAACTGATTGGAAAATTTTAGCTTCTAATTAAAGTAGGGTTTTCTCCCTTGTAAATGCTGCTATCGGTTGCTAATTCCTACGGTGCTGCCTATTTGGGTTAAAGCTAGTCCTTGCAACATCCTCTATCTATGATTGAAGGTCTAGGGCTTCTTTTAGGTATGATTTTTCTTCCTCCGGCTTCGTTTAAACTTAGGCGAAATTGGCGATTAGTCCACTTTTTGATAAAATATTAGCAATTAATTAAGTAAAAGTTTTTCTAAGTCAATTAATCAAGGAAACTAAACTTATTTATCAATTAGTCACACATTTTTTGAAAATGCCTGGTTTACCCTTATTATTATTAAGGGCACTTTCTTTTTTGTTATTACCCACCCTATGTAACTAACTTAGTATTTTAGTATTATAATTTTTAAAAGCTTATAACTTACAATATACATATCCGTTTAAAAAAAATATATATATATTTTTGAAATCTACTCGTCGATATTTTCGAAAAAAGATTCATATTGATTAGGTAATTATTAAAAAAATTAAAATTGTAAAATTTTATTACTTGACATAGTCTAACATAATGCTTCATAAAACTGTAAAATTTATAATGAAATAGTAAAATTTTACTACTTTATGAAATAAATTTTACAGCGAATTTTACTACTTCAAAAGTTGGGCATGTAGGTGCACGACAAGGGCCTGGTTAGTTTCTTGCAAAGATGGGATTGTTCGCAACATTCCGATCTGAAGCTCGACTAGAGGAAAAAAAAAAAAAAAAAACCTCCATTTTCTCTAATCTGAAGCTCGACTATTATTCCCTATGTTTGTGTAAAAAAAAAATTCCTCATTTGTTTCCTTCCAGATTTGAAGCTTGACCATCAATAAATTAAAAAAAAAAAAAAAAAAAAAAAAAAGGGTCCAATTTTTTTTTTCCCCCCCAAATTTGAAGCCTGACCATCAATTGAAAAAAGCCCAAGTTTTCTAGTATGAATCTCTACGGTGGCTATGCCTTAGGTTTGTCCATGGCATATGACTGACGATGACTCACTGTTAACGGAGCGAGTTTCTGGTCATTCACTCTTTAAGAACAGTAAAGTATTGTATGGCTACAATAACTACCCAAAAACATAAGAAACTATAAGCTATGGGGAGAATTCACTGAAGCTCTTGACGGTTATTTTAACAGCATCTTCAAAGGCTCTTGCAAATTTGCCTTCGACAAAGATGGAGTAACCAAGATCATACTTGAAAGCAATCTTGCAGAAGTTCTTGAACACAAATCTTTGAAGGATGCCTTGAAGATCTAGCATGGAATTGTTGGTGGTAGCGGCAGATAGGACGGGAATGAGGCAGGTCGGTAAGCTTTGTATTAACAACAGTCTCTATGAATTTACGTAGAGATTTGGCGATGACTTCATGACTAAAAACTTGCCTTTGGAACTTCTAGTTCTTGTTGTCGGCGTTGAATATGCCATTGCCTGAAAAGATTCGAGAGAGTAACTCGATTGATGTCGCATTTTCAATAGATATGGAAATTGGTCTTGAGCATGTGTTAGACTGTGGAGATAGAGAAGGTGAGAGGTCATGGGTAAGCTTTGGGTACATATAAGGGTATTTTCAGTTAAAAAACTATATAATAGATTAATTGACTTAAGATAAAAGTAGCTTGACTATTTGTTAAATAAGTCTTATTTGATGGATTGATGGTCAAATCCCCCTTAAATCTATTGTTTCAGTTCCTTTTTCTTCTTGTTTAATGTGGAAGGTACTGGAGAAATGGAAATAGGTAATAAAATTTTCAAATCACTCCCTACTTTTCCAAATTTATACCAACTTTTTCATTAAACGAATGAAATCTGAACTTAAATCGCATATTCAATAATTCCTAAATTATTGCCAAACACTCTGAATTTTTCCAAACTATTCCGAACAATTTTGGAACAAAGACATATCTTCTCTCATTTTCATAATGTGAAGGCATTCTAACCTTGGATTTTCTCTGAATTATTCTCAAATCTTTCCTAAATAACTCCTGTATTTTGAATTATTTCAATGCTGAATAATTACCCAACCCAAAAATTTGTCACTATGCTGATTGGACGGGAGACTGGGTGGGAAGTTGGGCCGTCCTTTTGGGCTTTCTGGACTCCTTTAGCAGGGGCCATTTCACCCCATTGATCTGATCAACCTTGCCATAATTCTGCCATCGGGCCTAGCGATCCACAACCCACCCCCCCAAAGAAAAAAAATCCCAAAAAAAAAAAACAGAGGAAGTAGGTTGAAAGCGCATCAAAATTGATTAATTGTTCTCCTCTCATGGGTTTCTTTGGACTATGTTGCTTATGTGGGTTTCTTCATTCATGTGTTGTGTTAGCAAAAAATAAAAAAGTGCAAAACTAGCAATGCATGGACTAGACTCCAATTTCTTAGGAAAAGACTTTTCGAAGGGAAAGAAAGGGAAAATAATTGAAATTACTTATGAATGAATTCCTTTCTAAGACAATTCTAATCATTTTCCTTTCCTTTCCTTTCCTTCAAATTTTTTAAATTCCAAACAAAGGCTAAAGAAAAAAATTAGGTTGAAAGCGCATCAAAATTGAATTGCTCCATTCTTATAACTTTCATTAATCCATCATTTTGAATGGACCAGTAAGGGAAATGGCAGTCCTCATCTGAAATGATAACCCTATTATTTTATGAAATCCTAAAACTGATTCTTATTGTTGGTGACTCCCATTTTATCAAATACCTCTAACCCTCCACCACCATGGATTTGCACCTTCACATGTCATGTAAAAAAGAAGAAAAATGTAAATTCTCACTGTTTCAGTTGCATGCATGTGGGGGTCCCAGGGAGGGGAGGGATTTAGTCGAGGTGCACGTAAGTTGGTCCGGACACCTTGACTATCAACAACCCTCCCCCCCCCCCCCCCCGCCCCCAAAAAAAAGAAAAAAAAGGAAAGAAAAGGTAAGGCCATTTATGATCAACTACTAATTCATGGACCAAGCCCCCACTCTCAATTAGCACTAGCTAAGTTTTTGTGCTAAATCAAACATTATTAATGAGTTTCATTTTATTTTCTTTTCTTTTCCAAATGATAGGAGAACACACGTATCCACGTACACACCCAATTGGAGTCGAAATCAAGACGTCGCCGAACCTAGCTTGTGCCTTTATTAGGTTAAGCCTAAGGGCCATTGACAATGAGCTTTTAATCACCCGCTGAATAAAAAACTCTGTGCTAAATGCTCAGGTGACAAATATTCAACAGTAAAACACAACTTATGTGAAAGAAAAGATGGGCTAAATTATGCCATTGTGGCTAATCCTTGTTTTGTAGTCCTATTTGACTCATATTATTGATTCTAACCAAAATCTCATATAATGTGATTGTACTTTTAAGACTTAAAAACACAATTAATTTTAAAAAGTTAGTTTCTTACAACATATAGAATTGTGTTACATCATATGAGATTTTATTATGAATTAAAATATATGAGTCATACAGCATTTTTCTCGTGGTTATTCATGCGTAAGCACACACATGCACATTAATACAAAGGATACACACAAATGAACCTGGATTAAGGTTTTCCATGTGACAGATTCACTTTTTGTGGGCTTTTGGGTTCCCCTTGGGCCTTCATGCGCAGACCCACTCTCTCTTCTAAGCTCTTGTGGAGAATGAGCCTCAAAACAAACCCGTAGGTAAAAAACTCAACCCACGTAGTTGATAATTTGAAAATGATTTCAAGACCTCATTTGGTCATCCAAATGATATGACCAAATGAGAATTAAAAAACTTAGTACATGGTGTTGATGGCACAAATCCATCACCTTGAATAAAAAAATTCAATAGAATGATGGTCATCAATACAAATGAGGACAGAAATTCAAAATAGTGGTGGATTTATAGAAATTAATTCTACAACATCAACCATCGTAATGCCTCAAACTTTTTTAATTGTCTTATTCAAGGTGATTGATTTGTGTCTTCAATATTATGTAAAATGCGCTATAATTGTTTGATTTCCATTTAGCCACTTAAACGGCGCCTTCATCTTTTAAGTTGTTACTCTAAATCAATTTATGTCATAATTTAAAGACGGGATTGTACGTTTTATGGATAAATTTCATTTGTTTCCCTTGAAATTTGTCAAAAATAGAATGGTCAACCACCACTTTTCAAAAATTATACTCTCCTCCCTCGTCATTAATGTCAGCTTGATGTCGTTGGCAGTCGTTAATTTACATTTTGACCCTTTAATATAGTATCATTTTCTGAAAATCAACATACAATGGTTTGACTACACTTTATATTTTAGCTGCTAGGCTTATTTTACATTGGAACTTAACTTAATAATAGATAGATTATATTTTGGATTGCTTAGACAAATCGCGCCATAAAGTCTAGTGAAATTATAAAAATTTTCTTATATCGAATTTTTGAATACAAATGAATTAAGTTAACTTGCTAACATGTAGTTTTAGTTATACTACTTAATCCTAGCCCTAACTATCTTCTTTTGCTTTTTATTTTTTCTTAGTTTTTTGCTCACATAAATTTCAATGCATGATTTATTTTTTATAAAAACTATAAAGATCGTTATTTGTATGGATATAGGGCATCTCATACGGGCAGTTAGGAGAATAATTTGGGTCGAAATCTTGGCCGAAATAAAATATAGAATATCTCTAATAGTTAAAAAATAAAAAATTAAAAAAAGAAAAAAACTATAGAGGAGAGAACCCTGTAATGATATGGCAATAAAAGTCAACAAGGGGAGTATAAATTTAAAAAATAGAAGAATCGAAGACATGAACTTATATTTTTACTAAGTCTCAGTGGAGAGAAGTACAGTTTACCCTTGTTTCTTGGTGGGTACATACAAGAATATTATCATAGGATTCGATCGAAAAGAAAATTTAAAAAAAAAAAAAAAAAATGAGATCATTACCAGGTTGTTCCAAGCCCCATATGGGCTGTAACCAGCCCTTAAGTGGAAAAGACAAGTGGTTAGTTATAACTTCTATTCAAACCTTTCAACAACCAACAATAGACTGGAGGGTGAAACTCTTTTGAGTCCTCCTACTTCAAGTAGTCTACTTGGAAGGGAAGATAACCATCTCTATGTAGTTTTCTCCCACTTTAGGCAGAGAGAGACACACACACATGGGTTCTGATATCTCCAAATATAGGGTTATAATGAGTAAGACACATCTTGTCTTCCCAAGTATTTAAAAAATAAATAAAATAAACCACTAGGAAACATTTCCCTAGGTTTAAGGAATCTTTAGTTGATCTATTTTAGAGGCACCTGATCACCTGTGAGGATGTCTTTGCATTGTTAAGGAATAAGGATAGATTGGAAGATACAGAATTGTGTGTTACAACTATGCACACATGCATGAATGCCACAAACGGTTCCGCACAGTTGGATCCATCTCGGACTTCCCACTGGAGATAATTTTAAATTGAGTAATGCTATATAATCCAATTTGTCTTTTCAACTGATATGACAATTTGACAAATCAAATAAATATTTACTAAAAAAATTACTATATATCAATATTGAATTGATGTGATGATTGGACCAAAAAAGGTTGTATTCTTTAGTATTTTCATTTTAAATTAAGAAAGAGCCTAACGTGTGCGGTGGATCAAATCTTTAGTTATTTATTTCTTGGTATGATAAAGAACTTACGAATACTTCAACTCTGTAATATATCTAAACCTAATTCTACCTCTGGCCTCTTAACAAAGTCTTCTTGGGGAGATAATACGAGCTGATGGAGTAGCAATTGTGAGTGAAGTGAATCCAATATTAATCCTTCCGTTTTATTAGTTTAACAACGGGAGTATTCATATCTAGGATTGACAGATTTGGTGCATGAGCCAGAGGCAAATTAAAAAAAAAAAAAATATATATATATATATATATATATATTTCCCCAAATTCATTACCAAATTAATCGCGACCCTATCTTGCATCAGAAGAAGCACTTTAAAGGCGCAAAAATCCAACAAACCTAACATACATTTCTCCACCACTAAGGCCATGTTTGTTTGGTTCGAATGGAATGAATGGAATAAAATATTCCAATTCATTTCAAACAACATGTTTGGAAGAGATAATTAAATAGGAATGAAATCAAACAGTAGTAGTGAATTATAATGATATTCATTTCGCAATATTTATTTCAATCTCATTATATTTTAGACTATTTTAAGTATAGAATTAGATTCTATTCCCAACCATTCCATTCCAACTAAACAAACATGGCCTAAGAGCATTTCCAAGGGTATTAGTTATTCTTTAGTTACTTAAAAAGAAAAAAAGAAAAAATGGAGAGGGGGAGACATTTTCTAAGCCAACGAGCTATTCAAGTGAGCATCACTGAGAAATCTAAGGGCATTAGTTATTCTTTACTTTAGATTTTTTTTTTTTTTTCAATACTTTTTTGTTCTTAATCATTTGGTGGCTGGAGAGAGAGGAAGAGAAATGTAAGAGAGAAAGAGATAGGGATTATTCTGAGAAAATTAATTAAAAAATTGGTTTGATAGGCAAAAATAGCCAAGAGGATTGGGAGCTCGGATTTGATGTTGTCAAAGGATTATATTAGGATAACTAGTCCATTGGAGTTACACTAACTTACTTTAATGCACCGCATCTAATTGGGTTTGGTTGAAAACCTCCATAAAAGTGGCAAAAATAATTTGCAATCAAAATTTTAAATTTTAGAGTGGTGCCACTCTTACCACCTATATATCCCACTTTTTGTTTCCTTTCTTTACCCTTTTTTTTTCAATGCCATTTTATATGACAACCGATATGGCTCCATTTTTTTTTTAAAAAAAAAATTTCTCCATTAAATAAAGAACTATGAATACAAATAACCTTAGCATCTGAACTAGGTTAGTACCCTAATCATGTGTTCTTAGCTATCAATATGGAGTATTAAGGTAGAAAAAGAAAGAAAAATATGACGAAATGAAAGAATAAGAATAATGTGACTTAAAATGTCACGATGTAACTCATAATCATTTTTCACGGCCAAGAATGATACATGGCTTTCATATTATTGTTATTATGGACTTTTCTGTTCTTTTCTTTTTATTTTTACACACAACATGCATGTGTGCGAAACTATTGAATGAGGATAGAAAGGGATGGATTTGGATGGAGGGGGACCATCACTGTCTTGATGAACTCACCATCTTTTGGGTACAAGTACTGGCATGGCCTTTTTCCACCTTTGCAAACAAAAGTTACAAAATATAATTGTATTTATTCTATTTAAAGGAACCCAACAATCAGAAACATGCTGATTATTCTATAGAGATTGGACTAATAATAATGGCATGATGCTCAAGCCTCTACTATATATGCATCATGTCTTTACAAAACATATTATTATCATTTATCTAGCATAATATTTGGACATGATAAGACTTTGGATCAATATCTAATTAACATGGTGAGCCAATCCTGGGATGGCTGCCATAGGCGGTGTTGCATTAATTTTTTGAATAAATTTTTTTACGGCAATTCACATGACAAATGATATGGTATCAGTCGATTTGTTATTTATTTATTTTTATATAAAATACTACATCTACACTAATATTCAGGGGAAAAAAAACAAAACAAAGAGATCCACTATGGGTTGTGGCATATTACAAATGATTTGTTACTTATTGAGTTAGTGCGACATCATCAACCCCATGAGTGGGTGCAATACATTGGTGTAGAAAGTTAACGGATATAACACTACTCAAAAGGTCAACACCACATCATTTACTCTATGAGTTGGAATGGGAAATTGATGTAAAAAGTATATATATATATATATATATATATATATATATATATATATATATATATATATAGCCCTATTTTTTGAGGAACCACAATAGGACTTCGTTATTAATCTCACAATTATAATGTAGTGGCAGAATAGATAGTCCATAGCTATTCAACTCTAAGGGGTGGATCAGGAGGTTTTGGGTTCAATTCTCATTATTTTCTCTTAGGACTCTTTATGGACTTACGTCCTATAATTGCTTGATGTATGTGAGATGGGACTATATGTGTTCAGAGAGATTATTCGGATGTATGAACATATCGGAATCCTTGAAAAAAAATATATGGAGTAAAAAAAAATAAAAAAAAAGAAGGGCTGATAACTATTTATTTCGAAATTCAAATGGTTGATTTAGTGAATTAAACCAAATTGAACCACAATAGGACTTTGTTATTAATCTCACAATTAATGTTGATGCATTGCGCATTGTTGAACCATGCATTTACCTCCATCTCTCGGATGAATTAAACCTAGTATACGTGCATCACTTTTTGTTTTTGGGAGGCCAACATATATAGTTGTAGATTATGTCCTGAGCCTAATCAGTCCTCTTGTATCATGTGTTTATATTTATTTCTTTTTCTTGTACTCATGGAATAGGTAAAAATCAGAGAAACTTATAATTTACCCAAAACACTAACCCATCAATTTATTTATTTTTGTGCTTTCGAAAAGAGGATTAAAATTAAAAAAATGACTTCAACTTAGTGATCATCAATTTATCAATGGTAAAGTGAAAAAAAAAATAAATAAATAATAATCAATTCTTAGGTTAGCTAGAAGACTAGAACCAAACCAAAGAGGTTGGTTCTTAATTTTTTTAATCCATGATTAGGCAGAGTCATCCCAAAAATCAGACTAAATTAATTCGAGCAGTGGGCCCACTGCTTTGAATTTTCATACTCTCTTGCCAAAAGAAATTGGAATTGTCATAATCAGTGGCCAAAAGGTGCACTGAGGCTTTCGTGATTGATCTGATATGGCATTTTCTGGGTTACCCAAAAAAAAAAAAAAAAAAAATGGAAAAAGAAAAAAGATGTTGACCATTTTTTCGCCTTCACGTGGGGCACGCTGGGAGGTAGATGGTTGTGGAACTCTCCTCCATTATTGGGTTAGGTGACAAACAAGATAAGGTATGGGCTATTATATTATGATGCTACCACAATACTACCCACTAGATGTGCGAATAAAATCACCAATCATTTTTGTCCAATGGATAAGATTTGTTGGCTGTATTGAAGTCCTTTTGGTCTGGGGCATGAACCCAAATATCATTTTTTATAATTAAGAACCAATATCATTTTGAGGAGTGAGTCTTTCGCACACAACGTGAGGAATGAGTCTTTCGCACAATCATGTTGTGCCATAAGCCAATGAGAACAAAACAAAAAAGATAATGAAGTCAAAAATTATTATTAACAATTTTACTATACTACATTTTCATCAAGTTATAATGCCACATAAGTTATATCATAATTACATATAACTTTTACTCACGTAGAGTCCAAGTTTTGGTTCTCTATATTGGCTGACATGTGACAACCTTCCAATTTTTATGCCATGCCAACATTTGGTCATTTGTGTTGTGGTGCTCAGATCGCCACGTCTCATTCTTTCTATTTCATGGGCCCTTTGATAACCCTTCATGCGTACTATTTATTTATGTGAGGACATGGACTGATTTGTAGGCTTAATGGACTTTAATTTGGTGGTAGGTTGATAGATGGTCAAGTGTGGGTTGATTGAAACATGTAGACCTTTGTGTGGTTGGAGCTTGGAAGTATACATATACCACGTGGTCACCTAGAATCTTTTATTCTAGATCGTTGGTTTTTCATTTTTTTTATTTCCTTGAAAAACAAAGATGAGTAAAAAGGGAAGGTCTCAGCCTCCTAGAATTTTATTTATTTATTTATATTTTATACTTAGTAGAAATTGTGAAAAAATAAAAGAAAAAAAAGTAGGAGGAATTGACTTTCTATCCCTAAACCCCTAAAAAAAAAAAAAAAAAAATACCCTTGTTTCTATTTCCATTGTTTGGCAAGCAATGAGGTTAGAAATGAAGGAATATGAATTATTATATTACTTTACCTTATTACTTTCAAAAAGAAAATGAAATGAAAGACAATTGTATTTTTGTCTCATCAAGTAACATTTCGGTTTACTTCCATTTTTCCTCATACTTATGAGAGAGAAGATTTCAGTGAGTCAAACTCACTTGATGTGCATAATTTGTGAGTTATTGCTAGCATTTGCAAGGATTAGTCTCACTTCCTGTGTGTTGTGGGGTGGGGGGACCTTATCATTGACATGCATTTTTTTTTTTTTTTGGTTTTTTTGTTTTTATCATACATGCCCTTAGTTTGTAGGGAGCCACATGTCAACCGCCAACTCAAACCTGAGGTCCAAATTTGATCCTAATTATGTGAGCTGGTAGTACCATATATTTAGGAATGTTCAGAGACTGAAGTTTTTCTTGCCACCTCCCACATTGTCTTTTTTTGTTAGGCTTTGAGATTACAAACTACAGTGCAATGCTTTTGCTTTAAATTCCATCTTCCATCTTAAGTTTTTTCTAATATTTGGAGGGCCTATGTTGTGCAAGCCCTTCTTCGGGGGAATTTTAAATTGGCCGTGCTAATAGAAAATAATTAAAGTTCAATGCAAATTACTACTAACTTAATTAAGAATGACTAGTAACTGTAATTATTTTCCCATAGCCTTATCAATCTAAAACTCTCCCTTCTTTTTATAATAATAATTGTGAAAACCCAAAAATTGAAGTATGAAGCGTTTGTCAAAGTTATCAGAGCATGGCAAGAAAGTCTTTCAAAAGTAGGGGTGGATCCAGTGTCACTAGTTGCATATAAGCAATTGTTCATGTGTACCATGGTGTATAAATTTAATCAAAATTTAAAATTAAAAAAAAAAAAATTTCAATAAGGCTGGGCATTTTATTAAATTTGACTAAAGTGAAATTCATAAGAAAATTCATACGTAGGCTGGGCATTTTTTTAATTAAGAATGATTTTTTTTTTTTTTGTTGAAAAATTTATCAAAAATTGAGTGATTACACATGTACACACATGCACCATATTCTATCAGAGGGATTCATAAGAAAATGTTGGGGTCATGGAGGACACATGTTTTTGCATTATTCTTAAATTGTCGAGTCACACAAAATTCAAATGGTCCATTATTAAATTTTTTCCCTTTTTTTTTGTTTTTAAATTTTATTTTTTTTACCTTATCTCACTTGGAGGTCATTGGATCTGGTAGAATTCGATAACGTAACAATTGTGTAAAAATTTACATACGAAAACGGGCTCCCATAATATGAAATTCCTAGTCAATCCTTTTTCTGCTAAAAGTTCAAGCATTGGGGGATTTGTTATCGCACTTCAATAATTCAATAATCATACCACCATCCCAAATTCTAAGTAAGAGAAGACAAAAACCATCATAACATTGAAATTCTTAGTCCAAAATGATATTCCGTACCTTAAATGATTTGTATTTCTTTTACACTTATTATTTATTTATTTTCTTTTTTTCATAGTTTGACACTTTGACCGGATGGTAGGATTGAAAAAAATTGAATGTAAAATGCTATTCCGTGACTCAATTGATTTGAATCAGTCCTCTTAGTTTATACTTAATTTTTTCATTGGCTGGACGGGAGTAAATTTTTTTGAAAAGACGGATCGAAAGCCATACATTTTGCTCCCCACCCCACCCCTTCCCAAAAAAAAAAAAAAAAAAAAATTTGTCAACCAAACCAAAAAAAAAAAAAAAGGATTAGCAAGAGCTGTCTTATTATAACCAAAATGGGTTTTTTTTTTTCAATCCACCTTAATTAAGTTTGGTGTAAATGACCTTTGGCATAGGGTACAAGCCCATAATGTTCAAGATTAACAAACAACTTGTACAAAGGCCAAGAGAAAGATGTGATGCAAAATATCCGGAAACCCCACTAATTAATGTCAAGTGCCCACTTGTCCTAGCCCCTCTTTGTCCCCATAAATACACCCAAGTACTGTTCTTTTTTAATTTTTTCTTTCTAACTTATAAACAAAAAAAAAAAAAAAAAACTATATTACTCCCCCCCCCCGCTCCCTCTCCTCTCTCTCTCTAAAACCTACCCAGACAACCAACCAGCCAACCCCATTGCACCGAGCCCAAAAATCCAGATCCCACAAACACAGAGAGAGGAGGAAAGAGGGGGGGGGGTGTTGAGTTGGGGGTGTGTCAGATAAGGGGGTGGTGTGTCAGATACCTATTAGTCAGGTGGATCTCTCTCTCTCTCTATCTATATATATATATATCTATATATATATATATATATATACGAATATATATATATATATACGTGTTTATGTACGCGTATACTTTTTCTATTTAAAGCCCATTCCCCTCGCTTATCAACACCTAATCCCCCTAACACACCTATATGCCATTGCTCCAAAAAATGGACATGCACCCTCCCTCTACACTCCATGATCCTGAAAATGCCTCTCTCATTTCATCCTCCTACACTCCCCTCCCCTCCCACCCCCAACCCGCCGGTTCTCCGGCGGGTCACCGCCGACCTATTGGCATTTTCACCGCAATCGCGGCTTCGGTCATGTTCCTAATGTCATTAATCGGGTTAATTCTCAACCAAGGAGCCGAACCCACCGTAATGCAGCCATTGGCACCGTCGGAAGCGACGTCGTCGCCGGAGTATTCGAATCTTGTTGGAAGAGGGGTGGCAGAAGGGGTGTCGGAGAAGTCATACCGGTTTGTTTCCGAGGGCAGTGATTATAATTGGACGAATGCTATGCTTTCTTGGCAAAGAACAGCGTACCATTTTCAACCTGTGAAGAACTGGATGAATGGTGGGTACAAGTTTCCCCTTTTGGCATTATTATTATACGGAGTACCACATATAATCTTATTTTTTTTCTTTATTATTTACTAATTTTGATCCTAAGTAAAATTTTAATGCAAAATAATAAGAATATATGTATGGTGGGCATAGATAATATTAGATTTAATCTGCACCGTTGATGGTTAGTGGTACCCAGTATTAGGATGGTCAAGATCCTATCCATATGATCTATTTTTTTTAAAAAATAATTTTTGTTGTAAAGTTTTTTGGGAATGGGAAGTCATTTTAAACTAGTTGAACAATTTTTTAACTTGAAAATCACTCTTAGATGGGAAATCTTTGTAACTATTTAATATTATACATTTTTTTATAAGCAATTTTTAATATTAGACATGATCTATATATATATATATACACACACATACGAGAATGAATCCGTTCAGTCTGTTTTCCACGACTTTAGAATCGATATCTAATGCCGTTAACTGGAGTAGGATAAAAGGATAAACCCTAAATGTATACATCGGCTCCACAACGCACACATCAGTAAATCATAGACTTGTACAACGACGGGGATTTATACCCACACCCAGATCCAGGAATTGACATGATCTATATTGTTTATAATAAATAGATCTGTTAATTTAGACAGCGTAGATAGTCACCTGATGATTTATTATTTATTTATTAGGTGAAATTTTATTATTAGGATAATTTTCTAAATCACAAATCACTCATATATTTATTGATTTTATTATTCTATTTTTTTTTCCCGGTTTCATTCAGTTGTTTTACGTTTTTATAATATGTACTTATATGATTCTATTGTCCTTTCTCATGATTCTTTGGTGGGGGAATATGGGTGGTTCGGCTACAGATCCTGATGGTAAGTCCTTGTAACAGCTCTCTTTTTTTGTGTTTCCTTGTTTAGCAAATTAATTTTCACTAAATGATGCATGACATATTCTGAATTAGCACACACATCTATAATTAGTAGATTCTTAATATTAAACTTTCATTTTTCTACCCCAAAATGGGAAAAAAAGAAAACCCACCAAGAAAGTGATATAGCCAGAAAATCTTATCTCAATATTTTTACTTTATTTATATAGTTGCATTCAGTGCCATCAGAACAGGAGTCCGAATATGGCGAATCATGACCCACCAACATTGATAAAGTAATTACCCAAAATATATATTAAAAAATAAAATTGACTCAAGTACTCAACTAAACTTTGTGAATTAAAAAGAAAAGCAAAATTAATTGATAAAATAATTCTCGCAAGATACATACAAATCTTAGTAAAGGGTTCTGACACAAAATAAATAAACTATAGTATGCCCATAATAAAGGGATGGTCCTTTGAGGGTCATGAACCAATCGCGAGGGGCATGAGCTGGCTAGACATGGTTGGTTGGAAGATAAGTAGGGCCCCACTTAATGACTTTGTTGGTTTGGTCATGGTCCTAGTTTTTGGATGGGAGGTGGGATTGTGTGGATATGGCTTCTTTGCAGTATGGTACGTCCCTTAACTTTTCTTGTTCACTCAAATGTTTTCACAAAATAAATAAAATAAATCAAAAATCAAAACCTACCATATGATGGGTCTCATTTAGTAGATCAAGTGTATATAATTAGTTATTTATTAAATTAACTAACTAATTTTTTATATATTTGATTTTTTAAGTGAGATCTATCGTATGGTAGGTTTTGATGCTTTTAAGATGATATGATGAATGAATAGTAAAAGCTTATGGGGGCTAATCTAATGGTGATAGCGTGAAAATAAAAGATAAATTAAGGGTTCAAATCCTTTCAATGAACCAAAAGAAAAAAAAAATGCTTATTAAACAAGGAACGGAATGGCAGTGATCACACCGTGGTTTTATTTTTTAATTATGATCTATATTTATTTAATTGTATTTAACTATAAACCTCTGTAATTTACTATTTTACATATGTATCTATCACTTTTGAATTCTTTGCAAATTCAGTCCCAAACTAGTTAGTTGCTGTATTTGTCAAGATCTGAATGAAAACGAAACAATATTTTTAAGAAGGAAAATAATACAGGGACAGCCACTTTAACCGCTCCACCAACCAAGGGCACTCTATGAGGTAGAGTCAATAGCCAAGGATGTATCCTCTTAGACTTCTAGGTAGCTAGGTAGGTATATATATTTATATTTATATAAATAAAATTCTCCTTAATATAAAAGTGAAAACATATAATATTAGTTTGATGTGAAAAAATATAATATCGGTTTATATATATTTTTAATATTACTATCTACTTATCATTCATTATATATTTATATTTTTCTTATATATATATATCTTTTTTTATATCTATATGGTTAGTCCGTGTTGCTTAACTTACTCCGAAATTTAGGTCGAGCTAGGCTGCGGCTAGCACAGTCCCACCATATTAAGTGCGGCATGTTATCGTAGTTTGGCTCGACTGTCTCATGCCTATTCAATTTTTTTTGTACATACATGTACTTACATCTATCTATACATATAGAGAGATAAAGTAAATTTGAATTTAGGTCGTTCATTTCGTATTGGATATAAATTATCATTAGGCCAAGACAACTATAATCGATATTTTTAGAATGATATATACGATATAATAAAGAGTAATTTTAAAAGGTTACATTACGTTTTGTCTAAAACTTCTAAGAACTTGAATGATGCCATTTGACATTAAAGTAGTTTGGTAAAATACAGAGTATTTACCAAAAATCCACTTCTAAGGTGAAAGTGTGAATGTGAATTTGAATATTTGATTAGCCGAAAATCCAAATAAAAACAATAAAAATTTCTAGACGAGATTGAAAAGAACATAGAGGTGTGGTGTCAGCATGTGAGGATTGCCAGCCAGTTCTCCATCTAAAATTATTGTTCCAAGGACCTTACCAAATGGTCAAAGTGGAAGCTGATGCCAATAATAAGCTAATGAAGCCTTCTAATTTTAATGCCCCTTTGTGTGCCTTCTTTTTAGTGCTGAAACACGAAGGAATGGGATCGGTGCTTATATATGGGCGACCTGAATTCCACCCTTTGTGTCAGTAGTAAAATAGACACACACAAAACGCAAATTAAGATAAGTATTTTAGATCTGTTATACCATCCACTAATATCACCCACCGATCATCACCCATCATATGTGGCAATTGAATATATATAGTATTTTGATAATTATGTATGATATAAAGAAAAAGGAAAATGTCACATCTGGTGGGTGGTCAACGGTGGATGATATTGGCGAATGAAACAGCATTTTTATAGTTATTATTATTATTATTATTATTATTTTTTTTTTTTTTGTAGTGGAATTCACATGTAAGTCCTTGTGATGTGGCGATAATGAAGTTATAATAGAATAACATGAACGGATTAGTGAAGTCAATTTTGTGATCATCTCATCTCATATGCACAAATATTGAAAGAAAGTCTATTAAATTAAGGCTAACTAATATTCATTTGATTTCAAAATGTGGGTCTCGATCTCTACTTGTGCACTTGAATTTCAATTATTACGCTCAATTGCTAGTATTGAAATGTATAAGTAGAAGGGTCTCATACTTTGAAAGTGAATAAGATTTGATTAAACCTCAACATAAATAATGCCTTTCAATACATGTGCATTGCATGGCGATATAATTATGAGGTGGACCCTAAAAAACAATACATTTTTTTCATCATGCATAACACTGCTCGTAAAAATTGAAGTCATAAGGTGTTATTTAAAGACATAGTTGTCTTGGCTTATTGGTAACTTGTGTTTATTACGAAACGAATGACGTGAGTTCAGATTTACTTAATATAAAATAAAAATAAAATAAAGACTTCTCTATTTGGAGGAAAGCATATGGCCATATGGGGCTAGCGCAAGGAGGTTTTTTGGTAATCTCTCTCTTCTTATTATTCTTCACTCTCCCTTTCTTTTTTTTTTTAATTTATTTAACTTTAATTAAAATAATTTACACCTTTATTTATTTATTTATTATTCTATAATTTACACCTCTATAAACAGAAAAAGAACACAATTAGAGGTCTGTCATGAAACGCCTGTAAGGCTGTAAGAAGGAAATTATAAACAACCAGCGCACTATAATTAAAAATCTGGTAATGAAATCTAACATGCGCTTATATAGTGAGAGTTCTTAACGTGAACCCAGTAGGCAACATTACATGATTGCAGGTCCATTGTACCACATGGGGTGGTACCATCTCTTCTATCAATACAACCCGGATTCTGCTGTTTGGGGCAACATCACATGGGGTCACGCCGTATCAAGGGACCTGATCCACTGGCTCTACCTTCCGTTCGCGATGGTCCCCGATAGTTGGTTCGATATCAACGGTGTCTGGACCGGGTCAGCCACCCGTCTCCCCGATGGTCAAATCATGATGTTGTACACTGGAGACACCGTTGATGCTGTCCAAGTGCAAAATCTTGCCTACCCCGCCAACCTATCTGATCCCCTCCTCCTTGATTGGGTCAAGTATGCGGACAACCCGGTTATATACCCACCATCCGGAATCGAAACTGATGAATTCCGGGACCCGACCACTGCATGGATGGGACCCGATGGAACATGGAAGATCGCAATCGGGTCGAGGCTTCATAACACAACGGGTATTTCCTTTGTTTATCAAACCACTAATTTCACCACGTTCGAGCTCCTGGAAGGGCTGTTGCACACGGTGAACGGGACGGGCATGTGGGAGTGCGTGGACTTCTACCCAGTTTCGACAGTTGGGTTGGTCGGGTTGGATACTTCGGCTTTTGGCCCGGGAATCAAGCACGTGCTTAAGGCCAGTTTAGATGATAACAAGCATGATTATTACGCCATAGGGACCTATGATCCGGTGAACAATAGATGGACACCTGATAACCCGGAGTTGGATGTGGGTATCGGGTTACGGGTTGATTACGGAAAATACTATGCATCGAAGACATTTTATGACAATAGCACGGAGAGGAGGATCTTATGGGGTTGGATTGGTGAAACTGATAGTGAAGATGATGACTTAGAGAAGGGCTGGGCATCTCTTCAGGTATTTATCATTATCATTATTATTTCATTATTTTGATTTTTAATCTTATTGAAGTGCCAATCTTTCTTCTTCTTCTTCTTCTTCATCATTTTTTTTTTTTTTTTTTGGGGACCAATTTCTGGGATCACACGAATAATATTCAAAATTGGAAATCATTTCGTAATTAATTTATTGATTTGTTGTACAGACAATGCCAAGGGTTGTGGCATTCGACAATAAGACGAGAACTAATCTACTTCAATGGCCAGTGGAGGAGGTGGAAAGCTTGAGAATGAACAGTACGGAATTCAGTGGCGTGGATCTTGAACCTGGATCAGTTGTGCCGCTTAGCATTGGCATGGCTACACAGGTTTGTGCCCTTTCTTATTAGTAAATGTTTTGGTCATTAGGTAATGTTACACATTGTAGTCTCCTATAAAATGAAACCTGGCCCAACCCAAATCCCATAACCATATTTTTTTCCCGTTCAATATTTTGGGTCACTAGGTAGTACAGTAGTACACTATAAACTCTCCATGCTACATGAAGCTTACACCAACCCATAACACCTATACTCTACATGTGAGGATCGAGAACAATTGTTTGTTCTCCTAAATTATATGACATGTTAATAATTTTTTGTGCGATTGAGGTTTCTATATAAACACAACCTACCAAGACAACAAATGAGCTAAGGCTTAACCTTGGGGTGGACTGAGTGAGAACAGTTTTCAAAATTAACAAACAAACAACGAGGCTTGGTGATACTTTGTGCTCTATGTACTCTACATTAATCGTGACATATGGTAAAGAAGAATGTTAGAGTAGGGATAGTTTTCAAAATAACTGTGAGCTTACAAGGGCTTTGTTTAATTACCAATGGTAACAGTTAGACATAACTGCCGAGTTTGAGATAGATGAAGAGGCATTGGCAGAGGCAACCGTCGAAACAGATGTGACCTACAATTGCAGTGGTGGTGCTACAGAAAGGGGTGCCTTGGGACCATTTGGTCTTTTGGTTATCGCCGATGAAACACTTTCCGAGCTAACGCCTATTTATTTCTACATTGCCAAAACCACCGATGGCATTCTAAGGACTTTCTTTTGCGCCGACGAAATGAGGTTTGCTTCTTTCTTTCCATCTAATTGCATTCTTGTTTTAATTTCATATATCTTAGGCATTCGGGTTTTTTTTTTGAAGCCGTCAAATCGAATTCATTTAGTCAATTAATTGACGTAGATTTTGATCTGATGACTTCAAATAGAAACCTAGACAATTTTTTAGTCTGAGATCCCAGATTGAAAGTGAACTATACTTAGTATTTTGAATAAACCTGATTACCTGAATGATATTTATTAATTTCTTTGCCCCACTATTATAGAAATCTTGAATCCCAAAATAATTCACCATGCGGGTGTTATGGCTTGCCGGGTTCAAATCTACCCAAAAACCAAAAACTTAAAATGTTATGTGACAAGCCGACAAAGACAATCCCAATAAACAAATACTCCTAAAAAAAGGTTAAAACAAACACATAAAAAGTACCAAATATACGCGATCTTCAATAAAATGCCTACATCCATGGCGGATTGATAGATCAAATCCATTATCAACAATAAGGATTTAGTAAGATTCCTTCATCCTTGAGAAATACTCCTTAACCGAGTCTCTTAGTTATAATAAAGGAATACAAGACACCTCACAAATAATAATAATAATAATACTAATAATGAAGAATGCCAAAATAATTCACCATGCTTAAAACTTTACCTAGTGTGATATTATGTTTAACGGATAATTGAATGATTAAGATTAAGCTAACAAGAATGAAAGTAATCCGAGATGTTGGTTAATGATGCAGGTCATCTTTGTCTACTAGTGTTGACAAACGAGTATATGGGGGCCAAGTTCCTGTTCTTGATGACGAAGTCTTGTCTATGAGGTTATTGGTAAGTGACAATTATTTCTTCCTAGTCTTTACCCATTTTCTTTTCTTCCATCGCTAAGTTGGAAACCTTGTTGAAGAGCCTGATACTAATCAATTTCGCCGAATGCATAACCTAAATTACGAACCGTCGATTCAGGTCGATCATTCGGTCGTGGAAAGTTTCGGACAAGGAGGGAGGACGGTCATCACATCGCGCATTTATCCGACGGTGGCAATCTATGGGGCAGCAAGAGTATTCTTGTTCAACAATGCTACTGAAGTAAATGTCACGGCCTCGCTCAAAATATGGCAATTGAATTCTGCATTCATCCACCCTTTCCCCTTGGACGAGATGTAGTTGTGTACTCGTTGATGTCCCATTGCAATTTGTTGTAGGAGTATTGAATTCCTCTATGTTTTGTTTGGTAGCCTGAGATGTAGGGGTTGGTGGCGACCAAACACGGTATTGTCTTATTTCATTCTTGAGTTGGGCTGCCATCCAATTTGTTGGAATGGCCCGAATGGCCTTCGGCGACATGTATTGAATTCCATCTGATGTATTCATACATATTTTGTTGGAATTTTTGAGATTTCGAAAGAGATGTAGAAATGTAATACATATTGTTTTCACTATATTTAAGGTGAGTCAATTTTTCCTGTCTCCGGATTTTTATTGATTTATTTGTTATGACCCGTATCCCGTGCGATGCACAGAATAATATATGGAGTATAATATTTTGAAAAAAAATTAGGAAAATGTGTTAAAAAATGAAACTATTTAGGAAGAAAGGGGATAGATTCCCTTATTTATTTTAAAATGGCAACTAAGACTTTTAATTTTTCAAGGAGGGGATCGACTATTAGATAATTTTTATTATAATGTTCTATTATTTCTTTATGAAAAATTAAAATAAAAAAAAAAAAACCCTTTTTTTCTGTAAAAAAAAAAAAAAAAAAAATTTCCCAACCTTCTCCATCCTTCCGCACTTTCTCACCCCACTCATTGTTTAGTTCCCATTTTTTCTTCCTTGTTTTCATTCTCCTCCCCCTTATGGCCCTAATGACTCTTTTCAAGTTCAAGATTTGGTTCACCTCTTCTCAAATGACATGAACGGTTTTGTGCTTTCACTCTTTCTCTAATTGCTCTTAGTTAGATTAATTAATTCATCTCTAATCATCTTTTCGTATAATGTATATATATATACACACATTTTTGGTTTAGAACCTTTGCATTGTTAGATTTTTATTTTTATTTTTAAAGGGATTTTCATGGGGGGGAATTTTGTGCAATTTTGTTATGTTGTATGATTTTGTTTCGTTCGCAAGGGTACTTCAAATTGGTTTGGGAATGTTGTTTTGGGTCTTGGCACTCATCGGTTTGGCCAAATACACCTCTCATGGTGCTCTTATGTTGTTTCTTTTTCTCCTTGATTTTTCCTTGTTAAAACCATTTTTTCTTTTCCTTTTTCCTTGAATTTTTTTCATTTTGCATATGTTATTTCTCTCTTCTTCTTCCTCCTCGTTATTTCTTCTTATGTTATAATGTAGTGGGCCTAATAGGTTTTATCTAAAAATGTCCTCTTTAAAAAATTAAAAGTTTCACTTGCTCTTTTAAAATAAATAAAGGATTATATCCCATTTTTTCTTAAATAGTTTTGTTTTTGAACACCTTTTCCTAATTCTCCCTAATATTTTTATGATTATGACCAATATACTTCATCACCTATTCACCTCTTTTCAAACATGCCAACATGCGGTTCTATTGACTTTCTCCTTCCCCATCTTACCCTTGGCAAAAAAAAGAAGTTATGAGCAATAATAATATCTATTGGTCACAAAAAATTATGCATCCGCTAAATAGTTATATCCAATAATTTTTGGGATTTACCATAATGTATGAGAATTGATTGGTTAATTATTTTCTTACCTTAATTATATTTTCCCTTTAAGATTCTAGAGTTAAATTTTTATAAATAATTGTTTTAGTTATTTTTTTTCTTATTTATTTAGTATCGTTTTTTATCTTTTATAAATTATTGAGTTAAATTGATTTAATGGTTTAGGAGATGTGCCACATGGCATGCTCTCACTATTTGAGAGGAAAACTTAAGAGACTGTCACGTAACCCACTCTCTTTTATATAATAGTATAGATATAGATTTTCCCTAACAGGATATTTAGATTTTTGTCTTGACTAGTTTCGTGGAACACAAGTGGGTTACCTAGACCTTTTTGTCTAACTAATTTTGTGGAGCGGAGGTGAGGACATTGCTTACTTCACGTAAATTGACACTTAGGCCTTCGCCCTTCATAATTGGCTTCAATAATTTCATTACAGATCAAACCTGTAATGGCCTTTTATGCCATAAAGGGGATGCCCCAAAAGCTCTCGGTTGAGTTCATGTTGAATCTGCATTATGGACTTATGATTGGGCATTAATGTATAATTTTGGTTGAGACATATCTGTAAAAGTTTGGAATGCCATTTGCATTAACTTTCATTGATTGGTGTAGAAATATATACACATGACAGAGATACAAAAGTATCAGACAAATCCCATAATTTTAGGACTAGGATCTGATAGGTGAAAGGCTATCAAATAAAAGATCAACATATGTGGGCACATCAGATCTTGTATTATCTTGAAGGAGCTAAATGACTTTTAACAATATCTATTACACAAATACCAAAAAAAAAAAAAAAAAATAAAAAAATATATATATATATATATATATATATATATATATATATATATATATATATAGGTTAGGATCCATGAATTCATATAAAACACTTCGTTTTTGTACTTCAATTGATTTGTCAAATGGTGAGTGGAGCTTGATCACGTCAATTTTTTGTAATACCGTTGGATCTTGTGAATCCAATAGCTTAAAAATAAAGTGCAAAAATTGAGCCTATAGATCTTGACCCTGTATATATTGTTGCCTGGAGATGTGTAATCTTATAGTTCTTTCTAAAGGTTATTTAGGATAAACCTAAACTTCATGGTAATTTTATATAAATTACCTTTCTTTAAATTCTTTTTGTTTATTAATTATATTTTTTGTCGAAAAAAATATATAAAATGTTTTTCTTATAGTTTATGTTATAATTGTTCTTATTTTATTTTTTTCTTAAGTTATGTTTCTATTATAATTCTAAGGCATGTATTTTATTTTTTCTTCCTGTGCATAGCATGGGTCTAAAACTAATTGCGATAATGCGTGTGTGCGCAGAGGAGTGAGTCTTATCCCATCCGTATGTGTTGACGCGTCTCTATCTGAAAACAGGTAGGGTGCACTCTGCTATGGGCTGGTCACAACTTGTTTGCACAAACCACTCCCACACGTAGGGTTGAACATGGTCCGGTTCGGTCCGGTCGGTTCTGGTCGTTTTATTCAAAATTAAAAAAAATCAAATCTTTCTTGGTGGACTGGGCCATTGGGCCATTGGGCCTTTCCCTGTTGGTTTAAAAATGGACCCTTTTCACAAGTCTCTCAATCTCTCATGGTAGATTGGGCCATTGGGTCTCTCCTGGTGGGTTTAAAATGGACCCTTTTCAAGTTTTTAGCACTTAAAATGGCTTATAACAGCTTCTATACAACATCATAACCTGCTATAATCTAATAATCTGCTATATAACATCATATAACATTATAACCTGCTATAAAATCTGTTGCTATATAACATCATAATCTGCTATAAAATATTAAAATCTGCTATAAAATCTGATAAATAGCTTCACAAAATAAAATCTACTATATAATATCATAACTTGCTATAATCTAATAATCTAATAATTTGCAATACAATTCTAATACACTAATAATCTAATACCATTATTCTATCATTCTATCATTTCATCACAGCATCACTAAGTGTAATACTAAGCTAATAGGAAATATAACTAAGATACTAGCAGTCTAGCAAATAATACTTAAGTTATTACAAAACCAATAAAATTACTAAACAAAAGTACACAAAAAAAAAAAAAAAACTAAAACAAGCAAAGCTGTCCAAATGTCCCACTTTCCAAGCTCACTGCTCCCAGCATTCTAGTAATCTAAAAAATATGAGCACAAAATCCTCAATGCCTCATAGAGTATATTGCCCATGGTTGACTCCTCCAATACTACCAAAACAAACAATTTAAAATCATCACAAAGTTGACAATTAAAAGAGGATAACTTTAATAACATAAAGAGGTATAAACATTAAATGTAATTTGCTATTTGTAGTTTTACCTGTATGTATGAGACAAATATTGCTATCAATCCTCAACAACCATGGGTTGATTGAGTTCCACAGAGACCATGTCTACAAGATCTATAAAAAAAATAAAAAATAAAAAATTCATGTAGAAGAAATAAAATATAGAATTAGCACACATTATTCATGGCAAATAATAAAATCTTATGCATGATTATAAAATTACCTGATTCAAGTTTTTCAAGTTCTTCCACATAATCCATGGAATCACAAAGGCAAATTGGAGTACTTGAACGCAGGATCCAGTTTTGCGCACAAATGAGAGCTTCCATCTTCATTGGTGACAATGAACTCCGAAAAGGGTCAAGAATATGACTTCCTGTGCTAAAAGCTGACTCACTTGCAACTGTAGACACGGGAATTGCAAGAATATCCCACGCTACTTGGGAGAGAATAGGATATCGAGCATAATTATTTTTCTACCAAGCCAAGACATCAAAATTCTCATTTTCAGCTTCAGAACACTCTGCCAAGTACTTATCCAACTCTGTCTGGCTTACCACTGTTTGTACCTCTTCCAAATGCCTACCATATTTGGAGGCCAGCTTTGCATGACCACTCTTTTGACCCTTATCATCTGGTAAGTTACTTTTGGAACTCCTATTTTGATCTTTCAAGCTACTAGAAGTCCCATTTGCAACATACCACCCATATATTCTTGATAATGCATCCCTTACCTTACTTATCAACTCCTTAGCCTTGTCATATTCAAATAATAGCTCAACCCAGAATATAACATATCCCAATTTGAATTGAGGATCAAGAACCACAGCAACATACAATAACATATTAGAATTATCAAAATTTTCCTAATATTTCTCAAACTTCTTTTTCATGCCTTCTGCTATAGTAACCAAGAAACTAGAGCCCTCATCACATATTTCATTTATTGAGTCAAGAATCAAAACAAGCGCTCTAAAGAAGGCATTAGAAGTGATATGCAAAGATCCAGAAAATCTCAAAGTTGCATTATAAAAAACTCTAAGAAACTTCACAAACAACCTCACTTTCTCCCAATCAACAAAATCAGGTGGCCCCAAAAGCTTTCTCTTTTCTTTCCCTTTCCTTCTCCCACTCAAGCACTCATCCTCCCCTTCATCATTCTCAATCTCACCATCTCTAAACAAAGACATAAAGCCTTTATCTTCACGCTCCAACCTTTTAAATGCATGTTCAAATTTTTTAGCCCTATCCAACATAAAAAATGTAGAGTTCCATCTTGTTGAGACATCCAAGCAAACTCCATGTTTACATGTAATTCCCTCTTACTCCACACAAAGTTTAAATGTTCCCATCCTAGATGGGGAGAAGCGCACATATCTCACAACATTGCGCACCTTAATAATGGACTCAACCATCTCCTTTAACCCATCACAAACAATGAGATTCAAAATATGAGCACAACACCTAACATGCAAGAATTCATGTCCACAAATAACATCCTTCCTACGACTAGTATTAGTTTTCAAATATTGGATTAGTAAATTATTAGAACTCGCCAACAACCTTACCAAGAGTCTCGCCTTTGTGATTGTGAGCTAAACAAAAGTTGAGAATTCTTTTGTGAAGTTTCCAATCACTATCAATAAAGTGTGTGGTGAGACACATATAGTTCAAGTTTTGCAAAGAAGTCCAAGTATTTGTTGTAAGGCAAACACACTGATTTTTTAAAACACTTCTCAATTTTTCTTTCTCTCCAATATAGATATTAAAACAATCTCTTGCAACAGTCATACGAGATGGGATTCTAATCCATTTAGGACAAACAATATGCATAAAATGTTGAAACCCCTTTCCCTCTACATGCTTAAAAAGCAACTCATCAATAATCAACATTTTTGCAAGGGCTTTTCTATAAGCCTCAATACTAAAACTTACTGGCATAAATTGGCCAACACTACTTTCTCCCCATTCAGATAATTTTTTAAAACCCGAAGTAGTCTGCTCCTTCTCACTAAGCAATTTTCGGTATTCTAGACATTGTTTTTCTATGTGGGTCAACATAGACGTAGTCCCATTAAGCTTTGAATCACAGGCATAATCTGTCCCACAATAGTTATAGGTAGCTCCAGGTTGTTTCCCTTTTTCACACTTAATCTTAGTAAAATGGTCCCATGCAGGAGACTATGGTTTACCGGCCTGCAGTTGAAAATTTCTTCTTGAGTGGTTTTAGTGGGAATGAACTACTGTCCTTGATCATAGCCGCATTGGTGGGGGAGTTATTTGCAGCATCATTTTCAAGGTCATTGGTCTCGATTGTACCTTCCATCTCATAATATAAAATTAACTATTTTAAGGCAATTCAGCAACTCTAACTTAGAATATTAGAATTTAGAAATCAAAGCAGGTTTAATTAAGCTAGAATTTAAAAGACAAAGTTGATATAAAAGAAAAGACCTTGAACAATTTAAATGTACAAATATAAATTACAGACATAAGTAATTAAGTACATACTACATATTTACATAAGATTCGAAGGAAAATGAAGAGGAAAAAAATAAAGAACCTCAGACTCACCTGAATAATAGCACGGCCACCACAATCCTTCTGGTAGTCTGGCCTCTTGTCCTCTACGACTCAAAATATTGCTAGTTGCTGTTGTGAAATAGGGGGGGTGAGAGTCGAATCACCATTTCACCGAAGAAAATTTTTTTTCAGCAATCAGCATAAAGAGTCACCATTTCACAGAAAAAAATAAAATAAAATAAACACAAAGCCACATAGGAACAAAAGTCCAGCACAAATTTCTACTTTCAAACCCTAATTAATAGAAAACGCAAAGTCTAAAATTTAGGAACAATCTATGGTTTAAAAATTAAAATGAAAAGAGAAATTTTGGGAACAATCTAGGGTTTAAACCCAGAAAAAAAAATCATGAGTTCATGGAGCTTGGGACGGGTTCATGAAGCTTGAAAAACCCTCAAATGAAAGAGACAAAGCAGAGTCCATGATCATTATCAATAAATAATAATAATAAATTAAAAAAAAAAAAGGCAGACACAATGATTGTGGCTGGATCTAGGTTTACCTCCATTGTTCAGATTATAAAATCCTCCAGTTCACCATTTCATCCTTGACCATGGTTGGATCTAGCATTCATGGAGCTTCGATGCTTCCAAAACCTTCGAAAGGAAGGACCTTCGTGCAGAGAGGATTCAGATGGGAGAGAAGAGAAGATAAAAACACCTTGGTCCTTGGGGAAAGACCGTGAGAGAGTGAAAGTGAGAGTGGGTTTAGGGTTGAGAGTGGTTGAGTGGGAGTGAGATTATGGAGAGGGGAGAGCAGCGGCGCCGAAGAGGGAGAAGGTTCGAGAGACACGAAATGAGAATGAGATGGGGTTAGCAGGTTAGGGATATTAAGGATTTAGGTTTACCCCTAAATAACGCTGTTATAACTTCTAAAAATGATATTGGTTCGGTTCGGTTGGTTTTTGGTGTTCCAATTACTAAACCGCTACCGAATAGAAAATCGAAAAAAAAATATTTTGTAAACCGATTCCGATCGAATCAGTGGGAAAACCGGTCAGTTTTGGGTGGTTCAGTTCGATTCGTTGATTTTCTAGTTTTTTTGTTCACCCCTACCCACACGGTGCCTTAATTTGACTGCCTACTTCCTTTTTTCCGTGTTAGTGGGATGGATGGATGGATGGATAGATGGGTGGATGGATATTTAGAATAGATGGAAAGTATGTTTCTCTTATTTGTTTGGTTCTAGGAAACAGGAAGAGAAAGCAAAGGAAAAGAGCTTGATAATGACCCTCCGTTTTTTTAATTTTCTTTACTATTTCATGTTCTTTAATTGGTCCTTTTATTATTATTTTTTTTAAAAAATTCAATGTCATGTCCAAGTAAGTATGCGAACAAACATAATTTGAGTTTTAAAGATAACTATTCATCCGAACAGATATAATTTTGAGTCTTAAATTCTCTTTGTTGGAAATATATTACATCCTACATCGTCTAAATATTGGGTTTGACATAACTTCATATACTTATTTGGGCCTTCCACTTAAAAACTTAGGCTTTTAAGTTGGAAACTAAACATGGTATCAAAGCATGTCATTCTTGGGCCTATTGAGCCTTTATTTGTTACCTACGTGATAGGTTTATGTTCAGCTTGCATGTGAGGGGAAGTGTTGGAAATATATTACATCCCACATCGCCCAAATATTGGGTTTGACATAGCTTCATATACTTGTTTGGGCCCTCTACTTAAAAACTTAGGCTTTTAAGTTGGAAACTTAACACTCTTAAGTAAGGATGAATTGGTTAGAGATGTGTCAGTTAAAACTCAAAGAAACAAACATCTTAACTGTCAACAATTGCCACCCTTTTATAAACTTCACCCTCCTCCTCATTCTCCTTCCCCACACTAATAGGTTCTATGCTTTGGTATAAAATATGCTCCTGAAGTTGTTACTCACTTTGCTTCTCTCCCCTAATATAAGCAAACTTGGCCAAAAAATTGGTCTTGGATTTTTTAAGTTCAAGGTAACAATTTCGTATTCTATTCCATATTTCTCAGTTTTGGTCTAGACCTGGCAACACTTGTGTAGTTATGTTCGAGTAAGAGTTAGACCCAAAATCATGCAACAATCTAGGTAATGTATGAGTAAAGTGATTTCAAAAACCAAATGCATCACTTGGAAGGGTGGTCCCTTCAAGCTACGGCCAATTCTGTTTTGGATTTTTTAAGCTTAAGGTAAAAATTCTCTTCCTTTTTTTTTTTTTTTTTTTTTAATGGTTAAATATCATACTCTTTTTCTCTCTCTCTCTCCTTTTCTGGTGACTATTATTATTTCAATAAAACATTCACAAATCTTTAATATTTTTATCTTAAACCATAAATTCAGAATAGAATGTTTTCAAATACAAGCATAAATGTTGAATTTAAATTATATTATATATGTTATAAACTTATAATTTTTTGAATATTTCATTTTTTTTCCTTCTATTTCTAATGCATTTTGATAGCTAGTGTTGTATAATTTCTAAGTTTGCACCCGATGCATCTGCAGTGGACAATTGGACATGGAAGATGGGATTCATCACACCATTGGCTTATATGAAAATGTGGACGGTGTAGATACAATTGGAAAGAAAGGCATCGCTTGAAATTATATAGCTTTAGCTTTACTAGAATCACACATATGCATACTAGAGTGCACAACTATGTGAAAAAAAAAAAAAAAAAAAAAAAAGGAAAAAAGAGAGACACCATTGTCCCACAGAATGTACCAACACTTATTTGCTCATGTGAGTACCACATGACTATACTTGTTTTTTTTTTTTGGTTAGAAATCAGAATAGCATAGCATAGAATAATTAACTGTACATCAGTTTAGGGTACAAGACCCCTCTAGCATCATCATAAATAATATTACATAAATCAGCGAAAGGAGTATCAAGAATAGTAAAAGGAACAATCACAAGATGTCCCTATTTAGCCATTTTGTCTCCACATTGGTTCGCCTCACAGTAGTTGTGGGTCAGAGTCACCTCCCAATCCATTCGCAAAAGCAACCTGTAATCATGAATAATGGCACTATATGGGTGAAGATCATTACATATAGAAGAAACTAAAGATATAACATCCTGTGTGTCAACCTCTACTTGTAGTTTGGTAATACCATGATTGTGGGCTAGAAGCAACCCATCCCGAAGTGCCTACAATTCAGCAGCCACACTTGTACTCAACCCAATGTTTCAGATAAAGCCCACAACCCATCTGCCATAGTGATCACGGATAACCCCTCTTGCACCAGCAAGACTAGGTTCCCAGGAGAGGACCCATTCGTGTTCAGTTTGTACCAATAAGTGGGGGGTGGAGACCATCTAACATGAAGAACAGTATCTTTTTTCTTGGTGTTAGGAGAACCTTTAATGGCAAGAAATTCAGTAGCTCGACAAATACAGCTGTTCAAAAGAGTAGCATGAGAAAATTTCTTTTTTGTGAAAATCAATTTATTGCGGTTAAGCCAAAGAAGCCAACAAGTGTGAGAAAAAAAATGATATTCCAAGGAATAGCATTAATGGGCCTAACATCAAGCAGGTTAGATTTTAACCAAGAATGAAGAGGTAAGGAGGAGAAATCAGGAGGAAGGTGTGTAACACCCGTAATATCACGTAACTTAAAAAGAAAAATAATTTGAAATTTCCATCCATAAAATATAATATTGATACTAAGTTATTAAACATAAAAGGTACACCATACATCTTCATAATAATTCCTTACAAACTTTAAATTATCAACTATAGAGTACAAATAAAACGTCATAAAGTTTCTCTTTATATGCGCAACCCAAAGCTTTTCTACTTCTTTCAATTGTTTCCTTATCAGCCTGAAATTTTTTTTATAATAAGGGTGAGCTACACAGCTCAGTAAGAATAACATCTATTTTAATTCAGTATTAATCTTAGTACAAAAATAATCATATTATAATGATTCAAAACGCACATTCATATTGTGGCACATTATTCTACTTTTTTTTTTTCAATCTAAAAATTTTCATACTTGAGCCTCTGTTGCGATCTGCAACCTGCAAAATACAAATAAAAATATAACCCGCACAAGCCTCTTGCCGTACATGCGTGTTATTACAGCTACAGCACATATGTCCCTATCATATGTGTATACTAGTCATGGCCCACTTGCTCAATGACTCAGTATATTAGTGCACTAACTGCAGGGCATACCTGACTGGATTTGCCCCGACTAACCACTCCACAATTCATTAATACCCAGAATAACAACAATAATTCATGCTATAAAAAAAATAGCATTGCCTCAATAGAAAAATGTGCCACAATTATTGGACTGAATCAAAAATTAATACATAAAGTCTTAAGGGTCCTTACAATTCCATCATTTAAAAATTATATCTCTAATATCAACAACATGTGCTTAATTTCATTTTTTATTTATTTATTGATTTATTTATTAATGTATTTCTTAAAACTATGGTTCATTAACCAATCAAAGAAAATAACCAATTCATCATAAATATAGTTTTTAATTGTGAAAATTTAATTTATTTTCAAAATAACAATTATTATTATTTTTAAAAATTATTTAATAATGCTTAAGGCATTTAAAGGAAGATAATCACTTTTTCAAGTAGCCAAACAGGGCCTTAGCATTTTGAATAAAATTATTTTTTTTTTTTGTTTTTTTTTTTTTCGAAATCAAACTACAAAACAGTACACTTTTACATTATATTTACGAACATGACATTTTATTTACGAAACAGGACAAAGTATTTACAAAACAGGTCGATTTATTTACAATAAAGTCGTCTTCTTCATAATATATTATTGAAATGGCACGATTTGCAGAAAAATAATTACAGTGAAGGACAAAACTTTGATTGCTTATATCTTTTTCATACAATGTCGGATTCGAGTGATTCAAAAGCCCAGACGAAGCTTACGATGTCTATTTTCATATTCTATGGTTAATTTTGAGAAAACATAAACACACTAATTTAGATTTACAAATAAATTTCTGGTGTTCAAAACTCAATCCGAAACTTTAAGGTTTAAATACTCCTTCCATGTCTAACCATTCTTCACCAAAATTCAGAGGTAATATCCACATACTATAAGGATTCTAAAGCATAAAAAATGGCGTTAAATAATAAAGCATAGAAGGAGAACTAATCTACTGAAATTCAAACACCATTAAAGCTAATTTAAGCTTTTAAAATTCAAAATTCCTTCAAATTAAAATTAAATTGAAACTAAAGACTATTACAGAACCAAAATAGATGTTGAAACATACTTAAATCACAGCAGTTTGCTTTTCAAATCCTTCGTGACAAACTCTCCCTCTATCCTTCCTGTTCTTCCCCTTTTTTCTCTACGTTCTCTCTCTAGATATACCTCCCCTTTCCAATTTTGCTTCTCTGGTTGGGCTCAAATCACAGCTAATGTATATATATGTATAATCTGTAATGATTTCAGAAAAATTCGTGGCTTCTTAAGGAGTTGCCACCGTTCTTCATGCAGGTTTATATAAGCTTCCAATTGCTTCCATTTTGACACCTTGACTATGCAAGAAGCACAGGCTGCCACGGTAGCATTTGCATGCAAAAACTCTTTTTTTTTTTTTTTTTTAATATATAAAACCTAATCTCTTAATTAAAATCCTAATCAATTCTTTTAAATACAATTCTTATCATCTTTAATTCCATAAACACAACCTAATGAATATTATAACTATCTTTATAAAATTATGTTGTAAATTATTATTAATTATATACATATCTATAGTTATTTAAACTAAAATATTTATTTAGGGTTGTTACAAGGTGAGTATCAAGGGAGGACCAAATCTCCATGGCTGCCATGCAGTCTCTAAGGATGTGGATGGTGTCTTCATAAGGGTGATTACAAATAGGACAGCAAGAATCAGTGCCAATGTGGAGAGAAACCAGGTTAGCTTTAGAGGATATACGGTTATGATTGCAAAGCTAGAGAAAATGTTGAATTTTAGGAGGGCAAAGGGTGTGCCAAATCCATTTCTAGTTATTATGAGGAGGGTTAGAACTCGAGGAAGAGGATTCCTCAAGGGCATAAGCAGACTTAGAAGTAAAATAGCCATCAGAGGAGTAACCCCAAGCAAGGTGGTCATCAGAGTTCGCAAAGGTTTGAAGCGGCATAGCACGGATGATAGATTTGATGTGATCAAGAATGAAGAAAGAGACACAATCAAAATTCTAACCCAAGGAAGAATCCTAGATATCCTTAACTTTCCAGTTAGATTCCTCAAAATTTAGAGGACCAGCAATCAAATTAGTTTTAAGAGGACCCAACCCAGTCCAATTATCCCACCAGAGACTAGCAAGATTGTCATTTCTAATAACCCATCTAGTCTCCTTTTCAAAAAGATCCCAACCTTGAACAACACCCTTGTAAATATGGGAAGAATTAATTCTAGGAGTGTCAATCCTGTTGTTTCTAGGCATATACTTGGCTCTAAAAGTGTGAGCCCAAAGTTGTTCTTTATCTTTCATAAGCCTCTAATTAAATTTAGTAAGCAAAGCTTTATTTGTACTAGAAGATTTTTTTAATACCCAACTCACCCATCTTGATAGGTTTAGTGACAATGTTCCAGTTGAGCATGTGGATCTTTCTTTTAACCATGGTAGAACCCCAAAGAAAATCCCTGCTAAGACGATCCAGCTATTTGCAAGTAGATACAGGAAGAGCAACACATTGCATGTAATATGAAGGGAGGGAAGACATGACAGATTTAATGAGAGTAACCCGATGTGCTGAAGATAGCAGATGAGATTTCCAACCAGCCAGCCTAGCTTTAACTTTTTTAATAAGAAAGTTAAAAGAGTGATTATCAGTCTTACTATGGATAAAGGGAAAACCAAGGTATTTCCCAAGATTAGGGGTACTAGGAATACCTAGGAGATTGCTAAGAGTCTCACAGGTGGAAGAAGGAATCCTATTTGAGAAGAAAACTTTAGATTTCAGAGAATTAACCATTTGACCAGAAAGTTGACAAAAATTCTCAAGGACAGACTTGATGGATAGACAGTTGGTGGAATTAGCTTTAGCAAAAAGAAAGAGATCATCTGCAATGAAAATATGAGAGAAAGCAGGGCTATTACGAGAAGCCCGCAGAAGATTTCAACTATTGGAATGGATAGAATTAGAGATAGAGGCAGAAAGATACTCTAAACACATAATGAAAATGTAAGGAGAAAGGGGATTATCTTGACAAATACCTCTAAAAGGCAAAAAATAATTAGTGGCATTACCATTGACGAGATAGCCATACGAGAGGTAATAACACAAGCCATGATTAGCTTGATCCAACTAGGGGGAAACCCAAAAAATGTAAGGGTGTTAAAGATGAAGCTCCATTCATGGCAGTTATAGGCTTTCTCAAGGTCAATCTTGATGGCCATACCACCTTTACCCCTAGAGTTTTTCATGGAGTGAAGAATTTCTTAGACAATAACTACATTATCCATGCTTCTTCTGCCTAGGACAAACCTGTCCTGATAAAGACTGATAATGGAGTCTAAACACGATTGTAGATGATTGACCAAAAGTTTGGTAATGATTTTATAGCTAGTATTGCAAAGACTAATGGGGTGATACTGATTTAAAGTCTCAGGAGCCTCACATTTAGGGATAGGGCAAATGAGAGTGTCATTGATAGTTGGAGGTAAAGAACTAGGGGAAAAAGCCTCACAAATTAAGTGGGAGACAGAAGGACCCACAGTATCCCATCATTTTTGGTAAAAAATGGGGTGAAAGCCATCTAGGCCAGGGACTTTAAGAGACTTAAGAGAGAAAACAGCCGACTTGATCTCCTCAGGAGAGGGAATAACCAAAAGAAGATTCACATCTTCCACAGAGAGACAACTAAGCCTATCAGGACGAGGATACAGTTTAAGAGTACTGACCACACAAGAAGTAGTATGTTATGGAAATGTGTGGAGATAGTGTCTTTGACATCAGTAGGATTATTAACCAATTACCAGAGGAGTCCATGATGGCCCAGATTTTATTCCTTCCACACCTGCACAGCGTGGAAGTGTGGAAAAATTTGGTATTACAGTTTCTTCCCACCAGCCAGTTAACCTGTGATTTAAGTGCCTAGAATTCTTCCTCGAGTAGGAGGATATTTTGATACTCAAGATTAAGATTGGTCTCAAGGTCAATAAGGAATTGAGAGGTGCTAGTATCCATGCTGCGTTAGATCCCAGCAAATCTAGCAAGGATACGCTTTTTCTTAACAAAAATGTTACCAAAAGTGAGATGGTTCCACCTAATCACATCCTTCTTAAATTGATCTAAGGCAACCATAAGATTAAGTCTGAAGGGGGCCAGGCAGTGGAAACCAAGTTTTTAAAAGAGGAGTGAGAGAACCACATAGTTTTAAAATGAAAAGGTTTTTTGTTACCAACCAAACAGGGACTAGTGTTGAGGATAATGGGACAATGGTCAGAGTGAGTACGAGGTAGGTGAGTGATAGAAGAATTAGGGAAAAAATGAAGCCAGTCAGGATTGCTCCATCACTTATCAAGTCTTTCACGAATGATAACCCTAAAAGCCCTCATATTGGACCAAGTGAAACGAGTCCCGAGAACCCTAAGTCAACCACATGGCAACGGTCCATACAATTCTAGTATTCCTCAATTCTCCTTCTATTAACAGGAAGCCCGCCAAACTTCTCAGAAGCACTGGTAACATTATTAAAGTCACCTAAAATAACCCAAGGAAGAGAGTGCATGGTAGAAAATTGTTCCAAGTTGTTCCAAAGGCCTTTACGCTTACAACGGTCAGGATTTGCATAAATAGCAAATAAAAGCCAAGAAATGGGAGAAGGTATCGCCTTAACAAGGTGTGCACTGCCTGGTTTGCTTGATCAGCATCAGTAAGGATAGAGAAATCGATGATATTAGTATCCTAGAGAAGCCATATACCACTAGTAAAGCCAACTGGGTCCACACGATGACAACCATCAAAGGGGAGCGAAGAACAGATAGCTTCAGCATTAGAACCAGCCTGTTCTAGTTTCCGTTAACATGACCAAATTAGGGTGATGAATATTAATGAGATCGCGCATGTTCAGTTTAAATAGAGCACTCGCAATGCCCCTATAATTCCATGGGATGATCTTTATTATTGGTGGGTTGGTGCAGTTGGTGTCCCAGAGGTTCTGCAGTACTGGTTCCGCTGCACTTTCGTTCTATTTTGGGCCTAGCCCTTTTGGGCTTATCATCAGAGGGTTGAGTTGAGCTATGAACTCGGTGAGGCCCAGAGCAAGCAGAGAGTAGAACTTGACACTTTGACAGTAACGCGTATTGACCGGACTAGTGCGTTTGTTGAGAATACTACAAACCAGTTTGATAGGGTTGGCCAAGTTGTTCCCCATGAACCCTTGGTGAGATCTTCTCTAGTGCAATAAATGTCCAACAGCATAAGAAGAGTGGCTTCCCCTAGACTTGGATCAAGGAAAGTCCTCAGGTATTCTTAATGAGGGGGAAAGTCGGGTCTACTCTGTAAATGTGGTTGAACCAAGGACCAAGGGTGACTGCTGGTATAAGGGAATAGGATTTCCAGCAGATGGAGATTGCATAATGTTTGGTTCAGTGAGTCTGATGGCAGAGAGACTCGAACTCTTACAAGTAGATTGTTCGACGCTATTTCTAGTGCTGGGTTGTGCCATCCCTAAGGGTGATTATCCTAACATAGTAGTTGGAGGGATTCTTTGTTCAAGCGAATCATTTGGTCCTCGTGTACTAAATAAATCTCCATCATTAGGAAGTATTCTGGAAGGAGAATGCAAAGTTAAGCAAGAATGATTTTGGTCTGCCTTACTTGCCAGTTGTATTCCAAGTTCTCCCAATAGCACGCTCTCTGTCTTTGGGTAAAATTTGTGGTTAGGGTGAGATTGTCCATGATGGGAGGGAGTGGGAATAACAGGGGGGGTTCAGGGAGATGGTATGGAGGGTGGGGAGAGGGATGAGTTAATGCAGTCGTTGGGATGTGACTCCAAAGTGAAAGAGTCAGAAGTAATGGGGTTCTGTGTGGAAATAGTAAAGTGAGGGTTAGTGGTAAGGCTCCGAGAACTATTGACAGGGGTACTGACAATATGAGAAGAAGTAGAAGGAAGGGATGGTAAAGGGACTGAGATAGGGCGAGGGGGTAGCATATGTAACGAGGAATTAGAGATTTTATCTTTACCTCGAACTTTGTGAGAACTGCTGGGTAGAGAGGCTTTGTCATCCACATAAAGGGATTTGACAGGACCATGTAGTGGATTGCTACGTGGACGCCATTCTCTACGAGGAGCTTCATGGTAGGGATTATGGACCCGAGTCAAGATTGGAAAATTCTGCACCTCCAAAACCGTCGGCTTTCGCAAGTTTCTCCAATGATCAGATTGTAATTGCTTGGGATGAGTAGGACTTAGTTTCCTGTTTTAATTCTTTTTCCTATGGACAAGCATCCATGGCCCATAAGAAGAAGAGGGGTCAACCTGATGATTAGGAAGGATTTCACCTTCTTCCAGAGTGGGGTCATTTTTTACCTGGATAACGCGTGGACACAACCTAGCTCTGTAGCCAATCCTGCCACGAGAGAAATAGATCTGGTTAAGACACTTATATTGAACTTCTTGACTGTGGTTACCAATACGGATCTCAGAGGTGAGAGGCTTATGAAGTTCCACTTGAATGCAAAGCCTGGCATATTGGCCCCGTTCATTTCTTTTAGTGTCAACATCGATTCTGAGCAATCTACCCAATTTTCTACCAACTTTCTCTAAGATGCGCTGATTGTAGAACTCTAAGGGAAGTTTAGGTAAATGGACCCAAACCACCGTTGATGAGAAAGTGAAATTATCCAGGCAAAATTCTAGTTCCCACTGTTGAACCGTAAGGAAGAATTCCCCAATGAACCACGGACCATCGTGTAAGGCCTTAGAGAAATCCTCCAAAGATGTGAAACACACCACAAAAAAACCCAGCTCCTACATTAATACAAGTGAGAGAGCCTTAAGGTTTCCAAATCGTATTAAGTTTCTGCATCAAAAATTAGTACCCAACAGATTTAACAAAGAGCTTGATAATTATGGCCTGGTTCCAAGGAGTGCGAATACGCTGAAGGTCTTCTAGGGTAAGCAAAATATCAGAAGAATCATCATCAATAACCTCTAATTGAACCGGAACCGCATTAGAAGCCATAAATGTGGTAGATGTTAGAACTATTCCTTCTCCAAAAAAAATATCAGAAGAGGGACCATCTACTCGAGAGAGGACAGCTTTGTAGGAAAGTGGAGGATGATCCACAGAGGCATTAATACCAAGCTCCATAGGGAGAGAAACAGCAGGGGGGTTAGAAGGGGAAGGAGAAGTAAGGAGAGGGGTGGAAGTAAGGGTTTTCTTCGTACTTCTCTCTAAACAGTCAACCTCTTCAAAAGAGGGAGCATGCTGGTTGGAAGTGACCACACCGGTAGCAACAAGAGATGCCTCGCCAGTAGCAGCAAGTGCCATCACCTATTTTTTCTCTCTTGTCAATCGACCATACTTGTTTTCAACAAAACAAAAAACAGAATCAATCACGTGAATTCCCCTAATGTGCCAAACATTAAAGAGAGTATATGAACGCGTTTATTGGGCCATACACCAAACATGTATCTTGCAGAATAGCCCTGCATCCAAAGGATGGGAACAGTTCAAATAAACAAAAAAAGCACATCACAGTAGGCATGTGACAAAAAGTTCTAAACACCATTATAAAGACGGTATATACTATATACTAGCTTTGAAACTTGTGCGAAGCACAAATTTATTTATAAAAATAAGATTATTAGAAATTAAAATTTTAACAAAATATTTATTCTCTAAAATAGTAAAATATATTTGTTAATTTAATATGTCAATTAAATTTAAAAGATATAGAAAAAAATAAATTAAATAGTTAAATAAAAAAAATCTTTGGTGTGATGTTAGGGTAATGTATCGCATAAAATTTATGAATACTTCCAAAAAGGATAAATTATTATTTTTTTAAAAAATTTAACTGTGGAAACTTGTGAAAAAATGAAAAAGGTGACACGTTATAGTATTTTGTAGAAAAAGATTAAGACTCTTTAGAGTCTAGTCCATCTTATGGTCATAGTTTTGATTTGTTAGTACATATTTCGACGTGTCACATGTTGCGTTTTCTTTTTCAATTATCATTGCTTTTATTTGTCTCTCTTTTTTTATTATAACTATTTATAGTTTTATACGTTCAATTTTTAGGAGATAAAATAATAGGTATAAAGAAGTCGAAAAAATATGGTATAGTCTACTAAATTTGACTTAAACATTGTACAATATAAGTTTTCCGATTCTCCAACATAAAAATAAAGAGATATATGGTTTACACCAGGCGTGAACTTACCGATACCGCGTGAAAAAGAGTAGTGAAAACCAGAAAAAAAAAAAAAAAAAAAAAAAAAGGGTTGGAGAAATTACTTTTTGGTGTTCACTTCCCAACGTAATACCAAACAAAGATAATTAGTAGTACTTTTAAAGTACGTATACAGTCAATTTGTATTAAGTTGGCAGATCATATTCTTTCTTTGGCATTAAGTTGGAAAGTGAACATTAAAAAGTAATTTCTCCAAAAGTCACTAAAAGTAACTTTCTTTTTGGAAAAATTACTTTTTAGTGATTATTTTCCAACTTAATACGAAACAAAGAAAGATGGTAGTTATTTTGATGTAAGTATATAGTTTCTTTGTACCAAGTTGATAGATATTATCCTTTTTTAGTATTAGGTTGAAAAGTCACTACTAAAATGTAATTTTTGCCTTTTCTCTAATAGTATTTTACTGTTTTAGCATGTGATTTGAAAAAAAAAAAAAAAATCTATTATATTGACACGTGGCATCACTATTTCATGCATGCACTAATCACCATGTGACAGTCCAACCACCACCATGCACTAATCAGCACGTACGTGACAGTCCAACCATCACCATTGACCCTAGCAATTCCCATACAAAGAAAGATGGTAGTTATTTTGACGTAAGTATATAGTTACTTTGTACCAAGTTGACAAATATTATCCTTTTTTAGTATTAGGTTGAAAAGTGATCACTAAAATGTAATTTTTGTCTTTTCTCTAATAGTATTTCATTGTTTCAGCATGTGATTTGAAAAAAAAAAAAAAAAGAAGAAAAATCTATTATATTGACACGCGGCATCACTGTTTCATGCATGCACTAATCATGTGACAGTCCAACCACCACTATGCACTAATCAGCACGTACGTGACAGTCCAACCACCACCATTGACCCTAGCAATTCCCATAATTTCGTAATTCAGATTTTCTCCAAACACTACTATATATTCCTCAACGGCCAGCACTCTTCCTCGCATATACGCTCCACCTCGCTTTCATGATAGTGGAGGGTAAGGCATTGCATGCACCTTGGGTTAACTATGATATGCAGACTTGATCCTTCCTTGATCATGATAGAGGATGATGCTTTTATGGTCTTATACCTCCTCAGTGATTGGAACATTTATTCTCACTGGGCTATCTTCCTTGTGATATGTAACGTTAAAATCTTTCTTGATAGATTACTTATGTGGGTTGTCCATAATATTAATCCTAGGCTGGCTAACAAAGCGGCATTCTTTTGCCCAATGGACCACTTTTTGTAATTACTTTGGTTCTATCCCAATCACCTTTTTTCTGGAGACTGTTATTCTCGCAGATAAGAATGAAGGGAATGGAACATTTGATGTTTCAATTTCTTAATTTATCTAATGAATTGCTTATATATATATAGATTAAAAAAGGAGGAAGAAGAAAAAGAAGGAGGAGGAGGAAACATTCACGTACCACATTCACATGCCTCAGAGGGGCCCTACGTCCACTCCTCTTGAAATTTTCTTTGTTGACTTGTTGACTCTTCAATGGTCCCAAAAAAATATGGGAGGGCGGTGGCGGAGAAGATACGAGAAGATTTTAGGGTGAGAGAGGAAGAGAAGAGGGATAACCTAGGGGAGACGAAGATGAGGAAGAAGTAGCATAAATATTATATATATACACACACATTTAAAGTTAAGATTTAAGTAATAGTTTCTTTCACAACAGTTTTACAACACCTTAATAACTTTTAGTATGATTCACATTTTGTTAAACCCATATTGGTTTAGAAATCCTTCTTATACATGCCGTGAATAGAATATATCACATTGATTAAATATCTATAACCATCCAATCCATGTACTCATATTCTTTTATCAATTTAAATTTCACACTTTTAGATTGATAAATAAATTCTTAATCTTTCACCTTAATATTTGGCGAGCATGACGTCTTAGCGAAAGGAGGATCATGTAATTGAACAGTAAATTTTGTAAAATATGTCTTACTCTAACATATTGAGAATGATTTAAAATTGTTATAAAACAAATTGCCCTACAAATATCTCCCCAATTCTAATGTGGAAAATTGTCGGATGGTAGAGTTTTAATATAGTTACCATATTATTATTGGGTAGATGGACACACATGCGTTCATATCCATATGTTTGTAGGTTCAAATCTTTAGAACAATCCATTATTAGTAAATAAGTACATTATGGTGTACCCCACCAAACTACGTTACTATCTATAAAATACTATAATTCTTAAGTATAAACAAAGATTAGGATTGCATGCAACATCCTTTCAAACCTTTTGCTAGCAATATCGAATGATGGCTTTCAATCTTTCTTTTTGTTTTGTTCGTTTGGTTTTTTTTTTGGCTTAATTTAACCTTTTAACTTTTAATAGATTTATTTATTTATTTATTCGATAAGTACCAGCTTAAAAACCAAACTACAAAACAACATCCAAGGGGAGCACACACAATAGCAATAGCATCATTGAAAACTAAAGAAACAATGTGTAAGGATTCTTTCCACTTTAATAGATGGTCCAATAAAATTCAAACCGATCATATCATGTACATCTCACATAAATTGGTGGACCCTATAATTATGAATGGTTTAGATTTTATTTAGACCGTGGAGTTATTGGAAAGCATCTCTTCTAAAAAATAATAGAAGCAAAGAGGAGTGATCTTGTGGATCACAACACCCAATCCAAGTTTTTCAAAATAGACAAAAAAAAAAAGCCATCCAATCCAAGAGAAAGACTTAAAAATACATTCCCTAAATGCCCTAAATCATCGGCACAGAGAGTTCCTTCGGCTAAAAAGTGGGGTTCAAGGAACATTCCCAGATCCTTGCAAGCAAGTCAGACCCCTACTCACCTACTCACATAGTAGCTTACCCTTAAGTAGTGGAAAGTTTCCACCGAGTTAGAAAAATATCACATCCCAACATTGATTAATTATAAAATTTAACATAATTTTATATATTTATCTGGGTCAACTATTAGACTAATATTTCTTACCCAAAATGAGTATTGATTCCTTCTCATCTCAGCCGTTGAAGATGCGCACATGGCACACATCCAGCGTCGACTTGAACGTCCATTTAAAGTGTTCAATTTGAGCAAATCCAAATCCCCACCGTCCCCTGCCAAAACTTGTGGTTTTTTTTCTCATCGTTTCCCCTTCTTTTTTTTATGTCTCTAGCTACTTGTTACAAAGGCACCTTCTCCTCCTTTTCCACTGTGTCGCCGACCATGGAAGACCGACGATGGATTGTTTCCACTGCAATCATCGCCTTGGTCATGATCTCGTTAGCATCAACATTGTCATCGTCGGAAAATTTGAATCCGGCAGGAAGATGGGTGTTAGAAGGCTCTCCTGATAAGTCATTCTCACAGTTTACAGGCGAAGTTCCGTATGATTGGAATAATGCTTCGCTTTCTTGGCAACGAACAGCCTACCATTTTCAGCCTAAAAAGAGCTGGATGAATGGTACACACTTTCTCTTTACTTCTTTTGATTATTCATGTAACCGGCGCGATGCACATGATGATCGATAAGCTGAAATTTAGCCTGTAGTATTAAAAATGTCTGCACTCCCGCATGCGTGTGTGTGTGTGTGTTTTTTTTTTTTTTTTTTTTTGGGGGGGGGGTGGAGTTGTATTGTGGGTATCCGCCCAAAAACAAGTCAAGATGCACATTACCCACGTATTTATTTATTTTTCTCCCCCTGTAATTTTCATTTTAATTTTAGTTTTTTGCTTTTTTGGTTAAAGATGTACTGATCCAATTCTCTGTTTTCATTTCTCTCTTTGGTGGTGGGATCATTTGGTTATTTGCATGTGGCTCAGATCCTTGTGGTAAGTCCTCATAAAACCTTATTTAATAGATCAAGAATATATCAAGTCATCCTTGTGATGAGATCTAACATGCGCTTGTATTGTGAGACTTGTTAACCTTAACCCAGTAGGATCCGTTTTCCTTTTCCATTTTTTTTTTTTTCGATTGGGTTAACATTGAATGAATGCAGGTCCATTGTACCACATGGGTTGGTATCATCTCTTCTATCAGTACAACCCGGAGTCTCCATTGTGGGGCAACATCACCTGGGGCCATGCCATATCAAGGGACTTGATCCGTTGGTACCACCTTCCGCTTGCCATGGTCCGTGATAGCACGTTTGATAACAATGGTGTCTACACCGGGTCCGCCACTTATCTCCCCGATGGCCGAATTGTAATGCTCTACACTGGAAGCACTAGACGGACCGGTAATAAGACACAAGTACAAAACCTTGCCTACCCCGCCAACCTATCTGATCCTAACCTCTGTGATTGGGTCAAGTATCCGGGTAACCCGGTTCTTGTCTCACCGCCCGAAATTGATCCGGATGACTTCCGTGACCCGACCACAGGATGGCTCGGACCGGATGGAATATGGCGCGTCGCCATCGGGGCGAAGTATAGAGAAAATAAGACGTGCGCTTTTCTGGTTTATAAGACCACCAACTTCACCAGCTACTTCTCAAAGCGGGTTTTGCATGAGGTCCCGGGTTTGGGCATGTGGGAGTGCATGGACTTTTACCCGATTTCGACGACCGGGTCAATCGGGCTGGATACCTCGGATATTGGCCTGGGAATTAAGCATGTCCTCAAGGCTAGTGTGGGTATAAACGACATGACACAAGATTACTATGCACTCGGGACCTATGATTGGCAAAACGATAAGTGGATACCGGACAACCCGGATGTGAATTTGGGTTTTGGCCCTAAGATTGATTATGGAACATACTATGCATCAAAAACGTTTTATGACCACATCAAGAAGAGGATCCTGTGGGGTTGGATTCTAGAAGCTGATAGTAAAGATGATAAGATCAACAAGGGGTGGGCATCTGTTCAGGTATTATTATTATTGTTGTTGTTGTTGTTGTTGTTGTTGTTGTTGTTGTTGTTGTTGCTGCTGTTATTATTATTTCAATTTTTGACCTACAATAGTGACAAATTAAAAATTGTTAATTTATTATTTCCGAAAGGATTCATGTAATGGATTACATGTAGTTGCAGCTAGTGATGCGTCTGGTGCTTGAGGGTTGTTCCCTATCGTTATTCATTTTCTCATGCTGTTGAGGTAGTTCGGTGTTTGGGGTGTGTTGTATTAATAGTCCTGTATTTGCTCTTTTTCTTCATATTTTGTGGATGGGATGGTGGTTTCCTCATTGTTATTTTTAGCTGTATATGGGTTGTACGGTCTTGAGAATGTCTTTCTATCAAAAAAGGAAAAAGAAAGAAAGGTCTTGAGAATGTCTCTAGTACCATTTTTTACAAATTTCCCCTTTCTGCTGAAAAAAAAAAAAAAAAAAAACACAACAATTTCTTGATGTTTTGCAATGTGCCGCACAGAGCATTCCAAGGGTTGTGACGTTTGACCAGAAGACGAAAACCGGTATACTTCAATGGCCAGTGGAGGAGGTGGAAACCTTGAGATCAGGCAGTACAGAACTCGAAGGGGTGGAGCTCGAACCCGATTCTGTTAGGCTGCTTGACATTGGAATAGCTGCAGATCAGGTCTCTGTTATGTTTTGCTTCTTATATGGTGTACAATTCGAATTTTGGATCCTCAAAGTTTTTTCCGGTAGAGATCTTGTAGGGCTTTTCATGGTCACCAATTGCTTGGTTTGTAAATGAATAAAATAAAATAAAATAAAAAGCCATTGGATCATCAAACCTGGTAGGGCATGAAAAGCACTACAAGAAAAACCTACGGAAATTGAAATCTACACGTATCTAATGAGCTAAGGCTCCTGCTGGTACATTTTGTTTTCTTTGTACCTTAAACTAGTTACATTATTTATGTTATATGGTTATAACTGTAAGCTTACAAGTACTTTGTTTTGCCATGGTGACAGTTAGACATAACTGCTGATTTTGAGATAGACAAAGAGGCATTGGAGGACACTGGGGATGATGATGCAACCGATGATTGCAGCAGTGGCGCTGTTGAAAGAGGCTCCTTTGGACCATTTGGCCTAATTATTGCCGACAAAACACTTTCTGAGTTGACCCCTATTTATTTCTACATTGCCAAAGCCAACAATGGCAGTCTAAAGACTTTCTTCTGCGCTGACAAAACCAGGTTTGCTTCTTGTTCTCCTCTACTAGAAAATTTCTCTCTTAATCTTCTATTTTTAGGGTGCTCATGTTTTCCAGTCCTCGAATGTCCGAGAACTATATCATGAAGTCGTGAATTATAAGATTTGTTTGTCGTGTCAGATTGATTTATTTTATTGCATATAATTCATTATTTATTTTTTTATTTTTTTTTCCAATACCAAATAAAAAGGATATAATTTTTTTGATTTTTTAAAAATAATTTGAATATTATTTGTGAATAGATTTACTACTAATCTGAATAATCTTTAGAATGCTATTACATGCATATATCTTTTTCTAGTAGTCACTTCTTTAATTTCCCACTATTGACCATGCTTAGAACTTTGCCCGGTCGAAAACTTTAATTATGGCCAATAGTTACATTCCTTTTCTTTTTTCTCTTTTTTTCTTCTTTGCAATTGCCTTAAATCTTCTTGAAGATTTGGGGAGAGATAGATAAAATTTTGGTTGTTTGAGGTAGTCACCAATGGAGGGGTTGTGTACAGAGGAGAAGAGAGGAGGGAGGCGCAGGAGAGAGATGGAACATTTGGATTGAGAAATGTATAGAGTATATGATAATGCCGTAGTGGAAAGTGGGGTTATTTTGGTCCTCATAAAAAAAAGGGAATGAGGCAAATAAAACTCACTTGAAGAAAATACCTTTTACACAATTACAGGACATGTGGTGATCATAGATTGGACCACATCACTTTTCAGGAGGAGTTCTTCCTCAAGCTTCAGTAGCCAAGCTTTGTCGAGGATTACCCCTTTGCATGTATCTCGGATTCCACCAGGCCAAAAATGGGGAAGGGAAAAAAAAATGGATCATTGAATAATGTTAATCACTGTTATTTTTGCAACCATACAAGGGAAAATGGAATCCTTCATATATATATATATATATATATATATATATATATATATATTTTTTTTTTTTTTTTCATTTCCCTCACCTCATGAACCAAACATAGCAAGAACTGATCTCGTTAATCACTGTTATTTTTTCTTTCCCATTTATTTAGAATTGTTTTTATTTGAACAGAGATGCTAAACTGAATTTTAGAATTGTTTGAAGTGATGATTATATATATATATACCAAGAGTCTTCAGAGAATATATTGACACGTACTAAATCGCAAGGTACTCATCTTCTTCATCGCTTTTACTTTCTTGAGAATTAAATCTGATGGCGTACAACTCTTTTAACTAGTGGCTTGGAGGGACCACCCTTCCAAGTGATGCATTTGGTTTTGAAATCACTTTTACTCTTACATTACCTGGATTGTTGCATGATTTTGGGTCTGAATGTCACTTGAACATAACTAGGTGAGTGTTGCCAGCTCTAGACCAAGGATAAATTTAGAAGATTCAGCACTGATTGATGTAGATTTCAGACTTCCTTTTTTGTTTTTTTGTTTTTTTTTTTTTTTTTAAGGCAGACTTCTTCTTTAGTTTAACAAAGAAGGGGGTGGGGAAGAGATGACTCAACATCTAGTCTTTTTTCTCCACCGCATTTTGGTTCTAGAATTGATATTTCTTTTAATTTCTAATCCACCATTGCCAGTAAGAGAAGTGTGTAGACTTATCTCATATACTATCTTTAGCATTTTTCTATTTAGCCCATGATGTGCCAATTGGACACTCTAGCCCTAATTGTTTGGATTCAATGAACTCTATTATCTTGAAGGGGAAAAAAAAGGTCTCAAAGAGTTTTTTATCATATCAACCGAAAGAATCGGATGTAATGCATGCTGGAATACATTTGGGAAGGAATGGAAAACTGGGGCTCCGATTTTTAATTTTGCGAACAAGAAGTTTCAAAATTAAATGAATAAAAGACAAATTTAGCAAAGAAAAGAAGTACATACAAATGGCTAGCCCTAGAAGGAAAGAGATTTATCCAAACCCCAACAATGTTGGTGAGAGCACAAGCAAGTTTGGTTGAGATTCTCATGTGAAAATTAGTTTCTACCCACAAGACCACAAGATATATAGCTAAATTAAAAGAGGACAGTTGTATTATGAATTCACCACCCCCCCCCCCCCCCCCCCCGCGCCTAAAAGATAAAGAATTAAATCGACATATTATTTGGTTATGATTGTGTTATTTGATAATTAATGTCCCCGTACTATCATAAAGAATCAAACAGGACAGTTGTATTAGGTGATGATTATTTATTTATTTATTTATTTATTTATTATTATTATTATTTTTTTTTTTGAGGGGGGAGTGGGGGACTTGAAATTTTTTAAATGATGGGATTCTAAGGCCCTGTTTGCTTTGTGAAAATTTTCTAGTTTTTCATTTTCCTTTTTAAAGAAAATAAAAATTTTGTAGAAAACGCATTTACTTGTAAAAAATAAAAATAAAAAAAATAAAAAAATTGTTGAAAACGAAAAGAAAAAAGATGAAATTTTGAAAACGTCAAAAGACGTTTTTTCCGTTTTCAAAGGAAAAGAATAAAAATACGGAAAAAAAAATGAAAACACAGGACTCATTAAGTGAGAATGGCGGACAGCCTTGTCATTTACAACATATGGTGCCAAAGTCTGCTAATTCAGAAAAAGAATAAAAAAAAAAAAATGGTGCAATATTAAGGGCTTAAAAAGGCACCAAATTGGGGCTTAAAAAGGTGCCAGCCCCACTCATCTCTTTTGTCCCTTTCATCTCACATTTTTTGGTCAACTTTTGATACTCCCCCACAGAGAAAAGGTGCATTTCCTATTCCCCTCTCTCTACATATATAATATATAATAATACAATATATCTATTCATATATGTGTAGATCTATCTTATATTTATTATTTTGTTTGTAAAAGTGATCAAAAAACTATTCATCTCTCTATATATGTATATATGTAGATCTGTGTATATATATATATCTTTTGTTTTTTTAGCTTTTTTGCCCTATTTTCTTAGTTTTGTGCAAAAAGGGTTTGAAGGATTTGAGATATGGTTAATGGAATTTGAATAGTTACGTTTTTCTAATCTAAAGCTTCTCACTATACAAGTCAAATGAAGACCTGCTCTATTGCTTTCTTTTGGTATTATAGCTTATTTTCAATGCTTCCACTATGTTATTTGGTGCTTCCATTAGTTGTTCATGGGTTTGTTTATTAGTTGTTCTTATATTTTGATTATTTGCAAGTATCAAATGTGGATGGATGCTCACTTAAAAAAAAAAGGTAGATGGATGAGTCTTTCTCTTTAAACAATTGAGAGAAAACCCTAAGAGAAAATAGTTTTACCAAACACATTGTCAATATTTTCATTTTTTAAAGCAATTTTCATTTTCGTAAACCAAATTCATTTTCTAAATTTCAAAAATTAAAAATGAATATCATTTTTAGAAAATATTCAAAGAAAATAAAAATTGAAAATGTTTTCACAAAGCAAACAGAGCCTATATGTTCAAGATTTGTAACTAGGGAGTTTTAAACTTCCTTATTTGGGTAAACATTTTGGAAGTTTGAATTTCTAAATGAAAAATCTGTAATTTCCTTATGTAAAAGGTGGAATTTATCAAATTTTATGTAGGTGTATGGAAGAGTGATGCTTTACATGTGATAAGGCTGTTGCAGGGTATGAGAAAGCCTAGTATTGAGATTTTCTTACCTTAAAGCCATGTTTGTTTGGTTGGAATGGAATTGATGGAATGGAATGACATTCCAATTCATTCCAAACATGTTTGAATGAGATAATTAAATGGGAATGGAATCAAACACTAGTAGTGAATTGTAATTATATTCATTCCGCAATGTTTATTTCAATCTCATTCCATTCCATACTATTTTAAGCATGGAATCAAATTCAATTCCTACTCATTTTCATTCCATTCCAACCAAACAAACATGGGCTAAGAGAGATTAGGACTGCCCTGATGGGAGGCTACTCAGGCATGGGCCTGAGGCCCCCAATTATTAGCAAAAAATTAGGGCCTCAACTAATTAGTTGTTACCCTTGTAGTAGGTCCAAAAAAAAAAAAATCACATTTATTTTAGTAAAGGGGCCTCTATTGGCACCCCAAGACTTGCTTTTCATCTCCCACTTATTTTATCCTTTGAGGTTTTATGAAAAATATATAAGGCTTTCAAAAAAACTGATTGGGTATTATAGCATAAAACATCATTTTGAACAATTTTTTAGAAGAAATTTTTTTCAAAATCTATCGTTTAAATAGACTTTTTTGCCATTTATAGTCTTCGCTTAATAAATGAGTAAAAAGTCTACTTAAACGATAAATTTTGGAAAAACTTTATTCAAAAAAGCTATTTAAAATAATATTTTCTAATAAATAGTGTAATTAGTTTTTATAAAAACCTTATATGTTTTTCATAAAATCTTAAAGTATAAAATAAGTTAGGGGATGAAAAGCAAGTCTTTGGGTGCCAATAGAGGCCTCCTTTTAGTAACGGCCCCAATCCAAATCTAAGGGCCCCAAATAGTTTCTAACCCAAATATATAGAGAATAGCCCAAATAATCTACTCAACCCAAACCCCTCCCCCCCCCCCCCCCCCCCCCCCCTTTTCCAAAAAAAAAAAAAAAGGAACATTTAAAGGTCTTAAAAGAAGTTTTACCAACAGATCTAAAAAGGCCAATTAAAGTATTGAATTATTTGAAAGAAATGGATGGTTGTTTTCCAAATGCTTGGATTGCTTATAGAATATTGTTGACTATAGCAATTACAATTGCACTTGAAAAAATAAGTTTTTCAAAGTTGAAGTTGATTAAATCCTACCTTCGTTCAACTATGTTACAAGAAAGATTGATTGGATAACTATATTATCCATTGAAAATGCGATGGTAAAAAAGCTTGATTATGCTATCATAATTAGTGATTTTGCAGTTAAAAATGCGAGAAGAGTAATGTTTAAGTGATACTTTGGTTTTTTTTTTTTTTTTCTTTTTTCATTTCTTCTTGTATATGTGAATTTTGCTAAATTATAAAGGAAGAACATTAGTCATTAAATTAAATTTATATTTAGTTCGTATAAAGATTTATTTTTGATGTTAATATACAGAAGCAAATTTTAGTAATCATTTATACAAGCAAATTTTGTGTGTACTAGGAAAAAAAAAAATTGTTGGGTATAAATTTTGTTGTACACGTGAATATGTATAGAGGCCCCATTTGAGGAATTCACCTAGACCCCAAAAAACTCAAACCGGCCCGAAGAGAGATTGAAATGGGGCAGCTAATGGTAGGGATGCAACTTGGGCGAATTGGGCAGGTTGAGAGATCATCCCAAACTCAACCCCAAGTATAAAACCATCAACCCAATCCCAACCCAGCCTATTCTTCAGGTTGAGGTTCCTAGCCCATGCTCAACCCGTGCTTGGGTTGGGCAGACTTGGGCTGGGCATGGGTTACACGGGTTGAATAGTGTTAAGTTGGGTTGAACAAGTTTAGGCCGAGTTACGTAGGTTGGCTTGTTTATTTCTTTTAGAAAAAAAAAAAAAATATATATATATATATATATATATATATATATATATATTCTTTAAAAAAAGAGAAACCATCTGAATAAAAATGCATTGTTGCAAATGTACACAAATCTCAATTATCCAAATTCTATTGATTAACCTACAATTCATGTCAATTTGAAAAATAATTTTTCACCCAAAAAAATTTGATGATGAAAGCATCAAAATAATTTTAAAAAATTTAAAGAATTCAAAATATAAACGTTTATATAATTGAGTACATAAGCAACAATGTTAAAAGACATTATTCAATATATTTTATAAATTATATATTGTGTTCGGGTTGGGTTTGAGTTGCTTGACCCCCCTTCCAAGCCCAACCCAAATTGAAATCAGGTTGGAATTTTCCAACCCAATGTATGGAAGACTATTGCCCAAGTTTGTCCTTTGACTAGGTCGGGTTCAGGTTGGGCGGATTCAACCCGTCCAAGTTGCAGCCTTAGCTAATAGTGGAGTTAGGATTCAGTGTTGAGCTCAAAATGCTTATAGTATCCCGGGTCATTGAGCTCGGATTTTAATGATCAAGATTAAAGAATCAAAAAAGTGTTTCTTAAATGACCAAAATGACCTTATGAGCATCTTTTTGGTCTTTTAATTTTGACCGTTAAAATTCAAGCTCAACGGCCCAGATCACCCCAACACCATGTTGAGCTTTTTGAGCTCAACACTAAATCCCATGGTGTAGGCCATAGGCCATTGTTTTTGTTTTTGTTTTTTTGTTTTTTTTTTTTTTTGCTAAGTGGCTATAGGCCATTGTTATGATTGAATAAAATGTGTTTTATCTTGGAAAAAAATTTCTAAATTTCTGGACAAAATTTGACTCCCAAATTTCAAGTTGAAAGTTCTTACTAGAATTTTAGAAATTCAGACCTCAAATTAATAAATTTCTTTTTTTTGGGGGGTTGGGGGGGGGCTAGGTTTTGAAAAATTAATCGATTTCAAATGTATTAAATCGGTTACCAAGCAAAAAACTTAGAAAAAGAAGCCCAAGGGTGGAGGCAAGTATTTTCCCCCTCAAAATATAATTGAATTATGCATTTATTCACCTTTTCCCCTTGCACAAGATGTAATTTGTACAAGTCGTCCTACCCTTTCCTTCAAGGCCACTCTTATGAACTTTATCTTGCAATTATCTAGTGCATGTGAGATAGAGGGATTGCATATGTTCAGGGAAATTAATCGGGTGCAAAGCATCTGAAACCTCTTGATATCATTAAAAAAAAAATAAAAAAAAAAAGAAAGAAAGAAAAAGAAGATGATGTAATTTTACTTGTTGGTAACCCATATCAATTTGTTGAATTAAATTCTTTTGTGACCTGTTTGATTGTTGAAAATGTAGGAGTTGTAGCAATAACTGAACACAATATTACCTCATTTCATTTTGAAGTTGTGCTGCCATACAATTCGTAGCTAGGAATGCCATTTTGAGATGTGTATTGGATTCCATATGACATATACTGTTACAATTTTTATTTAATTTTTTTGAGATTTCATTTGCAAAATGAGGCTTCTCAAAAGATGCACGATTGTAAAATCATATCATCTTGTATTCATCGTATTTGAGATGATTTATTTTTTTATTTTTACTTTCGAATAGACACGAGTCTTTTTGTTATTTTTGATGTGCATTTATAAGAGGGAAGGACTGACCCTTTGGTCGCTTCTATGATGTCTCAAGTGAAAATGTTCATTTAAGAAAATTTATAGAAGTATTTTCAAAGGAGCCAAGATGATCCAATGTGCTTGTGTTCGAAGGACTAATAGGTTGATTTGCATATGAAAAATGTATCATTTTCAGCTTCTTTTTCATATTTTATATATTATCTTTCCATTTTTCTTTATTCTTTAAATGGTAAGAGTCCTTTTAGTTGCATGCATAATAAACAAGAAGTAAAAGTTTATCCAAATGGGCTCTAATGTAACATTCATCTATAAAAAAAAAAAAAAAAAATAGAGTTGCTTTTATATTATTTACAATTTTTTCATTGACACATTAGTTGATAAACAAATGGACAAAAGGAACTGATTATTTTAACATTTTCCTAATTAGAAGGAAAAATGTGAGAATGCGACCATTTCCACATATCAAATGCATCCTTAAACCCAGTGGGTTGGTCTAGTGGTTGGGCACTTGGTCCCAAAGTGACTATCTCGAATGAAGGTGAAAGATCCTGAGTTCGAGTCTAGCACTTTGGAGAAATCCCTGAACTAACGATTTATTGTTACCCACCTATCGCGACAATGATTAGTCCCTTGGTTGCCAACTTTAAGAATATACTGGGTCAAAAACCAAAAATAAAAATGCATCCTTAGATCTTGTGAGAGATCAAATGGTTAAAAAGGTATGTCAAAACACCATACACTCTCCATGCTACATGAAACCTAGACCAACCCAAAGCACCCATACTCTACATTTGAGGATCGAGAACAACTGTTTTTACCCCTAAATTTCACATGCTAATAATTTTTTTTGCAATTGAGGTTTTTATATAAACACAACCTATCAGGAATTCGAATTAAGGCTTAACCTCGAGGGGTGAAGAGAGTGGTTTTAGGATCTCTTGCCAAGTAAAAGGTCTTGGGTTCAACTCTCACTACTCCCTTAAGGCCACCCCTATGGACTTTGTCTTGTAATTATCTGATGTATGTGGGAAGGGGGAATTGCATGTATCCAATGAGATTAGTTGGGTGTAAAGAATCTGAAAACTCTTGATATTAAAAATAAATAAATAAATAAACGACGAGACTTGGTGGTACTTTTGTGCTCTATGTACTTTACATTAATCGTGACATATGATAAAGAAGAATGTCCGAGTAATATTTATCCAAAAAAAAAAATGTCCGAGTAAGGACAGCTTTCAAAATAACTGTGAGCTTACAAGGGCTTTGTTTAATTACCAATGGTGACAGTTAGACATAACTACTGAGTTTGAGATAGATGAAGAGGCACTGGCAGAGGCAACCGTCGAAACAGATGTGACTTACAATTGCAGCGGTGGTGCTACCGACAGGGGTGCCTTGGGACCATTTGGTCTTTTGGTTATCGCCGATGAAACACTTTCCGAGCTAACGCCTATTTATTTCTACATTGTCAAAACCACGGACGGCATTCTAAGGACTTTCTTCTGCGCTGACGAAATGAGGTTTGCTTATTGCTTTCCATCTAATTGCATTCTTTCTTATTTTCATATATATTAGGCGTCTGGGTTTTTTTTTTTTAAAGCCGTCGCATCAAAATCATTTAAGTCAATTAATTGATGTAGCCGATAACTTTAAATAGAAACCTAGAAAACTAAGATCCCGGATTGGAAGTTTACTATACTTAGTGTTTTGAATAAACCTGATTACCTAAATGATATTTATTAATTGCTTTGCCCCCCTATTATAGAAATCTTGAATCCCCCAAAATAATTCGCAGCAAAATACTAGGAAAAAAAAAAAAAAAATCCCCAAAATAGTTTGCCATACGGGTGTTATGGCTTGCCCGGGTTCAAATCCACCCTATAACCCAAAAATAAAAAATGTTATGTGACAAGCCAACCAACACAATCCCAATAAATAAATACTCCTAAAAAAAATGCTAAAATAATCACATAAAAGGTACCAAATATATGCGATTTCAATAAAATGCCTACATCCATGCACGGCAAACTGATAGATTAAATCTATTATCAATAATAAGGATTCAGTAAAATCCCTTCATCCTTGAGAAATACTCCTTAATCAAGTCTATTAGAGTTGAAATAAAGTAATACAAGACACCTCACAAATAATAATACTAATAATGAAGAATGCCAAAATAATTGACCATGCTTAAAACTTTACCTTGTGAGATATTATGTTTCACGGATAATTGAATGGTTAAGATTAAGCTAACAAGAAACAAGAATGAAAGTAATCCGAGTTGTTGGTTAATGCAGGTCATCTTTGTCTACTAGTGTTGACAAACGAGTATATGGGGGCTACGTTCCTGTACTTGATGACGAAGTCTTGTCTATGAGGTTATTGGTAAGTGACAATTATTTCTTGCTCATCTTTCATTAATTTGTAAAACCCATCTTTTTTTCTTCGATTGCTAAGTTGAAAACCTTGTTGAAGAGCTTGACATTAATCAATTTCACCAAATGCATAACCTAAAAATTACCAACCGTTAATCTAGGTCAATCATTCGATCGTGAAAAGCTTCAGACAAGGAGGGAGGACGGTCATCACATAGCCGCATTTATTCGACGGTGGCAGTCTATGGGGCAGCAAAAGTATTCTTGTTCAACAAAAGCTACTGAATTAAATGTCACGGCCTCGCTCAAAATATGGCAATTGAATTCTGCATTTATCAACCCTTTCCCCTTGGACGAGATGTAATTGTGTACTCATTGGTATCCCATTGCAATTTGTTGTATTAAATTCCTTTGTGTTCCGTTTGGTTGCTGAAAATGTAGGAGTTGGTGGAAAACAAACACGGTCTTATTTCATTCTTGAGTTGGGCTTCCATTCAATTTGTAGCAATGGCCCGAATGGCCTTCGGCGATATGTATTGAATTTCATCTGATATATATTATTGGAATTTTTTAGATTTCTTTCGCAAATTGATACTATCCAAAAAACGCACAAATGTAAAACCATTTTATCTTGTTTTCTCTCTAAGGAATTTGTTTTTTTTTTTTTTTTTTTTTTTTTTTTTTAGAGAGTTGGGGAGTAGAACATACAAGAGGCATTTAAACTTTTGGTTCAACTAATTTCCTGGACTACGAATAGGATCACTGCCTACTCTCATCAGTTGACGCCAAGGTTCATAACTCGCTTCACAACAATGTCAGTGTGGATCAAATCTGTAATGACATCCCTTTGGGCTGTCCTTTTTTCCACCCTGTGCTGGCTTCTACGGCCTTAACCAGAAACAAACTCACATTCACTCATTCTCGCCGAGGCACCCCTGCCATTATCATTCATGGATGACTGCTTCGGCCGTGCAGCCGAGTTTTATGCCACAGGGCCATCAAGGGGACGCCCCAAAAGCTCCTTAGAAGTAGGTGTATCCATGTTGGTTCGACCGGACCAAACTGGACGCGGATGCGTTTTTGAGCAATCCTAGCCTGGTCACGCTAAAGCTGGTGGGCTGGAGGCCTTGTTAGAGATTGAATGGCAGTTGGATTGTGGGCTTTGTGTGCAATGTGGGGCAAAGCAATAGTATAGCGGGAACGGCTATTGCAACCCCTCTTTCTTATAACCTCACCCCTTTCTTTTTGGTTTTTAAGATTTCATGAAAAATATAAAAGGTTTTTGCAAAAAATGGTCACTTGGTTAACAATAGAACATCATTTTGAACAACTTTGCAAAAGAAAATTTTTCCAAAATCTATCGTTTAGGTAGACTTTTTGGCAAAAAATGAAATAAAGGCTATAAATGATTAAAAAGTATATTTAAACGATATATTTAGGAATAAATTTCTTCTACAAAGTTGTTCAAAATGATGTTTTCTAATGGACATCATAGCCGGTTTTCATAAAAACCTTTTATATTTTGCATAAAACCTTAAAAACCAAAAGGATGGGGGTGGGGTGATAAGAATGGAGGGTTGCAATAGCAGGCTAGAAGCTGAAATATGGGCCCTTAGAGAGATGGGCTTCACTTGGCCTGCGATGCCCCAGAAGCAATTATGCTTGTTGATTCTAATAATAGTGATCTTAAAAAAGTAAGGATTAACGATTTAGGGTATTCCAAATCTTACTTCCGACAAGATTTCAACCCAATTTAATCCTCCAACAGCCCTTGTGAGATGGTCCATAACCTTACTGGCAACAATAGGTGTGAAGAGTCAAAACAATAATTTCTGGCCCACTGCACACCTAGGACTTGTCTACTCAACCAACCCCACATGGGATTTCAAGAAGTAAGAACTGGGAAATGACACTAACCTACTCATATAGAACTACAATGTCTAAAGTTATTGCAATTTTAAATTTTTCCCCCTCCTGAGTCTTGATATATGGATTTTTTTTTTTCCTTATATGCTCGTGGGGCTGTATACCCCAAGATGTTATGTTCTCAAGTTTCTAGTAATACATTTTCCGTTTTGCACTAAACACACCCCCCCCCCCCCCCCCCCCCCCCCCCCAAAAAAAAAAAAAAAAAAAAAGACACTTGGGTTTATAATAGGGAAGGGCTATTGGTAAAGTTATCCGGTGAGATCTAGGGAAGCAACCAAAATAGTTATCCAGTATTCCTTGCCCTAAAATAAGTATCAGTTCATGGGAGCAATTAAACCTTACAACGCTACTTAAGGAGATGAAATATATTCTTGCTTATTTGAAATTTTTTATTCAATAATGCTCCAATTGGTTGCTGCGCATCCGAAGCCCAAAGGAAAAATTAAAAATTAAAAATAAATGGAATTTTTCAGCAATTTGTTGGCGTAAGATTTCCTTATATTTCGTTGTCGTTCCTCCATTTTCTCAGCAGCCAAATGAGTCATTTACATGTTCCTAATCCCTTTTTAATGCTCCAATGTCCAATGTAAGGTGCAACCAAATATGTAATTATGAACATGTTATATAACTATTAATCGGATTAAGCACTTCATGAACTTTGATCCTTCCGCTACCTATCATAATTAAAAAGCTTAAAATCAAATCAATTTTTTTTTCCAAATTTTGAAAACTATAACCTGAATTAAGGAAACAAATACACTATGCGGATGAGAATTTAAATTTTTTGGGTGCATTAACCTCTTAGAAAAATAAAAAATAAAAATAGGGCCTGCCGGCTTGTTATGTCTTCCTGTGTACTTAGCATTGAAAGAACATATTCTTTAAACTGAATTTCTCTGCTGCAATTTTATTACTTTTGTTGCGCTCAGAGCCAGAGAGGTTTTAAAGTGGCTTATAACTTGATACTAGCTAACCAGTTGATTGGGTTTTGCTACATTGTGGTCCTTACAACCTCAACACACAAAATAAGATCACATATGTAACATAAATCAAACGAGGACCTAAGAGCACATAAGATTAACCCACACTTAACTTACTAAATAACCTAACTCTTAAAAGAAAAATAGAATCTTACATATAAAGTCAACCTTGCCTAGTCGATGTGGGACCTTACATCTCCAAGCATTCAACCTAGCTATTTGCTCAGTTGTCTACTTATTCAAGATGTTGTGGAGTTATTTGTTTATTCATTCATGGAATCATGGTGCCATAGTGTTAGTTTTTTTATTGGTTTATAGATACATTCATGGACCAAATGTAAGGTCAGTCCCTTGCTCCTTGTTGGATTGTGAGAGCCTGGTTTTTACTTTTTGTAAAGTAGGTCTAGTAATAAAATCTTAGTAGAATTGGGGCACTAAGGATAGACTTATGAAATTTCGTTCTGTTACAAATTTGTATTGCTATTTCAAATTTTATACGTGTTCAATGGATGTATAATGTGTTCTTTTGTAAATGATGCTTATTTTTTTTTTTTTTTCCTTTGAGAACAAGGAAATCTTTTGGGTAAAAACTTAGACCCATATAAGGCTCATAAAAATCATAAAACCATGTGTGGGTGGCTTCAAAGGCTTAAGCAAGGATTGAATTTAATATCTCCACTTCCTTAACCTTAAACGCGTAGTCACTCGACTTTTGCTTCCTTAGACGTAGCCTCTCACCAATTGATGTGTGAAGCTACATGAGTGGTAGGATGACCATCTGCCTACCCTCAACAGTTTTTTGCTTTTGTTTGTTTTTTTTTACCTTTTTTTAAATAAGTTTATGTCTTTAATTTTTTAAAAAAATATTTCTAGATTTATGTGCTTAATTTTGTTTAAACCCTTTTACCTTTTTTTTCCCACCCCTCATTTTTTTTTTCCCTCCCTTCCTATAAAAGCCCCAACCCCCGATTTCTCATTTTTTGAAATATGGTTTATCAAATATCAATGGATTATAAATGTTTGTAATTTTTTCTACTTTAAAATAATAAGATAAAAGAAAATTTTTAGACAAAAGCCTCTTGGTTTTTATTTCTTATTTATTTTTATGAATTAGAATAGAACTGAAAATACTGACAACCAATCAAAATTCGTTTATCCTAAACTAAATTCCTAGTTTGGACCTACCACCTGAACTATCCTTGAGATTGAGGCTCAATTTTAACTAGACTCCTAAATGGTTTGGATTGTGGAGTAACGTGTTAAAAAATTCATTGTTTTTGCTGCTGCGGTTTGATTGGACCGGCTCAATACAAGTAGATTGTGGAGTAATTTATTGTTTTTGCTGCTATTGGGTATTGAAACCAAGATGTGGAGTGACAAAAAACCTTCTTCACCATTAAATCATGTGCTGTGGATGTGATAAAGTTTCCACTAAATGGTATTTAATATCTACACATATACATTTCATTTTTCCTTTTCCTTTCAATTTTTTTAAAATTTTTTTAATTGTAAGACCGGTTCAACTAGTGATCCGACAGTTGAACTAGTGACCTGATGACTTGACCTTTAAAAAAGATAAATGATCGATCCAAATTTAATAACTATGCATAGAATGATACACGCGTAGAAACTAAAGACGCACATGAATCACAACACATCCAATCCAAAAATTCAGAAGGAAAAGACTCGAATTGGGAAAATCATGGGCCACAAAAAGTGCCCTTTTGGCGATAAACTGTGTCTCAGAGGAACATTCCCCGTCCTTTCCAAAATCCTACTGAGAGATGCTCAATTTTCTAGTCTCCTTCTCCATTGCCACGAACACTCCTTACTTTTACTAGTCTTCTTTTTGACCATTAGTAGATAATTTCGCCACCGACTTGAAATCATTAAATTCAAATCCCAGAACAAAATATTATTTCAAAACCCAACAGTAGCCAGGTTGTTGGGAGAGGTTGGGTACGTGGGCGGATTCCGATTTGCTGCTGTAGAGGGAATTTATAGCAGCCTGTTATAGCGGGTAAGATCGCGATACGTGGCGCTTGAGATTCAATCGATGGTCGAGAACGAAAACACAAGTCATCGGTGTTTTGAGGCGTTTTTTTTATTTCATCCATTGATTGATCATGAAGCGTAACGAGTCACGATTCTACCCATTACACGAGGCTGGTGTAGCAGCAGATCCAAATCCCCAGTGGCTACGTGTATGATTTGCATTTATCAATATCATCGAGGCGTGTCTAGTTTAAAGTCAAAGGGAAGCATCTCCTTCCGTTATCCTCTTTGTATTATTAAAATTCTAAATTGAAAAGCTGGACTAGAATTCGTCGTCATCATCATCTACATCCACAGCCATTTTTTTCACCAATTTCTTTTCACTTATGCCATGTTTGTTTGGTTGAAATGAAAGGAGTCAAAAATAAAATCTGATTTTATACTTAAAAATAATTTGGAATAGAGTGGAATGGTCCATTCCTCTTTTTTTTTATTCCATTCTAGTTTAACTATCTTATCTAAACATGCTATTGGGAATAAATTAGAATGTAATTCTAATTCATCTATTCCATTCCAACCAAACAAACACAGCCTTAGTTCTCTCTATCACACCTATACCATGGGCATAGAACTTTGAAACATGATTGAACCTACGTAGATGAAAGAGAATTTGAATGCTCACGATCAGACAAAACTTAATAATAAATGTATATTCAATGATTAGGATCAGACATAACTTAAAATGATAAAATTGAGATCACCTAATGCGATTTGCATCAGGAAGGAGTATGTAATAGTTGCATTCACTTTTACCTAAGCTTATTTTTAGAGTAGCCGATAAGGCTGCCCATGAGTTGGTTCTTTTGGGCTACTAATTGTAACCGTTTTGGTCCCATCTTTACTTTTCAGATTTCAATTCTATTTTGTTAGCAAATCTCACAGGTGGGATGGGATGCACTATGATGTTTCAACCCCTTTCTTGGTTTAATATATTTTCTTTAAAAAAAAATAAAAAAAAAATCTTTCCACTGCAATGCACTAAATATAGGTCTTATAAAATTTGATGGTCCAAAATTCCATTGGATTTTCCAATAGATAAAAAGAATCTCTTTTCAAGAATAAAAGTGACCTCGTGGATCACAAGATTCACAGCACCCAAATCAAAAGAAACACTATAAAAATACATTCGCGAAATCCTCGGCACCAAAAGCTCCCATGACCATGACCATAAAGGAACATTCCCAGATCCTTCCAAAACAGTTCAGCTAGCTACAGACATGCTCACAATGGCCTTCGGCGACATATATTATTGGAATTTTTGAGATTTCTTCCGCAAATTGAGACTACCCAAAAGATGCACATATGTAAAACCATTTTATCTTGTTTTCACTGTATTTAAGGCAAGTCAATTTTCTGTCTAAGAATTTTATTTTTTATTTTTTCGTTTTTTGGGGTGAGGAACCTGGGTATTTAGACTTTTAGTCCAACTAATTTCTTGAAATACAGATAGAGTCACTGCTATTTTGCGTCAACTGACACGTAGGCCTTGCACTTTATAACTAGTTTCATAACAGTGGCATTATGGATCAAATCTGTATACCCCAAGATGTTATGTTCTAAGTTTCTAGTAATGCATTTTCCGTTTTTTCCCAGAGAAAAAAAGGACACTTGGGTTTATAATAGGAAGGACGATGCTAAAGTTATCCGGTCTTCCATGATGTTTCAAGTGAAGATATATATCTATTTAGCTGCTTAAATGAAGTATAGGGAAGCAACCAAAATAGAAATCCAGTATTCCTTACCCTAAAATAAGTATCAGTCAATGGCAGCAATTAAATGTCATAGCAGTGGATTGATATCGATCAACTTTACAATGCTACTCAAGGATATGAAATATATATACTCTTGCTTATTTGAAATTTTTCATTCAATATGCACCAATTGGTTGCTGCGCATGCGAAGCCCAAGGGTAGATTTTATTTTTTTGGGGAATTTTTCAGCAATTTGTTGGCATAAGATTTCCCTATATTTGGTTGTGTTCCTCCATCTTCTCAGCAACCAAATGAGGCATTTACATGTTCCTAATCCCTTTTTAATGCTCCAATGAAAGGTGCATGCAACCAAATATGTAATTATGAACATTTTATATCACTATTTAATTGGATTAAGCACTTCATGAACTTTGATCCTTTTATTAGCTATGTATTATAGGAGTAATTAAAAAGCTTTAAACCAAATATTTTTTTTTTCCTAATTTTAAAAGCTATAATATGAATTAAGGAGACAAAATTCAAAATATGCGGATGCGGATTTAAATTTTTTGGATGCATTAACCTTTAAACAAAAAAAAAAAGAAAAGAAAAAAAGATTGGGCCTGGCTGCTTATTATGTCTTCCTATGTATTTAGCGTCGAAGGCACACGTCGACACTTATTTTGTACCGCTAATTAATTTGAGATAACATATTTTTGAATTTCGATGATAAGATTTATTGCGTGTTTTTATTCTGACAAACCAATTCTTGACGAGTTGCCAAGATTGCAGTAGGAAAGCTTATAGTACGCTGCTTTTTACCATTGGTTGTGGACCTTGTGGTGCGTACTCACCAAAGCCATATGTGCATGCACCAAACTCACCTCTTCGAAACATGAGAGCATGGGGGAGCGGGAAGATTCCATCGTGATTCCGCGTGGATTCCGCGTTGGGGGGGGGGGGGGGGGGGGGGGGGGGGGGGGGGGTGGGAGGATGGTTCCTTTAATCTAACCCAATTTATACCTACTCATGAGATTGAGAAGGGGGCGAGCTGTTTTCTTAAGGCTAGATTTTTGGGTGAGAGCTGATTCTGGAGGTGGGTTTTTGAGAGGGAAAGCTTTTGAAACACAGAGGGAGAGAGGAGAAACCAACCACCATACACGTACCCAAAGAAAAAAAAACCAGAAAATCAGAAAGAAAAAAGAGGAGAGCTCGGTGTTGCAATCCAAAGCTGCGAGAAGGGAATTGCCAAAGTCACCAAAGGAAGCACGCAAACCTAAGGGGTACGTGAAGGAAGCAGAGAGAGAGAGGGGAAGAGAGTGACTTCGGGTTACTCTCGCAAGGCGCAGGAGTTGGATGCTGAAGGTATAAAACTCACCTTATCTCGTTAATTATATATACATATATATACACATATATCATGCAGTGAATATAGGAAATTTATTTTCTTGAGTTAACAATGTAATGATATCACTTTACGTTTTTGAGGTCAAAGAACTCAATGGTAACATCAGATTTAAAGAAAATGACCGTAGGATGAGTTCTTGAAAATTTCCAGATTTTTGGCTTATAAACCTGAAATTTTGGGCTAAAAAATGATTGTAATTCTGTGAGTTTTTGGATGAATAATTTATGTACGCTTGTAGTGCTCCGCAAGAACTTCAATTCGAATTTTGAATCACTGAATTTGGTCGAGAAATAAGTGAGATAAGTTAAAGAGAAGTTGGCTCAAAACAAACGTTCTCAGATTCAACCAATTAGAAGGTTGATGGTGAAGTGGATTGTGATCCAGTGTTGGTGTACTCACCCATGGATTCCGTGTTCCCAAATTTTTGAAGACTTTAGGTTAACCCGATTGATTCCAAATTTGACGGACGGATTCATCTTGATGAGCCCTCCCATGTAGGACCCTCGGTTGATGATCCCTATATATTTTGTCTTCTGTATTTTTCTCTGTCTCTTACTATCATTTTGTTATCATTTGTGTGCTTTGACATATTATTGCATATACTTATTCTTAGGGTTGAATTTGATTAAATGTCCTGATTAATTAAATCTAATAATTATTCGTGGAGGCCGATTTCGACAGGGCATTTTTGGGTGCCGAACATCTTCCCAATAATATGCCTTAGTTCTGAACTTGAATCTCTGAACAATTAATTTGAACTTGCTAAATGACCAATCAGTTCCCAAAACTAAAATTAGGTGGCAACTCCTGTTGCGCTCACAGCACATATATTCTTTAAACTGAATTTCTCTATTGTAGTTTCTATTATTTATTGGGCTTTGAAGCATGCATGGTCTCGTAATTGAGAGCTAGAGAGGTATTAAAGCGGTTCATAACTAACCCACGAGGAAAAGTCTACGATTCAAGAACTATAGGTGTTGAGTTTAAGTCTCCACTTTCTCACTATCTGATGCATGGGCTTGCGAGTGATTTGTGCATCATAGAAGAATTAGTTTGAGCTTAATGATTAATTAGGATACCCCTCATTTAGGCACCCCAAAAAAAGAAAAAAAAAAAGTGGTTCATAACTTGATACCAGCTATTAGCTAACCAGTTAATTGGGTTAGCTAATACGGTGAACCTATTTGCTTATTTGTCTAGTTATTCAAGATGTTGTGGAGTTATTTGTTTATTCGTTCATATATATGGTGCCATTGTATTATTATTATTATTTTTTATTGGTTTATAGATACATCCCTGGACCAAGTGTATATAGGGTCAGTCCCTTGTTCCTTGTTGGATTTTGATAACCTAGTTAAAGTTGGCTTAGTGATAAAATCTTAGTACAATTAGGGCACCAAGGATAGACTTATAAAATTACATTTTTTTTTGCAAATTTCTATTGCTATTTCAAATTTTATACATGTTCAATCGACGTATAATATATTCCCTTGTAAATGATATTTTTGAAAACGAAGAAACCTTCTGGGAGAGCAAAAAGACTGAAAATCATAAAACTTTGTGTAAATAGATTCAAAGATATTTATAAAAATTGAATTCCAGATGTTTGTTTCTGCATAGATCTTTGCCAGTAGATCTATCCTTTTGGGTTGATGCTCGATTTTTATTTCAACGCATAGAATGATACATATCATTGGCACGCGAAGAGAGTGAGAGACGTACATAAATCACAACACAAAATCCAAAAAGAGAAGACTCAAATTGGGTACATCATGTGCCACAAAAAGTAAGTTCCCTTTCCACGTTAACTGTTGGAACGTTCCCAGTCCTTTCTTTCCAAAACGCCACTGGCGCATGGAGTGCGACATGCTGACCTTTCTCCTTTTGGTCTCCTTAATTTGTCATTTTCACGCACACTCCTTACTGCTAGTTTGGACCATTAGAAATTAATTAATTACGCCACCGACTAAAACCCAACTGTGACCAGGTGGTCGGAAGAGATTGGATACATGAGAAGAAAAAGTGAAATACGAAGAGTTGTTTAATTGTTGGTTCAAATCTTAAGAACGGCCCATTTCTACTTTAAAAAAAAAAAAAAAAAAAAAAAAGAATTAGGATTGCATACAGCATATCCTTTCCGAGCCTCTTCTAGCATGGCTAAAAAATCGAATGATGGCTTTGAATCTTTTTTTTTTATTGGATTTATTTATTTACTCGATAAGGACGGGATCAAAGGCTAAACCACAAAACAACATCCAAGGTTCAAAATAGATACAGAGAATCTCCTCCCAAAACATAAAGAGTGACATCGAAGATGACAACACCCAAATCAAAAGAAACACTTAAAAATACTTTCCTAAATCCTCGGCACCAAAAAAGGTCCAATGGCGATAAAGGTCGGGACTGGGGAGTTCAAGGAACATTCCCAGGTCCTTCCACAAACAGACAAACAGTTAAGCCTATCTGCTGAAATACTCACCTACTTACCTACCCTTTATTAATTAAACTTATCTTTTACCACATTCATGACCCTCGTTACGTGCACTAAGACTTCTGAATTCATACCACGAAAACAGCATTATTATTAGAATTAGAATTGATTTCCTCTTTGTTTTCCCTTTTTTTTTTTTTTTAAAAAAATGTCTTAAAAGATTATCCGTAATGCAAGCTTCATAGCCCGGTGGTTGGTGGAGATTCAATGGAGGAGAAAAAATAATTTGATCAGTAGAAGGGTTACAAATTTTTCGAGATTGTTGTCCAAACCGCGTCTGCTCGTTTCTATTTATTTATTTTTAATTTTAATTTTTAAGCCCCGTCTGTCCCATTTTTCATTCTCATCTGAACCAACTACACACACTTACCACAGGCGATGGACCTTCGAACCGTTTTTCTCGCGGCAATCGTCAGCTCGGTCGTGGTGTTTTCACGATCAACGTCGTCGCAGCCGGAGAATCCGAATAATCCGACGGGGAGATGGGTGTTGGAAGGAGGGCCCGATGAGTCATTTCCCCAATTTACAGTCGAGGTTCCGTACAACTGGAATAATGCTTCGCTTACGTGGCAAAGGTCATCCTACCATTTCCAGCCGAGGAAGAATTGGATGAATGGTTAGTACACTTTTTTCCATGCTTTCACAGAAAACAAAGTCATTCTGTAGTTAGCTAATTTGTGGGGTAAAGAATTAATGGCGCCGGAGATTCGAATTGCGGCGATGGCACAATACCGCCACACGTTTTACAACGGGAACTTAGAAAATGTATGATGATCTAATATTTACTGTGATTTTTTGTTTAATTCTCTTGCTAATCGTAGGTAGAAACATTTATTTTTTTTTTTAAACTTTACTTTTTGAACTACCATCTAAAATATACATTACCCATTTATCTATTTTTAGTTTTTATTTTCTTCCCCAAATCATTAATTAATTTTTTTTGAAGATGCACTGATCCAATTCTCTCTGTTGTCATTTTCTCATTTGGCGCTTTGGTGGGAACATTTGGTTATTTCTGCTTCAGATCCTTGCGGTAAGTCCTTGTTACTTTAACTTTTGTGTTTTGATGATGGACATTATAGATATAACCTTTGCAATTTAGAGTATGCTGATGATGATGTCCACCAATAGTCTTTCTGTTTTGTATCTATAGGTTTATGACTTGACTTTTTGGTCTCAAAGTTTTATAGCAGACTCTTTGGAATTTTGGAAAAATGTCATCTTCAAATAATTTATATATGATAACTGGAGGATCTTGTCTTCTATCAATTTTATTTACTTTGGACTAAGTACCTTTACTCTGTCTCTGTGAAAACCTTCATCTTCACATTTCAATTGTCCTTTTATACTTATTTTGATTATTGGATTTGCTCATCTTAAAGTAATTATGAGTGTCAAAATGGGGAGGTGAAATAGACATTATTTATGGCAATATTAGACTTGTGATATTGAATAGTGAATATTGAATTTAATATTTTAGTTGGTTGCCTTCAGTTATTGTAGCTTTACATTGTTACCTGTCAATTTTAGTATGAAAGCCTTTAATCACTGTAATTTTCTCAGTATCCAAAAGTTCTTATTGTTCATTCAATATTGCACAAAATTAGTACTCATATACCGGAACAATGTATGGGAACTATGAAAGGTTTCTTTGTTTTGGCCTAAGTGCAGGCATGTATACTCTCTTGCATTGAATGCATTGGTGCATGTAGTTAAAAGTGAGAAAGACATATGAGACAGAGGGAAAATATTTTCATTTTTCATTTTTTTAGATGGCGACTTGTGCTGATGACATGTAGCATCACAAACAGGGTTTGAGCTTTGGCTTTATAAATTTTATATAGATATAGAATATAGATATATATAGATATGAATAGTTATCTTGTATTGAGATTTAACATGCACTTGTATTGTGACAATTGGTAACCTAGGGTGAACATTGAATGTGTGCAGGACCATTGCTGCACATGGGTTGGTACCATCTCTTCTATCAATACAACCCGGAGTCTCCATTGTGGGGCAACATCACCTGGGGCCATGCCATATCAATGGACTTGATCCATTGGTACCACCTTCCGCTTGCAATGGTCCGCGATAGCCCGTTCGATAACAACGGTGTCTACACCGGGTCCGCCACCCGTCTTCCCGATGGCCGAATTGTAATGCTGTACACCGGAAGCACAGGACGGCCTGGTAATAAGACACAAGTACAAAACCTTGCCTACCCCGCTGACCTATCTGATCCTATCCTTCGTGATTGGGTCAAGCATCCGGGTAACCCGGTTCTTGTCTCATCACCCGAAATTGATCCGGATGACTTCCGAGATCCGACCACAGCATGGCTTGGACCAGATGGAATATGGCGGGTTGCCATTGGGGCGAAGTATAATGATAATGAGACCTGTGCTTTTCTTGTTTACAAAACCATCGACTTCACCAGCTACTTCTCAAAGCGGGTTTTGCATGAGGTCCCGGATTTGGGCATGTGGGAGTGCGTGGACTTTTACCCGATTTCGACCACCGGGTCAAGTGGGTTGGATACTTCGGCTATCGGACCAGGAATTAAGCATGTGCTCAAGGCTAGTGTGGGTATAAATAATATGACGCAAGATTACTATGCACTTGGGACCTATGATTGGCAAAACGATAAATGGATACCCGATAACCCGGATGAGGACTTGGGTTTTGGGTCTAAGATTGATTATGGAACATACTATGCATCAAAAACGTTTTATGATGATAATAAGGGGAGGAGGATCCTATGGGGTTGGGTTTTAGAAGCTGATAGTAAGGATGATAACATAAACAAAGGCTGGGCATCTGTTCAGGTATTATTATTATTATTGTTTGTATTATTTTAATTTTTGACCTACAATAATGACAATTTAAATTTTTTTAAGTATACTATTTTGTAAAGATTCATATAATGCATTCCATGTAGTTGGGATTAATGTTTGATTTGAGTTGAATTGAGTTACTAATCTTTGCAAATATTTAATACAGAGTAATTCAATACTTGTGCATATTCTTTTTTCTTTTATAATAATAATTGTGCATTATTTGATGAAAGGAGTAAGCTACAAAGGGCAGTCCCTTTACTATGTACATAAATGTGTGGAATAAATGAAAATGATAAGTATATTATATGTGTGTTGTAGATGGACGGAATAAATTGTAAACTTAGGATACTCAATTAAGCATATAAGAGAGCTCATGATAAGCACATTATGATGTGTATGTAGACCATAAATGTATGGAACGAAGGGTGAGCTCATCATAAACCTATTAGTCTGAGTGAGGTTTGTTTAAGTAGAAGTTCAAATGATAAACTGATTTGGAAAGCTGATATTAAAGGAAAGTGTTCTGTAAAATTGTATTGTGAGGAATTCGAAAGGAATTTGTTCATGATGTCTGTCCTTGGGCTGGTTTGGTGTGGAGAGGGCTAGGTGCTTATAAGGTAGGGAGGTGTTCTGTTGGCTTGTCCTAAGAAATAAGGTGGTCACCAAAGAGTTTTTATGGAAAAAAGGGTTCTTGAGGGCTGAAGAGAGTATGTGTACTTTCTATGGTGAAGCTTGTGAATCGATAGATCACTTATTTTTTATTTGTAAGGAGGCTTGTAATGTGTGGTCCTTTTGTTTTTCTTGGTGGTGAGTTCAATAGGTTTGTGCTCGATCTGTGGTGGAATTATCTAGTCGGTGGCAGGAGTCTAAAATCCAAGGAGCTGTTCAATGAAATCTGGTCCTTTTTTTTTTTCAATTCTTAGCCGTGTTATGGTCTATTTGGACAGTGAGAAATGATCTTATAATTTTAAATGGCAAAAGGGTTGATTGGAAGGAACTCAAGAAGTTGGCAATTGTGACTTTGTGAGTTTAGTTTCTGGATTAAGGCTAAATGGGTAGACCTTCGTTACTCTGTTGATGATTGCAAGGTGTCTATTGAAGGAGTTACAACTTTTAAGAAGAAGAAAAAAAGGGTCATTGGAATTTTGCCTTGGTTCCTCCTCCTAATGGATGGATGAAGTTTAATATTGATGGGTCAGCAGTTAGCGAATTTGCGCCCGCAGCAAGATTTTTGGGGGTTCTTTGAGTGTATATTCTCCAAACTGATTGGGTCAGCTGATTTTAAGGAGGCAGAGTTGTTGGCTATTAGAAAAGCTTTGAGATTGTTTACTAAATCTGAATGGGTGGGAGTTCAAAAATTAGTTAAAAAAAGTGCCTTGAAAGTTACTATTTTGTGTGTCTGGGAAAGGATGTATTCCTTGGAAAAATAAGTTCATTTTTAATGAAATATCATTCCTCCGTTCTTCAATTGGAGAAGTGTTATTTTTCTAATTTTCTTCGTGAAAATAATATGGTGGCGTACTTTTGGGCTAAGTCAGGTTTGAGAAGGTTTGAGGCTCTGAGCCATTTATAGCTTGGTTATAATTGAAGTTTTTTAGTTCAGTTGTTTTGTGAGTTGCTTCTGATCATCCCCTCAGATTAGCTATTGGTTCTTTGTGGAGATTTAAGCTAGTGTTGCTCTGTTTGGTGCTTGGATGCTGGGAAGGGTTCTATATGCTCGTTGATTAGGTGTCAGCTTATTTTTGAAAGAAGTCTTCAATTAAAGATGTTACTTGCTGCTGCTCTTATTCTTTTGGGTTCTTCTAATTACATAGCAATATGTTGTTTGGCTGTTTGGTGTGTGAATAGTATCTTTGTGTTGGTTGTGTATTTGTTGCGTTTAGCTTGGGCAGTGTTGTTATTGTGTGATAAGATTGGGTAAATGCTATTGTCTTTCTAGAGAGTAACAAGTAGTTGTGTTTGCTAAGGGGCTTATTTTTCAGCTAGTGGTGCGTTTGGTGCTTGTGGGTTGTTCCCTATTGTTTTTCATTTTCTCATGCTGTTGAGGTAGTTCAGTGTTTGGGGGGTGTTATATTTAGTGGTCCCTCTGTTTTGCTCTGTTTCTTTATAGTTTGTGGATGGGATGGTGTCATGGTGGTTTCCTAATTGTTATTTTTGGGTGTATTTGTGTAGTGGTTTTTTATGGCTGTACAAGGGTTGTAAGGTCTTGAGAATGTCTCTTGTACTTTATTTTGCTTAATTAATAAAATTTCCCCTTTTTGCTGTGCAGAGCATTCCAAGGGTTGTGGTGTTCGACCAGAAGACGAAAACCAGTATACTTCAATGGCCAGTGGAGGAGGTGGAAAGCTTGAGATTGACCAGTACAGAATTCGAAGGGGTGGAGCTCGCACCCGGGTCTCTTGTGCCACTTGACATTGGGACGGCTACTGATCAGGTCTGACCTCTTTTATTTTTCTTCTTCATATGTAGAGTACACAATCCACATAACAATTGAAACCTAGACTCTAGACTACCCCTAATCTCCTCCCCCCCACCCCCCCCTCCCCCCGCGCGGCCCCCCAAGGGACCTTGTGGTAACCCACACTTTTTTTTTTCTCCCCCAACCCAACCCAACCTACCCCAACCTTTTGTTTTTGTTTTTTTTGTGTTTGTTTTGTGTAGTGGTACACGATACACTTGTCATAGGATTTGAAATCTAGACATATCAAATAAGCTAAGTCTCCTGCTGGTCGGTCTTATGTTCTATACCTAAAACTAGTTACATTATTTATGTTATATGGTAATAACTATAAGCTTACAAGGACTTGGTTTTGCAATGGTGACAGCTAGACATAACTGGTGAGTTTGAGATAGACAAAGAGGCATTAGAGGAAACTGCAGACAACGATGCAACTGATGATTGCAGCGGTGGTGCTGTTGAGAGAGGCTCCTTTGGACCATTTGGCTTACTTATTGCCGACAAAACACTTTTCGAGCTAACCCCTATTTATTTCTACATTGCCAAAGCCAACGATGGCAGCCGAAAGACTTTCTTCTGTGCTGACAAAACCAGGTTTGCTTCTTGTTCTCCTCTACTAGGATATTTCTTTAAATGTATCAGGGAAAAGTCTCTCTGAATCTTCTATTTTTATTGTATACCTCATGTTTTGTAATCCCTCTAGTGTCTGATAATTATATCATGTAGTTTGAAAAAGTTGTGAATTATTAAATTTATTTTTCATGGTACATTAACCGATTTTATTGCATATAATTCATCACCTTGCTTAGAAATTTGTCTTAGATTTCTTAGATATCCATATAATTGGATGGTTAAGATTAAGCTCCCAAGAAAGAAAGTAATCCGAGATGTTAGCTAATGCAGGTCATCTAAGGCTTCCAGTGTGGACAAACAAGTCCATGGGGATGAAGTTCCGGTGTTTCATGGTGAAAAATTGTCTATGAGGTTATTGGTAAGTAACAATCATTTCCTCTGAACTTCCTTTACCTCTGAAAACACGCTTCATTTTTACTTCGCTTGCTTGAAGAGCCTGAAATTAATCAATTTCCAATGTGTTAAATTTGATGCAAAGAAAACATAGAAAAGAGTACATTTAAAGTTGATATAAGATGAATTTTCTTTGGGGCACCTCAGTAGACGAAAACTAATTTCTTTCCTTGGTGTTTTTGGTTATTGTTTTCCAGTTCTATGTACTAAAACTAAAAAGGGGGGGAAAATGAAAAAATAGTTGAGGGTTTATGAAAAACACATGTTCCAAATAAGATTGTGTTTGGAACCAAGTTCAATAATGGGCCTATTCCAAATCCCTTTACACGAAAAACTAGGTATGCAACTTGGGCAGGTTGGGGGTGTTGGGTCTTGGGGCTCTCTTGCCATGCTCAACCCAAAAGGGTCCAGGGGTTTCCCTGGGTAATCAGGTTGGACGGGTTGGGTGGACTTGTTTGAAGAATATCTTTGTTTAAATATGGGTGGGGCCCCAATTAAACAAAGTAACATGTATATAAATTCTTTTAAATTTATAGTTTTTCATCCAAAAAAAAAAGAAGAGTAAGATAAAAATTAAAAAGTTAGCATGGCCTATATAAAATCATAAACATATTTGACAATTTTGTCCTTACTAAAATATAGATTTTTTTTTTTAACCAAACGATAGGAGAACACACACTCACACATGCACCCATGTGGGGTCAAAACCAAAACCTCTGCAAACCCCACACCTATATTGGGATGAGACATGCCATAAGACTCGAAGGCCATTGGCTAGTAAAATATAGAATTAACATATGTTAATTAGTTATTTTTCTTAAATGTTAAATACATATATTTATATTTGTATTACTATATAATATAATAATGAATTCGGGTTGTTGGGTGGGTTGCCCAAGGCCTTTGACCATGAGCAACCTAAGTTGAATTGGGGCAGTCTTTTCCTACTCGATTGAATCGGTTAGTCTGGTTAGGCCCTCCTATGTTGCACCCCTTAGGAAAAACAACTGATGATGAAAACATTTATTTTGCATGCAAATTCAACAACAAAATGGCCCATTCTAGCATCTCACCAGAAGCCTAATCCAAAATTAAATTTTCATTACTAGAATTGAACTTAATTTACTAGAATTGAATTTTACTCTTTTCTTGTTAATTCTTCTGTGAAGTTGCTTCCAAATAAAAACCAGTGGACATTTCCCTTAAGTGCATAAATTTAAATTACCTCTTAATTTATTGGTTCAGGTTGATCATTCAGTTGTGGAAAGCTTCGCTCAAGGAGGGAGGAAAGTTATCACATTGCGAATTTATCCAACTGCAGCAGTCTATGAAGCGACACGACTATTTCTGTTCAACAATGCGACCAGAGCGTCTGTCGTGGCCTCGATCAAAGTATGGAAAATGAAATCTGCTTCATTTGAAGATTACAACGACTCGCCTCGCTATTCTTTCTCATCCATTTAAATACTGTCATTGAGCAATGATTTCTTTTTTAAGCAGTGGACCTCATTTACACTATGTTTGGATAAAGAATTTCTAGGTGGAATTTGCTTTTGAAATGAAATTTGTAAAATTTTTATTAGGATTTTGTCTATCTCATCCTTATAGAAAGTTTACAAATTCTATCTCAAAATCAAATTCCACCAAAAAATTCTTTATCCAAACATAGCATTATACTACAGATAGTAAATTTGTTTTGATATGAAAAGAGCTACTGAACTCACAGTCAGGAGGTTATTTGAAATCACTTTTAGTCATCTTCTTCATTGCTTTCACTTTCATAAGAATGAAATGTGATGGTATATAACTCTTTAACTAACTAGTGGCTTGGAGGGACCACCCTTCCAAGTGATGAATTTGGTTTTTGAAATCTCTTTTATTCATGCGTTACCAGGATTGTTGTATGATTTTGGGTCTGAATGTCACCTGAACATAACTAGATGGGTGTTGCCAGGTCTAGACCAATGATAAATTTAGAAGATTCAGCAGAATCAGCACTGACCGACTTCGATTTAGACTTCTTTAGGTTTAAAAAGGAAAAAAAGAAAAAAGAAAAAGGAAAAAATGGTGGACTATGTGCAAATTAGCTGCTAGAGCTTTCCTGTACGACAATACTACTGCAGCGAATGTTACGGGCTCACTTGGACCTTGCTTAAAAATTCCAACCGTGGGGGACCCAAGAAATTTGTTGAGAGAGGCCAAACTTTGATTGATTTTTATATTTTTATTCTAACTCAAAGGGTCAATGTGGTATAATTTTTTTTTAAAAATTTTTTTTATATATAACTAATAACAATTTTTTCTTATAAACAACTAGAAGAGAAATATATAATGATAAAGAGTCAAATTTTTCATCCAAATGAGGTAGCAAATTGGCCAATCAATCAAAATTTTTATAAAAAGAATGAGAATTGATATGGTGGATGCAATATTATTTCGGCACGTTCTATTTTTTTATTTTAGCTAAATGATAGGATAACACATACCCACACACGTACCCACATGAAGTTAAAACCAAACCTTTGCAAACCCCGTACCCTCTTGGGATGGGACATGATACTATACATGAGGACCATTGGCTATTTGGGCAGGTTGATTTGAACAAAAAGTTTGGGTTCTATAACATTGTTCATATATAAAAATAAATAATTACAATAATTACAACGAGTGAATGACAAAAGAAAAGTGAGGAAAACAAGAAAATATGGGGGTAAAAAATAAATTTTAAATACGGATAAAATGAGAAAATTTATAGAAAGAAAGGAGTAAAAATTAAATATACAGGGGCCATAAAATTAGAGAAGGGCAAAAAAATTTTAAGAATGGCTAAATCTATAAGTAGTAGAAAAATATAAGTGTAAAATATAAAAAATAAAAAATTCAGTGGGGCCAGCCAACCCCTCTCAAGTCTTAATGGCTTTGTCCCTTGATTTCCAAAAGAAACATGAATGATGTGGTGTGAAAACAGAGATGGAGTAGTAGGGCCTAATAGCAGTAGTCCTAATATATTTTCATGTCACATCATGTGGGTTATTATTTATTTTTATTTTTTTGGGAGGCCATTAAGGTAGGTCTCCAAGAGTATTTCTCCCCCTCGAAATATGACAATTAAATTATACATTTATTCACCCTTTCCCCTTGCACAAGATGTAATTGTACAAGTGGTCCTACCCTTCCCCTCAAGGCCAATCTTATGAACTTTGTTTTGCAATTATCTAGTGCATGTGAGTTGGTAAGATTGCATTTGCCTAGGGAAATTAACTAGGTGCAAAGTATCTGAAACCTCCTAATATCACTAAAATAAATAAATAAATAAATAAATAAGGAAAGTAAAAGAAGATGACGTAATTGTACTTGTTGGTATCCCGTATCAATTTGTTGAATTAAATTCTTTTTATGACCTGTTTGGTTGTTGAAAATGTAGGAGTTGTAGCAACCAAACACAATATTACCTCATTTCATTTTGAAGTTGTGCTACCATTCAATTCGTAGCTAGGAATGGCCTTCCGCGATGTGAATTGGATTCCATATAACATATACTGTTACAATTTTTTTTTTCTTTGAGATTTCATCTGCAAAATGAGGCTTTGCAAAATGAGGCTTCTCAAAAGATGCACGACTGTAAAATCATATCATCTTGCATTCACCGTATTTGAGATGAATTTTTTTATTTTTTATATTTTTACTTTCGAATAGACATGACTCTTTTTGTTATTTTTGATGTGCATTTATGAGAGGGTAGGACTCGCCCTTTGGTTGCTTTTATGATGTCTCAAGTGAAAATGTCCATTTAAGAAAATTTATAGAAGTATTTCAAGGAGCCAAGATGATCCAATGTGCTTGTGTTCAAAGGACTAATAGGTTGATTCGCATATGAAAAATGTATCATTTTCAACTTCTTTTTCATATTTTATATATTGTCTTTCCATTTTTCTTTATTCTTTAAATGGTATAGTCCTTTTAGTTGTATGCATAATAAACAAGAGTTAAAAGTTTATCCAAATGGGCTCTAATGTAACATTCATCTAAACAAGAAAAACAAAATAGAGTTGCTTTTATATTATTTACAATTTTTTCATTGAAACATTAGTTCATAAACAAATGGACAAAAGGAACCGATTATTTTGACATTTTCCTAATTAAAAGGAAAAATATGGGAATGTGACCATTTCCACATATCAAATGCATCCTTAAACCTAGTGGGTTGGTCTAGTGGTTGGCACTTGGCCCTAAAATAGCTGTCCCAAGTGGAGATGAAAGATCCAGAATTCAACTTCCAGCATTTTGGAAAAAATCGCTGAGCCAGCGATTTACTATTGCCCACCCATCGTGACAGTGATTAGTTCTCTGATTGCCAGCTTTAGGAATACACTAAGTCAAAGACCGAAAAAAAGAAAATACATCCTTAGATCTTGTGAGAAATCAAATGGTTAAAAAAGCATGTCAAAAGTTGTATACAAAATTAAATTATTTCCCTCAATCTTGACCCTATATGTATATATCACAATCTAATAAGAAAAATTGTCAGATGTTAGAGAGTAAAATAATGGGTAAATTGCATAAAACTACCCCCAAGTTTGGGGTGTGGTTCACTTTGGTACCCTCAAGTTTAAAAAACGTCAATTTGGTACCCAGGATTTTCTTTGACTGAAAATCAATAACGGCGTTAACGGCAGTGATAAAATGACGTTATTTACCCTTCATGCAAAACGACTTCGTTTTGAAGCCAATCATATTTCACGCTATTTTGCAGGAATCTCCGCTGACTTTTGCCTTTTGTTCTCACACACCGACTCAACTCATTCTCTCTCTATCTCTCTTTCTCTCCCTCAGTCGAAAACCCAAAACTCAATCTTGTTCTCGATCTTGTTCTCGATCTCGATCTCCATCTCCATCTGCTTGATCTGCTCGATCAGCACGATCTACTCTCAAAACTCGACGTCGATCTCGATCTGCTCGGTGGAAGATGAAAACGATAATCTCAAAACTTTGAAGTTGCCCCCTTCTCAAAACTCGACATCGATACTCTCTGCTGACTTTTGCCTTTTGAGTTTTGCCTAATCGCTCGACAAAACTAGAACAGGGACACGACTAAATTGTTCCTTTTTTATTTATTTTATTTTATTTTATTTATTTAAATTAGTTTTAGGGGTTCAGATTAGGGTTAATAGGTCAATTAAATTGCCCCCATTTTTGCAGAAAAATTTAGGGTTTTTATGTATATAAAAGTGGTTTCAGGGTTAGGGAGAACATTAGAATTTTTTTCAATTTGTTTGGGGTTTCTATGTACATACACAAGAAGTTGCGTAGTTGCATGGTTTGCATGGGTTCACGTTGTGAAAGTCATGAAATTGCTTTTTAATTTGTGATTTCAAGCATTTTTTTTATGAGAGTGACATTATTGGGTTTGCGGGTGACAGTGTGGTCCCCAATTTGTTGTTTTTTATGATGTACAGGGTTTTTGAAGTGGTCTAAACAATGCAATTCAATTATAAAGCATTGTAGTGGACCACAATGCTTTTTTCATTGTCGTTTTGCTTGTTTGTTTATTCCGTAAGTGTATTGGTTTCTGTGTTTCAACACTGCTACCATTAGGTGGTACTGTATCCACTATAGAGCATGTATTAATTTGTGGTTTATTTGAGTATCACATTATATGCATATGGCTTTGTGCAGGAATGGCAGGGAGGAGATTTAATATGGTAGATGATGATGTGTTTAATGTGGAAAATGGGTTGGTTGGTGCTGTGGAAGATGAGTTGGATGGAGGGGTGGCAGATGTGATTAATGAGGTAGGAATGGAAGATGAGGTTGATGGTGGGATGGAAGAAAGTAGTGAAAGTGGTAGTGATAGTGAGGATAGTGTGAGGAGTGAGATGATACTATTTGGGGATCCTGATGAGGATGTTTTGACTGATAGTGAGCCAATTGCCAATGAGGATGTTGAGACATTGATTGATGTGGCTATAAGTCGAAGAGTTGGTGGAGGGGGAGCTAGTGTGTTTGGGGTGGGTGAAGTTGATGGAGAGGATGATAGTGTGCTAGGAGTAGGGGAGGTTGGAGGGGCAGGCAATGTACACAATATGGGTGGGGATGAATGTAATGATGGTGATGTTGACTCAAACTATGCTCCATCAGATGAGCTTATTAGTCTACCAAGTGATTCTGATGATGAGTTTCCAAGGAAAAGGGAGCTTATATATAATAGAGACAGGGACTTAGATAACCCCAAGTTGGTTGTGGGGACAAAGTTTGCAACCCCTGTTGATTTTAGGGAGTTGTTGAGGAGGTTTTCTGTAATGAAGGGCTTTGATTTGAAGTTTAAAAAAAATTTTGGGCAGAAGATCACAGCTACTTGCAAGGAGGAATGTGGATGGAGAATTCATTCATCATGGACTATAGACAAGAAGTTCTTCCAAATTAAGACCTTCCAGCCCAAACATCAATGCAGCCGCAATTACAAGAATAATCAAGCCAGCTCAACATGGCTAGCAAATTACTATCTTGAGAAGATAAGGGATAATCTAGATTGGAAACTGAAGGCAATGCGAGTTACAATCAAGAGGGAGTTGGAACTTGATGTTTCTAAAACCAAAGTATATAGAACTAAGAGGGAGGCCTTGCAGATGATCGAAGGGAAGCACTTGGAGCAGTATAATAGGCTTTGGGACTATTGTCATGCTATACGAACAACAAATCCGTGTAGCTATGTGCAAATGAAGGTTGAAAGATTCCACCTAAGCATGCCTGCAGCATTTCAGAGGTTGTTTATTTCATTTGTTGCTCAGATAAATGGTTTTAAAGCAGGATGTAGGCTATTTATTGGTCTAGATGGGTGCTTCCTAAAAGGTTGTTATGGAGGTCAACTCTTGAGTGCTGTTGGTAGAGATGGGAACAACCAGATGTTCCCACTTGCTATGGCTGTAGTTGAAGCTGAGATAAAGCACAGTTGGCATTGGTTCATGACAAACCTATTGCAAGCCTTGGATTGCCAGGACTATACGGGAATCACTTTTATTTCTGATAGGCAGAAGGTATAAATTTATATGTTCTATATGTTTACGGTTTACTGTTAATAATATCATTACTTTATATGAATTACTTTTAGTTTAAATCTTGTCATTATTATATGCTCTCATTAATATGGTACTTTGATATGCATAGGGGCTAGTTGATACTTTTGCAGTTTTATTGCCTGGGGCTGACCACAGACATTGCGTGCGACATATGTATGCAAACTTTAAGGAAAAGCATAAGGAACAAGACTTAAAGGATATGCTTTAGAAGGCTGCCACTTGTTACACTGTTCATGAATTTGAGACCCATATAGAAACTATCAAGGAGATAAAAAAGGATGCATATAATTGGCTTGTGAAAATTAATCCAAGACTGTGGAGTAGATCTCATTTTAGCCCTCGGTCCAAATGCGACATGCTTTGTAATAACCCTTCGAAGTCATGGAACAAGTATATTTTAGCTGCTAGGGAAAAACTCATTATTACAATGCTTGAAATGATTAGGAGACAGCTTATGAGTAGATTTCAGGTGAGGAGAGAGGCAATTGAAAAGTGGGAAGGTCTTTTGTGTCCTAATATACGACTGAAGTTGGACCGTATTGAAGAAGATGCTAGGTATTGTGAACCACATTATGCTGGTGATGGGATATATGAGGTTGATTACAAGGGGCAAGTCACAGTTGTTAATCTAGTGACGAGGACTTGCTCATGTAGAAAGTGGGAGGTCACAAGCATTCCATGCTGCCATGCAGTGAGTGCAATATTAAAAGGCCTTAGGAAGCCAGAAGAGTTTGTCGATGCATGCTACCACAGGGCTACAAATGCTATAGCATATGCCCCTATTATATACCAAATTGGTGATGCAACAACCTAGATCGATAGTGGTTGTGACCCTGTGGGACCACCCCCAAATAGGAAAGCCCTAGGAAGACCAAAAAAGGTAAGGAAGAAGGGTGTTGATGAAACACCAGCTGGCCATGCAGTTAGAAGACAAAATAGCAAGGGGTCATGCGGTAGATGTAAACAATATGGCCATAACACTCGTACGTGCAAAAATGCACCTGCTCCTCCTAGGGAAGGTGGTTGGGGTGGTGGGCCTCCTCTAAATAGAGGTGGCAGGGATGGAGGTAGGGGTGGTATAGCTGATGGGTGGTGGAAGTATGGGAAGGGGTGGCAGGGGTAGAGGAAGGGTTGGCAGTGGTAGAGGTAGGGGTGGTCTAGGCATGGGAAGGGGTCGTAGCAGGGGTGTGGGTGGCAATGGTGGTGGTAGGGGAAGGGGTGCCATGGGTGAAAGCAGGGGAAAAGGTGGCAGGGTGAAGCTAGTGGAAATGAAGGAAGTGAAGGTAGTCCAGCAAGCCGGGTAAATATTTGACATTATTAGTCCCCATTATTTTTATTTTTTTATTTTTTTGCTGCCATTTTTTTGACACTGTGCATTGTTTGGCCAACATACAAGTTATGCATGTTTTATGGTACCCAACCACTATTGAAAATCAATCAGGCCTTAGAACTGAGGCTAGCACTTCTAGGTATGTGCTGGTGCTATTGATATCACTTTTTCTTCATGTTGTACACAGTTGCGGATGTTCATATTAGCCTTTCCTATGAGCAGGAATTGATGCTTTTTCACAATGCTTAAACCTACATTTTTGGCTAGCTAGCTAGACTGAAGGCAAACTGAAGGCATTTACAAGAAATATGCATTTTGTTTATAGTAACTTTTTGATGCTATTTCATAGTTTAGAAAGTGTAATTCCGTGTGTATTAGCTATTTGGAACCTCTAGCTTTTATATTTAGGTAAATTTTTGAAGGGCTGGAAAATGCAATGTAAGTAACTTTTTGAAGCGCTGTTGGGTGCTAATTACAATTTGAAGTCCTTTTAATGCTGTTTGGAAACAATATGTAGTAAATATGCTGCTTTGGTACTAATGAGCAGACTTTTATTGATGTTTTACAATGCTTAGATATAAAGGTTGTGTGTGTTTGATAGTGTTAAGGTGGACAATACGTAAACATGTGCGTAAAAAATATTAGTGATTGATGGGAGTGCATGAAAACAGGTGCTTTTTGCCTTATTTTACTCATACTGTGTAAGTGTTTGATATATATAGGTGGACAATATGTAAACATGTGCATGGAAAATATCAGTGATTGATGGGAGTGCATGAAAACAAGTGCTTTATGCCTTATTTTACTGATACTGTGATGGCTTGGGGTGCGTGAAAATAGTGATGGCTGGGAGTGAATGGAACATAAGTGCTTTATGTCTTATTGTGGGTGATGAGCATATGTGCATTTTTGGCTGATGGAATAAAGTCATTCATTACATATTTCAACATATATTACATGTCCAGATAATGTTTTGGAGCTAATACAACATAGATAATTGAATATAGAAATAAAATAAAGTAAAAATAATACCGTGGAAATAAAGAACCTGTGCTCCACTTTTCTTGTGAGAGAGAGAGAGAGAGAGTAGCGCAAAAATGGGCTTCAAATTTGATATATATATATATATATATATATATGAGTTGAGTGAAAATATGACTGTTAGATAGTCATAAGAGTAAATTAAGACAGATATGATGGAAGTGGGGGTAGAATAGCGGGTAGAATAGCCTTCCCTAACATAAAAGGGCAAAAAGGGCATAAAGTAACTAAAGGGGTTCACGTGCAAAGTATTTCAGCAGATTTCCGTTTGGTCAACAAACGGAGTATGATGGCAGGACCCTAATTGAAACATAACTAAAATTTTAGATACCAAATTGATGCTTTTTAAACTTGAGAGTACCAAAATAAACCACACCCCAAACTTGGGATAATTTTCTGCAATTTATCCTAAAATAATATAAGCCCGATTAACTTGCAACGACGGATGTCGTTCCATGGTTGGTGGAGCATCAGGCTTTGGATGTGGGGAGTTGGCCGGCCATAGTGTTTGATTAAATTTTTATTTTTATTTTTTATTTTTTGATATGATAAAAACAGCACCACATATGGCCGACAAACCCATGCGGCAGTGACAACAGTGTCGACTCATGCCTGATGAGGATATACAGAAAATGACACAAAATCATACGAAAGTAACAGTCGATACGATAAAATGAATAAAATAATCTGCATCAGACCCGGATAGATGTGCCTTCACGTGTGCGAGAAAACCCATAAAAAAACTTAGACTCTTTTTTGCTATAAAAAAATAAGAAAAAAAAAATGGGGGAAAGGCAAATTTGTCCGCTAATGATAGTCAGTTGGTGGCACGTCCGTGTCTACATATATCTTCACGACTAGGGACAACCATTCTTTTTCTCATTCTCACTTAGTTCATTTATACACTCTCAGCAGAAAAAAAATATATATAAAAATTTTTCCATCTGCACACTCCTACGTACCGCCGGGAATGGACGGGCGGAGCATGATTGTTTTCATGGTGATCGTGGTGGCCCCGGTCATGATTGCGGCGCAGTCAACGTGGTCGCCAGACGATTTGACGCCGGGAGGGAATTGGGTGTCGGGATCAGAGTTGGATGAGTCATTCCCACAGTTTACCAGCGGGAATCTGTTCCGTTGGTCAAACGGTTCGCGTGCCTGGCAAAGAACGGCCTACCATTTTCAACCCAGCAAGAATTGGATGAACGGTACGTCCTCCTTTAATTATTGATATTCCTCTAAACTAAGGGTGAACCCGTGCATATAAATTATAAAAGAAAAAAATTATTTAAAAAAATTAAACTTTTAGATACATATATATTTTTTTTAAGAAGGAAAAATTAAAAATCTCTTTCAAGTGCATTTAATACTACAAATGGATTTAAAAATTAGTAAAAATCTGCAAAAAAGCAATTGTGGTGGGAAAATAATACACCAAGTGGAGTACAAAATTATAGAGTAGATAATTTTTTTTAATGAGCACAAATAAAAATGATCAAGGAAGAAAAAATTTGGTCTACGAAAATAATCCAATAGAACCAATAGTTCCTCACTTTGGCCAACAGTCAAAAACAAAGAAAAAAAAAATACTTAACCAATACCAAAAAGAATATTAAATGTGGCAATCGATCAACCTATAGCCCTTCAAATCAGAAAAAAAAAACTTAAAGCTTTACTTTTTTTGGAGAGGTTTGTGTCCATGGGTAGAAGCAAATAAACAAACACATAAAAAGCATTAGAAAATTACAATAGGGCAACTTAGAGCAAAAAGAAAAATGCGTAAACCAAAATAAGGAAGCACATAAGTTTGTCGTTCAATTTTTCGCTAAACAAAACAACGTCCAGCCCTTTGGTACAAACAAAGCAACATCGCCTGTATTTTTGTGTAAAGAGTGGGAAAGAAATATAAAAAAAAAAAAGTTGGGAAGAAAAGAGAAGACGTGATGATGAGATATTAAAGGCAAAAAAAAATATATGAAAGGCAAAAAAAAATATTCATGCATAAATAATTTACCTGTAGAGATAATATCTTCCATGGGAAGATGGAGGGCAATCATTTCAACCCTGTTAATAGTCATTGTGTCTTCAATCATGGTTGAAGGATTCTATACAGGAGTAGATGGTAAAATATGAGAAAGTGGCTGTTTGTTTTGGAATCGTGTTTGTTCAAGCGAAAGTATGCATTTGGGCTAATATAAGAAACAATAATTCAAACTATTTTTGAAAAAAAAAGAAGGAAAAAAATATCAAGACATCAACACGTCATATGGTTACGATACGACACGGACATTTCGATACGACAATTTCTAAAAATATCAAGACACAACAGGGCGGGGATACAACAATAAATAAATAAATAAATAAATAAATAAATATATATATATATATATATATATATATATATATATATATATATATATATGTATGTATATATAAAATTATTTATGCAATTTTTTAATTTTTTTTAAAAAATATTACGTCTCATCACAGAAGGCAGGCATCTCATGATACAAAACCATTTTTCTTTAAGGCAGAAATACCGTATCCCTAAAATTGTTTATAATAAGGAATTTTTCAACTTTTGCAAGAGCACCCATCAATTGTTTATAATAACTAAAATTACACCTTTTAAAACAATTTAAATTTCTATTTTTTACCTCATTATGTCCCTTCCGTGTCCGAAATTAATCTATTTTTTTTTTAATTTAATGGACACATAAGGGAAGTGTCCAACATGTGTCGGAGGCGTATCCATGTCCAACACGTGTCGAACATAGCCACGGCACTTTCCTAGGCATGTTCGTGCTTCTTAGTCTATAACAAATCATACTCCTTACCTTTTATCCTCACCCTCCATCACCATTAGGCTAGTAACGCTTCTTAATTGTTTGAGCTATCTTAATTATCATCAATCATTCTAGCTAAAGGGTCTGTTGGCCCCGTTATATTATTTTCTAAATTTTATAGTTATAATTTATAATTCTTTCTCTTCCTATTTTAATGGTATTTTTTCTTTTTTGGGATATTCCAACAAGGGAGTGCAAACGATAGCCGCTCCACTAGTTTGTCCAACATCATTTGTTTTAAGAAATTAACACATGAACTTGTAACTGGCAGAATAAAACCTATTTCAGTACGGATAGTCAGTTGATAATAGTCAAATCATGGCTACAAAATATATTCCCTCTGTTTCTAATTAGCATTCCCCTTTGAAAAAATAAGTTTTTTTTTATGATATCCTATTAAATGCTTTCACATTAACATATATATTTCAATTTTCTAATTTTACCTTTAAATGTATAAACATTGTAAAAGAAAAGAATATCTTTTCAAAAGTATTTTAAAAAATTAAATAAGAAAAATCATTAGCTTTTTAAATGTGAGAATTATTTTGCAGCATCCCAATGAAGAAAGTAAAGAACGTAAAGAGTAATAAATTATGGATTTCTTTTAAGAGAATCAAAACCCACGCCGCCCAGCGTTCGTGCGTGGGCGCTCTGCGCTAGCACTGCCTTTTTGGTAAATTAGGAAAAGGGAGAAAGAGGAGAGAGGGGGGAAGAGACTTCAGACGAATCAGACCTCAAGTGCCGACACTGACTACTGCCGACGGGTAGTCCCACGCCGACAACTGTCGACGGGTATTCCTTCGCCGGCGATCATCTTCCATCCACTCGACCACCGTCGGTATCCGCTCTCTCGTGAGCCATTACTACCCATCCACTCAAAATCCATTTTATTCTCAGTCACCATCATCGCTTAAGCTCCTCTTCAACACCATGAACTAAGCCCACCACCCTTAGCTCCTTAATTAGACCACCTGCAAGTTTGCAACTCCCATCGTCGGCGCAACACACAGCCCCATGTTTCCAACATTTAACAAACAACAAACCCTCTCGAAGCTTGCAATCATGATCACCCTTCCTGCCTTTTTCCAATCTCCTTCATTTAGAATCATTTTTTTTAAATCTTTGAACCATCTTCTGAATTTTTTTCTTCATTCAACCATATTTCAATTTCCCTAATTTAAAATCATTTTTTAATCTATTGCCTCTTTTTTTTTTTTTTTTTTAACAATAAGGAAAAGAGATGTAACCCAAGAAAAATGTTTGGGGGTTTGTGTGAACTAATCCATTGTGAAACTTTGGGAAGAGATTAAGGCCATGGTGATTGTGAGACTGAGACAATGACGAAAGTGGGGTTTGAGGAAATCTACTTGTGATGCCATGGAGCGAAGGCTCTGCTCTTTTGATCACCTTGGTGGATGCTCAACACCATTCTAAGGAGTGAGTCTTCCATGGAAAATGGATGGCCCACCAGCCTGGATGGCTCATGGCTGGATGTACTAAACTCCGTGCAACTAACAATTTACCCTTTCTTTGGCCACGCTTCCCAAAATAACCCCAGGGGCATGTTTGGCATGCCAGAATAGATCAATGGAAATGGACATCCCAATCTTGGGAATCCCATTCCTCGGAATAGGATGCCAAACACATTACCTTACTGTGTTTGGACATACTAGGAATCCTATGGAGGAATCAGATTTCTATTCCCATTCTGCTGTTTGGTTTAGCAAAATGTAATATGGGAATGGGACCAAATTTAATATAATTTTCCAAAAATACCTCCCTTTCATGATTTTTCTTTTTCCCCCTTTGTTTCTACACACATAATATAGATTCCAAAAATATGAGATTTCTATGTAAGTTAAATTTAATTTATTCGATGAATTTGGTTGAAAAATTAAATATTTAAATAATTAAAACAAAAACCAAATTTTATTGATTTAAAAAATAGATAAATTGGAGGAGATTTGACCTTTAAAATCTAATTTTTTCAACCCTAACCCTATCCATGTACCGCTAAGCCACAATGGCCACTAATCTTTAATTAAGTTCTCACCATTGACATTTTACAAGATAGTTCAAGCCGAAGTCCATTTCCAATACATAAGACAACAAAAATAAAAGAGACCCCAGTAGGAAGAAAAAAAAAAGAAAAGGGGGGGGGGGGGGGGGGTGGGGAAGACATTGTTTAATTATTTTATTGTTTTTTATTTTTCTTTTCTTGTGGCTATGTAGGCACTGTTGAATTAGGCAACTTAAAATAATGCAACACTTGCCTGCATTTAAAACGAGGCATTTTTCCATCATTTTGTTAGTTTTCTTAAGCCACTCAATATTGAGGCGGTAACAAGTAAGCATCTGTCAATTATTAGAACTTGGATGTGAGGTTTTTTTTTATGGAATTATGAGGACGTGTTCTTGGAGGAGTTGTAGAATGGAGATTGTGGGTTTTTGAGGAAATAAAATTAGTTTTTATCTCATTCCCAAGCAATGGTAATCATAAACTCATGTTTAATGTGAGTTTGAGATTCCCATGAGCTTGGGTATTTCATTCCCACATAAGTACCATTCCAAGATTTAATCTTCATGTCAATTAGTTACCCAAGCATGGGAATCAATTGAAATAAAAATGAGATTCTTATTCCTGCACATCCATTTCAGCGTACCAAACGCACCCCAGGGGTGTGGAGTGGGTTTTTGCATGTGATTTGATAAACCTTCAATAGGGTTCGATGGTAGGGGTAGAACTACATGCAAATGAATAATAAGATCAAACAAAATGGAATGAAATGCAGATGATGATAATAAGAATTTCATTCTAAAATTAGTTGGTTAGTAGGTTAAAGATTAGTATTTGACATTGAAATTCAAGTGCTGGATATACCCACAAACTTTACTATTCGACTTGATTGAATACTTTAGAAATGTACAAAGATCTATTTTTTTCTTTTTTGTTTGATTATTTTGCTAATGGTAGCTAGAATTTTATTTTCTCAGCCAAAAAAGGAAATTTTACCTCTCAAACAATTACCTAAATTGCATATTACGCAGGCATTTACTTTTTGGTTTTTTTCCCTATATATAATTTGCCCATGTGCTGAACCAATTCTCTTATCATTTCTCATGGCTCCTTGGTGGAAACATTTGGTTATCTCGGCTCTTCAGATCCTTGCGGTAAGTTCTTGAAAAACCTTATTCAATAAATCAATAAAACACATACACATATATATAATAACATCCTGCACTATCTTAGATGATCATGGTCGTCGGCACATGACACATGCGGGAGCGTAACTTGTGTCCGTGTGTATAGCTTGTTCTTTTACGATATTGTTTCCTCCAAAATTTTGATTCTGAAGATTGGGTTGCGCGAGCGTGCCAGCCACTACACAGTGACGAATTGCGGGTTCTACCTTGCCTTGAATGGACTCAAGGACTTTTCTGTGACAAACAATTGAAAACACAAAATAATAACAGAAATTAAAAGAAGAAGCTCACTACGGAGGAAGCCATTTTCATTGATCAATTTCTGAAATTACAGTGATGAACAAAGGGGTGCACACGCCTTTGACCAGAAAGGAGCACACGTTTCTGGGTTTGAAATCCTAGAATTCTAAAAGAAAGTGAAAAAGATAAAGTTCCTGAGAACTGGTTTGTTGATTGATGTTGGAGAGACCTCTTCAAACGGCTGCTTACCCTTTTATATGCTTTATTGGCAACCGCTCCTTAAACTTCGCCCATTAACTGCTCACTTCCACGATCCTCCAGCTCCCATAACTTCCCACGTTTTACAGCTTTCTTTCCATGATCTCTTCTCAGAAGCCATTTCTACTACGTGGGCCTTCCACGATCTCATCCTGTAAATTATGTTGATCACGTGACTAATTAACTGCTTTTATTGTGGATAACAATTCGGCCTTACCTGACCGAATTTTAAAAAACTCTTTGGGGCTGAAATACAAACCTAATTTGCTCCAATATCCAGCGGTGACGAAATCGACTTAACACCCTTAAAGATGCAAAAGTTTGAAATTCGTTCAACCATGCTGAGTTCGATTTTTAGGGTGTAAACATTGCCCCCCCACATTTTAACAGATTAATTTTCTGGTAAAATGTGCCAGTCTCTATAAATCGGTCTTCTTCCATACAAGCAAGAAAAGGGAACTAGAATTCTTCCTTTTTGGTGACACGTGTTCATACCCTAGGCCTTAGTACTAGAGACACGTGTCGCTCTTTTAATTGGTTCCCGGACTGACGGCACTGAATTGTTAATGATGGCGCCGCATCGTTTACTGTTCCCAATGGGACGTCTCTTCGAAAACGTCTTTTCCATTTCCCCTAAAAGCGCCAAAAAACCCCTCAAGAGTCCTTTTGAATCACTTTCTTCATCTCATTTACAGACCAGAGTTCTTCCCAGGGTTTTTTCTTCTCCGGTGATCCATTCGCTCTTTCCTTCCGTTTGGGGTCCTCTTCTCCGCCGTCCCTGAGTCTTTTGCTACCAGTCTTCTTTGGTTCATCGACTTGTCACTCTCCCAAACCGCATCTTCCTCTCTAAGATGGCAGAATCTGCGCCTGGTGAAATCGCCGGCAAGTCTCGTTTGGCAGAGTTCACAGCGGTTGATCCGGCGGTGGCCATCCCTAAGGTACTTATCCCTATCAACAACTCCTACACTTTAGGTCCTGTGTTCTCCTCTGCTGAAGCCACTGGTTCTTACTCTTCTGTTTTCCCAAAACCTCAATCAGAGGTTTTTGTTTTCGAAAACCCTAGGTGCAATGTCCAGTCTTCTTTTTCTAAGTCTATTCGCTGCTGGCCAAACAGGCAAAAGAACTGGCTTTCATGGTTTGATAGAATAGTTGCTGTCAAGGCCAAAGAATGGCATGAACTGGGAATCTATGAAATTCTTCATTTGTCTAAATTCCAAATTCCCATTAATAAAGAAATTTTATCATCGGCCTTATGCTTCTGGTCGGTCTCCACCAATTCTTTTCATTTCAACTTTGGAATGATGACCCCCACACTCCTAGATTTAGCTGTTCTTTTTGGTCTTCGGCCTAATGGAAAATGGATCAACGCCTTGGCCGAAATTCCTGAGTTCGATGACTCCATTTCTTTTGACAAGAAAAGCACATCTTACACTAACTTTCTCAACCTCTATATGAAAACAGAGGGCGAAGTTGAGGAAACTGAATACGTTGCTTTTCTTCTTTTCTGGATTTGTAAATGTCTTTTTTGCTCTCCATCTTTCAAAATTGTCAAGGCCGATTTGAAATTAGCCATTTACTTGGCTAGAGGTTGCAAGGCTGCTCTGGGACCCTTAGTCCTTTCAAGCCTTTACAGGGGCCTGTTTAATCTTTTATCTTCCAACTTCCAACTGTGGGGTGGTCCCCTTTGGATACTACAGATCTGGCTCCATGCCTACTTCCCTGAAGTGAGTCCTGCCTGTGAATCTCATCCGGATGTTCCTTCTCTTGGATACAATTTTATTGACTTCTCTCACAATCCTCATTCTTTCAAAGATTGCTTTACCTTTTTCTATTCATGTAACAATCGGACTTCAAAACAATTTTACCCATTTTTTCCTTTAAGATGCGGACCACAATGGTTGTTGGCCGTGTCTACTTTTGATGCCCCTCAGTCAGTGTTGAAATCTTTCTGGAGCAATGTACTAATCCCAAGAGACCTTCATCATAGACTGGTCTTAGAGAATTCTGGGAATAATCGTTGTGGAGTAGAAATCTACTGCCCCCATTTTGTCTCTAGGCAATTCGGCCTTCATCAATCCATCCCTTTTCCCCTAACATACAGTCTAAATTCTGATTTCCTGAATCGACTTGTAATTCAAGATATTGATGAAGTGGATAGTGTGGATGTCATCTTCAAAATCTTGAAGAAAGATTTTGAGATTTCTTCCTTTCGATACAAGCCGTCTGTATCTGATGACTTCACTATCTTCTGGGGAAATTACATCAGAAGGAGTAGACCGATGGACCCAGCAGAGGCCTTTAACCAACTTTTTACACGTGAAGCTGCTGATGATTCGGCCGATTCTAGTAATGGTGATACTGACAGGCTTTCATCGCAGGCCACAGAGACTGGGAAAGGCAAAAAGAAGACCCAAAAAGGTATCCCTGCTGAACAATATTCGGCTTACAAGTCCGTATTATCTTATGAAAAATTCTATAATATCAAATGGATTCCTGGGGAGGACATGTGGGTAATGGTTGATAAAATAGATAGGGCTGTACTAGATATAAAATCAAAACAATTTGACGAATACATGGCAAAGAACAAAGGAAAAAAGGTGATGTCAGGTTCTACATTTTATATGAAGTTTGAAAAATGGTTGAAGAAAAATCGACCATATACTCCTTCGGCCAATTTTGCCATAGCCGATTTAGTTGAACCTTCCTCAGCTTTATCCTCGCCCGATGAAGTTACTTGGGCAGGGAGACGTGCCTCTAAAAAAGAACTTAACAAGTTTCAATGGGTAACCTGGCCCATATCAACTTTTTCCATAGGTATCTCTCTTGCTCTTTTTTCCTTAAAAATTTTATTCAAGTATCCTGACTTTTGTATTTTGCAGATGCTCCTCTTTATGAACCTCGATCTTTGGCTTCCTTACCTGAACTCCCATCTGAAGACGAGGAAGAACTTTTGAGGACTCAGCCCGGAAAATCCAAAAGTGCTGCCCTGGTAAAGTCTGCCAAAACCAAGCTGGTGGAGACTGAAACCCAAACCACTGGAGGCCAGGCCAAAAAAGCTGCCAAGCCGAAGATAGTGGAAGCTGGAAATCAAGCCACTGAGGGTCAAACCAAGAAAAGGGGTAGACCGAAAATTTCTGCAGTGGCAACTGGCCGGAGCAAGAAACCTAAAACTGGCGGAATGGGCGAAATTTTTGCCACCTTGTCGCAGAAAGGGTCTGGCTCGGCCTCTGTGCCAATTTCTTCCTCCTCTATTTCTAAACCAGTCTCCAGCCCTCAACATTCTAAGGTCGAAGATTTAGACTCTCATGAGTCTGATTCTGATGACCAAGATGAGCTCATTATCCTTCCTGATCCCTCGGAGCATACAATTCAACCCCCTTCCTTACCAGAAAAAATAATTTCTACTGCTTCTGATACAGTTCCTACTGCCTCCATCCCATCTTCTGAAGATAAATACATTACAGCCATGGCTTCCCTTGAAAAACTTCGTTCTTTCTTGAAGCCTAAACTGGCCGAATCTCCTCTTTCCTCAACCACATCCAGTCTCTCCAAAGGCCCTGATGTTGAAAAAGCAAAAAAGCTTTTGAAAACAATCTCCACTGTTCCAATAGCTTCCATTTTTTCCCAGCTTGACAAAATCAAAACCGCCGTAAAGATCATTTTGTCCGATTCCAATACCACTCCTGGGCTGGCTGCTAATCTTCAATCTTTCGAGGAGAAGATTTCTCTACTTTGTCCCTCCTTTTCTTCTACCAAAAATGAAGCAGCCCAAAATAAAAAACTTCTGAATCACTTAATGGATCTACAGTCTAAGATCCAAACGGCCATGACAGAGGCCGAAGATGTGAAATCCTTAATTGAAGAAGGACAGAAGACAGCGCAGGAATTCCAAACTAGGGTTGCTGATTTGGAGAAACAATTGGAGGATGCCAGAGAAAAGCTGAAGCAAGCGGAGTCTGTTCAATCTGATCTCACTCAAGTCTTCTCCAAAAAAGTTGATGAAGCACAGGGACTGGCCGAACAATACGAACCTTTTTCAGGTCAAGAAGAGGCCCTGGAGAAAAAACAGAAAGATTTGGAAGACCAACTTCAATCTTTTGAAGTTGAGTGGTCGAGTATCAAGCAGTTACTTTCTCTTGCCGACTCTTCCCTTACTGCTTCCTCCTAAAGTCCTGAACAATCTATTTTATGGCTGACATGTAGCCATTAATATCAGTCTGTAACTTGGCCATAAGGCCCCCGCACAATTTTCATTTTTAATTGTCTTTCTTGATTTGGCTATGAGGCCAAGCTAACAGTACTTTTTTAATATGGATGCATAATTTTATCTGACATTCGACCATGAGGCCTTGGGCATGTTTTTTTTTTTTTTTTTTTTTTTTTTTTTTTTTTTGAATCTGAATTTGCCTATGCATTTGTATCATTTGAATACTCAACATTTTCCCACATTGCAGGATAATATTTTTTAAGGAATCGGCCATTGATGGGCCGATCATGGATGTCACCATCTAAATTTTGTAGATGATATGCTCCACCTTTTAGTACTTTGAAAATTTTAAAAGGGCCTTCCCAATTAGGAGACCACTTTCCGTACTTGGGGTCTCTTGACCCTATGGGTAATATGGCCTTCCAAACTAACTCGTTTTCAAGAAAATCTTTAGGCCGAACTTTCTTATCATATGCTTTTTCTACTTTTCTCTTTTGGGCTTGCAAATGATCTAAAGCTAATAACCTGACATCATCCAGGTCATCTAATTCGGCCAACATAGCATCATAATAATCTTGTATACTCAAATTGTTTTGCTTAGCAACTCTTAGAGATCGAACAGTTACTTCCATAGGCAGGATCGCATCATGCCCATAGGTTAAGGCGAATGGGGTAGTACCTGTGCTAGTTCTCTTAGAATTTCGGTAAGCCCACAAGGTTTCTGAGAGCAATTCATGCCATGCTCGAGGATTTTCCTCAATCATTTTTTCAATACTGATCTTTAAAATCTTATTTGTTGATTCGGCTTGCCCATTTGCTTGTGCGTAGTATGGCGTTGAATGTGTAATTTCAAAACCATACTCTTCAGCAAACGCCCTAACCTCACTGCCAGTAAACACTGTTCCTTGATCAGCAGTAATAGTTTGGGGTAGGCCGAATCTATGAATGATGTTTTCTTTAATACATTTGATGACCTCGGTCTGCGAAACCGAAGGCATAGGAATGGCTTCCACCCATTTTGTGAAGTAATCGGTCGCTACTAAAATAAAGGCATCCTTTTTGGACGATTCTGGGTATATTTTACCGATCACATCCATTGCCCATCCTCTAAATGGCCAAGGCTTTACTACGGACTGCAATTTTGTTGCAGGTGCATGTTGCACTGGCCCATGAATTTGACAGGCTTGGCATCCTTTAGCATATTCCAAACAGTCCTTCATTATATTCGGCCAATAATAACCGTATCTTCTGATGAGCCATCTCATCTTAATACCAGCCTGGTGTGCCCCACAAATGCCTTCGTGGACTTCGGCCATGATTTGCATTGACTGAAACTTAGAAAGGCATAAGCATAAAAGACCGTCCACATTTTTTTTATACAATTCATCATCTAAAATGACGAACTTTAAAGCCTTTTTCCTGATTTTATACTCTGTTTGCATAGATGGATTTTGCAGATATTTTATAATTGGAAATCTCCAATCATCTTGGGCAATATCTAATAATAATACCCAGTCACTAGGACCGAATACATTCTTTAAGGACGATTCTAATCTCCTTTCTATAGTAATCGTCCTAGTAAGAATACTAAGTGGGATTTTTAGTCCAGAAGCTATTTGAGCTAATTCATTTGCTTCGTTATTTTCTTTTCTCGGGACACATTTGAATAAAACGTCAGCAAATAAACTTAGCAAATATTTGGCGATCCTATTATATTCAACCAGGGAATCACTTACACATTTGAAATCGCCAGATAACTGTTTTAAAACTAACTGGGAATCCCCAATGATAAGGACACTTGATATATTCAAATCCACCAATAAACCGAGGCCGATAATGAGAGCCTCATACTCGGCTTGATTGTTAGTACAATCGAAATCTAGTTTGAATGAAAATTGAGTTCTTTTGTTCATTGGGGATATTAGAACTACACCTGCCCCGGCCGATTCTTCGGTTCGAGACCCATCGAAAATTAAAATCCATGGGACTAAAGAAATGCACCCGATATCCATGGTAGGCAAAATTTCGGGCACTTCTCCTAAATTAGGGTGGCTCGCTAAGAAATCGGCCAGCGCTTGGCCTTTAATGGCCTTTTGAGGAGTATATTGCAAACAAAATTCAATTAGGACTAATGACCATTTTGCAATTTTCCCTCTTACGATCGGCCTGCTCAACATGTACTTAACCACATCAGTTTGACATATTATATAAACCAGGACGGGTAACATATAATACCTCAACTTAATACATGAAAAGTACAAAGCCAAACAAAGTTTTTCAATCGGTGTATATCTACATTCGATTTCATTCAACAGTTTACTAAGAAAATAAACGGCCTGCTCGTGTCCATCATCTCTGTCTTGGGCTAACAATGCTCCAATAGATTCTTCAGCGGCCGATATGTACAACTTCAAGGGTTTCCCCTGCTTGGGTGGCATTAACACCGGTGGCTTTGTAAGATATTCTTTCAGTTGGTCGAATGCTTCCTGATGTTGCCTGTCCCACTTGAAGCTGTCCTCCGCCCGTATCTTCAGCAGAGGAGAGAAGGCTTTGGTTCGCCCTGCACAATTAGAAATGAAACGGCGCAAGAAATTAACTTGACCGAGAAACCTTTGAAGCTCTTTTTTATTAGATGGTGGTTTTGCATCGATAATTGCCTTTGTTTTGTTTTTGTCAACTTCAATCCCTCTTTGATGGACAAGATAACCTAAGAAATTTCCAGCAGATACACCAAAAGCACATTTCAAGGGGTTCATTTTTAAACTATGAGCTCGCATTCTTTCAAAAGACTTCCTTAGATCGGTCATATGAATGTCCAGATCTGAAGATTTAACCACCACATCATCTATATAAACTTCCATAAATTTTCCAATCATATCATGGAAAATATAATTCATAGCTCTTTGGTATGTAGCCCCAGCATTTTTTAGACCGAATGGCATCACTACCCATTCAAAGGTCCCGATGCTACCTGGGCACCTAAAGGCTGTTTTCTGTACATCTTCTTCGGCTATGAAAATTTGATTATAGCCTGAATGACCATCCATAAAAGATAGGACTTTGAACCCAACGGCTGCATCGACCAACATATCAACTACAGGCATTGGGTATTCATCTTTTGGAGTGGCCTTATTTAAGTCTCTAAAGTCTATACATACCCTTAGTTTCCCATTCTTTTTCAAGACTGGAACAATGTTTGAAAGCCATTCCACATACTTAGCCGTTCGAATGAATCCGGCCTTTAACAGTCTTTCTATCTCTTCTTTTACTTTGAGATGAATTTCTGGAGCCATCCTCCTAGGAGGTTGTTTATATGGTTTAAACCCCTTTTTAATTGGTAGTTTGTGCTCGACCAGTTTTCGGTCTAAACCTGGCAATTCATCATAATCCCAAGCGAAACAATCCCTAAATTCTTTTAGAAGGCCGATTAACTTATCTTTCCAGTCTTCTGGTAAATTTTGGTTAATAAAAATCGGCTTTGAGTCTCCTAATAATTTTACTTCTTGCAAAGGGTCTATGACTTGAGCTTTTTCATCACTCAACTTCCTAGGCTCCAACTCTAATTCTTCTAAAGTGATTTCATCTGCATCTTCTCTAACGCAATCGGCCAAAGTGGCCGATTCATTGATTTCAGCCATGTAGGATTCTATTCTCTGCATGGCTTCCTGATATGCTTGGGTTTCAAAATTCATTTAAACTTACATTTTCTTGTACGGCCCTTTGGGTGGCCGAATTTATATGGCATCCTCCATCCAACACTGGAGAAGCGACCTTAAGGGGTCGGCCATTTTTATCAGACCCTATAAATTCTAAAGGTCTTATGTTCTTCTCATAGAGAACAGCCTCAGCGAAATTGTTTGAAAAAGCAAATGGGTGACTGTCGGCCTGAATCAACTCAGCCTTGTCCCCATTCCAAATCATCAGGCACTGATGAAGTGAGGACGGAACACACATATTTGCATGAATCCAATCACGGCCTAAGAGTGCATTATAATTCGAGGCCGAATTCATGACGAAGAATGCCGTCATTTTAGTTTTATTTCCTACAGTAACTTCCATAGGAACAACCCCCTCAGGCTTTACAGCACCACCCATGAAGTTTACTATTGAAACTTCTGCAGGCAATAAATCCTTTTCTGTTTTTCCTAATTTCTTCATAACCGAAACTGGCATGATATTAACAGAGGCTCCATTATCTACCAAAACCCTTGAAACTGGTTTCCCATTGAAATGAGCTTTAATATATAAGGGTTTCAAGTGTTTAGCCATATTCTCACTAGGCTTGGTAAAAGTAATACCTTCACTAGGTAGCTCGGTCTGGGTAGACCGATTCGGAGTTTCTGAAATTTCATTAATTGAAAGTTTTCCTTCAAAGCCAACATCAATATCGTCGAAAGACAAAGTTTGGCCCTCCTTAGCTTTAAAATCAGCAGGTAAAATAAAAACCATGTTTACCTGGACTCTAACTGGTGGAAGAGATCCGAACTGAAGAGTGTCATCGCCCTCAGCATCAAAATCATCAGCTTCTAAGATTTCATCCTCTTTGCACTTTTCGATAGCTACTTGAAGGGACTTCTTTTCTTCCTCGATTGCTTCTAAACGCTTCCAAATATTAGCCCGAATTCGGTATCCCCCAGTCTTCTTAATCAGCTCCCTTTTTTCTTCAGCTTGTATTCTTTGGAGCCTTCTCTTCTGGGTCCGAGTCATTTCGGGCTGACCGAATTTTGGGTGTCGCGCCTGAGCCCACCTTTCTGTCTGTGTCGGCCTTGGTTTCACCATTCTGGGCTTAATTAGGCTACGTAAATCGCCTTCAATAGTCCCAGAACTGGACGCTTGACCTTTTGTCATCTTATCGGCCTGACTGTCCTTAAGCCGATAATCATTTCTCACAGTGATTTGTAAACCCTGACCTTTTGAATGTTCATCAGGTCGAATTCTCTTATTGCTATCATCAGTCCTTCGATAGCCCGCCCTTAGACTCCTGGCGTGTTCTTCATTTTCCTCTTGTATCATCTTCTCTTTCTCAAGTCTAGCCTTATACAGGCCACTTGATCTGAATTTCTGCTCATATTTGTTCGGCCTTCTGGCCGCAGCATTTGCAACTTCAGCCTCATTAAGGCCCCTGACCTGCAGCTCGCCTCTATAAATAGAAACTTCGACATCCCCAATTACAGCTTTCTTCAAATTTCCAGGATCATACTGAGGCATTGCCAATTTGCTGTGACATCCTCGGCAATAAATTGGGTGACCATAAATGTCACTGAGATGTTCTATCGCTACCTTAGTCCATCTTTTGACAGTACTGGAATCTAACCTTCCTGAGTAAGCATAAGTTTCACCTTCGGCCTCTGGGATAAACGAGACCGATTTTATCTCCTTATTCCTCTGTTGAGGAACCTGTACTACAGCTTTCCCTTTCTCTTCTGATTTCTTTCCAGCATTTTCGGTCTCCTTATGGGATACTTCAGGATCATGTACCTGCAAAACAACCATATTAACTGGAAACTCAAAAGGAAACGGGTTTTCATCAACCTGATGAACAGTCTTCTCCTCAGGAAATTTTAATTTTTCATTATTAATTGACCTTTGGATGGCATCCCTTAACACAATGCAACTATTCGTTGGATGTGTCCAGCAATCATGCCATTTACAATATTTTTTGTCTTTCATTTCTTCGGCAGAGGGAATTTTATGCCCATCTGGTAACTTAATTTGCCCGTCTTTTAACAACAGGTCAAATATCTGTTCTGTTTTAGAAAGGTCAAAATCATATTTCTTATCCCTAAAATTGTTTCCATTCTGGTTACCATTACTTGGTCTCCTCTGGAAATTCTGTTTTAATTCCTGCACCTTGGACTTTACCAGGGCCCTGCACGTATAAGGCCGATTAATGTTTAATTCGGCCAGAGCGATTTCTTCTTCAGTTTCTTCATCTTCTTCCATGGCTTCAATCTGAGCCACTTCCCTATTCGGGTTCCTATAATAGGTTCCCCTTGAAGAAACCCTTCTTTGATTCTCTTCCTCGAGAATTCTCTCATATTTTGACACTGCAGTCATAAGATGGCCCAGGTCGAAAAAATCTTGACCAATGAACTTCTTTCTATTCTCTAGATTAAGCCCACTAATCACCATTTTGACACAATCAGATTGTGCTAAATTCGACCTACATCTACATTGGGCATTTCGAAATCTCTGAACAAAGGTATCGACCCTCTCACCGGGTTCCTGGCACATTCGGGCCAAATCAGCGACCGTTATTTCGGTCTCTGCCTTGCAGAAATAAATATGGAAAAGAGATTCCATTTCCTGCCAAGTTGTAATTGACCCTGATGGTAAGTTAATATACCAATTAAACGCCCAACCGGTTAAAGAACTTGGGAACAATCTCAGCTTTAAATAGCCACTACTACCTGCTTCACCACATTGGCACGTGAATCGGCCAACATGTTCAAAGGTTGACTGTCTATCTTCCCCTGAAAACAATGTGAAATCAGGGAATTTAAAACCCCTAGGAAATTCGTGAAGCTGGTCGATATAATCAGGGTAAGGACGACTATAAGCTGTTCTAACTGGTGGTCGACCTGCCCCTATTTGTTCCCTAATGATATTGGCAATCTCTTCTCTGAAATTGTTTGGATTGTCCCTCAAATTGGTCTGGAAGGTTTGAGTAAGGTCTTCTTGACCAACATAATTGTATGGGGCTTCATTTGAACCCCCATAGTTCCCAGCCGTGGATCGGCCTGTTCTAATTGGAATATCGTTTTGATTTCCCAGCATAAAATTGTTATTTCGACTTGGGTCAAACGAGTCATTCAGCATTTGATTGTAAATTTGCCCCCCGGGTGAGGCATAAAACACATTATCTTTAACTCCACTTGTTCCAATATTCGGTCTTGGCTGCCCGAATTGACTTCCTAAATGAACAGAAGTTGGGATTTGCCCTTCTGGCCGAAATATTGATGGATTTGACCCCAAAGGATCTTGCCTGGACAAGAGATGGACATCCCCATACCTAAAGTTATTTGACCCCTCGGCCTTTCGGCCGTATTGACTAGATCTCTCATGAGTATTATTTTTGAATGCTGGTCCTAGTTTTTCCACCATATAGCTAAGTAATTTGTCCGAATTTTTATTCAGACTCTCACTAATCTGCTGATTAGATTCAACAAATGTCTTCATAGTAAGTGACATTTGCTGCATCATCATCTGCGATATGTCGTGCATCATGGTGTCAAAATTCATCCTGAAGGCAGCCATAAACTCATTGGCAACATTTGCATGGTCCAATGGTTGGCTTTCCGTATTTTCATTCCTAGGAGAATTATCCCCTGGGATTTCCAGACTGTCTTCTTGGCCAGACTCTTGGCCAAAAGCTTCTTTTCCACGTCCTCCACGTTTTGGTGGCATGATTGTTGCAAAAACAAATCTCTTAGAACTGGAAAATAACACGAATGGTGTCCCACCGGGCGTGCCAAAAAGTGTTTCCTCCAAAATTTTGATTCTGAAGATTGGGTTGCGCGAGCGTGCCAGCCACTACACAGTGACGAATTGCGGGTTCTACCTTGCCTTGAATGGACTCAAGGACTTTTCTGTGACAAACAATTGAAAACACAAAATAATAACAGAAATTAAAAGAAGAAGCTCACCACGGAGGAAGCCATTTTCATTGATCAATTTCTGAAATTACAGTGATGAACAAAGGGGTGCACACGCCTTTGACCAGAAAGGAGCACACGTTTCTGGGTTTGAAATCCTAGAATTCTAAAAGAAAGTGAAAAAGATAAAGTTCCTGAGAACTGGTTTGTTGATTGATGTTGGAGAGACCTCTTCAAACGGCTGCTTACCCTTTTATATGCTTTATTGGCAACCGCTCCTTAAACTTCGCCCATTAACTGCTCACTTCCACGATCCTCCAGCTCCCATAACTTCCCACGTTTTACAGCTTTCTTTCCATGATCTCTTCTCAGAAGCCATTTCTACTACGTGGGCCTTCCACGATCTCATCCTGTAAATTATGTTGATCACGTGACTAATTAACTGCTTTTATTGTGGATAACAATTCGGCCTTACCTGACCGAATTTTAAAAAACTCTTTGGGGCTGAAATACAAACCTAATTTGCTCCAATATCCAGCGGTGACGAAATCGACTTAACACCCTTAAAGATGCAAAAGTTTGAAATTCGTTCAACCATGCTGAGTTCGATTTTTAGGGTGTAAACAGATATGGAACCAAAAAAATACACTTTGATATTATATATACGGTTATGTTCCCATCAGCACGTATTGATACAAGTTATATCAGTACCATGCATTGAGAGTTGTACCTTGCATTGGTCCAATGTATCTCATATCCCACTAATGTATAAAGTACAAGTCTCAATATGGGTGTTGATATAAGTTATATCAGCACGTGTTTATCTGATCACCATCCACATATATATATATATATATATATATATATATATATATATATATATATATATATATCTGATAGCCTGGTAGAGATGTCCTGATGTAAGTTATATATATATATATATATATATATATATATATATATCTGATAGCCTGGTAGAGATGTCCTGATGTAAGTTATATTTACACCCGCTTTGGGATTTGTATTTTATGTGTGTAGGTCCATTATTCCACATGGGGTGGTACCATCTCTTCTACCAATACAACCCAGATTCTGCAAAGTGGGGCAAGATCACATGGGGTCATGCCGTGTCAACGGACCTTATCCATTGGAAACACCTTCCGCTTGCGATGGCTCGTGATAAGTCGTTTGATACGGACGGTGTCTACACCGGCTCCGCAACTCATCTCCCCGATGGCCAAATTATAATGCTATACACCGGAAAAATCAGAAAGGATGATGACGCTAAACAATTACAAAACCTTGCCTACCCCGCCAACCTATCTGATCCTACCCTCCGTGATTGGGTTAAGTACAAGGACAACCCGGTTATTGAACCACCACCTGAAATTGATCAAGATGACTTTCGTGACCCGACCACAGCATGGCTTGGACCGGATGAAACATGGCGGGTTGCCATTGGGGCGAAGTATTTTAATAATAGAGATACGGGTGTTTTTCTTGTTTATCAGACCACCGATTTTCGTAGCTACTTGCCGAAGGGGGTCTTATATGAGGTCCCAAAAATGGGCATGTGGGAATGCTTAGACATTTACCCGATTTCGATGACTGGGTCAAGCGGGTTGGATAATTCGGCTACTAGCCCAGGAATTAAGCATGTGCTCAAGGCTAGTGCGGGGGAAAAAAATTATACGACACATGCGTATGATTACTATGCAATTGGGACCTATGATTGGGAAAGCGATAAATGGATACCTGATTATCCGCATGTGCATTTGGGTTTTGCGTTGAAAGTTGATTATGGAAGATACTATGCATCAAAAACGTTTTATGACCCCAACAAAATGAGGAGGATTAACTGGGGTTATGTTGTAGAAGCCGATAGTATAGATGATCAGATAAGCAAGGGCTGGGCGGGCATTCAGGTATTATTATTATTTCATTTTTTTAACCTCCAATAATGATATATATCATAAGGGATTCATATAATTGATTCCATGTAGTTGATTTTAAGACTTATTTTGAGTTGAGTTCTGGTTCCTCGAAAGAATTTAATAATTCAATAATTGTGAACTGTTTAAGGAAAAGAGTATGCTATTTTGGTATATATATTAAAAAAAAATATTAAAAAAAAGAGGTTAAGCTACAAAAGGGCAATCCTCTTAAGTACACACTACAGAGTAGATCAATGCTATGCATCCCTAATTTTGTTTTCCTAGTAATGTGACAAAAACAACATCAATCACATCAGTAACCACTTACGTTTCATCAAGTGCACATGATATTAAAAGGACTATATATAGTATATCATCTATGGTAATTGTTTTCTCTCTCTCTCTCTCTCTCTCTATATATATATATATATAGTAAGAACACACTATTAATTTAATAGCAATGGAACCTTTTCTTGGTTCACACTATCAAAAATCTGAATTATTTCCAAAATAATTTCTTGATGTGTTGTACAGACCATTCCAAGGGTTGTGGTATTCGACAAGAAGACGGGAAGCCATATACTTCAATGGCCAGTGGAGGAGGTGGAAAGCTTGAGATTGAGCAGCACAGAATTTGATGGGGTGAAACTCGATCCCGGTTCTATTGTTCCACTTGACATCGGCACAGCTACAGATCAAGTCTGACCTATTTCTTTTGTCTTCTTCATTTTTTCATACCCTATCTTCTCTTCTTTTATTCTTTTTTCCCCCTTTCTCTGGGTAGGAATCTTCTTTTATTTTATTTTTGTTTTATTTTTGGGCTAAATTTTAGTTTTCTTTTACTCTCTTTTTTATTTTATTTTATTTTTTATTTTTAGAGTTTTCTTTTACTCTTTTCATCACTAGGTAATGGTACACAGATTGAAAACTGCACCAATTCCCAAACCCCCACCCTCTTTTTTCCCACTTACGTAAGAAAATTTTTATTAGGTGCACCTTAGAGTAAGAAGAATTGATGGTGTAATGGAACATGATACACTCTTCATAGAAGTTGAAATCTAGACCAACCCAAACCAACCCATGAGCATATCTGTTAAGTTCTATGTACTATAGACATAACGTCTTCATAGGAGTTGAGTAATACATTTGTGTTATGCTAGAACGGCATTGTTTGACCCATAACTTTTATTTATTAAGGAATGGGTCAACAATGTATCTCAAGCTAATATGTTCTATTTACTAAAACTTGGTATTTGTGTTATCTAGAAATGACTATTATCCTATAAGGTTTGTAACCCCAGTTAGCCAAGGAAAAACATCTCGGGTTTGGAGCATATGGAAACGAATTGTTCGCCACCTCCCTCCCCCTTCCCCCACCCTTTTTTTGGGGGGGGGGGGGGGGTATGCCAGTGCTTTCTTTTCTTTTTTGTGGTGAAAAAAAAAAAAAAAAAGGCGCAACTTACTCGGACTTGTTTTGTAATGGTGACAGTTAGACATAAGTGCCAAGTTTGAGATAGACAAAGAGGCAATGGTGGAAATTATGGATGATGATGCTACTTACGATTGCAGCGGTGGTGCTGTTAAGAGAGGTTCCTTTGGACCATTTGGCGTTTTAGTTAATGCTGATAAAACACTTTCTGAGCTAACGCCTATTTATTTCTACATTGCCAAAGATACCAATGGCTATCTAACGACTTTCTTTTGCGCCGACAAAAGCAGGTTTGCCTAATTTTTCATGAAGAAGAAGTTTTCTCTGAATCTTTTATTTCTATTGTATAACTTATGTTTTGCAGCCCCTCTAGTGTCTAACAATTATGTAACGAATTGAATTTTTTTTACCCAAAAAAATCAATTTTTATTTTGTCAATTTTTTTAGAGGGTTTTGAATAATTTCAATATCATTTCTAAATATAATACAATGACTATTCTGAGTAAATTTTAAAGTGACATTAAATGCATATATCTTTTCTAGTACTAGTTCCTTTTGCCCCTACATATTATATGATTCTAGCTTGAATGCCAAAATCATTGACCATGCTTGGAACTTTGTCTTCTTAGATACAATGTTTTATCACATAATTGGATGGTTAACATTATGCTAACAAAAATGAAAGTAATCCAAGAATGTTGGGTAATGCAGGTCATCTAAGGCTTCCAGTGTTGACAAGCAAGTCTATGGGGCTGAAGTTCCTGTGCCTTATGATGAAAACTTGTCTATGAGACTATTGGTAAGTGATATTATTTCCTCTTATCTTCCTTCAATTTGGAAAACCCCCTTCTTGTTTTTCTTCCTTCGCCAAGTTGGCCGGAAATCTTGTGGAAGATTCTGAAATTCATCAATTTCAAATCTGTTAAATCGATTGTCAAGAAAACATAGAAAAAAAGTACATTTGAACTCAACCTAGAATGTGTTAGGGAAGTCTACATCCATATTGTTTAAATATAAAATTTGATATGATTTCATGTACCAATTTAGACCTTCCATTTTATAATTTATGTTTTCATTTAGATTGAAAATTTTACATGGTATCAAAGCATGTAAATTTTGGACCCGTTTCATTTGTGAGACTGTCTTTGTGGGCGTGGGTTTAGGCCTGGGTCCTAAAGGGGATGTTAGAATGGACCTATTTCAAATTGCTTTATAGGAAATAAACAATTGGTGATAAAAACATAGCTTTTGCATGCAAATTCAACAAGAAAATGGCTCATTTTAGCTTCTCTGAGGAAGCTGGTGATACCTCTAAATCCAAAATTGAATTTTCATTGAGTTCTAATACATAAAATTAACTCATTCTTCCATGAAGTTTCTTCCAAATAAAATCCAACGGACATTAGCATTGATCGAGTGCGTAAACCTAAATTACGATTTAACTTGTTGACTCAGGTGGATCATTCGGTTGTGGAAAGCTTTGCGCAAGGAGGGAGAACAGTTATCACAGTGCGAATTTATCCAACTGAAGCAATCTATCAAGACACGCGACTGTTTCTGTTCAACAATGCTACTAAAGCCAGCATTGTGGCCTCGCTCGAAATATGGACATTGAAATCTCTATCATTTGAATATTACAAGGACTGAACTCGGCACTATTCATTTTTTTTTCTTTCCCATGCATTCTAGGTATTATTATTGAGCTGTGATTTCATTTCTACGTGGCAGATTTTAATTACTAGAGAAATCAAACTAAGTTTGTTTTGATTTGCGCGCATGACGTATTATTTATTTCAATCAATGATTATTTACCAATTACTTCTTATCAAGTCAGCACCTGTTAATATAAGTTATATCAGTACTATATATTGGGAGTTGTACTCTATGCATTGACCCAATATACCCTGCAACTCATTAATGTACAATATACAACCCCTAATGCAGGTATTGATATAAGTTAATTCGAACGTGCTCACTTGATCATTAACCATTTACCAATAATCTTTATTTGGTTTTTCAAATAACTTTTACTTGCCCTTACTTATGAATTATTACCTAGATTGTGGTATGAAATCGGGTAACCTTGTTATGGTCCCACCTCCCGAAATTGGATCTGGTGACTTCCGGGGCCCGGCTACAGCATGGGTTGCGCCGGATGGAACATGGCGGGTCACCATGGGAGCAAAGTATAAAGTTAATGATAACCCAAGCGAGGATTTGGGTTTTGGGTTTCGGGTTCCAAGTTGATTGCGGGACATACTACCACACAATAAGTATCCCTTCAAAATTTGGAGAAATAACCTCATCAGTATTCACCTTCGCGCCCCCCCCCCCCCCCCCCCCCCCCAAACAATCATTTAAATTTTGTTGGGGAATGGAGATTTCATTTTTACAGTGCGGAACACTTGAAACTAACCACAAACTCCAGATAGATGTGAGTAGGGGTGTTAATGGTTCGGTTTGGTTCGGTTTTAGGGAAGATTTCAAACCAAACCATTATACTTCGGTTTTGTTCCTCCCAAACCAAAACCAAACCATACTATAAAAAAACCAAACCAAACCAAACCATTATATTTCGGTTTGGTTCGGTTCGGTTTCGGTTTTAACCTATCAAGTAACAATTAATAATTGAAAATGAAAAAAATGACATACCAAACTCCAAATAAAAACATCTTTAATAAAAGCATTATATTTGCAATTAAAAAAAACAAACATTTTATCAAAATAGAAACATATTGACATATATCAATATGTCAATATCACACACAACATTAATAGCTAGTCTAATACATGTCAATCTAAAAAAGGAAAAACAATAAGAAACTTATAACAATTGGGAATTTACAAACTTTAAGTGTATATATATATATATATATATATATATATATATATATATATATATATATATATATTATATTTTTCGGTTTTTTGGTTTGGTTTGATTTTTTAAAATTGAAAACCAAAACCAAACCAATTGAATTCAGTTTTCTAAAATTAAAACCATAACCAAACCTGATGACAAAAAAACCAAACCAAACCACCCAGTTTGGTTTGGTTCGGTTTGGTTCTTGGTTTTAACCAAAACCATTAACACCCCTAGATGTGAGTATTCATATTCATATTACTTTTTCTTTTTTTTTCTTTTTTTTTGGATAAATGAGTGAGTATATTCCAAAAATAAAAGATATACAATAGAGAACAAAGTAGTCCTCAGACCACAGGAAGAGAAAACTAAAAAATCACGAAACATTCTTAATTAAGCTACTCAAATTGGGTAGTTTAGTATAGAATGTTGGGATAACAAACCTCACAGCCTGAGGGAAGCAAAGAAACTTAATTGAGGATTTCAAAATTAATCCCCCAGTTTGTACAAAATAATCTACTTCTAGCATTGTCTTTGAATTTTTTGGAGCTAGAAATTTTGTATCTAATTAACATCTTCAGTTATACAAGAAATGATATAACTAGGAGGGTTAAAGATATTTTCATGAATTCTACTATTTCTGTGTCAAGCAAAACGACATGTGATAAATAGATGATCACGAGTCTCAATATGGGTATTACATAAAACACAAGTAGCTGAAGAGATGATACCCCAATTGAGAAGCATGTCCTTGGCATTAATTCTGTTTAGAATGATCAACCAAAGAATGAAAGCATGTTTTTTAATAGCTTTGGAGAACCAGACAACTTTATGCCAATCCACTTCAGGTTTGTGCTGTCTAATAGCATTCCAGGCAGACCGCGAAGAAAAAATCCCCAAGGGGTCAGGGAGCCAAACAATTTTGTCATTGATCTCACTATTCGGCCTAAAGTTAGAAGGAATAGAAGATTGAAGTTCAAGGAGCTCAGCTGAAATAGACAGAGGCCACAACCATGTCCGATGAGAAATGATAGTGCTAACTTTAGCTTGAGAGGGCAGGGCATCATCATACATGATTCGGGTGCCCAAAGCTTCATCATACATATTCATATTCCATACTATATAATATCTTGGATTTTTAAGATCAGCAACGCCACTCTCAAAATCCTCGCTACTGGGAAGAAATTGTTTAGAGCCAGCACGAACAAGCTCCATATTTCCCATTATTACACGACAAAATATCATGTATCGGACCCCATTTTCGTCAACATCAGAATAATTTACACTGGTGCGTGGGCAGTTTGCAGCTGTGACGCTGTGAGATGAACACCACTGCCAAATGTGGACTTAATTTTAGATTATCCACGATATATGCCCAAGCCCATACATCATAATACCAGAAATATCTTCTTTAGAAGAAGTGATAATTTTGCAGAAATCAAAAACCTTTATTTCATTGCTCTGTTTGAGGTATATATGCAGAATTTACATCAGATAACTCTAAAGCCCAATATTTCAGGGATAAAATACAAAACAAACTATACAAAGTAACCTATTGGCTGGTTAACCAGATAAGGAGTCCATATTTGATTCCAAATTTGAATTTTGAAGTGGAGTGATAAGATTGCCCAATACTCCCCCTCAAACTGGAGTTTGACAAGTTTTCCACAGCCCTTAACCCTCTATTTGGTTCATGGATTCTACCAAGGAAAAAACAAAAGGAAGAGAAAAAAAATGAGGAGGAAAAAAAAATGAAAGGAAAAGATAAAATCATTTCAAGCCAAAATTATTCCAATTTTCCATTGCAACCAAATAAAGAAAAATAGAATTCCTTATATTTTATTTTTTTTCCTTGATAAAATCCACAAACCAAATGGAGCCTAAGGACGTTGGCTTTGAAGAGATTTACAGTGAAGAAGAGAGAGAGATGATGAGATTTACAGTGAATTAAGGAATAGTGTACAAAACTAGATTAACTGATTTAGTTACTCTAACTAATGTTTGTTAAGACGGTTATAGCTATCAGTTAGAATCTAACTGATAGCTATAACCGTCTTAACAAACATTAGTTAGAGTAACTAAATCAGTTAATCTAGTTTTGTACACTATTCCTTAATAGGCCCCCTGGCGGCTGACTCATAAAGACCTCTTCCTTGAGAACCCCATGAAGAAACGCATTGCTAACATCCAGCTGCCGCAAAGACCAATTAAACTGAACAGCAAGAGAAAGAACTATTCTGACAGTAGCAGGCTTTACTACAGGACTGAAAGTTTCATCATAATCTAAACCAGCCTCTTGATGATAACCCTTAGCCACAAGCCGTGTTTTATAACGAGCAATACTGCCATCAGAATGTCTTTTAATGCGATAGACCCATCGACAACCAACTAGATTCTGAGTAGGAGAGGAAGGAACTAAAGACCAAGTGCCCTGTTTTTGAAGTGCTGAAAATTCATCAACCATTGCAAGTCGCCATTGTTCATGCTTAGAGGCTTTAGTGTAACTAGAAGGCTCAGATATAGAATGAATCTGAGTAGAGTAACACATCTTTTTAAAAATTCCAGATTTGGATCTAGTTTGCATAGGATGAACAGAAGGGGAGGAGGTGGGGGGAGCAATATGCTCAGGAGAATGTGAGGGAGGAATAATAGAAGGAGATGAATTAGTATTAGAATGAGGAAGAGGAGGGGGAGATGGAGAAGGAGAATCAGAAGATGTGGAAATAGGAAGAGAATCAGAAAGTGGAGATGGGAAAATAGGGCCAAGAATGGATGGAAGAGAACAGGGATCAAGAAAAAGAATAGGAGAAAGCCATTGTGAAACAACAGGAGGAGTAGAGGGAGAAAGAGAAGATGAAGAAGGAAGAGAATTAAAAGGAAAAGATGTTTCATCAAATACAACGTGACGAGAAGTGTACCACCTATTTGTAGTTGGATCAAGACACTGAAAACCCTTGGAATTTGGAGCATAGCCCATAAAAATACATTTGGTGGTATGATTTTGTAGTTTATAACGATTATAAGGAGTTAGAAGAGGATAACAACTACAACCAAAAACTCGTAGAGATGAGTAATCAGGTTTGAGACCAAATAACACTTCATAAGGAGACTTGTCATGAAGAACAACACTAGGCATCCTATTAATAAGAAAAATAGCTGTAGAGAAAGCATGTGTCTAGCATTTCAAAGGCATAGAGGATCGAGACATGAGAGTAATGCCAGTCTCGACAAGATGCCGATGTTTCCGCTCAGCAACCCCATTTTGCTGAGGGGTATGAGGACAAGAAAGTTGATGAAAAATGCCATGAAGATCACGAAAAAGATTAAAGTCAGTACTAGTGTACTCACCACCACAATCACTACGCAAAATTTTGATTTTAGTGGACAACAGATTCTCAATATAAGTTTTAAAATGAGTAAAGGTAGGTAACACTTGAGACTTATACTTCAAAGGAAATATCCAAGTAAAACGAGAGAAATCATCAATAAAAGACACATAGTATCGAAAACCAGTTATTGAAGTGATGGGGGAAGGACCCCAAACATCACTGTGTACAATTTGTAAAAGAAAAGAAGATTGAACATTAGCAGATGAAAATGGCAATTGAGACATTTTGCCATGTAAACAATGCTCACAAACAGAAGGAGAGGAAGCTGTGGAGAGCTTTAGCAACGAAGCTTGATTGAGAATGCGACAAAGAGCTTTATTATGAGGATGACCAAGGCGATCATGCCATAATTGTTGAGAAATTCGGGAACAAACTTGAGCAAGTGGAAAAGAAGACTGCAAGCAAGGAGTAGCAGGAGAAGAAGTTGGAATGGGATAAAGACCATCTTTACTCTGGCCTCTGTAAAGAATCCTCCCCGTGAAATTGTCCTGAACAATGAAGTGAGTGGCATCAAAATAAAATGAACAATTATTGTCCTTGCACAATTGATGAACGGAGAGCAAATTAGATGAAATAGTAGGTACTCGAAGAATGTTGTTGAGCTTAAATGTGTGAGTAGAAGTAGGAAGTGTAGAATTACCAATATGAGAGATAGGAAGCCCCTGGCCATTCCCCACAGTCACTATATCATTACCTAAAAATTCATTGTGTAGAGACAAATTGGACAGATTTGAGGTAATATGATTTGTGGCACCTGTGTCTGTCAACCAAAACTTAGGGGGTAATGATGTTGAAGATTGGAAAGAAGCAGCCATTGCAGCAAGCTTTGAAGGAGGATGACAGCCTTGGTAAGAGAAATTTATACGATGATAACAATCCAAAGCCGCGTGACCATTCTTACCACAAATTTAACAGCCAAATTGTCGAGAATCAGAACTTAAGGGACTGAACTGTTGTCGAGAATCAGAACTGAAGGGACTGAACTGTGATTGAGAAGAATTCCTTGAAGTATTGTAATTGGATCTACCGTTGTAATTGGATCTTCCGCTGTAATTGGATCTTCCACGACCTCTATTATTCTGAAATCGTCCTCTACCTCGAGAATTGAAAGTATGTTGACCAGAAGAATTAGATGGTTGTGACTGGGAAGCAGCCATAGCCATAGGATGTGACAAATCCTTCAGCTGATCGTGAGTTTCCTTGAGAGTTTGTTCTTCAGAGTGCAGTAAAGCATGAAGTTCTTCAAACGAGAGAGGATCATTTCGAGTTTTGATGGCTAACCTGATAGAATGATATTCAGATGGAAGACCTTTGAGTGTTATGTGCAACAATTCTTCATCATCAACAAAAGCAGAGGATGCCGATAACTTGTCACGAAGCTCCTTAATTCGCTGAAAATAGACATCAATTGAATCATCATTTTTCTTGACTCCATGTAATTCCATCTTGAGATTCAACATATTTGCTCTGGAATTAGATTGAAATCGGCGTTCGAGCGTTGTCCAAACTCCTTGAGCTGTAGTCTGTCCAACCACCATGGATAAAGCTGATGGAGAAAGTGTTGAATTGACCAGCGTAAGAAGAGCCTGATCTTGCATGATCCATTGATGAAAAGCTGGATTTTCTTGAGTAGAGAAATTGCCCTCGTTATCTCGAACAAATCGATCTGGACATGACACAGATCCATTGATGAATCCGATCAGAGAATATGCTCGAAGAACTGAAGTGATTTGATATTTCCAGATAACGAAATTTGATGAATCTAGCTTTACAGAAACCATATTTGAAATATTAGAAAGCAAAATAATTGGATTTTGAAAGGTAGAAGTGGAAGAAGGAGTAGAAGATGAAGATCCAATAGTTGAAGAAGCAGAGGATGAAGACGCCACTGTTGAATGGTCTTAATGCTCTGATACCATGAAGAGATTTACAGTGAAGAAGAGAGAGAGATGATGAGATTTACAGTGAAGAAGAGAGAGAGAGATATCTGAAAAAGTATTCCATTAATTTTTATTTAAGAACAGATGGTACATATATATATACAAAGGAGTAACAGTCAGTTAGATTCTAACTAATAGCTATAACCGTCTTAACAAACATTAGTTAGAGTAACTAAATCAGTTAATCTAGTTTTGTACACTATTCCTTAATAGGCTTCAAGCAATCCATTGCAGATTATTCACTTTTTACTCTCTGTGATGGTCCTCCTTTTACTGCCATTCTTGTTTATGTGGATGATGTAATTATTACAGGTAATGATAGTGGATCTATTCAGTCTCGAGTCATATTTACACACCAAGTTTCATGTCAAGGACTTAGGGCAGCTGAAATACTTTCTTGGCATAGGGGCTGCACGCTCTGCCAAAGGCCTCTTTCTTAATACTTTGGATATTCTCAAAGAAACAGGATTTATTGGATCGAAACCAGTTCAATTTCCAATAGAGAAGAATCTTCGTCTTCAAGCCAATGATGAAGATATTCTTTCTAATCCTGGCTCTTACCGACACCTTGTGGGTAGGCTCATATATTTAACCATAACACTGCCTGACATCAAATACTCAGTTCACATTTTAAGCCAATTCATGCAAAAGCCTTGAAAGTCCCACCTTGAAGCAGCACACCGAGTACTTAGAACTCATATTTCCATGTGCAGTCGGTCCGGCAATAAATTTTTCCCAGTGAGTAGATTTTTTTCTCAATAGCCTCATCCATTTTCGCATTTGATTTTCTGTTGTAACTATCTTCAATTTCTACATCATACTGGTTGCTAGCACGTTTTTGATCAAATTGAATTTGCTTAACGAAGGCATTTGACTCTCCACACTCGGAGGGGTCAGCTCCATTAATGTCAATTCCAAGCTGCAGCTTGATCTCATGGGACTCATAGGGCTCCCTAAACAAAATTTCTTGATCTTTCCCACAAACATGTTGCCAGCAATAATGTAAATCATCATCAGAAGAAAAATTTTCTGGAAAGAAGAAGCCACCTGATTCATCAATCCAGGCAATAGGTTGGTGTAAACCTGATTTCAAGTCTAGTCGAATCATATGCAAAAAACTCTAGCACAAAATGATGATCATTTGACTCAACCTCAATGGATGGCTTCTTCAGCCGAAGATCTTTCCTAACAAAGCCAACAAGATCCTGGGGAAAATCAATCCACTTGCCATTCTGATAAAACATTACACGTTCTGGCTAAAATTTATATAAGATCTGAGCAACGATTTTTTTTCCAAAACGAGATTCACAGCCCACGCATTTGCTTTTGCCTCCATCCAATTTTCTCCGCTTGGACTGCATGTTTATTTGTTGACGAGTTCAAGGTGGACCATCGTGGTACCATAGTTCGGGTAGCTCCAGGAAAATATGTCGCATACCGGGCAGCCGCTTTCTCTTCAAGTCAACCACTACTCTACGACTACTATCCAATACCTTTGCGATCTTTGCTTCCGTTTTTATCTACAAAATCAATCCCTAACCATAGATCTAAACCCAAAAACTCAAATATAATGGAAGTATACAAAACTAATCTTGGAAATAGCTCAGAGAAACCATGCCATTAAAGATAATTGGCAAACCCGAGCGATGCAGTTAGTGTTCATTCTGTACATGTTCTTCTCTCTAACCTTAAAGCAACTCAAAAGAGGAAAAGACAATCTCTTTTCTGCTCTACAGTCCCTAACAGATCTGCTCCAGTAGATTAGATAAATGTTGAGGGGATTTGATTTTCATGAGAAGGGGTTCTTCAGTGGATAAGATAAATGTTGAGGGGATGTGAGTATTTTTTTTTTTCTGTCTTGTACTGTTGTACACACATCTGTGAAAAATTGGGCAAGGCAAGAAGAAGTCTGTTAGAAGTGGTGATCTCTATATCTTCTGAATCAACACCCATTTTTACTCCTCATTTTCTTGCCACTTAGTTCCCACTGTACACACTTACCACCGGCGATGGGCCGTTGAAACGCGAGTGTTTTCGCGGCAATCATCAGTTCAGTCGTGGTCTTTTCAGGATCAACATTTTCGCCGGAGAATTCGAATAATCCGGCTGGGAGATGGGTCTTGGAAGGAGGGCCAGATGAGTCATTTCCACAGTTTACCGGCGAGATTCCTTACAACTGGAACAATGCTTCGCTTACTTGGCAAAGATCATCCTACCATTTCCACTCGAAGAAGAACTGGATGAATGGTTAGTACGCTTTTTTCCATGCTTTTATAGAAAACAAAATCCCATTCCATAGTTAGCTAATTAGTAGGGGTAAAGAATTAACGGTGCCGGAGATTCGTATTCCGGCGATGGCACAATACCTCCACACCTTTTACCATTCGACATCGACGGCAACTAAAAAAATGTATGATGATCTAATATTTAATTTAATTTTTTTTTGTTTGATTATCTTTGCTAATCGCAGGGAGAATTATTTTTATTTATATTTATTTTTATACATTTTGAACTATTATCTGAAATATACATTACCCATGCTGTTGAGGTAGTTCAGTGTTGGGAGGGTGTTATATTTAGTGGTCCTCTGTTTTTGCTCTGTTTAGTTGTAGTTTGTGGATGGGATGGTGGTTTCCTAATTGTTATTTTTAGGTGTATTTGTGTGGTTGTTTTTTATGGCTGTACAAAGGTTGTAAGGTCTTGAGAATGTCTCTTGTACTTTATTTTACTTAATTAATAAAATTTCCCCTTTTTGCTGAGAATTTATTTATTTATTTATTTATTTTTAAAACATAATAATTTCTTGCTGTTTTGTAATGCAGAGCATTCCAAGGGTTGTGGTGTTTGACCAGAAGACGAAAACCAGTACACTTCAATGGCCAGTGGAGGAGGTGGAAAGCTTGAGATTGACCAGAACAGAATTCGAAGGCGTAGAGCTCGCACCCGGGTCCATTGTTCCGCTTGACATTGGCACAGCTACTGATCAGGTCTGTACCTCTTTTTCTTTTTCTTCTACATATATATAGTACACAATGCACCTAACAATTGAAACCTAGACTAACCCCCGGCTGGTAGGTCTTGTTTTCTATACCTAAAACTAGTTACATTATTTATGTTATATGGTAATAACTGTAAGCTTACAAGGACTTGGTTTTGCAATGGTGACAGTTAGAGAAAACTGGCGAGTTTGAGATAGATAAAGAGGCATTGGCAGAAACTGTGGACAACGATGCAACTGATGATTGTAGCAGTGTTGCTGTTGAGAGAGGCTCCTTGGGACCATTTGGCTTACTTATCGCCGACAAAACACTTTCTGAGCTAACCTCTATTTATTTCTACATTGCCAAAGCCAACGATGGCAGCTTAAAGACTTTCTTCTATGCTGACAAAACCAGGTTTGCTTCTTGTCCTCCTCTACTAGAATATTTCCTTATATGTATCAGGGAAAAGTCTCTTTGAACCTTCTATTTTTATTGTGTACCTCATGTTTTGTAATCCCTCTAGTGTCTCAAAATTATATTATGTAGTTTTTTTTTGTTTTTTTTTGGCCAAGTAACGAGGTATTCGAATTGTTAGAGCCCGACTAATCCCCGCTCCTCACGTGAGGTCACTGCCCATGAAGTTGTTTAACGTTCGGACTAATAACTCTAACTAGTGGCTAATTAAGAGAAATTAGCTGCCTTCGAACCCGAGATGTTTGAGTTTACAACTCACTCCTTTGCCATCAGGCCAACTCTCGTTTGTTATATCATGTAGTTTGAAAAAGTCGTGAATTATCAAATTTATTTGTCATGGCACATTAACTGATTTTATTGCATATAATTCATCAAGTTGCTTTTACACACGCATGCGCACACCAAAAAAAATGTATATTTGTGAATTTTTTTAGTGCATGTTGAATAAATTTTAAAATGACATTACATGCATACATCCTTTTCTAGCATTAATTCCTTTCCCCCTACTATATAATTCTTGAATCCCAAGATGATTAACCTTGCTTAGAACTTTGTCTTCATGGATGTTATGTTTTTACATAAAATTGGATGGTTAAGATTAAGCTCCCAAGAAAGAAAGTAATCAGAGATGTTAGCTAATGCAGGTCATCTAAGGCTTCCAGTGTTGACAAACAAGTCCATGGGGACGTAGTTCCTGTGCTTCATGGTAAAAACTTGTCTACGAGGTTATTGGTAAGTGACGGTTATTTCCTCTTATCTTCCTTTACTTTGGAAAACAGGCTTCACTTTTTACTTCGCTCGCTTGAAGGGCCTGAAATTAATCAATTTCCGATGTGTTAAATTTGATGTCGAGAAAACAAAGAAAAATGGTACATTTAAAATTGATCTAAGATGAATTTTCTTTGGGGCACCCCAGTAGACAATGACCAATTTCTTTCCTTTCGTGTTTTTTGTTATTGTTTACCAGTCCTATGTACCAAAAAGGGGGGGAAAATGAAAAACTAGTTAAGGGTTTATGAGAAACAAGGAGGCTAAGCTACAAAAGGGCAATCCTCTTTAGTACAGACTACAGAGTAGATCAATGCTATGCATCCCTAATTTTGTTTTCCTAATAATGTGACAAAAACAACATCAATCACATCAGTAACCACTTATATCTCATCAAGTGCACATGATATTAAAAGGACTATATATAGTACATCATCCTATGGTAATTGTTTTTTCTCTCTCTATATATATAATAAGAACACACCATTGATTTAATAGCAACGGAACCTTTTCTTGGATCACACTATCAAAAATCTGAATTATTTCCAAAATAATTTCTTGATTTGTTGTACAGACCATTCCAAGGGTTGTGGTATTCGACAAGAAGACGGGAAGCCATATACTTCAATGGCCAGTGGAGGAGGTGGAAAGCTTGAGATTGAGCAGCACAGAATTTGATGGGGTGAAACTCGGTCCCGGTTCTATTGTTCCACTTGACATCGGCACAGCTACAGATCAGGTCTGACCTATTTCTTTTGTCTTCATTTTTTCATACCCTATTTTCTCTTCTTTTATTCTTTTTCCCCCTTTCTCTGGGTAGGAATCTTCCATTTTTTTTTATTTTTATTTTGTTTATTTAGTTTTTAGTTTTTAGTTTTCTTTTACTTTTTTCATCACTAGGTAATGGTACACAGATTGAAACCTACACCAATTCCCAAAACCCCACTCTCTTTTTTCCCACTTACGTAAGAAAATTTTTAGGGCAAACTACATATTAGTGCCACGAACTCAACCCCCAGTGTCAATGTGGTGTATTAACTTTCAATTTGCACAATTTAGTACACCAATTGTGCATCTGTGTATCAATGTAGGAAATCAGTGGACGGACGTGAGATTCATAACGACAAAAGTCACGAGTGCGCACGTGGTGTCCCACTGGCACCTATGTGGTAGCCTACATGGCCAGATTAAGCCATTTCACACCATTTTCAGATTACGTGCTCTGCACGTGAGGCTTAGTTACCTCACTAAGCCTTCTCCCCGACATTTCAGATCACTTGCTCTGCACGTGGGTTACTTTACCTTTGCCTTATTACCCATGTATGCTGTTGGACACCATTCTAGGGCTCGAAACACACACGGACAAAGATAGGGCGAGTGAGAGAGAGACACCCAAATGGCGATGGAGGCTCAATCTGGCCAGGCCTGGAGCGTGTAGCGGGTTGAGTCGACGCGCTACTGGTTGAGACAATCGAGGAGCTACAGATTGAGAGAACAACGCATCTGGAAAAGGCTGGATAGGACAACAGCAGGCAGGGCTGAGTCGACGGCGAGGCTAAGTTTGTTGGAACCCTCCCTGTTCAAAGCACATTGAGAGAGAGAGAGAGAGAGAGAGAGAGAGAGAGAATGCGAGATCAAGAGCTGCTAAACGCCATTGGGTTTGCTGTTGGAGCTATACATATGCTTCATTCAATGGCATCTTCACAATCTTCTTCTTTTATGGTATGTTAGACTATAGCCCATTCAATTTGTGTATTGTCTATTTAATCTGAGTAATGTAGTGTACTGTGGCAATAATCTTCATCATAATCATGAAATGGGGGTTTGTAGATGGCAGGGGAAGAAGCAAATCAGCGTTATTATGGAAACAGGTCTATGGTATGGACTTTGTGGACAGATAACAACCTTAGTCGCAGGTTTTATGGTTACCCAAATTACAAGGTAATTTGTTGTTTTGTATAATTGTTTACAAATTTTTATTAGTTGATGACACTAAATGTTTGATCCTTTTTATTTTTTGGTAGGCAAATGGTTCTTGTGGGTACTTCAAGTGGCTTGATCCACCAATCTGCATACGAGCAAGGCGAATTATCCCCAAATTGATTAAAAGGATTGAAGGATACCGTGCAAGGGAAATGATTTATTAGGTAATATTGGTGATTTCTTGGATCATTACCATTGCAGTTGTGATGCTATATGTTTGTAACAAAAGAAACTTGAGGAATGAGAGGGTGCTGTTTTTATCTTAGAAGATGAGTGCTGAAGAAGTGTAGTTGTTGTAATGGATGGGTGCTAAAGAAATGTAGTTGTTGTAATGGATGGGTGCTGAAGAAGTGTAGAAGATGGGTATTGTTTTTGTCTTATGAAGTATAGTTGTTGTGTCTTAGAAGATGGCTGCCAATGGTTGTTGTGGTTACTTGAAAGGTTTTTTGTAGCAATGATGCCCAAAACACTTGTAATGGAATGAACAAGTAGAGAACTCGTGGTTGTTGTGGTTACTTGAAAGGTTTTTTGTAGCAATGATGCCCAAAACATTTGTAATGGAATGAACAAGTAGAGAACTCGTTTCCTCTTTTTTGAATATCAATGAAATGGTTTGTGCCAAATTGTGGATGGAACAAAATTTGGAGTATCAAATATCTATATAAATCAGCAGCTTATGAATTCATACATCTATAATATATTTGGTATGAAAACAACAATAGGTGAATCCCAACTTGTTTAGAGTGCCTTATATACCTCAATTACTCAAAAAACTTATGACCTGGTGTGAACCCCGAAAATTGGGCCCACAAGGGATTGAAAGAAAATGGGTTTGAAAAAGAAAAAGGAAAGGAGTCGCCACCTTATTTTTTAAAGGAAACAAGGAAAACCCTAAAAATAGTTTGTTTTAGGAAAACAATTTGAATGACTCCATAAAAAAGGAAAGGCAAAAACCAATCTTTTGAAAACCAAAGAAATCGGGGATTCGGAGGCTAAGTTATGACATGGGAAGGTTCTAGGCAAAGCCTATAGGCACCCATGTCACCCTTTCGGTCTCTCAGTTCATTTGGGCTAAATCAAGATCTTTCCATACAAAAATCAGCAAGTATATCATCACAAGAATTGCATGCATATCATATATTTCATTCATCCATCCATGCATAATAAGCACATAAAAACAGAAAAAGAAAAAGAAGAAAACAAAACAAAAATAAACCTAGGATGCTTGGATCCTAGAACGGACTTGAGCCTCACGAAGAGCGCCTACGTACTATGCAACGAAATACATGGATCAAAGTCCACGTAGTTCGATTAGAACTAAGGTTAAATCCTAATACAAACCTATGGTAAAAACCCTAGGTTTCCTTATTTGATCAAAAGAGAATTGATAGAAAGTTTGATTTTAGGAAAGAAATCCACAAAATGGAAACCTTAATAAAAACCAGAATTTTGTTTATGAAGGAAACCTCTAATTAAACCATAGGATCATATTAAAAATTAACCCTAAATAGGGAGAAGAGAAGGGATAAGGAAGAAAGGTGAATTGGGGCACCTTCACACCCACTTACCTGAGCGCAATTACTCCAAACATTAGCTATTTCAGACATAAGTAGCCCTATTTGCCATAGGACAAATACCACACCTATTTGCACCCTTACAAGTGCTCAAAAGCATGCAAAAACACTAACATGCAAATCTGGACAGAATAGTATTATGACCTAAAATCATCCACTAAGCATGCCAATAGCAAAAACAGCGAACAATAATAAGTCCTAACATATTCCTAGAACCATATCATGCATAAAAACCCTAGAACATACTAATATGCATGCAAAACTATCATGTTTACTCTATATGCAAGACATATACAGCAAACACGAAGAAAAACCAAATAAAAAAGTCTACTTTATCACGCTATATGAAAACAAACACAAAACAATGACTCTAAAACCCTAAACTCACAAATATGCTTAAAAACTCACAAGACATACTTTAATCATGCTAAAACCAAACTAAACAGAAATTAAATCATGCATATTAACTAACTAAAGCAATATAACATGATGAAAATCTTAACTCTAACATGCAATGACACTAATCCTAGCACAAGGACAAACAGGAGCACAAGAATCATAACTATGCATTAAAAACCTAAAGGACAGCCCTAAAGCATGCTAAACAGTAGATAAAAAATAGATATTCCATGTATATTAACTAGCTAGAGCGTTAATACATGATAAAAAAGTTACCTTTAACATGCAATAAGCCTAACCCATATGAAAACCTAGTTTAAGCTTGAATAGAGAAGGAGAATACCTTAGGAAGGGCCTTCCTTTGTGTTTGTAATTGTTCGTGGCTCCTCAGGTCTTTAGAGTGAATCAAACCAACACAAATCCTCCTCTTTGTCAAAGTGGTATCACAGCAAAGAGATCAAAACTCACTCAACTTTGAAAAGAAATAGAAAACAAAAAGAGAACAAGAGAAAAGAAAAGTGATTTTCGTCACTTTGCAGCAGCAGCAACTTCAATCGCGTTTTTGGGTATCAAAACGTTGGATTTGGACAAAGCTTGTGAAATACAAAGTTGTAGAGAATTGAATTATCTTTCTAACAAGACCAATTTCATCAAATTCTGGCTTCGGATAAAAAAGTTATGATTAAAATACGACTGCTGGTTTTCAGAAAATCTGCTGCTGAATTATGACGAATTTCACTCCCTCCAAACCCTCTTCTCCTCTCCCTTGTTTAAAGACATTAAGAGAGTATTTATAGCTGAAATCTGGAGTTTCCCTTTCCTTCCTGGACTAGGTTTCCTTGGAGAATAATCAAAAGGTATTTTATAATGATAAAAGACTTCTAATCTGAATAGGAAAAGGAAATTGTCTTTTATAAAAATTGGGAGACTGACCGCTAACACGCATGCACATGTATCGTATGTGCGTACACACACTCATCACATACGTACACGTGTTAGTGTCATGATAAAAATGGCTAATTTAATAAAATAATTTTCTTTTCATTTTAACCAAAAATCTCATGCTGTGATTCGCACTAATTCTTCAAGGATCCGTAAATAACCACACTAAACTCATCATCAGGGCCACGGGACTTAAGATGACAACCGGTACAAAATTGACCCTAGAAATACCTCATATGCATCCATATGAACTCCAATTGGCAATTTGGAGATCATTCCAAGGTCAAATGAAAAGTTTGGGACTTAAAAGACGATTATGCCCCTCAAGTCACAAAAGCTCTTATTATCCCTCAAGATCAACTCCAATTTGAACCAAAATTCATATCCATTGTCCTTGTGACTCTAGAAAACTAATGCAAGTGACTAGACTCAAAAACCAAACAAAAACATGCATGAAATGATGAGCCCTAGTAAGGTGGTGCAAAAATGGGGTGTGACACCTGGAACTAGAAACATGAGAAAGACAAGAGTTGGAATGAATTCTGAATTCTGAATTCTGCCTACCAAACCACAGATATTACTTGCCTGTGCCAAACTCAGTTCTTTCGCTGAAAGATCAGCTTGGCCGAACTAGCTCTTAACTTTCCTAGAGATAGGACAGCAATCACTATAAGGTTGTTTTCTATAAAAATTGAATACTCTACATGTTGAAAAAAAAGGGCATTCATGTCATGTAAAAGGAACAAGTGCATGCTAATTAACAAGAGACAAACTTCTGCCAACGATGTATTCAATTTTTTCAAACATCTTGTTTTCACCAAAGGATGATGGCATCAAGCATTAGCATACATCATGAATTTCAAAACCGGAAATGTACCTGTGCAAACAATTCTCAGCATTTCAAAAAAGCAAGTGTGCAAAATTTTGTATCACCTTACCAATCCATATCTTGCAGTCTTAATGTCACATTCAGAAACAAATTGCTAAATGCGTGACAAACATTCCATTGGACCTATTCAACACAACCACACATTTAAGGACAAAATATAATGGAACTAATATTGAAACTGTAGACATGCAGATTTACCCACCCAAGTTCTGCTAGGTGTAGCCAAGTAACCATGTAGGCATGCAAAACTCTAATTACATCAACACAAAATTCCTAGATATGTCTTGCAATATTTCAAAGGGCAACATTAACAAGCACAACGTGCTTAGGTGGTATAAAACAAAACCATATCAGCTCAAGAACAGCTTATGGAGAACACTATTGTAGCACAATTTGAGCCTTCAGGAAATGTTAGTAACTGTTTCTTGACCTACTCCATGTAAATCTTTGGATCTCATCCCCTCTTGCTAGCAACCACAACCATCTCCTCCAAGACCATAGCATTCTCCAGCAAAAACTTCAACAAGTCATACTCATGCTCTTTCCCATAAAACTTTTGAAATTCAACGACCTTAAGGGAAGATTGAAAACACTAAGGCAACATTTCTTGTACAAATTCATCCTCCACCCAATATGAAATTCCCTAAAAATAACAAAGAAAAAAGTTAGAAAATATTTTAGACATGCAAGTAATAAGGTTTATCCTATCACTCAAGAAAACCATTTTTATAATAATCAGTTAAAGCACCCCATAGCTCGGTTATTTCAACTATGAAAAATGATCTTTTAAAGAAAAATGCTAAAGAGCCCAAAATATTTGCCCTAGTCATAGTGGGCAGATGGCCACCACACCAGCCCACTATGATGAGTTATTTTTTAATTGGTTAGCCTAGTTATTGGGCAGAAACTTTGGGCAATGTACCGTTGAAATGTTTGGTGGAGTTATTTTCTCTAGCAAAAACTTCTAAATGTTTGGTGAAAGAATTACAAGGAACTTGGGATAGTGGGAAGAACATAACAATAATTTTATCTTCCATAATATAATTAAAGTACACACATACCTCTTTTAAGTCATTTGCAAACTTTTTAACAGAAAAGATAGCTACTGTGGCCGCTTCATCCAAAGGATATCTAAAAGAATATGGTAAGGGAAAAAAAACAGGAAAAAAACCTGCACCATACAGGTTTAAAATACAGAGAAAGCTCATGCAAGTTTAACATACTAAGAACACAAACTACACTAAATGATTATGTCCAAGGCTTTTAAAATATGTCCTACACTTTTAAAACAACAAAATTGGCACCAACACAACATGGGACATATTTTAAGCATGCAAATTGAATATTTTTCATTGCTAAGTGCTATCATAACATCCAAAAAATATATGACAAAAAGTATAACTGATATATAAGCTATACAAAGGACCTATGTCATTGTTTACATACATAATACCATATCCCATATAAGAGTCACAAAATAACATATTCCATCACACAAAAAACCATCTTCAAAAGACATAATCCATCAATTCACATTTTTCCCCTTGGAGTTGTTCGCTCTTCCATGCACTTGTTTCCCTCCACTATCAGTACTTTGTCCCTTTAAGCTACTTCCAGATTGTGGTGCCATAAATTTTCCATACCACCTGGTTAGATTCTACAAAATTATTGGAAATTGCTACAAATTTTAGTATGTCTATCAAATCATAACTAAATAAGAAAAGTCCATTCCATTCTTTTTTAAGCAAAGAAATGCATTACCTGTAAAGAGCTTGCTAGAGTGCGCGGCTTTCCATGCCAAATAAATGGTGCATTTTGTGTCCTTGACTGTCCACCAAACACAATAAAAAAAAAAACATAATTACTAACAAAAAGACATATCAAAGTACATTTGTTTTACATGGTACAATTGAGTAATGGATGCATATGTTTTGACTTCCTGGGCCATGATTAGTTTGTTGCACCATGTGGGTGTTTGCAGACCCAACACCATTACTTTGGCTTGGGAGTACGGGCGTCCTATTTGCACCAATTGAACCCATACCAATGCTCCCATCTTGCTACTACACATTTCCAACACCTTTAGACGTAACACCACTAAAACTACTTGCCTGTTGCACATTTCCACTTATATTTGACCCACCACAAGTGCTCTCAGTTGCTTGTTGCACATTACCCCTTCTATCAGATGCATTTCCTCCTCTATTTTTACCTCCCTCTACTGCTTGCCCTTTCTTCTTAGCCTGTTCATTGAGAAAAAACACTATAATATGTACACATAATTGTTAAAATGTTCCCATAAATCTAGAAAACAAAATACAATCATTACTTACAGGAGCATTTCCCTTTCCCTTTCCCTTTTTAGCAGCAACTTGACCTTTACAGCTCATCTTATTGTGCCCATATTGGTGACACTTGGAACACCTCATTTGTACACGCTTCTTTGAAACCCTATAAGTGTCACGTGGCTCATCTGCCTTTCTCCTTCTTAGCTTCTTTGGCCTACCAGGGGCCTTCTCTATGAGGGAGGATGCACAACAGGATGTCTAGTCTCTGGCCAAAACTTCTCACTAGCCACTGGGTGAATTATATGCTTGTATGTTCTCTTGTATGTCTCAACTGTATATGCTTCATTCACATAATCCTCAAGCTTTTCATTTGCATGGCAAATGCCAGAAAGGGCATGGATGCATGGTATTCCTGTAAGGTCCCATTTCCTACAACTGCAACTTCTTGCATCCAAGTCCACAATAAACTTATTAGGAAAACACTTGACCTCATATACACATCACCCACACCAAGTGGGCAAACACTTCCTGCTTTTAACTTTCAACAACTCCAATTTACTTTGAATATTTGGACAGATTGGGCCCTTAACATTCTTTATGAACTCTCTCTTTTACTGCATTCTTATCATCAAGGCTTCTCTAACCATTTCAAGCATTTTTATAATGGGCTTCTCCCTTGCTTCTAAAATATACCCATTAAAAGATTCACACATATTGTTCAATAAGGCATCACATTTACCTAACGTGCTGAAAGCAGACCTGGTCCACCAATTTGGTTGTAAAGCCATCAGGTAAGTATAAGCTGCCTTGTCTATGTCCTTGATCTTCTTCATCTCTTTTGTCCAATCAACCACAGTGGTGGCTCTTACTGCATCCCACATGGCATCTTTCAACTACTTCCCCTTGTGCAGCTTGCTAAAGTTACCATAGAGGTGCCGAACAGGAAATCAGTGTTCAACAGTAGGAGCAACCTCTTTAAATGCAGGCAACAGACCCTGTTAGAGAAGATAATTAGCAACAATAATTGCAATATATTACATGCAATATATGCACAAACAAGACACCATCAATATAAATATATAAATATAAAGAAAAAGTTAAATTGTAATGCATACCTTTTGTTGATCTGAAATGAAGCACCACTTATGGTGATTTGGTGATCCTATATCCCCAAAAAGAAGTCTCAAAAACCAAATCCATGCTTCTTTGGTTTCAGCTTCAACCACAGCATATGCTATAGGATACATCTGATCATTTCCATCCCAACCAACAGCAGCAAGCAACTGCATCCCACTAGGTCCTTTAAGATGACATCCATCAACTCCAATCAGTGGCCTACATCTAGCTCTAAATCCACTCTTTACGGCATGAAGACATACATAGAATCTCTGGAACACAGGTTCCGCATTGGGGCCATTGCTTGTGTCAGTGAGAAGTTGGATGGTGCTCCCTAGATTTGTCCTCAAAAGCTTTTCTGCATAGTCCCACATCCTTCTAAACTGCTTTTTATGGGAGCCATCAATCATTTCTAGGGCCAACCTCCTAGCCCTATATGCTTGACTCTTGGATACTTTGACCACAAAATCGTCCATGACTTTGGATTGAAAATCTCCCAACTTCTAATTTGGATTAGTTCTAAATTTATCTAAATACTTTTTAGCCAACCATGCATGGTTAATCTGTCTATTCTTATATGCCCTCGCACATGTGTGATATGGTTTATATACCTTTATTTGAAATGTTTTCTCCAATTGCATATAGGATGCAGTCAAATACCAATCACACTCCTCCACACATCTTACAGTCACCCTATCATTGGCATTCCTCAAGAACCGAATGTTATAACCCTCAGCAATTGCATAATCTCTTATAGGAGCTTTTAGTTGTGGTGGATCTTTAAAAACTTTCCCTAACTCAAACACATTGTTATTAATGTCTTCAGGCTCCTTATACTCAGGGTATAGTGGCTTCTTTAGTACACTATCATCATCTGATGAGTCATTCCCACTAATAAGGTTGTCTGAGTTTCCATAGTCTGAATGGGGTGCCTTTTCAAATGACACAAAGAAGTCACCATCATCAGAATAATTTTTGTCACTAGTAGGACCCTCAAACCCACCATCAGAATCATTACTGTCCCTAGTAGGAAAGGCACCCATCCTTACGGCATCATTATCATCTTCAAATTGTACACCAGCATCATATATGTCTTCCTCACCCTCATCATCTTCAATGTCAGCATTGAAACTTTCTTCAAAACCTGCACCAACTTTATTGATCTCTTCATTATCCCCTTCAAGATCATCACTATCTTCTTCAATATCAGCATGGTAACTTTCCTCAAATCCTACACTAACCTCATTTATGTCATCTTCATCTTCAGCAAGATCATATATTCCCTCTTCAACTACATGTTCAACATAAACATGCATTTCCAAGTCCAGTGCTCCTAAACACCCTACCATCTCCAACACATCTTTGTCTGTGGCCAATGGTTGAAGTCCCGTACTGAAATCTTCTCCAGGGATAACATACCATAAATTCTTGTACTTCAAATACCCTAAATCCTTTAACACAACACCAAAGTCAGGCACCCCTACGAAGTCTGTGTCAATATCATGAAGGATCTCAATGCTGCCTCCCACATAATTAAATTCCGACTGTGTGACAAGATTTCCTCTATAGTGTAAAACAAAATCGATCATAGACATGATTGCACATATAAATGATTTCAAGTCAAAAACATGAATAAAAAATGAAGTTTTTCCCAAGTTAAAATTGCATGTCAAGGTCACTTTCAACTTTGAATAATTGCCCATATTGGATGATACATGGGGGACCAAGTGTGGTCATCGGCACTTTTCAGATTTAAAAAATTGCACATGTTGGATGATATGTGAGGGACCAAGTGTGGGTCATCACTAAAAGTGAATAGCATATAATAATTGTACATGTTTGACAGTGTAATAGGGAATGATAGTGTCGTGTAGTGGGGGACCAAAAGTGGGTCATCCCCATAAAAACCCTTTTCGTCTGTAATATAAAATCCATCACCGAATTCACAATCAGTATAATTTTGCCATTTCATTTGCAATATAAAATCCATCACCAAAAGTGGGTCATCCCCATCCTATTTCGTTACCAGAGCATATAATTTTTTGAGTAGAGCATATAATATAATCAGAGCATATAAATAATATTCAATTAAAAAATCAGTCAACCCCAATCCATTTGTTCCCTAAAAACAATCATGATTAAACCCAAAAATCTTAAGGTTAGTGACACTTACCTCCAGATCAGTCAACCCTTAGTGCACAATGCATATATAATAGCCCTATCAGCAGATACAATGGCATCCAGCTAGAGAAAAATGCGTTCTCGATTGTCTCAACCAGTAGCGCGTCGACTCAACCCGCTACATGCTCCAGGCCTGGCCAGATCAAGCCTTCATCGCCATTTGGGTGTCTCTTTCTCACTCACCCTATCTCTGTTCGTGTGTGTTCCGAGCCCTAGAATGGTGTCCAGCAGTATACATGGGTAATAAGGCAAAGGTAAAGTAACCCACGTGTAGAGCACGTGATCTGAAATGGCGGGGAGAAGGCTTAGTGAGGTAACTAAGCCTCACGTGCAGAGCACGTGATCTGAAAATGGTGTGAAATGGCTTAATTTCGCCATATAGGCTGCCACGTAGGTGCCAGCGGGACACCACATGCGCACTCGTGACTTTCGCCGTTATGAATCTCACGTCCGTCCACTGATTTCCTACATTGACACACGGATGCACAGTTGGTGCACTAAATTGTGCAAATTGAAAGTTAATACACCACATTGACACTGGGGGTTGAGTTCGTGGCACTAATATGTAGTTTGCCCAAATTTTTATTAGAAGGTGCACCTTAGGCCATGTTTGTTTGGTCGGAATGGAATGGATGGAATGGAATCCCATTCCATTTCATTCCCAACTGCGTGTTTGGATGAGGTAGTGAAACAGGAATGGAATCAAATAATGGGAATGGATTCATTCCGGGAGGCTAATTAGCTGGAATGAAAAAAGAAATAAGGACCACTTAAGCCCCGATAGCCCAATAGAAACGACTCAACCATTTCCTCTTCTCTTTTCTCCTCCTCTCTCACTGGCGTCTTCACTTTTCTTCCTCTCTCACTGGCTTTTGCTGCAGCTGTTCATCGCCACTGTCGGACTCCAGTTCGTCACCATCAACGCACCATACTGTAAGATATTTCTCTCTCTGGTTTGATTTTCTCTCTCTAGTTCAATTTCTCTTTCGTTGTCCTCAATCTAGTGTATGATTAAGGAGATTGTGTTCTAATATCATCAGATCTAGTAATTAGGAGATAGATGTGTGGGATTTCATCAACTAGTGTGCGATTTTCTTTCTGTTGGTTCTAATATCATCAGATCTAGTGATTAAGAGATAGATGAGTGGGATTTCATCAACATAAATGTGTGTGTATGTTCTTTACTTTAGATCTGGGCATGATTCTCTTTCATCAACATAATTTTTTTCTTCTTCTACTTCTTTGATTTTATTTTTTTTTTAAATTATAATTTTCTTATGTTGGAATTTTGAATATAGAGTTCACTGACAAAAATGGATTTTGGTAGAAAAATGACTTGGCCGGAGTTAGGAAAAAATATGGAATTGCTACAATAAAAAACAGTGTGAGAATAACTGGGAAAAGGAGAAGAGGAAAGGGTGATGGAAGAGAGGATCGCACATACCCAAAGAATTGTTAATACCTGGTGTGTGGAAGGTGGGTCAGTGAATTTGAGTGGGAAGATAAAAAGAGAGATAGAATGAACATGGGAGGGAGGAGAAAAGATCTCTTATTTATTATATATAATTTGCCATTGTATCTATTTAATATTTGTTTTTTTATCCATGAATTATATCTCTATGATAGATTAATTGTTATGAAGTTGATGTGCTGGAATGCTAGGATTAAAGTAAATAAGGGATTCGAACTCCTTGTATCAAAAAAAAAAAAAACTATTAGAAAGTGAGTGGTTTTGAGATTTAACGAGGAAGATATCAATTAAAAGATTTTTTTTTTTTTTTTTTGCTAGGGATATCAATTAAGAGATCAAAGGATGTTCCTTCATATATTACCAGTACAGAGTATAGATAGTTTTCTTGATAAGAAATACTGGTACAGATATTTAATTGTTTTTCTTTCATTCCCTTCCTACTTTTTTAAGTTCAAATATAAGAAAAAATGTTTATGCAAATACGTCTCATAATTAATATATTTTTTTATACAGTTCTGTTTTGTCTCATTGCATAAATAGAAAGACAAAAATGGGGTAAAGATTGGGGATCCATATTAGACTCACTTGAGGTTCAGCTGAGCTAACATTTGTTGAGGTGTTTAAGCTCCAACTTAAATTTGAGCTGAACTTGGATATGCCTAATTGGGCTTCAAGTTTCTTTTGTATTCTGTATGTCAAAATGTTGCATCATATACTTTCATTATGAGTTCTTTATTTTAATATGAACTCATCCAGGTATTTGTGTGCATGGTACATTATGATTGGATTAGTCATTCCATCGGGTCTGCTATTAGGATTTGTTCATACTGTTTTTTGGGTAAAATTCTATTCATTTTGTCTTATTGGGACAGCTTATAATTTATCCTTTTCCTCTATTTTGTAGTCAACCTTGCACATGTAGTATATTTAAAAATTGTTCTGCAACTTGGAATCATCCTGCTTATTGTAATGATTTGAAATATGAATGCTTTCATATTTATTCCAAATAGCACATTCATGTTTCTCTATAGGCATGTATTTTTATCTTAATTGTATTGTTAACCTTTCATGTGTAATATATTTTCAATCCTTTAGATAATGCAGTCTGCACAACCTATCTTAATATAAATTCCTAGCTTTCTTAGCTCCCCAATTTATCAATCTTTTTCCTTCATTTTGTAGTCAGCGTTGCACATGTAGTATATTTAAAAATTGTTCTGCAACTTGGAATCATCCTGCTTATTGTAATGACTTGAAATATGAATGCTCTCATTTTTATTTCAAATAACACATTAATGTTTTTCTATAGGCATCTATTTTTACTCTTTATATGTTTAGGATCAGTTTTTTTGTTTTCATTTATGTATAGGATCTCATTGTAAACCTATTTCTAAACTTGTTTTATAACCAAGTTTATTCTAGTAATATTATGGAGATTGGTTCTTATTGTGCAGTCATGGCTCGTAGGATGTTGAGAAGGAGAGAAAAAATTGTTCTCATATTGTTCATGATGGCAAATATGTTACATATATTTTGTGCAATTCATATCGTTGCAAGAAGGCATTATAGGAAGTATTTGTTGAGGAAGAAAAGATTTAATAGGAGATATTTGCAAGATGTAAATCTTGATCGGTTGGTGTATACTGATGATTTGGAATGTATTGATAACCTTAGGATGGATAGGCGTACTTTCACTACGTTGTGTGCTATGCTTCGCACAACTGGTCGGTTAAAAACTCTAGAAACATTCATGTAGAGGAGATGGTTGCAATGTTCTTAAACATTCTCGCACATCATATAAAGAACCGGCTGATAAAGTTTAATTTCTTGAGGTCTGGAGAGACTATTAGTAGGCATTTTAATAGAGTGTTGAATGCAGTCATTCGTTTACAAGCAGTCTTACTCAAAAAACCGGAATCGGTTCTTGAGAATTCCATAGATGGGAGATGGAAATGGTTTAAGGCAAGTTGTATATCTAAATTTAATTTACATATAAATGTATTTTATTTTATTATTTTTACTTATAGGAATGTACCCTTTCTCTCTATATAGAATTGTATAGGAGCACTAGATGGAACGTACATTAAAGTGAGAGTGCCTGAGGAAGACAAGCCTAGATATCGAACTAGAAAGAATGAAATTGCTACAAATGTGCTGGGGGTTTGCTCCCAAGATATGCAGTTTATATATGTCTTACCGGGTTGGGAGGGCTCTGCAGCTGATTCTCGAGTGCTTCGAGATGCTGTGAGTCGGAGAAATGGGTTAATTGTTCCATGTGGTAATCTACTTATTTATTATTGCTTTTTGTTCATTTTGTTCAAGTGAAGTAACTATTTTATAAATGATTTTTTTTTATAATTTTTTTATTTTTTATTTTTAGGTTACTACTATCTTGTTGATGCTGGCTATACAAATGGTGAGGGATTTCTTGCTCCATATAGAGGGCAACGATATCATCTTAATGATTGGAGACAGGGAAACACCCCAAATACTCCTGAAGAATTTTTTAATATGAAGCATTCTGCTGCTAGAAATGTTATTGAGAGTTGTTTTGGTCTGTAGAAGTTACGTTGGGCTATTCTTAGGAGTAATTCTTTCTATCCAGTGAAAACACATTGTAAGATAATTGTTGCTTGTTGTCTACTCCACAATCTCATACAAAGGGAGATGCCTGTAGACCTAGTAGAGGCGCCATTTGTTGAACAAGTGAATCAAGTGCAAGGTGAACCAATTACTATTATCGAGTCAAGTAATCAGTGGAATGCTTGGAGGACAAATTTGGCGAACCAAATGTTTAATGATTAGAGGGAGAGTAGACAGGGCAATTGATTTAGTTGTGCTTTATGACTTTAATGTAGTTTTTTTTTTTTTAATGTCTTGTACTCGAATCATTATAACTTGGATCAATATTTTTAGAAAGTATTTGTTGTGCATTATGATTTTAATGTTTTATTGCAATTTATGTTGTGCTTTATGACTTTTGTTGTGCTTTATAACCTGGAAAATATTGTTGAATTCTATTTTGCTTGAAACATTATTTTAGGATGGATTCTACACCAAGTGAGCCAAGTAGGGGAAGGGGTAAAAACAAACGTGGTTGGACCCCAGTGGAGGATGCTATTCTAGTTGAAATTATGCTTGATTTAGTTGTTTCAGGAAAGATCAAATGTGATAATGGTTTCAAACCAGGTGTGAACCCACGAAAAAGCACGGCTCACAAGGGTTTGGCAAAAAATACAGAGGTGAAAAACAACAAACAAAAAGGAGTCGCCACCTCATTTTTTTAAGGAAAAGAGGAAAACCATAAAAATGTTTTATTTTTAAAAACCACATGACTCCATTTTGAAAGGAAAGGCTAAGTCTTTAAAACCAGAAAATGGATTCGGGGGCTAAGTTACAATGTGGGAAGGTTCTGGGCAAAGCCCATAGGCACCCACATCGCCCGAGTTGGTCTCTTAATTTGATTGGGCTAATTTAATAACTTAATCACATGCAAAACAGTATCAATCAATAAAATACAGCATGCATAACATATATCCCATCCATCCATTTCATCCATGCATAATCAAACAAAGAAAATAAAACAAAACAGAAAAAAGAAAAGAGAAGAAAAACCTAGGATACTTGGATCCTAGAATGGACTTGAGCCTCAAAACGAGCGCCTACGTACCATGCAACAAAATATACGGATCAAAGTCCACGTAGTTCGAAAAGAATAGGGTTAAATCCTAATAGAGAGTTATGGTAAACCTTAGGTTTCCTTCCATAGTGATTTTCAAAGATAAAATGATTCTTAATAAAAAATCCAACAAAAGATATAAACTTTTAAAAAGGGGTGGAAAGAAGCCCTAGAGTTGACCATATTCCTCTATTAGAGAATAACCCTAGGAGGGAGAAGAGAAAAGAAAGGTTAAGAAAAGTGAATTAGGGCACTTCATACCCTACTTACCTTGTGCAATTTACTCCAAGCAATATCAAGCTTAAGCCATAGCGACCTTATTTGCAATAAGGCAACTACTGCACCTGTTCGCACCCTTACACGTGCTCAAAGCATATCAAAAAGGATAACATAACAATCTGGACAGAATAGTATTAAGGCTCAAAGTCATCCACTAATCATGTTATCAACAAAAACAGTGAATAAATAGAGACCTTAATGCAACCCTAATCTCATGTCATGCATAAAACCCTAAAAATCCACTACATGCATGCAAAAACTATCATAGTTATTCTATATATATCATATATATAATAACCATGAAGAAAAACAGAAAAACAAAACCTATTCTATCATGCTATAGGAAACTTGTGTGAATTTAGGGTTATCGAAACCCTAATTTCACAACTATGCATTAAAACATATGAAACAACCCTAACACATGCTCAAATCATCATGAATATCATTCATATCATATGTATTAAATAACAGGAGCGTCAACTCATGACAACAATCACAGCGAATAGACTATATGAACTATGCATGATTTAAGAAGACAAAAAGAGTAACGCTTTCAAATCCTTAGTAAACTAAAGATTATCAAGCACATAGAACCATGAATCATCTTAAAATCATTCATATCATATCACAAAAGCATGGAATTAACCTAACATGTGGAGTTACAACATGTACTAGAACTATCATAGAAGAAGAAGGAGAAGGAGAAGGAGAAGACCTATATTCAGCATTCAAAAATAGTGCTTACCTCTTGTAGAACCTCCCTTGCCTTCAAAGTCCTTGTTCTCTTGCTTGCTTAGGGTTGAAAAGCCTTCTCTTGATGTCCTTCTAGCTCTCCAAACTCGTAGCTCCCTTTCTCTCTAAGTGTAAAGTGCACTTGTCGTCCCCCTATGTGTTGAACATCATGTCCTTTATATAGAGAACTGACCCCCTAAAGATTAATTCATTAAACAATGATCCTAGGGCTCTTAGAGACTCTCTTGGTGCTCAAACAATTCAAACTTACACACTCCTAAGAGAAAACAAGTTGTAATGGCGGAGGAAACCGTCAAAAGAGGGAGAGAAGAGGTAGAATCCCACTTAAAGACGAATTCCCTCGAGTGACCGTCTGGGCTTGGACGGTTGACCGTCTAGGCTTGGACGGCTGACCGTCTGGCCCCAGATGGTCACCCGAGGGCTCCCATCAGCATTCCTCGGTTAGACTCCTTCGCCTTCTGGAAGTCTTCCGGGGGTCAAATTAAGTCCGATTTTGACGAAATAAAAGCCAAAACAATCGTGTTTCGAAGGGGAACACATTTTTAAGCATTTTAGGACAAAAATCCTTAACCATGGGTGCATGGTTAGGTTTTACAAAGGTGGTTAACCATGGTGCCTCACCGTCGCTAAGCTGGGTTTGTACACAAGGTCGAACCGAATGCTTTCCCAATCGAAATTTGATCTTTCTAAACACACCTAGGATGTAAATAAAGCCCAATTGAAGTTAAATGAGAGAAAATTGGTTGGGTCTTATGAGTCAATTTTGAGCAAACCAATAAAGGGTCTTTTAGCCAACCTGAACCACTATGAGCCGAATTGATCTTAAACCATTAATTCATGAAATTGAACCTATATATAGACTCTATGTACTCATATGAACTCAAAGGAATGACTCGAGATTCATTTCAAGATCAAATGGAAAATATACGGCTTAAAAGACGATTATGCCCTTAAAGTCGCAAAAGTTCTTATTAACTATCGAAATGAACTCCAAATCACTTCAAAATTCATACACATGATATTCAATGCCATAGAAACTCAATGCAAAAGAAGACTCAAAAAGAACTCAAAATCCTACATGAAATGATGTACCCTAGTTAAGGTGACAAAAATGGGGTGTGACACCAGGCGCATATCTACAAATTGAGAAGTTGTTGGAGGAGAAGCTACTGGGCTGTGGACTTCAAGCAACTCCACATATCGAGTCTAGGGTGAAGACTTTAAAATCTAAATATAATAATATACAGGAGATGCTCGGGGGTAGTGGATTTGGATGGGATGCGGCTAGAAAGATGATCATTTGTGAGAGAGAAGCATATGACTTATGGGTAAAGGTAAACTTATTTTCAAATGTTCTTTTGATTTAGTTCACTATTTTCCTGGTATCCCTTTCCTTTAAGATGTTGGAGATTTGGATGAGTCCAAATTGTTGATAAGTTTGGATAAAGAACCCCAGCAGGAAGTGGCTTGAAAGTTTGACGTGAGTGCATTTGGTAGAATATTGGACTTGCACCCTCAGGGCTTTGTCCAATTGGAAATTGGCAACTTCTGGTGGTAACTGAGTGTATGTTAAATTTGAGTGTTTTAATTATAGTAAAGCTTTATCAATTCCCTGTCCTACCTTCTTTGTTAAATTTGAGTGTTAACTTCTTTACTATTTGTTTGTCATTTCTTTATCAATTCCATGTCCTACCTTCTTCTCCATTGAAACAGCACTCATTGTATTTGGTGAGGGCTTCCACTTTCTGTAATGGCCCCATTCATGATGATGAATGTGTATTTCAAAGTGGATATAAAACGTGATGGGCCAGTTCAATTTCTAAGGCACGACCAAATGCACCTTTATATAGTTTGCACCTGTGGGGTTTGAAATTGAATGAACCATTTCTAGTTGCACAATTGCCCTCATGATCCATTTTAGTTTACATAAAGATATATCAACTTCAAACGCTACAGAAAACAAGATGGTATGAGATTATGGTGATCTTTTAATGTACAAATTTTAGCACCTCGAATGATATATAAATATGCATGCTAGAAGCTAGTTGACATTATCATTTTTAACCAAAAAATTGCATCCACTGAATCTTTTTATAACCTAGCATCTAATTTTGATATATAAATTTTTCTTTTATTTCTTTATGCTTCAAGTAATTCACTTGGTTCATCTTACGCTACATTTGTTTTGATGCAAAACTTGTTGTAGTACACATTTTTGCGCAAAAAGATTTGGTGGGGCTTAAAGTTAGTAGATAAATCATTGTCCTCATGATTTTATTTTATTTTGAACATTGTCTCAAGGAATTTGAATGGCTCTATTTGTACAATTTACAGTGGATATCTTGTCCAACATTATTGTTGATGCAATCTGAAGTCAGTTATCTGACTATGTAAAACCCTATTAAGATTTCGTGTGTTTTGTAGAGGTGTAAACAAGTCTGTGTCAGACTAGGTATTGTTTTAGTCAAACTAGGGTTCTTGACCTGAGCTTGACTAGTGCTGTTCAAGGCGGGTTCATATATGTTTTGCTGGGCTCCAGCTTGTTTATGAGTATTTTTTAGCTTATTCGTTAGCATGATTAGAAATTCACTCTTACCTTTGTCAAATTAGAGTCAAGCCATTTCACCTTTGTTAAAACAAATTGGTGAGTATGACATATATTTCCCCTGAAAACAGAACAAAATATTGCAGCTGAAGAGAAAAACATGAACCACTAAATCAAAAGAGAACTTACAGACTTTTGGGGAGTAGCCACTGTTTCTATAGAGTGGAATATTCTTTACGTAGTGAGGTCAAGTTTAAAACCAAAGATGCTAACAAATTCGAATTACCTTTAATGTTCTTGTATGGTGAGATGGTCCTTAGTCTGGATTTTGAACTTGAAAGTTATGCATATTATCAGGAATAACTTTCTGTTAGTCAATTCCTTGAGCTGTCATTGCTTCTATTTTTTTATAGTTTGGAATTGATTCTGAAATAAACAACTTCTTGCCTTCTGTTTTATAAATCTATGAGCATAACACACTGTTGAGATATAGAAGGATGGACTGGGCTGTTTCAGTGTTCTAGCTAACTCTACCATTTTGATGCCCTAAGCTCCTGTTATTCATATAAAGCTAACCAGTTTCTAAATCTCGAAAATTTTCATGCCATCACTTCTGGAGCAGTTATACTGCTGTCAGCACTCATTGTATTTGGTTTGTTGCAGGGTCATAAAGATGCTAAAGGATTGTGGCAGAAACCTTTCCCACATTTGGATGAGTTGGGAATCATTTTTGGGAAAGATCGTGCTAATGGGAAAAGAGCTTTTGCACCTGTTGATCTCAATGAGGAGGTGGACCAAGAGGAGGATGCAAGTACTGACATTGGTTTAAATGAAATAGATGTTGATGTATCAGCTACAGCGACATCATCTGGAGGAAGTTCAACTCAGTCCGATAAAAAGAGAAAAAGTAGTGACACATATTCTGTGGGGTTTTCTAGAATGGTGCAAGCAATAACAAAGACAGCTCAATCAATGGAGAAACTGGTAGCTTGTCTTTCTAAGCCATCACTGCCTCCACCATCTCCACCTGTTGACAAGATGAGCAAAGTGTTTGAGGAAGTTTCAAAGATTTCTATTCTCAATGAATCGGACATGTTGGATGTAAGTGAGATTATCATGAAAGATCCGGCAAAAGTGAACCTTCTATTTAGCATCCCAGAAAATTTGAAGAAAACTTGGGTGGACAAGATACTAAACTCTTAGCTATGGCTTTTGTTGCTACCAATTTGAGAAAACATTCGGTAAAATAGTTTGAAAACATTGGGTAAAACATTAGACAAATACTGAACTCTTAGCTATTTTTTTAATGTTTGGATAGATGTACTGGAGCTTTTGTTTGCTCTATGTCATGGCTGAGATTTGGGAAAAGTGGTGATTTTAGTTTTTTGGTTAGTTTTGGGAGCCAATTAGATGATGATATTTTAAGATGAACTATATTTTGAATTGAATGCCTTCTTTACATTGTCTACAAACTTTAGTTTGAGTGTTTGATTTCAATTATGATGTTAGAACCCTTTCTTGTTCCAATTATCTTTTGTTTTATGCCTATAGTAGATTTATTTAATTTCATTACTAAACAGTGAACATTTTGAAATTTTTGAAAAATAAGGGTAAAATCGGTAATTTAGAAAATTTTCAATTTCATTGCTAAACAGTAAATTTTTGAAAAACAAGGGTAAAATCGGCAATTTAGAAAATTTTCAATTTCATTGTTATACAGTGAGCATAGGAGTGACGGATATCTAAAAAAAATAAGGGTACAATCGGAAATTTGAAATTTTTTAAATTTCATTGCTTTCATTGCTAAACACAAGGAATAAAAAGTCATTCCTACTCTCTCATTCCTGACAGTATCCAAACATGGGAAATGGAATGGACCATTCCACTCCATTCCAAGCTATTTTAAGCATGGAATGAGATTCCATTCCCACTCATTCAATTCCGGCCAAACAAACATGTCCTTAGAGTAATAAGAATTGATGGTGTAATGGAACATGATACACTCTTCATAGGATTTGAAATCTAGACCAACCCAAGCCAACCCATGAGCATATTTGTTGAGTTCTATGTACTATAGACGTAATGTCTTCATAGGAATTGAGTAATACATTTGTATTCTATTAGAACGGCGCTGCTTGGCCCCATAACTTCTAGCTATTAAAGAATGGGTCAACAATCTATCTCAAGTCAATATGTTCTTTTTACTAAAACTTGATATTTGTGTTATTTGGAAATGACTGTTAGCCTATAAGGTTTGTAACCCCAGTGGGCAGGAAAAACATCTCAGGTTTGGAGCATATGGAAATGCACTGTTCGCCACCCCCTCCCCTTCCCCCCTATAAAAATTTTGAGACCAAATATTTGAATCTCATACTCAAGGTGAGAGTAGATAGGGTAAAACCCTTTGTATTTATAGATGAATATATTACAAAGATGGTAACTATGTGCTGTTGCAATCAATCCCTGTGATTGTGGGATGTGAAGACAACAATAATAATTTTCCAAATATAAATATGTACAGAAAGGTAAGTTCCAGATTTGCTCATTGACTCTTGAAATTCCAATCAATACTAGTGCTGAAATTGTGGATGCTATTGCTGAGATTGATGTAGTTGCTGAGATTGATGCAAAGATCATGGCTTGATGCAAAGACCATGAGATCATGGATTGATGCAAAGACCATGAGATCATGGCTTGATGCAGAGACCATGATGCTAAGATTGTGGCAGAGGCAATGATTCTAAAGAATTTGAATTCTTAACTTTATCACTCCCCCTCAAATTAGGCTGGGGACAAAGGCCTAATTTGATCCATAGGTCCAAGAAGATAGAACGGAGAAGGGGTTTAGTAAGTATGTTTGCTAATTGTTGGGAGGAAGGAACAAAGCGAATACGAAGAACACCTTGTGCCACCTTCTCCCGAACATAATGATAATGTAACTCAATATGTTTGGACTGCCCATGAAAAACAGGATTAACTGTCATATGTAAAGCATTAAGGTTGTCACAATGGAGAGTTGGAGGATGAGATAAAGTGACACCAATGTCTCGAAGAATAAATGAGAGCCAAGTTAATTCAGCAGTGGCAGCTGCCATAGCTCGATATTCGGCCTCTGCACTAGAGCAACTAACAGTGGGTTGTTTCTTGGCACTCCAAGAAACACAGTTGCTGCCCAGAAAGGTACAAAACCCCGTAGTAGACCGACATGTTGTGGGACACCCAACCCAATCAGCATCAGAAAAAGCATAGAGATCAAGCGTACTAGACTTTAAAATTCTCATTCCAAGATCCAAAGTACCACGGACATAACGTAAAATATGTTTAACAATATAGTAATGACCCATTGTGGGAGCATGCATGAATTGACAAACAAAATTGACACTGAAGGCTAGATCTGGCCGAGTAAAGGTCAGGTATTGTAGTGCACCAACAATACTTTGATGGTGAGTAGGGTCTAGGAAAATTTTTTCATCTGAGGAAACCTGACGATCTTTAATGGCCATAGGGGTAGATATGGGTTTACAATGAGACATTTGGGCACGAGCAAGAAGATCACGAGCATATTTGGCTTAGCTCAAATAAAGTCCCTTGGATAAAGAATGAACCTTAATTCTTAAAAAATAATGGAAGAGACCAAGATCTTTTATAGAAAACTCTTTGGCAAGATGGGTAATGAACCAATCAATAAAGGTAGAGTTATCTCCATTTAAAATCATGTCATCTACATAAATAAGGAGAAAGAGAGTACCACGACGAGAATGACACACAAAAAGTGAGGGATCAGCTGTGCTACAAAAGAAACCTAATTGATGAAGGAAAGTACTGAGTCTATCAAACTAGGCCCAAAGTGCTTGCTTGAGCCCATAGAGGGCCTTCCTTAATTGACATACATAATTAGGCAAAGAAAGATCCTTGAAACCAGGTGGTTGCTCCATGTATACTATCTCACTAAGAAAGCCGGGGAGAAAAGCATTCTTCACATCAAGTTAACGCATATCCCATCCCTTAACAGTGGCAACTGTAAGAACTGTCCAAATACTCCTAGGTTTAACCACAGGCGAGAAAGTCTCGGCAAAGTCTGCTCCTTCAACTTGACTGAACCCTTTGGAAACAAGATATGCTTTAAGACAATCAAGACTGCCATCAGGCTTGAGTTTCGTTTTGAAGACCCATTTACACCCAACCACATTCATAGCAAGTGTCTGTGGAACAAGGTCCTATGTGCGGTTCGCGTAAAGTGCACCAAGTTCATCCTTCATAGCAGCTAACCATCCTGGATGTTTAAGGGCTGATTTTACTGATTTAGGCTTAAGGGGAGTTTGGGTTTCAAGAAGAGCATGACGTAGGTTGGGTTTAACGACACCTTGCATAGATCTCGTAGTCATGGTGTGTGATTAGTGGGATGGAGATAAAGAATCAGTAAGGGCAGCATGTACTTGTGATTGGACATCAGTTGGAGGTTCAAAGGATGAGTCCAGCTAAGGTAATAGTGCTGCTCGGGAATTTATATCAAGCTGCTCAGAACATGATGAAGTACACAAAACGTCCTGCTGCAAGCTGTCGGGCTGATCTGGGATATTGTGTGAAGTCAAATCGTCTCCTTGTGGTATGGAAGGCCCACTTTCAAGAGGATGAGTCCCAACTGGTTCTAATGAAGACAATACTTCGTGGACTGCAGCTAGCTCAATTTGAGTGCAATCGACACCATTAAATGGTGGATCAAGCACTCTAGCCATGGTGTCCATTTTTTTTAGATTCCATATTACCCAAACCTGCAAATGGATCACTTGATGAAGTATTAGAAGCAGAGGAACCTGCATGAGAAACAGAGGATTCATCAATACATGAATTTGGAGTGAAAATCCCTAAGTGAGATTGGCCAAGCCACTCTCTAAAAATTGATGCCTCCCCTATTATCCTAGTTGGGTCATGAAGTGAAGCGAGGTCCACATACGGTAAATAAGACTTATCAAAGACAACATATCTTGATAAGTAGATCCTACTTCTTGGTGGATATAAGCATTGATATCCTTTGTATTTGTTACTATATCCCAAAAATACACATGGCAAGGATTTCAGATCCAATTTAGTTTTTGAATAAGTACCAAGGAATGGGAAGCACCAACACCCAAACACCCATTGGAAAGAATAATCAGGTTGTTTACCAAATAGACAGGAAAATGGTGATTCCATTTTAAGAACTGGTGATGGCAACCTGTTTATCAAAAACACAGCAGCTGTAAAACATTCAATCCAATATCTTTTTGGTATATTTGCGTGAACCATCATAGTCAACCCAAGTTCTCGAATATTCCTATGCTTCCTTTCCGTGACCCCATTTTGTTCTTGGGTGTCCGGACAAGAAATCTGATGTATTATGCCATGGTTATTAAGAAAGGTTAAGAACTGCTTATCATTATATTCAACCCCTCCATCAGATTGAAGAATTTGAATTCTTAGCCCAAATTGGCATTTGACGAACTTATAAAAATGAAAGGCAAGTATGAAAATCAGATTTCCTTTTTATTGGATAGATCTAGGTAAACCTTATGCAATCATCAACAAACACAACATAGTATTTAAAATTTTGAGTTGAGCAAACAGGTGCTGGACCCCATAAATCGGAATGGATTTTCATAAAAGGCTTGTCACAATTTCCATCTGATAAAAGAAAGGGGAGCCTACTCGACTTTCCCATTTGACAGCTAGCACAAATGGAATGCATTTTACTATCAGAAATAACATTAATAAAGTTTTTATTCCGAAGAAACTCAACGATCCGTTTATTTGGATGCCCTAAACGTTGGTGCCACATATCTTCCGTCGTTCTTTTAAACCAATGTGAAAATAGTGCATCTTTACCATCATTAAGGGCATACAGATCCCCTCTTCTACTCCCCGTTGCTATTGTCCAGCCCGTTCTCCTGTCCTTAACCATACTGTGAACCCCGAAAATTGGGCCCACAAGGGTTGAAAAGAAAAAATAGGTTTGAAAAAGAAAAGGAGTCGCCACCTTATTTTTTTAAGGAAACAAGGAAAATCCTAAAAATAGTTTTGTTTTTAGAAAACAATTTGAATGACTCCATATTTAAAAAGGAAAGGCAAAAACAAGTCTTTTGGAAACCAAAGAAATCGGGGATTCAAAAGCTAAGTTATGACATGGGAAGGTTTTAGGCAAAGCCTATAGGCACCCATGTCATCCTTTCAGTCTCTCGGTTTATTTGGGCTAAATTAAGATCTTTTCAATACAAAAAACCAGCCAATATCATCACAAGACAGCATGCATATCATATAGTCCATTCATCCATCCATACATAATAAGCAAATAAAAACAGAAAATAAAGAAAAGAAAAGAAAGAAAGAAAGAAATCTAGGATACTTGGATCCTAGAACGGACTTGAGCCTCACGAAGAGCACCTACGTACCATGCAACGAAATACATAGATCAAAGTCCATGTAGTTCGATTAGAATTAGGGTTAAATCCTAATATAAACCTATGGTAAAAACCCTAGGTTTCCTTATTTGAAAGAGAGTTGAATAAACAAGTTTGAGTTTAAGAATACCACAAGATGGAGACTTTAATAAAAACCAGAATTTTATTGGTTAAGGAAACCTTTGATTAAAACCATAGAATCATATTAAAAACTAACCCTAGGAGGGAGAAGAGAAAGAGTTAAGGAAGGGAGGTGAATTGGGGCACCTTCACACCCACTTACCTGAGCGCAATAGCTCCAAGCATTAGCAATTTCAATCAATGGCAGCCCTATTTTCCATAGGACAATTACCACACCTATTTGCACCCTTACACATGCTCAAAACCATGCAAACACAATGATATATAAATCTAGACAGAATAGTATTATGGCCTAAAATCATCCACTAAATATGCGAACAGCAAAAACAGCGAACAATAATAAGCTCTAACACAATCCTTGAACCATATCATGCATAAAAACCCTAGAAATCAACTAAAATGCATGCATAAATATCATAGTTATTCCATATGTAAAACATATACAGCAACTATGAAGAAAAATCAATAAAAAGCTCTACTTTAGCATGCTGTATGGAACTAACCTAAAATAAGGACACCAAAAACCCTAAACTCACAAATATGCTTAAAAACATACAAAACAAACTCTAAACATGCTAAAATCAAACTAAACAGAACCTAAATCATGCATATTAACTAACTAAAGCAATAGAACATGATAAAAATCCTAACTTTAACATGCAATGACGCTATTCTAAACAAGGACAACAGAAGCACTAGAATCAAAAACATGCTTAAAAACACATAGAACAGCCCTAAAGCATGCTAAACTCATGATAAACAGTAGGTATTTCATGTATATTAACTAGCTAAAGTCTTAGTACATGATAAAAAAAGCTACCTTTAACATGCAATAAGCCTATTCTATAAGAAAACCTATATTCAGCATGAATAAGGAGTGAAGTTACCTTAAGAAGAAGCTTCCTTGCTACTGTAGAGACTCTCTCTTCCTCTTATGGATTACTTGAGCCAATGTTCTCCAAGGCTACAGCAAGAACTCCAGCTCTCCTTCAAGTCTCTCTCTCTTATTCTCTCTCAAACACTCAGGTTTTAAGGCATAAAGTGGCCCCTCTTGTGCTGAAGCATAGGGGGTATTTATAGACTTCAATTAGGATTAACCAATGGCTGGGACTAAAACCCTAAGAATTAATCCAATGGCTATTAGAGACCCCCTTGGGGCTTAAGCAACTCAGAAGCTACCAAAAATTAGAAGGAAACTCGTCCAAAAGAGCCCAAATACGTCAAAATAGGAAGAAATCCGCTTCAGCAAAGAAGTATAGAGCAAATAGGAAAGTGCTCTAGGGTGACCACCAGGGCCTGGGCGGCTAGCCACCTGGGCCCAGGCGGCTAGCCGCCCGGGGCTGGGTGGTCACCCGAGCCCACTTCTGATTTTTCTCCTATTTTGCCTCCTTTCCCTTTTAGAAGTGTTTCAGGGGGCAAATTAACTCCGATTTTGACGAAACAAAAGCCAAAACGATCATGTTTCGATGAGGAATACATTTTTAAACATTTTAGGGTGAAAAACACTAACCATGGGGGCATGGTTAGGTTTGACAAAGGCGGTTAACCGCTATGCTTTACCTTTGCTAAGCATAGGTATGCACATAGGATCAAACCAAATGCTTTCCATATAAAAATTAAACTTTATAAAACAATTTTGGGGATAAAATGATGACTAATGAAAGTCCATTTGAAAAGATTTGATTGGTAGTTGTGAGTTAATTAGAGCTAACCCAAAGAAGGGTCAATTAACCAACTTGAACTAGCTACATCGAGCCATTTTAATCCCGAGCCATTTATTCATCAAATTGAACCTAGAAATACCTCATATGCATCCATATGAACTCCAATTGACAATTTGGAGATCATTTCAAGGTCAAATAAAAAGTTTAGGACTTAAAAGACGATTATGCCCCTCAAGTCACAAAAGCTCTTATTATCCCTCAAGATCAACTCCAAATTGAACTAAAATTCATATCCATTGTCCTTGTGACTCTAGAAAACTAATGCAAGTGACTAGACTAAAAAACAAAACAAAAACATGCATGAAATGATGAGCCCTAGTAAGGTGGTGCAAAAATGGGGTGTGACACACACAACCATAGGAGAAAAATTCAAATATATAAGGAAACTCAATAGTCAACTGGCTAACAGATAGTAAGTCTTTCTTAAGCTCAGGAACAAAGAGAACATTCTTAAAATGTAGGGAATCAAGAAAAGAGTTGATACTTGCATCACCGATATATGTAATGGATAGAGTTTCTCCATTTCCAACCATTACACCATCGCTTCCTTTATAAGGTTTTAGATTAGTTAGTTTACCTGGATTTCGTGTCATATGAGATGTTACTCTAGTGCCTGGAAACCAATCAGAGATCTGATTTTCAGAAATGGTGAGAGCTAATAGTGCTTGTGGTACATCCTCGGCCTGGAATGAGTGGTTGAATCGATTGAAGCATTTGAGAGCTGTATGGTTTGGCTTGCCACAGATTTGGCACTCAATAGCCTTCTCTTTCCCACGTGATCGATCTTGACTAGTTGCACTAGAATTTTAGAAGTTCCTCTGTTGTTGCTCCCGCATATTACCTCTATGGCCCCCGCCTGATCTGTTATTGTTTTGACTCCCCCCACCACATGAACTTTCTCCTTAGATGAAACATCGGCATTTTGAGTTGAAGCGAGGCTGACTAGATCCTTTCTTTTTATTAGATCCATGGTAGCTAAAATAGGCCATTTGTGGGGATTCATGAGTTTCATAACCATGAAGATAAAGGCGTGCTTCATGGCTTTGTAAAAATGGCACAATATCCTTATAGGAAGGAACTGGGGGTTTTAGCATAGTGGTGATAAAGGATTTATACCCGGATCCTAAGCCTTTCAAAAGCCAAAATACCTTATTCTTATCTAGGACATGTTTTCCTATTGCAGCCAAGTTATCACAAATAGATTTGAATTTTCTCAAGTATTCACTAAGTGAATCCGTACTTTTTTGGAGAATGGTTAATTCTTGGATCAGATGAAATTCTCGTTCTTGCAAGTCTTGGGCGAAGGCATCCTCCAAGGCTTACCATACGTCTACTGCAGTTTCAAGTCCTCCAACAACACCCAAAACCTCCTCAGTAAGTGTGTCTGTGATCCATGCTCGAAGTAAGCGATCAGATTGTTTCGAATCCACATAGTATGGATTTGGAGTCATCTTTAATCCAGCAGCAGCAGTGTTATTTAGATCAGCAATATAAGCTTCAGGCATTGGGGTTTCCCTATTCAAGAAACCTTGAAGATCTTGGCTTTCAACCAGTGCCATCACTTGTGTTCTCCACAGCAAGTAATTAGTTTGAGTGAGTCTCAAAGACACAAAATTCCTAACATTCAGTGTTGAAGGGTAAGGGTACTTTGAGATTCGGACGGTGGAAGAAGAGGCCATGATTGAGGAAGGGTTTGATTTCTCTCTACTATCACCGAAAGGCTCTAATACCATATAAAAATTTTGAGACCAAATATTTGAATCTCACACTCAAGGTGAGAGTAGAGAGGGTAAAACCCTTTGTATTTATAGATGAATATATTACAAAGATGGTAACTATGTGCTGTTACAATCAATCCCTATGATTGTGGGATGTGAAGACAACAATAATAATTTTCCAAATATAAATATGTACAGAAAGGTAAGTTCGAGATTTGCTCATTGGCTCTTGAAATTCCAATCAGCACTAGTGCTGAAATTGTGGATGCTATTGTTGAGATTAATGTAGTTGCTGAGATTGATGTAGAGATCATGGCTTGATGCATAGACCATGATGCTAAGCTTGTGGCAGAGGCAATGATTCTAAAGAATTTGAATTCTTAGCTTTGTCACCCCTGGGCTTTTTTTTTTTTTTTTTTTTGCTGCTCTTTTGTGGGTATGCGAGTGCTTTCTTTTCTTTTTGTGAGTGAAAAAAAAAAAAAAAAAAAAAAAAAAAAGGAGAAAGGAAAGAGGAAGAAGAAGAAGAAGAAAGAAAGAAAGAAAAGGGCGCAACTTACTTGGACTTGTTTTGTAATGGTGACAGTTAGACATTAGTGCCGAGTTTGAGGTAGACAAAGAGGCAATGGTGGAAATTGTGGATGTTGATGCAACTTATAACTGCAGCGGTGGTGCTGTTAAGAGAAGTTCCTTTGGACCATTTGGCCTTTTAGTGAACGCTGATGAAACACTTTCTGATCTAACTCCTATTTATTTCTACATCGCCAAAGATACCAATGGCCATCTAACGACTTTCTTTTGTGCCGACAAAAGCATGTTTGCCTTGTTTTTCATGAAGTAGAAATTTTCTCTCAATCTTTTAATTTATTTCTATTGTATAACTTATGTTTTATAGCCCCTCTAGTGTCTGACAATTATGTCACGATTTGAATTTTTTTTTACCCAAAAAAAATAAATGCTAATTTTTTTTTGGGTAAAATGCAGAAAACCCCCTTCTATTGTTACCAATTTTGGAGAATACCCCCTTCTAAAAAAAACCCAACAAAAAACCCCTCATATTGTCTAGGGTTAATAGTTTGCTCCCTACCGTCCATCTACCGTCAAAAAAAGTAACGGAATATCATCACGTGACACGCACGTAATGTTATTTGTTGATTTTAAGACAAAAATGCCCTTTGCCATAATGAAATTACATTTTTGCCCTTAATGTGGTTCACTCTTTCTTCTTCACTAGTGAGACATGGAGGTCGGCAGTCGGCTTCACCTCCGGCTCAGGCCAGAATGCAGTGAACCCTTGTGCTGGGGTTGTTGGCTGGGTTTGGTTCAGATGCATCTTAGTATTGATACTGAGTGCTGGATCTGGATTCGCCGTATGGAGGTTGGGGATCTGGATTTGCCGTCGGAAAAAATGGAAATGCGTGAGGTGGAGCTTATTGTCGGAAAAATGGAGATGCGTCCTTGAGGGAGCTTGTCATCCGAAAAGTGGAGCTTCTCCATCGCGATCCATCGCTGGTTTGATTGAGAATGGAGGGTATCGACCCTTCACTGGAGTTAATGCTCGTTGCCAGAAAATATGGAGTTCGTTTTCGTCGGTGATGAAATCTTGCCGGCGATAACGGTAAGAAGGGAGGGCTATGCCTGTGCCAAAGCCTTGCCTTCGGCTGTGGAGACCTCCCTCGCATCCTTGAGATCAGACTTGCTGCCAACAAGTATTGTTACTACATTCATATCGGAGTGAGTTGTTCAATAAATAATCCACACAAGTCAAGCCTCTGTTCATCACATTTTGGAAGGAAAAATATGAAGGAAAAAAAAATCACTTTGAAACCATCAAGAGGATGACGCAGAAAAATAAAAAGCATACCAATTTATTGAGACTTAATGGAAAGGGAAGGGGATTGCATTCATGGATCAAGCTAGAAGATTTCGTATATAAGATCCAATTGGACGGCGGAGCATTTGGACATGGAATTATAGATTTCCAAATTAAGTTCAAAATGCATTGTAGATTTAGCCGGAATATCTCCATCGTCGGAAACCTTTCTTTCTATTTTTTTTTCTGTATTTTTTTTTTCATTTTTTTTCTCTATATTTTTAAAAAACCATTTAAAAATATCAAAAACTAATATTTTAATATTTTCGGTACAAAGGTATAATGGTCATTTAACATTTCCGTTAACAGCGTACCCCTAGCACAATATGAGAGGTTTTTTGTTGGGTTTTTTTTTTAGAGGGAGGTATCCTGCAAAATGGGTAACAATAGAAGGGGGTTTTCTGCATTTTACCCTTTTTTTTAGAGGGTTTTGAATAATTTCATTATCATTTGTGAATATAATACAATGACTATTCTAAGTAAATTTTAAAGTGACATTAAATGCATATATCTTTTCTAGTCCTAGTTCCTTTTGCCTCTATATATTATATGATTCTAGCTTGAATGCCAAAATCATTGACCATGCTTAGAACTTTGTCTTCTTAGATACAATGTTTTATCACGTAATTGGATGGTTAACATTATGCTAACAAAAATGAAAGTAATTCGAGAATGTTGGGTAATGTAGGTCATCTAAGGCTTCCAGTGTTGACAAGCAAGTCTGATGAAAACTTGTCTATGAGACTATTGGTAAGTGATATTATTTCTTCTTATCTTTCTTCAATTTGGAAAACTCCCTTCTTGTTTTTCTTCTTTCGCCAAGTTGACCGGAAATCTTGTAGAAGATCCCGAAATTCATCAATTTCAAATGTGTTAAATCGATTATCAAGAAAACATAGAAAAAAAAAGTGCATTTAAACTCAACCTAAAATGTGTTAGGAAATTTACATCCGCATCATTTAAATATAAAATTTGATATGATTTCATATACCAATTTAGACCTTCCATTTTATAATATACGTTTTCATTTAGGTTGAAAATTTTCATGCTTTGATACCATTTAAAAAAAAATTTAAATGGTATCAAAGCATGAAAATTTTGGACCCGTTTCATTCATGAGACTATCTTTGTGGGTGTGGGTCTAGGCTTGGGTCCTAAAGGGGACGTTAGAATGGACCTATTTCAAATCGCTTTATAGGAAATATACAATTGGTGATAAAAACATAGCTTTTGCATGCAAATTCAACAACAAAATGGCTCATTTTTGCTTCTCTGAGGAAGCTGGTGATACCTCTAAATCCAAAATTGAATTCTCATTGAGTTTTAATACATAAAATTACCTCATACTTCCATGAAGTTTCTTCCAAATAAAATCCAACGGACATTAGCACTGATTGAGTGCATAAACCTAAATTATGATTTAATTTGTTGACTCAGGTCGATCATTCAGTTGGGGAAAGCTTTGTGCAAGGAGGGAGAAAAGTTATCATAGTGCGAATTTCTCCAATTGAAGCAATCTACCAAGACACGCGACTGTTTTTGTTCAACAATGCTACTTAAGGGTGGTAACGGGTCAGGTGGGTGCGGGTTTGGGGTTCATCCGCCATCCACCCACGTCTTGGCGGGTGAACCAAATTCGCATCCACTTCCGCCCACACAAGCGGGCGGTTTTGACCCACGTAACACATCGGGTTGTGAGTGGGTTGCAGGTGGGTCTACGGGTTGGGATTTTAGTTGGATCTTGCTTCTTTTTTTTCCCCCCTCCCCCCTTAATTTGGCCATACCATTTTATATCTTAAAAACACAACATAAAAAGAAGATAAAAGGATAAATAATTCAAGACATGTGTTGATTATATTATATACATATATACTACTATATACAGCCAATTCCCTCTATGGTTGGATTGCACCTGAAAATACTAAAATACCCTTGCAAGTTAATAAAGTTAAAAAACGATTTGGTAATTTTACCAACTTAAAAAAACCCACCACAACCTCTTTCCTCTTAATTTTCTCCCACACACATGCGGTTTAAGAAACCTGAAAACTGACATAATAATTCCACTGATGGAGTGAAAACTTCAAAAGATGTGTTAAACACGCGATAAACGCATCGCATGTGCTCGATCATTAGTATATATATATATATATAGAAAGAAAGAGGGAGAAAGAGCACAAACAGTAAAATAAAAATTACAAAACATATATTGATTCTTAAAAAAGAATTAAAAGTCAAGAATCAATGATCCACGATTATATGTAACATGTATAATTTAATAAGTATGAAAATATGCGAGCGGGTGTCAGTTTTCTTCTTTCAAAACCGCAAACCACCCACAAAACTGCACCCAAAAAAAAAAAAAAAAAAAAAAAAAAATCCTAAACCACTATCCACCCACCCCATCAGTTGAATCAGCCCAATGCCTTCGAGTAGGGTCAGATTGGGCGGTTTTTGCGGGCCAAGCGGATCCGTGAGCACCCCTAATGCGACTAAAGCCAGCGTCATGGACTCGCTCGAAATATGGACAATGAAATCTGTGTCATTTGAATATTACAAGGACTAACCTCAGCACTATTCATTTTTGTTCCTTTCCTATGCATTTTGAAGTATTATTTTTGAGCTATGATTTCATTTTTACGTGGCAGATTTTAATTACTAGAGAAATCAAACCAAGTTTGTTTTGATTTGCACGCATAACGTATTATTTATTTCAATAAATGATTATTTATCAATCAGTTTTGATCAAGTTAGCACTTGTTGATATAAGTTATATCAGTATCATATATTGGGATTTGTACTATATGCATTAGCCCAATATACCTTAGCTATAACCCATTAATGCACAATGTACAACTCCTAATGTAGGTATTGATATAAGTTAATTCGAATATGCTCAGTTGATCATCATCCATTTACCAATAATCTTTATTTGGTTTTTCAAATAACTTTTAGGGGCCGTTTGGCAATCTCCATAACTGGTTTTTCAAATAACTTTATTTGGTTTTTCAATTACAGCGACTGGCCTCGCTATTCTTTCTCATCCATTTAAATACTATCATTGAGCAATGATTTCTTTTTTAAACAGTGGGCTTTAAATTTGTTTTGATATGGAAAGAGCTACTGAACTCACAGTCAACTGTTACTTGAAATCACTTTTAGTCATCTTCTTCATTGCTTTCACTTTGATAAGAATGAAATGTGATGGTATGTAACTCTTTAATTAACTAATGGCTTGGAGGGACCACCCTTCCAAGTGATGAATTGGTTTTTGAAATCTCTTTTATTCATACTTACCTGGATTGTTGTATGATTTTGGGTCTGAATGTCACCTGACCATAACTAGATGAGTGTTGCCAGGTCTAGACCAAGGATAAATTTAGAAGATTCAGCAGAATCAGCACTGACCGACTTCGATTTAGACTTCTTTAGGTTAAAAAGAAAAAAGAAAAAGAAAAAGTGGGGACTATGTGCAAATTAGCTGCTAGAGCTTTCCTGTACAACAATACTACTGCAGCGAATGTTACGGGCTTGCTTGGACCTTGCTTAATAATTCCAACGGTGGCTCCAATAACAATTTTTTCTTATCGATGAACAACTAGAAGAGAAATATATAATGATAAAGAGTTAAATTTTTTATCCAAATAAGGTAGCAAATTGGCCTATCGATCAAAATTTTTATAAAAAGAATGAGAATTGATATGGTGGATGCAATATTATTTTGGCACGTTCTATTTTTTTTATATAATTTTTTTATTTTGGCTAAACAATAAGATAACACACACCCACACATGTACCCACGCGGAGTTAAAACCAAAACCTTTGCAAGCCCCATACCCTCTTTGGGATGGGATATGATACTAGACATGAGGGCCATTGGCTATTTGGGCAAGTTGATTTGAACTAAGAGTTTGGGTTCTATACAATTATTCATTTATATATAAATAAATAATGACAATAATTACAACGAGTAAATAACAAAAGAAAAGTGAGGAAAACAAGAAAATATGGGGGGTAAAAAATAAAATTTAAATACGGATAAAATGAGGAAATTTATAAAAAGAAAGGAGTAAAAATTAAAAATACAGGGGCCAAAAAAATTGAGAAGGGCCAAAAAATTTTAATAATGGCTAAATCTATAAATAGTAGAAAGAGAAAAAAAATTTAAAAAAAAATTCAGTGGGGCCAACCGACCCTCTTGCACAAGATGTAATTGTACAAGTGGTCCTACCCTTTCCCTCATGGCCACTCTTATGAACTTTGTCTTGCAATTATCTACTGCATGTGAGATGGGGGGATTGCATATGTCCAGGGGAATTAATCAGGTGCAAAGCATCTAGAACCTCCTGATATCATTAAAAAAAAAAAAATTAAAAAGAAAGAAAGAAAGAGAAGATGATGTAATTGTCCTTGTTGGTAACCCATATCAATTTGTTGAATTAAATTCTTTTATGACCTGTTTGGTTGTTGAAAATGTAGGAGTTGTAGCAACCAAACACAATATTACCTTATTTCATTTTGAAGTTGTGCTTCCATTCAATCCGTAGCTAGGAATGCCATTCCGTGATGCGTATTGGATTCCATATGACATATACTATTACAATTTTATTTATTTTATTTTTTTTTTTTTTGAGATTTCATCTGCAAAATGAGGCTTCTCAAAGGATGCACGACTGTGAAATCATATCATCTTGTATTCACCATATTTGAGATGATTTATTTTTTTATTTCAACTTTCGAATAGACATGACTCTTTTTGTTATTTTTGACGTGCATTTATAAGAGGGAAGGACTCGCCCTTTGGTTGCTTCTATGATGTCTCAAGTGAAAGTGTCCATTTAAAAAATTTATAGAAGTATCTTCAAAGGAGCCAAGATGATCCAGTGTGCTTGTGTTCGAAGGACTAATAGGTTGATTTGCATATGAAAAATGTATCATTTTCAGCTTCTTTTTCATATTTTATATAATATCTTTCCATTTTTCTTTATTCTTTAAATGGTAGAGTCCTTTTAGTTTTTTTTTTTTTTTTTTTGATAGAAAGACAATATATATATTAATGAGATAAAAGATACAAATCAATTTGGACTTTGTCCCGAACACACTCAGGAATCTCATCCATCCAAACAGTAATATTAGTTATATTCTTGGCATATCTAGCAAGGCTATGAGAGACCTCATTGCCCTATCGACGGGTGTGCGACAAAACTGGTGAATGAAAAGAGAAGTTTAACTTAGCTTGTATATATTCATAAATTAAACCCAAATCTGAGAAATTATGCTCTGCCAAATTAATAGCATTTATCACTTCAACATTATCCATTTCAAAAAGCACATATCTTATACCCAAATTCCTAGTGAAATCCACTGCAAACCTCATCGCCAATGCTTTAACATGCAAGGCTAGGAATTGACCTTGAATATGCTTGGATGCTGCTGCTATCACCAATCCGTTACTATCCCGTACCACCACACCTAGCCCAGCACTACTAGTGTCAACAAAGATCGCCATATCAACATTCACCTTGTAACAACCCAATAGAGGAGGTTGCCACTTGACTATAGGAAGAGTTGCAAGGGATTGTGGGTCCGTTTGGGCTTTTACAAAGTCCTCCAATAACCTGCACGCTGAGTTAACAAGTTCTTGTGTGCTTTTCTTCACCCCTTAAAAAACAACTAAATTTCGGCTATTCCATAAAGACCATAGGAGCATCATAACCAATGCCAAATTTTGCCCAGCTACATCAAATAACCCCTTAAGCCAATCGCTAACATCAATAAAGGTGGACCCGTCACTTTGCTTCCCTACCTGACTAGCAACCCAAACCTCCTTAGCACTTATGCAATCTCGAAACCTATAAAGAGTGGATTCCTCATCTTTTCCACAAATTGGGTAAACCACACTCATCGGAACCTTCCTTTTGGCGAAGTTAACATAGGTTGGCAAAATGTTTTTATATAATTTCCACATGAAATGCTTCACTTTTGCTGGCACCACTTGCTTCCAAATGAAAGCCTCCAGAGTGTATACATAGTTAGACCTTGAACTTTCCCCCAAAACATCAATCTGGGTTCTCTGCATATGGTCCCGCTCTAACCAATAAGCACTTTTGACGATGAATAGTCCCTTAGAATTATAGTGCCAAATCAACTTGTCATTGGGGAGGCGATGACTAATTAGCACAGTACAGATGACCATAGCTTCATGAGGCAGAAAGATTCTTTTGATTAAAGTATCATTCCATCTTTTTAAGTCATAGTCGATAAGATCAAGAACATAAGCATCTTCTCCGAGCTCCTTCATTGGGGAAACCACTATAAAAGAGTTTGGTGTAGGAAGCCATCTATCCGACCAAATCTTCACGGATCTCCCATCTCCAATCCTCCATCAAACACCACATTTTAACAAATCCTTAGCTTCCCATATGCTCCGCCAATTGAAACTAGGATTCAACCCCAACTAGGAACTAAGAAAATCCCCATTAGGGAAATACTTAGCCTTTAAGATAGTTGTAATCAAAGAATTATCATTTACCAGCAGACGCCACCCTTGCTTAGCAAGTAGAGCTTTGTTAAAAGCACCCAGGTCTCTAAAACCAAGACCCCCCATCTTCTTTGAAGTACACAATTTATCCCACCGAAGCCAATGAATTTTCCTTTCATCATTTTTTTGTCCCCACCAAAATCTACTGATCATGGTTCTAATCTCAGCACAAAATATTGAAGGTAGCTTAAAATAGCTCATTGCATAAGTAGGGATGGATTGAACAACTGCCTTAATAAGAACTTCTCTCCCTGCCTTGGATAAGAGCTTTTCTTTCCACCCCTATAGTTTCTTCCATTCTCTATCCTTAATTAGGCTAAATACTTCCCTCTTTGACTTCCCAATCAAAGTTGGGAGGCTTAGGTATTTCCTACGAGCATCACCACTTGCAATACCAAGAAAACTCCGGATCAAATCCTTTTTCTCCTCACTAGCGTTCTTGTTGAAGAAAATAGAGGACTTTGCCATATTAACTTTCTGCCCAGAAGCCACCCCATATTAAAGTAGAAGGTCAAGAACTTCCCTTCTTTCTGTTAAAGTTGCCTTACCAAATAGCAGGTTGTCTTCGGCAAAGAAAAGGCGGGATACTCTAAGGCCTGAACGACAAATAGAGATACTTGACAATTTTTTATCCCTTTTAACTTTACTCAATAATGCAATCAAACCTTCTGCAACAAGGAGGAAAAGATAAGGGGAGAGCGGATCTCCCTATCGAAGTCTTCTCGATGGGCTAAAATGCCCACATTGATTTCCATTGAAAGTAATTGAGTAGGATACCGACCGCACACAAGCTATAATGAGATTAACCCACCTTCTATTAAACCCCATATTGATCATAATATTTTCCAAAAATCATACTCGACCCGATCGTAAGCCTTACTCATGTCAAGCTTTAAAGCAAAAAAACCCTGTTTCCCAAGCCTTTTGTTTTTCGGGAAGTGCATTATTTTAAAAGCAACTAGCACATTATCAGTAATGAGCCGACCTGGTACAAATGCACTTTACCTCTTCGAAATAATGGCTAGAAGAATGCTCTTGAGATGATTAGCCAGGACTTTTGCAATAATCTTATATACCACATTACAAAGACTAATGGGTCGATATTGAGTAACCTCTCTGGGATTTTCTGTTTTAGGTATAAGAATAATGTGGGTATAGTTATAGTTATGCAGTATAGGACCCCCTTTTAGAAAAGAAAGAGTAGCTCGAGTTACTTTAGGGCCAACAACATGCCAATATTTTTGAAAGAAAAGAGCTGACATGCCATCCTACCTAGGGAAATTGGTTGGATGCATTTGAAAAAGAGCATCATGTACCTCACTTGGTTGGAAATCCCTCATAAGGGTGGCCTTTATCTCGTCAATAACTCAAGTGTCCAAGCCGTCAAGAGTACTAGCAATATTGTTGGGGTTAGAGGTCTGGAAAATTTCCTTAAAGTAATTAACTATAACCTCCTCAACTTTCCTTTCATCTTCTTACTATTGCCCATTGCTGTCATTGATACCCTTGGTCATATTCTTCCTTCTGTGTTGAGAGGCTCTTGCATGAAAAAATTTTGTATTCTTATCCCCATCTTTCAACCATATCACTCTGGACCTTTGGCGCCACATAATTTCCTCCCATGCCAACAATTTATCCATTTGGTGCATTATGCATCTTTCCTCCACCACTGAATTTGTTTGCATCAGACTTGACTTTACAAACTTCAATCTAGGCCAAAGCTCACACAGTTGTTTCTGAACATGACCAAATTTTGACCGATTCCAATGTATCAGACTCATTCTTGTTGCTTTAATTTTTTTATTAACACAGTACATTTCCGAACCTACACCCTTCCACCGCCATCCTTCTGAAATGATACGTTCGCACTCCTCTAATCTCACCCACATAGCTTCAAACCAAAAATATCGCTTCCTTTGCGTTAAAATTTAGAGTATGTCCTTCTGTGTCCACTAAAATTGGCAAATGGTCAGACGCATTGCAAACTAGGTGTTCAATAGTCACCATTGGAAAAAGGTTGCACTATTTATTTGTTGCCATTGCTCTGTCCAATCGTTCCTTAATGCACCTATCACGCACCTGTTATTGCACCATGTAAATTCCAACCCTTGAAAACCTAAGTCTTTGAAGCAACAAGTAGCTATAATTTGATGAAAATTCCTTATCTGCCAATCTACCCTCAGTGCACTCCCCTCCCCCCCCCAATTTTCTTTTATCTCAACAATCTCATTAAAATCCCCACAACATACCCAAGGAAGATTCGAGCTACTACAGAGTCTATCCAACAATTCCTAGGATAATCTTCTGTTAGCAACATCCGGCTCTCCATAAAACCCAGTAAACCTCCATATAGGCACACCCCTTCCCTTATATGCACATCTACATGCCACCCTAAGTAGCTCAATAAGTTCACATCTATGGGAGAATTCCATAGCAATGCAATCCCTCCTGCTTTGTGCTGTCCTTCACCAACTAAAACATATGTATACCCTAACCTGTTTTTTACTCTATCCATTTTTCTTGTATTAAGTTTAGTCTCAATAAGAAATACTAAACTGGGAGCTTTTCGCTTCACAATATCGTGAACGGCTCTAACTGTACAAAGGTTCCTAAGCCCTCGACAGTTGAAACTTAAGATTTTTATAGCTCCCAGCGAGATTGGAATTCAGTCCGATCTCTCGTTGTTAACTAGTTCACTCCCACTACCCCCATGGCTATTGCACATCTACTTACTCGTGTCCTTACATTTTCCTTTATACGAATTTACTGTACCAGTGTAACTCAAAGCATGTTTTTGTTTCCCGGCTATATTAGACTCGAGCTCGCCCACAGTCTCAATCAATTAGGTATCGCAGGACCTTCGCTTCCATCCCTTGGATCATTGGCCCATTCCAGAATTAGTACTCATTTGTTTAGTGCAAGCAGTTGTGATCCCGATCTTAACCGCACTAGGATGATCTGCGTTTATCTTGGATTGCTGCGTATCCACAACAATATTATCTGCCTTCGCTTTACTTGATACCATTGTTTCCTACCCAAATGCTGCCATGCACTCGTCACGATTCGTACGTCGAGAATTCGCAGTTGGAATCTCAGAGTTGACTACCCCATTTATCCTTCCAGCCAATCCCTTGCTTTTCCATCCTTCAATATCAAAATCCGTTTTATACCGAGTTCTTATGTTCCCGGTATTCCTTGGCCCTATATTAAGAATTTTCGCCAATTTTGGGTCATATTGACAGCTCACCTCTACCAATTCGATTCTCCCTTTGTCTAAACTGTAATACCCGTAATTTTTAAATAGGGTATTAAGGGTTTAATCTATGGTTAACGTAGTTAATCCCTTGATTTGTCGGATGACTTCATGCATGGGTAATGCATGTATATGATATTATGATGTTGGATGTGTTATGATGCTTGTTTTGTGCATTGAGTATCTTTCGGGAGCTTTTAGCCTTATTTGCAACTTAAGGGTTTAAGTTGCTGAAATTTGGCTAAGTGTTGGGAAAAAGTGAATTTTCGTAAATCTTCGTTTTAAAGGATAATTTTTTGCGGTAATGGGAGTTTATAATATTATAAGACATTTGTGATTTTATGGGATTTTATTAACATGTTTGGATTGGGTTCCACGCATTTTTGTTTTAGGAAAATCTGTCGAGAGACGGATTTTGTACTAAAACTTAGAAATGAGATTTTGATATAGAGGGAATTTGATTTTTCTGATATTTTATTTGGATCCAAATGGGGGGTTATTTGCTTATTTTCATTAAATAACTTAAAGTAAAAGGGTAAAGTAAAAATGGAGAACATTACTTAAATGTTTTGAATGAAAATAAGACTGTGGAGTGTATTCTGCCTGATTAAGTCGACTGAAGTGTGATTTCAGTCGACTGAATTACACAGAAGCTGAAGAATTTGAATTCTGAGATTTTCAGTTAACCGAATCCTCAATTCAATCGACTGAATTGTCGTTTCAGTCGACTGAATTGCTAAATGAGTCGACTGAATTAGGTCTGAAGGCTTATTTTTGCTGAAATGACGCATGTGCCCCTCTGAGGTTATATAACCCCTCAACGCCGACTTGTAACCCTCATTTTCTGCATTTTAGAGTGAGAGAGAGGGAGAGTAAGCTTGGGAGAGCTCTTGGGGTGTACGAAGGAGAGAGAGGGAATTCTCTCTCTACTTTTGCTTGGATTTCATGCTTTAGGGCTTGCATTTCAACACTTCTAGCTTGGATTCACCCATAGATTACCTCTATTTCGGATTTAAGAGGTAATTTCTCATGTATAAGGCTAGGGTTTGCATTTCTTTTGGGATTTATTTATCATATCCTCGTATTTTGTGTTTATTCATGGTGTTCGTGAGGTTTGGCTGCATCTTGGAGTTGGAATCTCCATTCTTTTCATCATCCATGGCATTTAGAAGTTAGGGCTTACTTTGGGGAGCTTACATGTGCATCCTAGACTTGGATTTACACACCCACAACATCAAGATTGCATTTTTATACACGTTTCATGGAGGTAGGTGCAATTTACATAGGTTTAAACTATTGACATGATAATATGGTATATATTATCATAGTATTTGGTATTCTTGGACCTAGAATATGCATATGAATGATTTATGGAATAAATCTTGGAATGAGATTATGGGTATTTGATAATATAATTTGGGAATTACGTTCTTTATGAATTTAGGTTTATTTTATACATTCTATGGAATATAAATGTATGGATTTTTTTTTTTAATTTCCATATTTAATTGATGTTTTTTATTATGATTTTGAGACTATAATCATAATGGAAATTTATGTTGTTTATCATAATTTTGGTATAATTATGAGGATATTTGATTATGGATTATATGGCATAAATTGGGAGATGATTTTGGTTTAAAATCATTTTTATGGTTAATTTCATTGCATGTTGAGCATAATCATGCATTAAATGGACTTAATGAATACTGGGTAAAAGTATTGCATGAAAAGGGGTCATTGGAATTGGACTACTTGCAGTCAATGGGACTTTGCGGTGTTTTCCATTCCTTTGGTCCTGGGGTACTTTCCGGTTCCAGGTAGGAACCCTTGTGTTCCCGAATCAGAGGCTACTTTCCGGTTCCAAGTAGGAACCCTTGTGTTGTCCTCTTGGAGGTTGGGTTTAAATCCTCCGTTTCCGCGCGAAGACTCCTGCGGGAGTGGTCAGTAATTGATGGAATTAATGTAAACTGGGCATGAGTCACATGCATTGGGTATTATGCATTATTGTTTTGAGTTATGGTTTATAACTTATTATGGATTTGTAATATACTTGGTTAGTATATTTTGTTTTAAATGATATAATTGGTTTTATTTATATCATTGCTGTAGTTTACTATGTTAAACTGTATCTACTGAGTCGTCGGACTCACGCATATTTATTTCCATGTTTTTTAGAGATTATTTTCAGGTGGATTTATGCTTTACACGGGGATGCTCTTAATGGGAAATTACCTATGTTAATTATTGATGTATTTTCATGGGAAGGAATATGTGTTAATTGGTTTTAATTCGGGCCAATGGCCAATTTCCATGTAATTTATCAGGGTTGTAATTTTAATTACTTATGGTTGTGTGTATGTGGAATGCGATGCATGGGATGATACCACATTCAGGATGACATGGAGATTTTAATGGGATGGATTTTTATAATAGGTTTTACGATAATATGTCCTATCTATGGATGGGTCATGTACGAAAAAGGAAAAAGTTTTTAAAATGGTTGAGATTTTGACACGTGTCATCCACGTTTTATCAAATGATTTATTAAAATAAAGCTTGTTTTATTACTATTGATCACGGCTTAATTAATTTGGGTCGTGACATAAATAGACTCCTCCCTTTTTAACAATCGCAATCTCGCTTTCCTTACTTATCCCTCCTTTATTGCAGACAAAAGCAATGTGTATATCCCCATCAACTTCGCACAGAGAATTATATGCTGATTGAGAGACCTTTGTTCTTTCCCCCATTACCACATCCGAAATCCCTATATTTCCGCTTTCCCTACCCAAGCCCTGCTTAAATCCATCCAGCGTTGGTTCCTCTTGATCACCTATTTTAGCTAAATTTGGAGTTTTTTCCTTGCCATCACCATCTTCGGCATGATTTTCGCCCTTTAGAGATGCGGTCATCCTGTCACTTCTTCGATGTGCAAAACGTTCTGGCGACATCTCCCTACGGCTAGGATTGCCAAATTCCTTACCTCTGATCACCTGTTTTGTCGACAACTCTGCTCGCAACCAAGAACCATACGGGTTGGCTAGTTCTACTATAGGCTCCTCTGCCGCTATTTTTCTTTTGCAATTGGTTTCATTATGCCCTATAATGCCACAAAAATAGCAGAAGAGTGGCAATCGTGCATTCTTCAATTCGGCTAGAACGTGACCTCCCCTATCATCCACTATTTTTGCGCACCATCAGAAAGGCGTACCCACCTGGACATTCACTCGTACTCTCAACATATAGCCCTTTTGACCTCCCCTTGACGGCACTTCTACCTCCAACGCATCACCATATATGGCCGCAAATTTGTCTCCCACTTCCTTTGTTAACCACTCCAAAGGCATCCCCTACAGTTGAACCCAAAAAAGGGTTTGATTAAAATCAATCTGTTGCACTAATAACCCTAGTTCCCATCTTTTAAAGACTGTTAAATTGTTGTTGAAGGACCACGAACCATTCTTTAAGACCCGTACCAAATGAAAATCAAAATAAAAAATGAATTGCCATATAAATAGACCCACTTCTCTAACTTGCACTGTGTTTTGCATCCCCCACACTTGAGAAAGGGTCGCAATCATAGCATTCGTATTCATGGGTTTATCTGTAAAAAATTTCCCGATCAGACTGAGAGAGCACTCCTGGATGCCGCTTTTTACATCATCCCCTTCAACCCTAACTTCCTCTTTTTCCTCCTCTGTCAATTTAAAAGAAAATAGTCGTTTCATGATCTCACTTTCCATGGAGTATTGCCCTCACAGCTAATCTGCCTGCTGCGCAAATTGTCCCCAACCTAGTTGATTCCACTCTAAAAGGTGAAGTAGAAAGGAATATAAAACAAAACCTCCATTGTCAAAGCTCCCACAAGGTTGAAAAAAGAGAACCTTCAAGAGATGAAACACTAAACTTTAGAAAAGTTAGGGAGAGAAACTCCCACCGTACGAGGAGACTACACATGGTGTTAGGTTACTACTAGTGTTTTTGAGTCTTTTAGTTGTATGCATAATAAACAAGAAGTAAAAATTTATCCAAATGGGCTCTAATATATGTAACATTCATCTAAACAAAAAAAAACAAAATAGAGTTGCTTTTATATTATTTACAATTTTTTCATTGACACAATAGTTGATAAACAGATGGACAAAAGGAACCGATTATTTTAACATTTTCCTAATTTAGAGGGAAAATGTGAAAATGCGACCATTTCCACATATCAAATGCATCCTTAAACCCAGTGGGTTGGTCTAGTGGTTGGGTACTTGGCCCCAAAGTGACTGTCTCGAGTGGAGGTAAAAGATCCCGAGTTCGAGTCCTAGCACTTTGGAAAAAATCACTGAACCAACGATTTTCCGTTACCCACCCGTCGCGACAATGATTAGTCCCTTAGTTGCCAACTTTAGGGATACACTGGGTCAAAGACCAAAAAAATGCATCTTTAGATCTTGTGAGAGATCAAATGGTTAAAAAAGCATGTCAAAACACCATACACTCTCCATGCTACATGAAACCTAGACCAACCCAAAACAACCATACTCTACATTTGAGGATCGAGAACAATTGTTTTTTCCCCTAAATTTCACATGTTAATAATTTTTTTTGCAATTGAGGTTTTTATATAAACACAACCTATCAGGAATTCAAGCTAAGGCTCAACCTTGAGGGGTGAACAAAGTGGTTTTAGGGCCTCTTGCCAAGTAAAAGGTTTTGGGTTCAATTCTCACCACTCCCCTTAAGGCCACCCTTATAGACTTTGTTTCGTAATTGTCTGATGTATGTGGGAATGGGGAATTGCATGTATCCAATGAGATTAGTTGGGTGTTAAGTATTTGAGACCTCTTGATATTAAAATAAATAAATAAATGACGAGGCTTGGTGGTACTTTTGTGCTCCATGTACTTTACATTAATCATGACATATGGTAAAGAAGAATGTCCGAGTAAGGACAGTTTTCAAAATAACTGTGAGCTTACAAGGGCTTTGTTTAATTACCAACGGTGACAGTTAGACATGACTACTGAGTTTGAGATGATGAAGAGGCATTGGCGGAGGCAACCGTCAAAACAGATGTGACTTACAATTGCAGCAGTGGTGCTACAAACAGGGGTGCCTTGGGACCATTTGGTCTTTTGGTTATCGCCGGTAAACACTTTCCGAGCTAACGCCTATTTATTTCTACATTGTCAAAACCACCAACGGCATTCTAAGCACTTTCTTTTGTGCCGACGAAATGAGGTTTGGTTCTTGCTTTCCATCTAACTGCATTCTTTTCTTATTTTCATATATAATAGGCGTCTGGGTTTCCTTTTTAAGCTGTCGGATCGAAATCCTTTAAGTCAATTAATTGACGTAGCCGATAACTTTAAATAGAAACCTAGAAAACTAAGATTATGGATTGGAAGTTTACTATACTTAGTATTTTGAATAAACCTGATTACCTTAATGATATTTTTTAATTGCTTTGCCCCCTATTATAGAAATCTTGAATCCCCCAAAATAATTCGCAGCAACATAAAAAATAAAATAAATAAATAAATAAATAAAACCCAAAATAATTCGCCATGCGGGTGTTATGGCTTGCCCGGGTTCAAATCTACCCAATAACCTAATAACCCAAAAATAAAAAATGTTATGTGACAAGCCGACCAACACAATCCCAATAAATAAATACTCCTAAAAAAAATGCAAAAACAAACACATAAAAAGTATCAAATATATGCGATTTCAATCAAATGACTACATCCAAATATATTCGGTAAGATCTCTTCATTCTTGAGAAAAATTCCTTAATCAAGTCTATTAGAATTGAAATAAAGTAATAGAAGACACCTCACAAATAATAATGCTAATAACGAAGAATGCCAAATAATTGACCATGCTTAAATCTTTACCTTATGAGATATTATGTTTAACGGATAATTGAATGGTTAAGATAAAGCTAACAAGGATGAAAGTAATCCGAGTTGTTGGTTAATGCAGGTCACCTTTGTCTACTAGTATTGACAAACGAGTATATGGGGGCCAAGTCCCTGTACTTGATGACGAAGTCTTGTCCATGAGGTTATTGGTAAGTGACAATTATTTCTTCTTAATCTTTCATTAATTTGTAAAACCCATCTTCTTTTCTTCCATTGCTAAGTTGGAAACCTTGTTAAAGAGCTTGATATTAATCAATTTCGCCAAATGCATAACCTAAAAATTACCAACCGTCGATCCAGGTCGATCATTAGATCGTGGAAAGCTTCGGACAAGGAGGGAGGACGGTTATCACATCGCGCATTTATCCGACGGTGGCAATCTATGGGGCAGCAAAAGCATTCTTGTTCGACAATGCTACTGAAGTAAATGTCACGGCCTCGCTCAAAATATGGCAATTGAATTCTGCATCTATCCACCCTTTCCCCTTGGACGAGATGTAATTGTGTACTCATTGGTATCCCATTGCAATTTGTTGTCTTAAATTCCTTTGTATTCCGTTTGGTTGCTGAAAATGTAGGAGTTGGTGGCAACCAAACACGGTGTTATTTCTTTCTTGAGTTGGGCTTCCATTCAATTTGTAGGAATGGCCCGAATGGCCTTCGGCGATATGTATTGAATTTCATCTGATATATAATATTGGAATTTTTTAGATTTCTTTCGCAAATTGAGACTACCCAAAAGATGCACAAATATAAAACCATTTTATCTTGTTTTCTCTTTAAGGAATTTATTTTTTCTGTTTTTTTTTTTTTTTTTTTTAGGGTTGGGGAGTTTTAGGGTTGGGGAGTAGAACATACAAGAGACATTTAGACTTTTGGTCCGACTAATTTCTTGGACCACGAATAGGGTCACTGCCTATTCTCATCAATTAACGCCTAGGTTCATAACTCACTTCACAACAATGTCAGTGTGGATCAAATCTGTAATGACATCCCTTTTGGGCTGTCCTTTTTTCCACTCTGTGCTGGCTTCTACGGCCTTAACCAGAAACAAACTCACGTTCACTCATTCTCGCTGAGGCACCCATGCCATTATCATTCATGGATGACTGCTTTGGCCGTGCAGCCGAGTTTTATGCCATAAGGCCGTTAATGGGACGCCCCAAAAGCTCCTTAGAAGTAGGTGTATCCATGTTGGTTAGACCGGACCAAACTGGACGCGGATGCGTTTTTGAGAAATCCTAGCCTGGTCACGCTAGAGCTGGTGGGCTGGAGGCCTTGTTAGAGATTAAATGGCAGTTGGATTGTGGGCTTTGTGTGCAATGTGGAGCAAAGCAATGCTATAACAGGCTAGAAGCTGAAATATGGGCCCTTAGAGAGATGGGCTTCACTCGGCCTACGATCCCCCAGAAGCAATTATGCTTATTGATGCTAATAATAGTGATCTTAAAGAAGTAAGGATTAACGATTAGAGATATTCCAAATCTTACTTTCGGCAAGGTTTCAGCCCAATTTAATCTTCTAATGGTCCTTGTGATATGGCCCATCCCCTTACAGGCAACGATAGGTGTGAAGAGTCGAAACAATAATTTCCGGCCCACCGGATAGCACACCTAGGACTTGTCTACTCAACCAACCCCACATGGGATTTCAAGAAGTAAGAATTAGGAAGTGACACTAACCTACTCATATAGAGAAGCTAATCAATGCACTGATTTCTTAGTCAAGTATAGAACTACAATGTCTAAAGTTATTGCAATTTTAAATTTTCCCCCTCCTGAGTTTTGATATATGGAATTTTTTTTTTTTCCTTAGATGCTCGTGGGGCTGTATACCCCACGATGTTATGTTCTCAAGTTTCTAGTAATACATTTTCCGTTTTGCACCAAACACCCCCTCACCAAAAACACACCCCCCCCCCCCCCCCCCCCCCCAAACAACACACAAGAAAAAAAAAAAAAAAAAAAAGGGACACTTGGGTTCATAATAGGGAAGGACTATTGGTAAAGTTATCCGGTGAGATCTAGGGAAGCAACCAAAATAGTTATCAAGTATTCCTTACCGTAAAATAAGTATCAGTTCATGGGAGCAATTAAACTGCCATAGCAGTTGATTGATATCAACCTTACAATGCTACTTAAGGGGATGAAATATATTCTTGCTTATTTGAAAATTTTCATTCAATAATTCTCCAATTGGCTAACCACTTGATTTGGTTTTGCTGCATTGTGGTCCTTACAACCTCAACACACAAAATAGGATCACATATGTAACATAAATCAAACGACGACTAATAGTACATAAGATTAACCTACACTTAACCTACAAAATAACCTAACTCTTAAAAGAAGAGTAGAATCTTACATCTAAAGTCAACCTTGCCTAGTTAATCGATATGACACCTTACATCTCCAAACATTTAACCTATTTGCTTAATTGTTTACTTATTCAAGATGTTGTAGAGTTATTTGTCCATTCATGGGGAAATTGGCGATTAGTCCACTTTTGGGTAAAATATTAGCAATTAATCAAACAAGAGTTTTTCTAAATCAATTAATCAAGGAGACTGAACTTATTTATCAATTAGTCACACTTTTTTTTAAAATGCCAAGTTTACCCTTATTATTACTAAGGGCACTCTCCTTTTTGTTATTAAGGGCACCCTATGTAACAAACTTAACCTTTTAGCATTATAATTTTTAAAAGCTTATAACTTATAATATACATATCCATTTTTTTAAAAAAAAATCATATTTTTAGAACCTACTTGTCGGCATCTTCGAAAAAAGATCCATATTGATTAGGTAATTATTAAAAAAAATTAAAACCGTAAAATTTTACTACTTGACGGATTAATAAATTTTATAGTTAATAAATTTTATAGTGAAGTAGTAAAATTTTATTACTTTACCAAATCTTTTACAACCAGTGGATTGAATGAGACGGGGATGAGTCCGTTGGCTCTTAGTTTATCATCGATGTTAATGCTCACTTGTTCTGCACCACCCATGTCTCCTTCCACAACCGCTTCATTGCTTAAGGGTGGAACCATGTGCAAATCAACTAACATTTTGAAGATAGATGACTTCACAAGTGTTGGATTTCCTAACCAATGTTGCATATGGACTCTAATGGCATCCAGGTACAAGCTGCTCCTCCCATGGAAACCAACCACCTTGCCTTTTGTTATAGTTGAAGTGAAGAAAGTTCTGATTTCCTCACCAAATGGACCATACTTCCCCCGACTAGAATAAAACTTTAGAGACTTTATAACTTTTGATCCCTCGTCTCTATTGATGGAGCCATAATAACTACATATATATACAAGCGAGAACTTCATGTGGGTAATCCAATCTTATCTGCGAAAAAAATACGACATGAAATATGTGATGTTGGACATGAAATATATAAAGGCAAAACTAATTTATGATTTTTTTTTCCTGACTAGAAAAGTAATAAAAACGTTTATTACCTGAGTTGTGGTACTTTCACCATCACCTCCATGTTTTACAGACCAAACAGATTGTCCATTTCGATCATACTCTATCTGGATTGAGCAAATTGCTTTGGCTCTTGTCAAATAAATCTGCTTTATTCTAAAAAACACTCCATCATCCCATGGTCTCCCTCCATCACTTTACTGTTGGATAGGTAGTTTGGTTCTCTTATGGCTGTTGGATAGGTGGAGGAGAAGGGAAAAAGAAATAAAGGTGAGGGTATTTTGGTCAGTAATGACTTAAATAGACTAAGTAAGTTGAAAAAACAGTTGACTAACTATTTGCTAAATAAGTGTTATTTAGTAGACTGATGGCCAAATCCCCCTTTATTCATTTATGGAATCATGGTGCCATAGTGTTAATTTTTTTTTATTGGTTTATATATAGATACATTCATGGACCAAATGTAAGGTCAGTCCCTTGCCCCTTGTTGGATTGTGAGAGCCTGGTTTTTATTTTTTGTAAAGTAGGTCTAGTAATAAAATCTTAGTAGAATTGGGGCACTAAGGATGGACTTACGAAATTTCGTTCTGTTACAAATTTAAATTTTATACATGTTCAATGGATGTATAATGTATTCTTTTGCAAATGATGTTCATTTTTTTATTTTATTTTTTTTTATTTTTAAAATTTGCTTTTGAGAACAAGGAAATCTTTTGGGTTAAAACTTAGACCCATATAAGGCTCATAAGAACCATAAAACTTTGAGTGGGCAACTTCAAAGGGTTAAGCAAGGTATGAATTTAATATCTTTATTTCTTTAACCTTAGATGCATAGTCACTCGGCTTTTACTTCCTTAGACATAGTCTCTCACCAATTGATGTACGTGCGAAGTTACATGAGTGGTAGGGTGAGCATTTGTCTACCCTCAATATTTTTTTGCTTGTTTGTTTCTTACTTTTTAAAAATAAAAAATAAAATAAGTTTATGTCTTTAATTTTTATTTTTTTTTAAATTTCTAGATTTACCTGCTTAATTTTGTTTAACCCCTTTAACTTTTCTTTCCCACTCCCATTTTTTCCCCCCTCCCTTCCTATAAAAACCCCAATCCCTGATCTTTCATTTTTTGAAATATGGTTGATCAAATTTGTAATTTTTTCTAATTTAAAATAATAAGATAAAAGAAAATTTTTAGACAAAAACTTCTTGATTTTTATTTTTTTACTGTATTTATTTTTATGTATTAAGACAAAACACTAATAACCAATCAAAATTCGTCTATCCTAAACTAAATTCCTAATTTGGTCCTCGCAAGTGAACTATTCTAGAGATTGATGCTCAATATTTATGTTAGCACATATAGTGACGCAAAATCATTGTGCACACGTAGAGACGCACGTGAATCGCAACACGCCCAATCCAAAAATTCAAAAGAAAAAAAGACTCGAATTGGGAAAATCATGGGCCACAAAAAGTTCCCTTCGGTCTCAAAGGAACATTCCCCGTCCTTTCCAAAACCTGGCCTACTGAGACACGCTCAATTTTCCAGTCTCCTTCGCCATTGTCACAGACCCTCCTTACGTTTACTAGCCTTCTTTTTGACCATTAGTTGATAATTTCACCACCGATTTGAAAGCCTTAAATTCAAATCCCAAAACAAAATATTATTTAAAACCCAACTGTGGCCAGGTGGTCGAGAGGGATTAGGGCGGGTTCCGATTTGCTGCTTTAGAGGGAATTTACAGCAGCCTGCTATAGCAGGTTGGATCGCGATAAGTGGCCCTTGAGATTCAATCGATGGTTGAGAACGAAAACACAAGCCATAGGTGTTTTGGAGCATTTTTTTTTAAGGGAAAATTAGCGAAAAGTCTATCTTTATAGGACTTATAGAAGCATAAATTTATGCAGCAAACTTATGCAGTCATAAGTCACTTTTAAGTAAAATGAGTTTACTTTTGTAACCGTGGTAAATGTATAAAGTCAAGTTTATCCTTAAGTGTTATTTTTTGTTTTCAAATTTTAAAAATGACATAACTTTCGATCTAGATATCGATTTTCAATAAAATTTATATATTTGAAATCTATTCGTCCGAGTCTTTTGAAACAAGACCCATGATGAAAATAAAATTATATATAAAAAAAATAATTACATTGATTACGTATTTACATGTATCAGTTTTAAAATAAATAAACATGTAACTTTTTTAATTTGGGTTCAATTTTGTACAATTTCCCATGCAGAATTATCAAATTTATTAGATGTAGCTGTTAAATCAATTAAATTGATGTGTTTGAAACTAAAAATTTGTAAGATTTAAATATTTTGTGACTAAAATTCAGTCACAATTGATTTAAAAGTAATTGTTTTCATGTAACTGTTTTTTTTGTGAGTTCAGTATATACTTCAGTTACAAGTAGATGTTTGTGGTCAAAATCCCCTTTTTTTTATTTCATCCATTGATTGATCATCAAGCATCAAGTCTCACGATCCTACCCGTTATAGGAGGCTGCTGTAGCAGCGAAACCAAATCCCCAGGGCGCTACGTGTACGATTTGTATTTATCAATATCAACGGAGGTGTGTCTAATTCAAAGTCAAGGGGAAACATCTCCTTCCTCCGTCATCCTTCGTACGAAAATTCCAAAATTGAAAAACTGGACCAAAAGTCGTCGTCATCATCTGCATTCCACACCCACTTTTCTCCCAATTTCTTTCCCCTTGGTTGTCTCTATCACACCAACGTGGATGAAGGAGAATTTGAATGCCCACGATCCAACAAAACTTAATAATAAATGTATGTTTAACGATTAAGATCAGAATATAATTTTAAAATGGTAAAATTAAGATCACCTAATGTAACTTACATCAGGAAAGAGTCTATAGTAATCGCATTTACTTCAACCTAAGTTTGTTTCTAAAGTAGCCAATAAAGTTAGGGGTGTTCATGGTTTAGGTTAAAACCGAAAACCAAACCGAATCAAACTAAACCGGTCGGTTTGGTTTGGTTTTTTTGTCATTAGGTTTGGTTTTGGTTCCAATTTTAGAAAACCGAATTGAATTGGTTTGGTTTTGGTTTTCATGTTTAAAAAACCAAACCAAACCGAAAAACCGAAAAAACCGAAAAATATATAATATATAATATATATATTATTTTATATATTATATATTATATATCAAATTTTAATTTGTAATTTGTTAATTTTAAGTTTCTTATTGTTTTTCCTATTTTAGCTTGGCATGTATTAAACTAGTTATTAATGTTGTGTGAGATAATGGCATATATTAACTTGGAGATTTAAACTTGGATTGACATATGTTAATTTGTTTCCATTTTGATACAATGTTTAATGTTTTTTTTTAGTTGCTAATGTAATGCTTTTATTAAAAATGTTTTAATTTGGGGTTTGGCATGTCATTTTTTTCATTTTCAATTATTTGTTGCTACTTGATTGGTTAAAACCGAAACCAAACCGAACCAAACCGAATTTTTATGGTTTGGTTTGGTTTGGTTTTTTTATAGTATAGTTTGGTTTTGGTTTGGGAAAAGCAAAACCGAAGTATAATGGTTTGGTTTGAAAAGTACCTCAAAATCGAACCATACCGAACCACGAACAACCCTAAATAAAGCTGTCCGTGAGTTGATCTGTGTACTATTAGTTCAACCATTTTGACTCAGTCCTAGCTACGATCTCATAGCCCCGGATAAGGTGTACTATGATGTTTCTTCTTTCTTTTTATTTTAATATATTTGCTAAAAAATAAAAGAAAAATTCCTTTTGCTGGAATACGCAAATTAATAAAAAATTGTATATCGATCATATTACATAGGTCACATTTGATGGGTTCAAAATCCTCTGGACTTCCCAGTAGGCTAAAAAAAGGTGGGTCACTTTTCAGAAATAAGAGTGACCTCGTGGATAACAAGATTCGCAGCACCATAATCAAAAGGAACACTAAAAAAAAAATATACATTCGCTAAATCCTCGCCACGACAAGCTCCCATGACCATGACCCTGAAGGAACATTCCCAGATCCTTCCAAGACAGTTCAGCTAGCTACCTACATGGTCACATACTTGATACTTGCTTGCTTACCCTTTATTTTAATTAAACTTATCCTTTTACCACATTCAAGGACCCGCAGTACTTCCGCCCGTCCTTTCTTGACCATTTGAAAATTGAATTACGCACACCGCCCATGCTAGTGTGATTGTAGAATTCCTACCACAAGAACAGCCGATTATTGGAATTGATTTCCTCTTTAATTTTTTATTAATAAAATGTCTTAAAAAATTATCCGTAATGAAAGCTTAATACCTCATTACAGCCAGGTGGTCGGTGGAGATTGAATGTTTAAGAAAATTAATTGGAATAGTAGTACAAGAGATGCGCATTTTTCGAGATTAATTGTCCAGACTGATCGAAACCGCGTCTGCGCTCATTTCTAACGGAGTATTTATTATCTGTCTTGTACACAGACGCAACTGTGAAAAATTGGGCAAGGCAAGAACTCAAGAAGAAGTCTGTTAGAAGTGGTGATCTCTGTATCTTCTTTATCAACACCCATTTTGACTCCTCATTTTCTTGCCGCTTAGTTCCCCCTGTACACACTTACCATTGCGATGGACCTTCGAACCGCGAGTGTTTTCGCAGCAATCATCAGCTTCGTGGTGCTCTTTTCAGGATCAACATCGTCGTCGCCGGAGAATTCGAATAATACGGCGGGGAGATGGGTGTTGGAAGGAGGGCCAGATGAGTCATTTCCACAGTTTACCGGCGAGATTCCGTACAACTGGGACAATGCTTCGCTTACTTGGCAAAGATCATCCTACCATTTCCAGCCGAAGAAGAACTGGATGAATGGTTAGTACGCTTTTTTCCATGCTTTCATAGAAAACAAAATCCCATTCCATAGTTAGCTAATTAGTAGGGGTAAAGAATTAACGGTGCCGGAGATTCGTATTCCGGCGATGGCACAATACCTCCACACGTTTTACCATTCGACATCGACGGCAACTTAAAAAATGTATGATGATCTAATATTTAATTTATTTATTTTTTTGGTTTAATTATCTTGCTAATCGTAGGGAGATTTTTTTTTTATTTTTAAAACACTTTTTGAACTATTATCTGAAATACTACATTACCCATGTATTTATTTTTAGTTTTTATTTTTTCCCCAAATAATTCATTAAATTCTTTTTTTTGAAGAGGCACTGATCCAATTCTCTGTTGTCATTTTCTCATGTGGCGCTTTGTTGGGAACATTTGGTTATTTCTGCATCAGATCCTTGCGGTACGTCCTTATAAGACCCTTTTTTTTTTTTTTTTTTTTTTCTTTTTTCCCTCTCTCTCTCTATTTTGATACATCTATCAATTTATTTGGTTATACTGGAATATGCACTGATCCAATTGTCCGTTGGCAATTTAGAGTATGCTGATGATGTCCACCAATAGTATTTCTGTTTTGTACCTATAGGTTAATGTCTTGACTTCATGGTCTTAAAGCTTTTATAGCAAACTCTTGGCATTTTGGAAAAATGTCATCTTCAAATAATTTATATATGATAACTGGAGAATCTTGTCTTCTATCAATTAATTTATTTTGGACTAAGCACCTTTGCTCTGTCTCTGTGAAACCTTCATCTTGACATTTAAAAAAAAATATGAAAAAAAATAAAAATAGAGAGCTTTAAGCATCAGAGAACCCACTAACATTCCAATGAGGTTGGGACCCTAGGAGTTCACCATCATGTGTTGAGGGCTTATATATTATTAAATGAAAAAAAAATAAAATAAAAATGAGACAAACTAACCAAACTACAAGATAAAGGGGAAAAAAAAAAACTGGTCTTGGTGACTTATAAATGTCACTATGCAGCTCACAAGCGTAAGAAAAACTAAGGTCTAAACCTATAATTAGGTAGACATAACATATCATGGCAGACTTGAGAGAGAATCTCTGTTGGAGTCAATTCAAAATAATCTCTGTTGGAGCTGTCCACCACCATGATTAGCAACTCTATCCTCTACTGTATTTCCTTCACAATATATATGAGAGCAATGAAAATCCATGGATTTTAAATAAAACTGACAGTTCAACCATCTAGCTCTCAACTACCAAGGAGGAAAGAAAGCATGATTTAGAAGGCAATGGATAACAGATTGCGAATCACATTCCAGCCATAACTTCCGCCGACCCAAAGACCAAGCTTGCTCAATTCATATTATGACTGCTAATAATTCTGCATAAAAAGCATTTTGAACACTAATATTATAGGAAAAAATTGCTTTGACAAAATCCCTATGAGTGCGAAAAACAACCCCCGTTGTTGCGGGCCTCAGATTACCTTTAGCTATCACCTTCACATTTCAATTGTCCTTTTATACTTGGTTTGATTATTGTATTTGATCATCTTAAAGTATTTATGAGTGTCAAAATGGTCCAATTATTGCATCTGACCAGCTTAAAGTAGTTACGAGTGTCAAAATGGAAAGAGAAATTGACATTGTCTTTAATGATATCAGACTATGAAAGGTTTCTTTGTTTTGGCCTAATTGCAGGCATGTATGAGTCTTGCATTAAATGCATCGGTGCATGTACTTTAAGTAAATATGAAGAGTTGGGAGTGCGAAAGATGTATGAAAAAGAGGGGAAAAATAATTGCATTTTTTATTTTTTAGATGGTAACTTGTGGTGATGACATGTAGCATCACAAATAGAATATAGAACTTAGATAGATGTAGATATGTATAGTCATCTTGTGGTAAGATTTAACATGTGCTTGTATTGTGACAATTGTTAATGTTAACCCAGGATGAACATTGAATGTGTGCAGGTCCATTGCTTCACATGGGTTGGTACCATCTCTTCTATCAATACAACCCAGAGTCTCCATTGTGGGGCAACATCACTTGGGGCCATGCCATATCAACGAACTTCATCCATTGGTACCACCTTCCGCTTGCGATGGTCCGCGATAGCCCGTATGATAACAATGGTGTCTACACCGGGTCTGCCACCCATCTCCCTGATGGGCGAATTGTAATGCTATACACTGGAAGCACCGGACGGCCCGGTAATAAGACACAAGTACTAAACCTTGCCTACCCTGCCGACCTGTCTGATCCTATCCTCCATGATTGGGTCAAGCATCCTGGTAACCCGGTTCTTGTCTCATCACCTGAAATTGATCCGGATGACTTCAGAGACCCGACCACAGCATGGCTTGGACCGGATGGAATATGGTGGGTTGCCATCGGAGCAAAGTATAATGATAATGAGACGTGTGCTTTTCTTGTTTATAAAACCATTGACTTCACAAGCTTCTTCTCAAAGCAGGTTTTGCATGAGGTCCCAGATTTGGGCATGTGGGAGTGCGTGGACTTTTACCCTATTTCAACGACCGGATTGAGTGGCTTGGATACTTCGGCTATTGGCCCAGGAATTAAGCATGTGCTCAAGGCTAGTGTGGGTATAAATAATATGACGCAAGATTACTATGCACTTGGGACCTATGATTGGCAAAACGATAAATGGATACCTGATAACCCGAATGAGGATTTGGGTTTTGGGTCTAAGATTGATTATGGAACATACTATGCGTCAAAAACGTTTTATGACGAAAAGAAGAGGAGGAGGATCCTGTGGGGTTGGGTTTTAGAAGCTGATAGTAAGGATGATAACATAAACAAAGGCTGGGCATCTGTTCAGGTATTATTATTATTACTATTGTTAGTATTATTTCAATTTTTGACCTACAATAATGACAATTTAGAAATTAAAATTTTACTATTTTGTAAAGATTCATTAATGGATTCCATGTAGTTGGGATTGAAGTTTAATTTGAGTTGAATTGAGTAACTAATTCTAGAAAATATTTAATACAGAGTAATTCAATAATTGTGCATTTTTTTTTTTAATAGTAATAATTGTGCATTATTTGATGAAAGGAGTAGCTACAAAGGGCTGTCCCTTTACTACGTACATAAATGTGTGGAATAAATAGAGAGCTCATGATAAACATATTATGGTGTGTGTGTGTGTTGTAGATGGACGGAATAAATGGTAAACTCAGGATAAGCATATAAGAGAGCTCATGATAAGCACATTATGATGTGTATGTGGGCCATAAATGTACGAATGAAGGGTGAACTCATGATATACCTATTAGTCTGAGTGACGTTTGTTTAAGTAGGAGTTCAAATGATAAACTGATTTGGAAAACTGATATTAAAGAAAAGTGTTCTGTAAAATCGTTTTGCAAGGAATTCGAAAGGAATTTGTTCATGATGTCTGTCCTTTGGCTGGTTTGGTGTGGAGAGGGCTAGGTCCTTATAAGGTAGAGGTGTTCTGTTGGCTTGTCGTAAGAAATAAGGTGGTCACCAGAGAGTTTTTATGGAAAAAAGGGGTCTTGAGGGCTGAAGAGAGTATTTGTACTTTCTATGGTAGAGCTTGTGAATCAATAGATCACTTATTTTTTTATTTGTAAGGAGGCTTGTAATGTGTGGTCCTTTTGTTTGTCTTGAGGAGTTCAATAGGTTTGCTCTCGATCTGTGGCGGAATTATCTAGTTGGTGGCAGGAGTCTAAAATCCAAGGATCTGTTGAATGAAATCTGGTCCTTTTTTCTTCTTTTTTTTTCCCCTTCATAGCCGTGTTATGGTTTATTTGGACAGCGAGAAATGATCTTATTTTAAATGGCAAAAAGGTTGATTGGAAGGAACTCAGGAAGTTGGCAATTGTGAGTTTTGTTTCTGGATTAAGGCTAAATGGGTAGACCTTCCTTACTCTGTTGATGATTGCAATGTGTCTATTGAAAAGGTTACAACTTTTAAGAGGAAAAAAAAAAAAGGGTCATAGGAATTTTGCCTTGGGTCCCTCCTAATGGATGGATGAAGTTTAACATTGATGGATCAGTAATTAGCAAATTTGGGCCTGCAGAGAGATTTTAGGGGTGCTTCAAGTGTATATTCTCAGAACTGATTGGGTCAGCTTATTTTAATTAGGCAGAGTTGTTGGCTCTTTGAGATTGTTTATTAAATCTGAATGGGTGGGAGTTCAAAAATTAGTTTTAAAAAGTGACTTGAAAATTGCTATTTTCTTTGTCTGGGAAAGATTGCATTCCTTTGAAAAATAAGTTCATTTTTAATGAAATATCATTCCTCCGTTCTTCAATTGGAGAAGTATTATTTTTCTCATTTTCTTCGTGAAAAGAATATGGTGGGGTACTTTTTGGCTAAGTCAGGTTTGAGAAGGTCTGAGGCTCTGAGCCATATATAGCTTGGTTATAATTGAAGTTTTATAGTTCAGTTGTTTTGTGAGTTGCTTCTGATCATCCCCTCAGATTAGGTATTGGTTCTTTGTGGAGATTTAAGCTAGTATTGCTCTGTTTGGTGATTGGATGCTGGGAATGGTTCTATTTGCTCGTTGATTCGGTGTCAGCTTATTATTGAAAGAGGTCCTCAATTCAAGATGTTGCTTGCTGCTGCTCTTATTCTTTTTGTTTCTCCTAATTTCGTGGCAATTTGTTGTTTGGCTGTTTGTTGCGTGAATAGTATTTTTGTGTTGGTTGAGTATTTGTTGCATTTAGCTTGGGCAGCGTTGTTATTGTATGATAAGATTGGGTAAATGATGTTGTCTGTCTTGAGAGTTACTTGGTAGTTGTATTCAGTGGCGGAGCTAGACAATTAGTCTTGCGGGGTCAAGCCTCAAGACTAGTGATAAATATTTTGGATTCTTTTTTTCTTCTCAATGGCGAACAATAATGGGATTTTGTTCTTTAACTTTGTATAGGGTAGAAAAATTATTATAATAAATAAAAGGGTCAAACTCATCAATTTTTTGGATTAAAAAAGCAACTAGACTACTAGAGGGTTAAAATAAAATTTTTTTTGAGGGGTCAAATAGAAATTGGCAGGGTCAAATTTTTAAATACTCATAAATTAGTTCCAAAAAAAAAAAAAAAAAAAAAAACACAAAAAGTCAGGTGGGTCAATTACCCCCCTTTGAGCCCCCTTGGCTCTGCCCCTGGTTGTGTTTGCTAAGGGGCTTGTTTTGCGGCTAGTGGTGCTTGTGGGTTGTTCTTTATTGTCATTCATTTTCTCATGCTGTTGAGGTAGTACAGTGTTGGTAGTTCAGTGTTTTTTTTTTTTTTTTTTTTTTTTTTTGTGTTGGGGGGGGGGGGGGGGGGGGGGGGGGGGGGGGTTGTTATATTTAGTGGTCCTCTGTTTTGCTTCATTTCTTTGTGGTTTGTGGATGGGATGGTGGTTTCCTAATTGTTATTTTTAGGTGTATTTGTTTTGTTTTTTATGGCTGTACAAGGGTTGTAAGGTCTTGAGAATGTCTCTTGTACTTTATTTTACTTAATTAAATTTCCACTTTTTGCTGAGAATTTATTTATTTATTTTTTAAAAACATAATAATTTCTTGATGTTTTGTAATGCAGAGCATTCCGAGGGTTGTGGTGTTTGACCAGAAGACGAAAACCAGTATACTTCAATGGCCAGTGGAGGAGGTGGAAAGCTTGAGATTGACCAGTACAGAATTCGAAGGCGTGGAGCTCGCACCCGGGTCCATTGTTCCGCTTGAAATTGGCACAGCTACTGATCAGGTCTGACCCCTTTTTTTTTTTCCTTTTTTTTTTTCATATATATAGTACACAATGCACCTAATACTTGAAACCTAGACTAACCCCCCGCCCGCCACCCCCTGCGGTAACCCACACTTTTATATTTGAGGGAGGTTTTGGATATTTCCCCTTTTTTTTGTTGGTATTTTTTGTGTAGTGGTGTACACAATACACTTGTCATAGGAATTGAAATCTAGACATATCAAATAAGCTAAGGCTCCCGCTGGTAGGTCTTGTGTTCTATACCTGAAACTAGTTACATTATTTATGTAATATGGTGATAACAATAAGCTTCCAAGGACTTGGTTTTGCAATGGTGACAGTTAGACATAACTGGCGAGTTTGAGATAGATAAAGGGGCATTGGCAGAAACTGTGGACAACGATCCAACTGATGATTGCAGCGGTGGTGCTGTTGAGAGAGGCTCCTTTGGACCATTTGGCTTACTTATCGCCGACAAAACACTTTTCGAGCTAACCCCTATTTATTTCTACATTGCCAGAGCCAACGATGGCAGCATAAGGACTTTCTTCTGTGCTGACAAAAGCAGGTTTGCTTCTTGTTCTCCTCTACTAGAATATTTCCTTATATGTATCAGGGAAAAGTCTCTCTAAATCTTCTATTTTTATTGTATACCTCATGTTTTGTAATCCCTCTAGTGTCTGAGAATTATATCATGTAGTTTGAAAAAGTTGTGAATTATCAGATTTATTTATTGTGGCACATTAACTGATTTTATTGCATATAATTTGTCACCTTGCTTAGAACTTTGTCTTCTTGATATTAGGTTTTTACATATAATTGGATGGTTAAGATTAAGCTCCCAAGATAGAAAGTAATCCGAGATGTTAGCTAATGCAGGTCATCTAAGGCTTCCAGTGTCGACAAACAAGTCCATGGGGATGAAGTTCCGGTGCTTCATGGTGAAAACTTGTCTATGAGGTTATTGGTAAGTAACAATCATTTCCTCTTATCTTCCTTTACTTCTGAAAACACGCTTCGTTTTTACATTGCTCGCTTGAAGAGCCTAAAATAATCAATTTCTGATGTGTTAAATTTGATGTCAAGAAAACATAGAAAAGAGTACATTTAAAGTTGATTTAAGATGAATTTTCTTTGGGGCACCTTAGTAAACAATGACTAATTTCTTTCCTTGGTGTTTTTGGTTATTGTTTACGAGTCCTATCTATATCTATATCTATACTACCTATAAAAGTCTATAACTTAGAAAAACTTTTGATTGACCACTATACCCTTATTTTAAATTTTAAATAGTTATTGGCCCCCATATTTAACCAATAAAAAGAATGTTTATTTTCCAGCAAAAAAGAAGGGAAAAAAAGAGAGAAAAAATGATAATGAAGTCCACTTCTTGAATTCTACACAGCCTCCACTACTATGCATGTCTTCTAGCCAATTCTTACCATGGCTCTTAGCCATGGAAGGAATTTTGACCTATTGTGTTGAGCATTAATGACTTAAATCAACAAAAAGCAACAAATACGGAGTAATTAGATTTACATGTTATATATATATATCTAAGAATTTATGAATTTTCATATATCTTTTATTATTTAAATATTATTTACGTGCAACGCATTTGTGCCGATATCTAGTGTACTAAAAAGAGGGGAAAATGAAAAAATAGTTAAGGGTTTATGAGAAACACATTTTCCAAATAAGGATGTGTTTGGAACCAAGTTCAATAATGGGCCTATTCCAAATCCTTTTACATGAAAAACTAGATATGCAACTTGGGCGGGTTGGGGGCTGGTGTTGGGTCTTGGGAGGTCTCTTCCCAGTTCCCATGTTCAATCCAAAAGGGCCCATGGGTTTGTTTCCCAGGGTAATCAGGTTGGATGGGTTCGGTGGACTTGTTTGAAGAATATCTTTGTTTAAATATGGATGGGGCCCCTACTAAACAAAGTAACATGTATATAAATTCATTTAAATTTATAGTTTTTCATCCAAAAAATAAATAAAAAATAGTAAGATAAAAAGTTAGCATGGCCTATATAAAATCATAAACATTTTTGACAATTTTGCCTTTACTAAAATATAGATTTATTTTATTTTATTTATTCAAAAACCAAATGATAGGAGAACACGCACCCATGTGGGGTCAAAGCCAAGATCTCCGCAAACCCCACACATATATTGGGATGGAACATGCCATTAGACTCGAGGGTAATTGGCTAGTAAATATAGAATTAGCACGTGTTAATTAGTTGTTTTTCTTAAATGTTAAATACATATATTTATATTTTTATTACTATATAATATAATAATGAATTCGGGTTGTTGGGTAGGTTGCCCAAGGCCTTTGACCACGAGCAACCGAAGTTGAATTGGGGCAGTCTTTTCCTACTTGTGTCCAATCGGTTGGTCAGGTTAAGCCCTCCTATGTTGCACCCCTTGGGAAAAACAACTGATGATGAAAACATTTATTTTGCATGCAAATTCAATAACAAAATGGCTCATTCTAGCTTCGCCCTAGAAGCCTAATCCAAAATTGAATTTTCATTAAGTTACTAGAATTGAACTTAAGTGACTTTTATATATGGGTGTACACTAAGATTTTAAATTAAATTTACTCCGTACTTGTTAATTCTTCTGATATGAAGTTGCTTCCAAATGAAAACCAGTGGACATTGCCCTCAAGTGCATAAATTTAAATTACCTCTTAATTTGTTGGTTCAGGTTGATCATTCAGTTGTGGAAAGCTTCGCGCAAGGAGGGAGGAAAGTTATCACATTGCGAATTTATCCCACTGCAGCAGTCTATGAAGCAACGCAACTATTTCTGTTCAACAATGCAACTAAAGCGTCTGTCGTGGCCTCAATCAAAGTATGGAAAATGAATTCTGCTACATTTGAAGATTACAGCGACTGGACTCGCCATTCTTTCTCATCCATTTAAATACTGTCATTGAGCAATGATTTCTTTTTTAAAGGGTGGACTTTATTTATGCTACAGATAGTAAATTTGGTTTGATTTGAAAATAGCTACTGAACTCACAGTCAAGAGTTATTTGAAATCACTTTTAGTCATCTTCTGCATTGCTTTCACTTTCATAAGAATGAGAAGTTATGGTATATAACTCTTTAATTAACTAGTGGCTTGGAGGGACCACCCTTGCAGGTGAGGAATTTGGTTTTTGAAATCTCTTCTATTCATAATTTTGGGTCTGAATGTCACTTGAACATAACTAGATAAATGTTGCAAGGTCTAGACCAAGGATAAATTTAGAAGATTCAGCACTGACCCACTTCCATTTTAGACTTCTTCCTTAGGTTTTTAAAAAGGAGGACTCTGTGCAAATTAGCTGCTAGAGCTTCTCTGTTCAACAATACTACTGCAGCCAATGTTATGGGCTCGCTTGGACCTAGCTTCATAATTCCTAACACGGAGAGAGTCAAACTTTGATTGATTTTTAGATTTTTATCGTTAACTCAAAGTGACTGTGTACTACACAGTCATTCCATGCAGAATCATCAAGGACAAGGAACTACTTCAGGTCCATTAACTGAATCAGATAGACAGAGATATAAGGATGAAATTGAGAGGCTGAAACAAGATAAAGGACTGCTTGATTTGGAGTTAGAGAGGCATGAGCAGGAGCAGCATGTAATTGAGTTGCAAAGGCAACATTTGAGGGAGCGTGTGCAACATATAGAACGACGAGAGCAAACTATGATATCTTCCTGGGCTCTAGTCTTGCAGAAACCAAGGCTTGCCTTAACTTTCGTGGCACCATTAGAAACCCATAACAGAAAGAGAAGGTTGCTGACGACAGATTGCTACCATGATGAAGCTGAAATTGATGAGAATCGAATTGGGACTTCTCAGGCCATGACTAGAGAAGATTTGGATGCCAATTCTGTTTTGGCATTGAACTTGGATCAGTTTGAGCTTTTGGAGTCATCCCTAATTTCTTGGGAGAATATTCTACATGAAGTTGGTCAATCTTCTAGTGAAAGTATGTGCGGTGTTCAAGTTCCTTCACAGCCTTCTGCAGTTGTTCTTTCTGAAATGGTGTGTCATCTGGGGATGCAGTCATGAATTTGCAACAGCAGTCACCTGGATTAAATCCTTCGTCCACATGTTCAGTGGATAATAATTCATCTCTTGAGTTGGCTGAATCTACGAGTTGTGTAGAAAGTTCGGCCATTTCTTACCTTCAGCTTAATGTTGATGTTCGATCTAAATCCACTGGAATTGATATGAACTGCAAACCAACTGCTATTGCTCCTGATGTTGCACTGACAGAACAAGCAGTTGGGACCATGGCTACTGCTCCCACTGGGGTGAATGATGTATTCTGGGAACAGTTTTTGACTGAGAACCCTGGTTCATCTGACACACGGGAAGCTCAGTCAGAAAGTAAGTATACTGATGGCATAAGGAACGAAAGCAAACATGGTGATCATGGCAAGTTTTGGTGGAATACGGGGACTGTAAATAACCTTGCGGAGCAGATGGGACAGCATACTTCAGCAGAGAGAACTTGATGTTAGTTGATTTATTTTTCAACATTTGATCCCTTGGTATATCTGTTGTAATAAATTTAGGTATGATTGGTTTGATTTAGCAGTTAATGGACATTCTGCATTGAGTTAAACTTTTTTTGGTGCACAACACGATCTTATGCTTCATGGTACTCCCATTGTTCAGCAATTTATTAGTTTGATCATGCATAGTTGGGGACAATTAGGGCACGTTTGTTTGGCTGGAATCAGGGGGAATCAGAAGGAATGGAATGAGATTTCAATGGAGAGTGCAGCCGCTCACCATTGAAATCTCATTCTGATTTCCCCCTATTCTGGCCAAACAAATGTGCTGTTAAGTCATATGGATTCCCCTACGGTCTAATTCTAGCTAATTTGATATAAACAATAGCATTAGCTAAAATATGGGATTAGGTTTTCCTTCTGGTCTTTTATCGATTTCAGATCCAAGTATTTTGCTTTACAGGACATGCAAATGCACACACATCGATTCTATGACCCGGTAGCGTCATATTTGTTGCTTTATGATGAGTGTTGTGTAAAGCCCTTCATTAGTTTTTTTGCCCAGAATGCGTCAATGTAAAACCCACTTCACCTTCTACTCTCTCTCTTTTGCGGATTTCGCTTAGTTGACAACTTTCTACCTCATCACCCACCCAGTTCTTGAAATAATATATCCTCCCCAATTGTGATCGAATAAACTGCCAGAAGCTGTTGTAGCACGGTTGTGCTGGCAAGGTATGGGTGAGTCAAGGGTTAGGGGTTTGATTTCTCATCATTGAGCCACAACACGCAAAAAAGAAAGCAAAAAAAAGAACTGTTTTTACATTCTTCTTCCCATCCTGAGCATGGCGATGTTGAATTTTCTTCATTCCATTATATTTACCACTCTTAGTTTGCCGGTTAACTTCTTTATTTTCAAGTAGCTGCAATACATCTTTTTAACAGTTGCTTCATCATGGGGCCTTAGGTTTGTTTGGTGTTTTTTTTTATTATGGAAAATTCAATCACAAAATATTTCTTTTTTTTTTTTTTGGCTAGGAATCACAAAAGATTTTAATTCATTAAGTGTGTCATTTGGAAATTTTGTCTACTGGTTTGAAACATAAGAACTCTCAAATTCAAAATTGGTATATATCATGATTCATGAGCAGTAGCTTCATGGAATTGTTTCTATTTGCTCTAGGATAAACCTGTAACCATCTGCCCCCACATTCACTGTTGATCTAGGACCCGTTAATTGTGGCTTTTCAGGGTGGCATCAAATGTAAATTTCACAAGTCTGTGTTAGCACAAATGTATCTTTAGAAAGGCGATGTTTTGAAACCACTGGACTAGAAATTTAGTCTGTACCACTCGGATGACTATGTTCCAAGATCCTTGAGCTGAAGCTTTATTATGGGGGAAGAATTCTAATGGAAAAAAATCTACTTTGTGCTTCAGGACGAAGCTTGATCAATGATGAAAATAAATAAGCTTTATGGTTTCCGATGTAAAAGCTCTTGCCTTAATGGTTAGACGTGTGTTTGTGTACCATCCTTGTAGATGCCAAGTCGTAGCGAGAGACACTTGATTCAAACCTCTACGAGTTGCAATCAACACGAACAGTCCCACCACTAGGAGCATCAGCTTTAAAGTCTGTTGCAATCAACAAAAACAGTCCCACCACTGGGAGCATCAGCTTCAAAGTCTTAGGGAGAGTCTTTGGCTGCTAACATGGTTTTTTGAATGCAAATAGTTACACATATCCACACACACACACACACACATTTTCATTTTGTACCTATAAATCTATAATTAGGTTTGTGTTCAAGCTCATCCTAGATGTCCAATAAAGCATTTTATAAATGTCCGGTATTTTTTAATGTAGTTGATATGGTCTAGTTACACTGTTTATGGAGAGTTGATTCATCGCTAGACTCTGAATTTCCTTCTTTATCAGTTTATGTTAAAATATGTTATTCACATTGGTATGCTTGGGGAAGGGAATGTGTTTGCATGTCATGGTCCTTTATGTGTAGGGAATGAGCTTGACACATCCTGAGGAATGTTTGTGTACTGGGCAGAGCTGTTCTGTATGCATTTGTTCGTATTTATGTTGGCAGAGCTGGATCTTAAGCAACCTTTGGGTTCGGGCAGCTTCTGGGTCTTTTATGGTATGCCTCAACTGTAACTGTCAACTTTCATGTTTGGATTAGTAAACTAGCATACTCTAGGTACTCAATGCAGTATAATTATGTCCAAATGATACTGATGCAGAGTCTTAACCTGGATTTCATCAATCAGAAAGTAAGCATAAATGATCTGTCATGTTTTTGTGTTTTGAGTACAGATTATAAATTACCCATTAGAATGTGAGGATAAGCTCAAGCAGAGGTTAGCTCAATTGCACAACAACAGTCCTTGATCAATTACTGCTCCAATTACCAGTTCCAGAAGAACCTTCAACCAAAGTCAGAAGCTGCATTTTTCCTTTCTTTATTGGGAGAAATTGCATACATTTGCTTTCTTTCTGATATGTCAGGAGCTGATATGTTATCTTTATCAAAATTTTGCTTACTTGCTTGTCTTTATTCTAGATATTTTTGAAAATATTGTTCTACTGCCCCAGTTACCAAAATGCTGCCATATGGAATAGCAATACCACTTATGGGCCCCAAAATAGGCAGGAGTGCAACAGGATTGTTTTACTTCTTTCAGCAGTGCTATTGAGCACTACTATTGTCGTCTCCTCTTTCTGTCTTCCTCATTTAAGAAGCTTAGGCAGAATGAACAAGCAATTCATAAGAGTGGGGAGTGCTAATGTCAGTCATGGTTGATGGTTCCTTTTTCTCATAGATACGCATCGTGTTCGCAAAGAAAAAACTGTGGCCATATAAAACAAACACACGGTCAAAAGGAGATGCGTGTCATGACTTATGCAGAGAAGCCTCAGAGAGTGGTGCTTGATATCGACATCAACACTACTTTCCCTGTAATAATGTATGTTCATGTGAAAAGTCAAAGTTATAATAATAATTTTGAATACGAAAGTCAACAAGAGGAGGCGGTTAGAATAGCCATGCTATAAGATTGGTGACTGTGGCAATGACTTTTCATGTTGGGTGAAAAAGTCTAGTAGAACCTTCCTATCTTGTACGGGTGTGGATCCTCCACTGGATCCTTGACAAATGCTCTATCTGGCCAAGGCTAGTGACATCTCTATCTCTAAATATTATATGCGAAGGATGTTCTTTGATTATTTGATGTAGGCATTGTAAAGATAGGAAACAAAAAAATGGTAATCTCAAGAAAAATTTCAAGAAAGTGTGCCATGTAGTATAAACTAATGCATCATTTGAAAAAAAAAATAATCATATGACAATCTGTCATTGCAAAACACAAAGAAAGACAAATTAAGGTCTTAAAAATGCAAAATAATAATAATCTCTCACCCCTCGTAACTATTTTATTTTCTTCCTTAGATTGATTTGGTTTTCTTGACCCCTAAGAGACCTTTGCTTTCTTGACACGAGTCTCTGGAACTAACCACTAGCCCATCCACCCCTCGTAACTATTTTATTTTCTTCCTTAGATTGATTTGGTTTTCTTGACCCCTAAGAGACCTTTGCTTTCTTGACACGAGTCTCTGGAACTAACCACTAGCCCATCCAATGAAGTTTAAAGTTATCAGTGTCATCTTTCCACTTTGTTTATGAACTAATATGTTTATCACAAGATTGTAATTAATAATTCACTATTTTTTGCTTCAAAAAAATAAATGCTAAACCAGTCGATAGAAGAATTCAGTAAAAGCACGTATGATCACCTTTTCAATAACATGCACGTGGGCGGAGAGTCGGTGGTAGTTGTAAAAACTCAACATCATGCGGAATTGATCTTGACCGTTAGATGGGGTATTGGACGACTAAAATTAAAAGATCAAAAAGTTGTCATTGAGGTCATTTTGGTCATTTCATAAGCAACTTTTTATTTTTCTAATCTTAGTTGTCCAAAATCCCATCCAACGGCTGAGATCAGCTCAACACGGTGCTCCGTTCACCATCCAAGCAGTGTCCGTATCCATTCTTGCTATAGATGCGTTTCCATCGGATAATTTGCCTATTTGAACCGCCAAAAACCAACTGCCGCCAAGTATGAAGTGAAAACAGAGAAGTGAGAGTACCAACCCGGTTATGCTCTTGCCTATAAGATGCAGCAACAATGTCTGCAAGCTTCTCTCCCCACCAATCCTCTCGTTCGCAGAAATGGCCACTTCCATCTCCGAACTCCACCAAGCCCACGCCCACATGCTCAAAACCGGCCTCATTCACGACACCTTCGCCGCAAGCCGACTCATCACCTCTGCCGCCTCTGCTTCCACGCCCCACACCATCTCTCATGCTCACTCCATTTTCACTCGCTTAAGCAATCCAAACTCATATATCTACAACACCATGATTCGAGCTTATGCCAATAGCCCCACCCCAGAAAATGCCCTCTTACTTTTTCAACAAATGCTCTATGATTTTGTTGTTCCGGATAAGTATACTTTCACTTTTGTTTTGAAGGGTTGTGCTAGTTTTGCCGGCCTCGAAGAAGGAAGACAAGTTCATGGTCATGTGCTCAAGATTGGAACTGGGTGTGATGAGTATAATCAGAATACTTTGATTCACTTGTATGCGAAATGTGGGTGTTTTGAAATTGCGCATAATTTGCTTGATAGAATGCCAATGAGGGATGTTATTTCATGGAATGCGATTTTGAGTGCTTATGTGGAAATGGGTTTGATGGAGTCGGCACGTCACTTGTTTGATGAGATGCATGAGAGGAATGTGGAGTCTTGGAAATTTATGATTTCGGGGTATATGGGTGTTGGATTAGTTGAAGAAGCAAGGAGTGTTTTTGATGACATGCCCTTGAAAAATGTTGTTTCATGGAATGCTTTGATCACGGGGTATGCTCATGCAAGTTGCTTTAGTGAAGTTTTGGTGTTATTTGAGGACATGCAAAATGCAAAAGTGAAGCCTGATGATTGCACGCTTGTGAATGTGTTATCTGCTTGTGCGCGTGTTGGAGCTTTGAGCCAAGGCAAATGGGTTCATGCTTATATTGATAGGAATGGGATTAAGATTGATGGTTTCCTAGCTACTGCTCTTGTGGACATGTACTCCAAATGCGGGAACATTGAGAAGGCTCAGGAAGTTTTTAGTAATTCTTGGAAGAAGGATATTAGTACTTGGAATTCGATGATTGCGGGATTAAGCACCCATGGCTTTGGAGAACGAGCATTACAGATCTTTTCTGATATGCTTGCGGATGGTTTTAAACCCAATGAAGTTACCTTTATTGGTGTTCTGTCTGCCTGCAGTCGCGCAGGTTTGTTAAACAAGGGGCGTGAGATGTTTGACCACATGGTTCATGTTCATGGAATTCAACCAACCATCGAGCACTACGGCTGTATGGTAGATTTACTTGGTCGGTTTGGAATCTTGGAAGAAGCTGAGGAACTTGCGAGAATGATGCCTCTAAAAGATGCTCCTGTGGTTTGGGAGTCTCTGTTGGGTGCTTGCAGAAACCATGGTAATGTGGAATTGGCAGAGTATGTTGGTGAGAAGCTGTTAGAGTTGAATCCTGAAGATAGTACTGGTTATGTTCAATTGTCAAATATGTATGCACATGCAGGGAGATGGAATGATGTTATGGAGGTGAGGAAGAAGATGAAAGCACAAAGAGTGACTAAAGAGCCAGGTTGTAACATGATTGAAGTGGATGGAATTGTTCATGAGTTCTTAGCTGGTGAAGGGATGAATTCTAAGCAGACTTGATATAGAGGAAGATACATGAGATAATTTTCAAATTACTCATGATTAAGATATGTAGATGGGGATGGGTATGCACTTGTTTGCGGAAAGTGAGTAGCCAGCAGTTTCTTCATTGATATTGCACACAAGATCTCAGTTATATTGAGGCCTGCTAAAAGTAATATGGGCACTGGATTGTATCAGCTTTTGAGGGGAAGATCTGCAGAAGACATTGTAATGGGAAAATGCAAATTACAAATTGATTATTCTCAGTCACAAGGGCTAAATGCAGATCAATTACAGTGTACGACAATAGAATCTTGGGATTTTAGGTAGTATGCCCTCCTTTGTTATCACCTCTCATCTCCCAAAGATAATTGCATATATTGAAGACTGATATGTATTAAAAATGTAACTATTTAGGACTTTAAACAATATTTTGTGCCTAAGAGTTAATTAACTGCTCTGTACTTAACTCTGCAGTGTTGAAACTTGTATCTACCAAATCAACACAAAGAATTACAGTTCTTTTTCCCTTTTATGATACCTTTAGGAGCTATTCCTGCAGCGTGCCTCTGCAAAAAAGACAACACTTCCTCATAATTAGATACTTCCAGATGCAGAGGAAATTTTAAGGGAGACAAATAGTTACAGGTAAGCATTCTCCATTTTTTTTTTTCGATATCATAAAATGTTGTCCATTTGAAGTGAATATTAGCTCAACGATCTTATCACCTCAGATAATTACATAGCCATTTTTCTTTGAAGTTCCTTCGAGACACACACATATACTCAAATGAATTTTCTTGATTCTTCTTGTGCTATAAATTTGAAACGAAAAGTGCAACCTAATGCAGTTAGCAACCTATTACAAAAAAATGTAACAGAGTAAAATATTTACAATATGATAACCAAGTTCATCACTCATTTGTTTAACAGTAATTAATCATAGCAACAATGTTCATTCCGTAATTCAGGATCAAAACAGGGCTGGTTCAAGTCAAACCATACTTGCCGAAATACCACGATGATGAGGTCATGGTATTCATTAGAATTCAGCGTTAGATAACTAGCCAAGAGTTCCTCTAGCTCTTCTGGCCTTCTGATCCTTTTCTCCATGATCATCTCCACCATCGAATCTCTGAAGTCTTGCTCTGGGGCGAACAAGCATTTTACCACGGCAAAGCCCTCTAAGGCTGATCTTCCCTCCATTGTTTTCTCCTTTGCCATTTTCATCTTCCTTTTGGCCTTTTTCATGTCTTCAAGAGCTTTTGTTTTGCAGACTTCAACCTTGGAAGGTGTTCGTGGAGAATGAACTCTGACCTTGTTATTCTGCTTTGTTCTTCTTCTTTGTGATTCCCTTCTTATGTAAAGAGACTTCCTCTGTTCTCATCTTTCAGCAAGAATTCTTTGATTTTCATGTCTTTTTCAATTTTTGCTATTCTGAACTCAATTCTTCCGCTGAAACACCATCAGTTTCTTCCAAGTTCAGAGCTACAAATACACGTTCCTCATCAATTGTTCTTAGATAGGAATTTCTTGAATTCATGGAAGAAACGTAACGGTTTTTCCTTGAACCAGAAGCTTTTGACTTGCAATAATCTCTCTCGGTTGTTCGAATTGTTTGTAATGGTTTGAGTTCCATTATATCTTTTTCTTCTGTTTTTGGAGATATCTCTTCTGCTTCCTCTGATTTTCTCCCCAATTCCAACCACTTCTCTTCCAAAATTTTTCGATTAGTTTTTCTTAATTTCCAATCTTTGGCAGCCTCACTGTTTTGAATTCTGTTTCCTTACTTTATTGTTCCCCTCTACACGTACCAAATTTCGGTAAATCCTCCACATTCCCAGGCAAATCTCTCATCTTTCCCATACCAGAGACCATGTCACTAAACTTCCGAGTCTCTTCTCCTTCCACCACTTTAGTAGCAGCCGATATGCAGCTCCGGCAACTAGAAGGCAGAATTTCAACCTCATCATCAGAATCATACCAGACCGATTGCAAAACACCTCCACTCTTCCTCCCATCAACACTCTCTTCTCCGAACGATATTCTCCAGTAAGCATCATCATCCCCACCATAAAACCGACCATCTTTGCAACTCCCATGCCTAGGCGGCAAATTCTGCTTCCCTTTTGGCTTCACTTTTGTGGGCTCGGCCTCGGAAGTGCCACTCTTTTGCTTGAACTTTGAGAACCAAGAAATGGGAAAAGCTTGAGACAACGAAGGCAGGCGAGAGGGCGGAGATGAAGAAGGTTTCTTTCTTCCCCACTTCATCATTTGCCACTGGCAACTAATAAATTTTGTTGGGTTAATGAATGAATGAAGGCTTGTTTTGATTTGTATTGAGGTTTGAAGTTGAAGCCTTCAACTATCATTTTCCGATCACCGTAGTATAATATTTGCATTTTCCTCATTCTTCGCAACAAGAAGACAATTCTTTTGTTTTTTTTTTTCAAACTAAGAAAAAGTTTTTATTAATCAATATACAAATATACAACTAGAAAGAGAAATATATAATATGATAAAGGGTCAAATTTTTTATCCAAATGAGGTATCCAATTTGCTGATGAATCAAAATTTTTATATAAATAATATGAATTGATGTGGTGGTTGCAATATTATTTGAGCATTTTTTTTCTTTTTAATTTTTATTTAAATGATAGGAGAACACAGACCCGTGGAACAGGATCCTCTACCAAACTATGGCAGAGGGAGATCGTGCCGTACCCCTTAGCACAAATTGACATGTGGCGAAGTCATCAATTGGACGGATCAGATCACATTTTAATCTTTTATAAGTAGGAAAACCTAAAAGCGACATCGTTTTGATGTTCTTCACCACGAATCAAACTCTCCTCCGACTATCATTTTCCGATCACCGTACTCTCTCTTTTGATCTGCTCTCGATGACTCGATCTTCACACTCTCTCTTCTCTAATCTGCACAAGCCTTGCGATTTCCCAGTGTCCATAAATTTCGGCGTCGGCATTTTCTAATTTGCTCTTGACTTCAAAACCACCAGACGGTGGTGAAATAGGGATGGAAGTAGAGCCACAGTCATTTGTCCATCAAAATTTGGCTTTAAAGTGATTTTGTAGAAGAAGAATTTATCAGAGCTGCTATATATGTCTTCAACATCATTGATTTGTCCTCCTCCATATAGATATATATATATATTTTTTCCTGCTTGTTAGAAGTTAGAGCTTCATCGGTTTGTCTTAAGTGTTGTTTAGGAAAAAAGTTTATCAAAACGACGTGGTTTTGAGCAGTTGATGAGTTTTACCCGTTGGACATGTGTCACTTTATGGTGAAAAGTATGGCATAATCTCCCTTTGCTATAGTATTGTTGGCACGCACATACAAACGTAGAGTCAAAACCAAAACCTCTACAAACATCACATCCTCTTAGGATGGGACATAACACATTAGACATGAGGGTCATTGACTATTTAGGCAAGTTAATAGGTTTGAACAAAAAGTTTAGGTTCCAAATCATTGTTCGTATATATAAATAAATAATAACAATAATTACAACGAGTGAAAGGCATAAGAAAAGTGATGAAAACAAGAAAATATGGGGGTAAAACATAAAATTTAAATAAGGATAACATGAAGAAATATATTAAAAGAAATAAGTAAAGATTAAATATACAGGGGCCAAAAGTATTTGAGAAGGGCCAAAATTTTTTAAGAATGGCTAAATCTATAAATAGTAGAAAATTGTAAAAGTAAAATATAAAAAAAATAAAAATTCGGTGGGGCTAGCCAATCCCTATCGGTTCTTATTGGTTGGACATTGATTCCCAAAAGAAGTATGGATGATGTGGTGTGAAAACAAAGGTGGAGTAGTGGGACTTAGTAGAACTAGTCTTAATATATTTTCATGTGCGGGTTTTTTTTTGTTTTTTTTTATCTTTGGGAGGCTATTAGGTAGGTCTCCAAAGGTAACCCCACCCCTCTTGCACAAGATGTAATTGTGTGAGTGGTCCTCACCTTCCGTCTTAAGGCCACTCTTATGAACTTTGTTTTGCAATTGTTTAGTACATATAAGACGGTGAGATTGCATATGTTAAGGGAATTAATTGGGTGCAAAACATCTGAAACCTTTTGATATCATGAAAAAAAAATAAATAAAAAAAGGAAAAGAAAAGAAGATGATGTAACTGTACTTGTTGGTAACCCATATCAACTTGTTGAATTAAATCCTTTTATGACCTGGTTGGTTGTTGAAAATGTTGGAGTTGTAGCAACCAAACACAATATTACCTTATTTCATTTTGAAGCAATGCCGCCATTCAATTCGAAGCTAAGAATGCCCTTCCGTGATGTGTATTGGATTCTATATGACATTTACTATTACATCATTTTTATTTTTATTTTATTTTTATATCATTTTTATTTTTATTTTATTTTTATTTATTTATTTATTTTAAAAGCTTTAATATGCAAAATGAGGTATCCCAAAAGATGCACGGCTGTAAAATCATATCATCTTGTATTCACCGTATTTGAGATGATTTATTTATTTAATTTTTACTTTCGAATAGACACGACTCTTTCTGTTATTTTTGACGTGCATTTATAAGAGGGGAGGACTCACCCTTTGGTTGCTTCTATGGTGTCTCAAGTCTCACCTCTCAAGTGAAAGTGTCCATTTAAGAATATTTATAGAAGTATTTTCAAAGCGGCCAAGATGATCCCACGTGCTTGTGTTCAAAGGACTAATAGGTTGACTTGCATATGAAAAATGTATCATTTCCAGCTTCCTTTTCATATCATATCTTATCTTTTCATTTTTCTTTATTCTTTAAATGGTGGACTCATTTTAGCTGTATGCATGATAAATAGGAAATAGAAGTTTATACAAATAGTTCCTAATGTAACATTCATTTAAAAAAAAAAAAAAGCAAAATAGACTTGCTTTTTGATTATTTACAATATTTTCATTGACACATTAGTTGATAAACAAATGGGAAAATGTGGGAATGCGGCCATTTCCACATATCAAGTGCACTCTTAGATCTTGTGAGAGATCTAATGGTTAAAAAAGCTTGTCAAAATTTGCGTACAAAATTAAATTATCTCCCTCAATCCTGACCCTGTATGTATATATCACAATTCTAATAAGGAAAATTGTTGGATGTTGGAGGGTAATAATACAAGCCCTATTAGCTTACAATGACAGTGCCTTTATTGGGTTAGTTGAATATCAAGTTTTGGATGTGTTCTTCAACAGTCATTGTTTCAATTCATCGAAAAGATCGTAACCTATGTAGATATAAGACGTCTTGCATGGATAGTTAAGAAAGTTTAAATGGAAAACTTAACAAAGTAAGAGTTAGAATAACTTTAATTGTTTAAAAAATAAAAAAATAAAAATAATCTTGTAACGATGACTTTTCAAAGCATGTGTGCAATAGTTGGATTAAACCTGTAATGATTACTCTTCATTGTCAAATAGTTGGATTAAACCTGTAATGATTACTCTTCAAAACATGTGTCCAAAAGTCGGACTAATGGTCCCATGTCTGTTGGTAAAAATCTTGGAAGTGAATTCACTCCGAGTGATCAATTATCTGTTCCAAAAAGACAAAACACAAAGCTTATACAATGCATCTAGGGATTGAGTTACATGTAGACCCAGTCCATCATCCACAGCCCCGGCAAAAAAAATTGTATTCTACATGTGCAACAAAATTTTGGAAAATTAAGTACATGTTGCCTTCTCAATGTGTTTGTCTTAGACTCAAAACCCATAAGCATTGCATCATTGAATCAAACCATTTACTTTTATTAGTTAATGCACACATGCATTGGTACGTAAATTAATTTTATTTTACGTAAATGCATAAAGATTTCATATAAAGGTTTTCTTATGCTATGTTTGGTAAGGAAGATGGAAAAGTGGGAAGAAGGAAAAATAGAAATGATGGACTTTTCATCATTTCTTTCTTTCCTGTGTGTTTGGTAGGATAGATGAAATTATAGTTTTCTTCTTCCTCTTTTCCTTCCTTTTGTGCTTGGTAGAATGGATGGATGGATATTAAAAAGCATGAATTTTCCTTTTTTACCTTCACATGTGAAAGAAGTTGTGAAAATGTGAGGGTAATATAATCATTTTAATAAAAACCCATTCTTTCCCTCCATCTTTCCCTCCAAAATTGGAGTGATGAGAAAAAAGTGACTTGAGGGATTCACTATCCACCCCTCCCCTTTTCTTCTTTCTCCCTTTCCCTCCACTTTTCCCTTCTCCCCCTTCCATCCTTCCACAAATTCCTCGTACCAAACATAAGGTTAATGTGTGTCATAAAGACACAAGTTAAAATGTAATTAACAACTCAATTATTGAATGAAAAAATATGTTTTGACAATTTTTCAAGCAACTTCTTATAATTATGCACAATTTCATCACATCAATTTGATTATCAGTGTAAAATCTACGACAATACAATTTGAGATAAAACCATTAAGAAAAATAAAAAGAGAGTTGTGTGGACAAGGAGAAAACATGAATATTACAACATCCATCACATCCACTTATGCACGCACCTTTCACGAGGTAATTTTATATTTGAAACTCAAATGATTTTTTAAGTCAAATTCTTAGCACTTTTTTTCCTTCCCTTCATATATGTAGTCTTAATAAGCTTTTCACATTAATTTGCTTGACACATCAGCATTTGTCTTGACTGGGTCAACATGATCGCAGTCATGTGGCCCATGCCCATGCTAGTGGCCAAGCCGCCCTAAAAAAGAAAGCCACAAACTTCACAATATTTTTTAAATAACCAAACATTTAAGACTTTAGCAATCAATGAAAATAAAAAATAAATTAAGACATTCATCATGAATAAAAAATCCTATAAATAATAGTAATTCATCCTTTCTAAATATTAAAATAGGGATAATGAAAGATACTAAAATTGAAAATGGATGAATTGTAAATTCATTACCTGCATGGAATAAATAAAAAGAATGCTTGTCAATATCAAAGTTATAATTTTATATAACAATTCCTAAAAATCCTTAAATCTTTATGAATTAGAATACGTTTATGAATTAGAATTTGTTTTTTAAGATGTACCTGATTAGGCCAAGGTCGGCTGACACTTTCTTTCTATGTTTAATTGGGTTTAGAAAATAACACAGGTCTCAATTCTAGTATAGATATCTATTAATCTCTAGTAGAAAAAGTTTGAAAATCTATAAAAATAAAAATAAATTAGCAAATTTCCTAAAAAAGGTTCCATAATATGTAAAAATAACAATAAAAATAAATAAGTAAACAATATTCATAGTAAGTTTTCATAATCTGCAAAAATAGTAATAAATAATAAATAAATAGGCGATAACTTTTAGTCATTTTTTTTGCATCTTTTGAAAAAAAATGAAAAAAATGAAAAAATACCTCCGCTCAACTGAGCGAAATAAATATGCCTTTGTTCCTATAATTACTTGCTAATTCAAAACCCAAAGCTACATAAACAACACATTAAAATATTAATTTTTTTTTGTCCTTTTCCCCATTTTCCCAGAGCCAAATATACAGTGAGGAAAAAAAATTACTCCATCCGTTTCATAATAAGTATCCTATTTTCCTTTTTAGGATGTTTCAAAATAAGTGTTTCATTTCAAAAGTCAATAGACCTTTTTTACTCATTTCCTAAAATACCCTTAAAAAGGTTTTCTTTCTTTTTCTAATGTTTTACAAACTTGAGGGTAAAATTGGAATTTCAAAATATATGTATTGATGTGAAAGCATTTAAAAGGGTTTCATTAAAAAGCATGTTTTTTCAAATGGGACACTTATTATGAAACGGAGGGAGTATAATATCAAACCTAATAGAACAAACAGTGTTTGAGAAATACTAACTAACCTGTGAAGATCGAGGTCTTTCTTCTAGATTGACATTGTAAATTCCTCCAACCACGACCTCATTAGGGCTTTGGTTATGCTATGGAAAGTTAAAAGAATTGAGAGAAGAGTAAGAATTGTTTGGATAAATAAAAAGAGTTTGGATGCCCAAAAATGTTGGAGAACATATTGGTATTGGAAAGCTCAAAGTACACCGACCAGAAGAGTTTTAGACGGTTCTAGTTTCTTCAAGGTATACTGGACAGATACTAAATAACGGGTTGTATTGTCTTTATATTCCCCTCATTCCAAATTAAGTGTCCCTTTTGAAAAAACACATTTTTTTAATAAAACTCTATTAAATGCTTTTACATCTTAAAATTCCAATTTTGTCCTCAAGTGTGTAAAACATTAGAAAAAGTGAGAATACCTTTTCAAGGATATTTTAGGAAATGAATAAAAAATAACCATTGACTTATGAAATAGAACAATTATTTTGAATCGTCCGAAAAAGGAAAGTAGGACACTTATTTAAGAACGGATAGAGTATTTTTTAGTAGGGTTAATTAAATCAATCAAAAGTTTTTCTAAGATACAGACTTTTATAGGTAGTATAAATGTAAGAAACAAAATATTATTATGTAGCTATCATTTTTTAAAATTTTCTAACGTCACTATTAATTCGGTTCCACCAAAAGATAATACCTGATTCCATCCCTTAACTCATGCATTCCGGCCGAGCCCACCCAAAAAATAAAAAGACATAAATTTCAATAAACCAAAAGCATAAAAATTTTGTTGATGCATGGTAAATGGGCGTCGACATGGAACATTCTCAGTCCCTTCCAAGCAGCCCAGCATTGACATGCAGTCACCTCCAGCTTTCATCGATCTTTCCCAATCCCTTCCAAGCGTCCTCTTTGTGTTTGGTTTCTCTTCAGTGACTTGTCTGTATTCTGTAATGCAATCTAAAACCTAACTACTCCGTATTAGTCTATGGCCAATGCCCAAGTGGCTGGTAGATATTGGAGGAAGAGTTTGGTAGAAAATTCAACGACTGAATAATGCAAGGGTGATGAAACGACTGGTTCACGTTTGGTGCGCTATGTGCCTTCTCAATTATCCTGCGTCCATCTTGACCGCGTTTGATCTATGGCTTTCCTTCGGGCTGGGTCTGACCCAATATCCCATTCTACTTCAATCACACCACTGAGTGCCTGTTTGGCAATTTAAAAAACTTGATTAGATTAGATTTAACTTATGATTGTTATCTGATTTTCAAATAAACCAAATCTGAGTTGATTTGAAAAGAAAAAAGAACCGATATTAATGTCTTGTTTTCACAGCAAAACTGTTAGTAAAAATTTACTAAAGAAGGTGAAATTAACATTGGTAAAACTTTTTAAGATTTACCAAATAGTCTCTAAAAAAAAAAAAAAACCAAACGAAGACTTTTTTATTTGCTACAAAAATAAAAAAATAAAAAAATGGGGAAAGACAAATTAGTCCGCGTACGAGTCTCTGTATATATATCATCGCCACTACTCACAAGGGACGATATCCTTTTTCTCATTTCCTCTTTATTTGGTAGACCCCTTTTTTTCATTCTCACTTAGATCTTTTATTCACTTTCAGCAGAAAAAAAAATATATGAAAAAAATTCCATCTGCATACACCTACGTACCGCCGGGAATGGACCGGCGGAGCATGATTGTCATCATGGTGATGGTGGTGGCCCCGGTCATGATTGCGGCGCAGTCAATGTGTCCGGCGGACCCGGCAGACGATTCCGTGGCGGAAGGGAAATGGGAGTCGGGATCAGAGATGGATGAGTCATTCCCACAGTTTACCAGCGGGAATCGGTTCTCTTGGCCAGACGGTTCGATTCCTTGGCAAAGAACGGCCTACCATTTTCAACCCAGGGAAAATTGGATGAACGGTACGTCCTCCTTTAATTATTAATCTTAATATTCCTCTAAATTCTTCTTCCTCCAGTTTTTATTTTTATTTTTTTGGTTACAATGAGAGGGTTGAAACCCATAACTTATTGTGTGGGTTTGAATCTGGACTTCGAACACTGCTGAAGGTGCCGGAGCTGAATCTCACCGATGGATTTGCGTTCACAAGCTAGGAGACAATGTCAGAGGGAAGGCCAAGGAGGGCTTGGCCAAACCCACCTTGGCCTTCCCTCTGACATTGTCTCCTAGCTTGTGAACGGATGTCCATCGGGGCACCTTTAGCAGTGTTCAAGGTCCAGATTCAGACCCACGCACATATCATACTACCCATCCACTCAAAATCCATTTTATTCTCAGTCACCGCTATCGCTTAAGCTCCTCTTCGACACCGGCCATGAACTAAACCCTCCACCCATAGCTCCTTAGGCCGGCCACCTGCAGGTCTAGCTGCAACTCCCATCGTCGGCGCAACACGTACACAGCCCCATGTTTCCAACATTTATCAAACAACAAACAAACCCTTTCAAAGCTTGCAATCACATGATCACCCGTCCTGGCCTCCTTCCAATCTCCTTCATTTAAAATCATTTTTAAAAATCTTTCAACCGTCTTCTGATTTTTTTTTTCCTCACTCAACCATATTCCATTTTCCCTAACTTAAAATCATTTTTTAATCTATTATTTGTTGATTAGTTTTTTTTTTATAAGGAAAAGAGAAGTAACGCAAGAAAAATGTGAAATTTGGAGGTTTTGTGTGAACTGATCCATATGGTGAAACTGTGGGGAGAGCTTAAGGCCGCGATGATTGTGAGTCTGAGACAATGGCGAAAGGGGGCCAGGGTTTGAGGAAATCTACTTGTATGGAGAGACGACTGAGTGACTAATATATTAATCTTTTCAATTTTTTTTTTTTTTTTCCTCCTACCGGTATTGATAAGTTACCAGTTATCCTTTTTTATTGCAACACACTGTGTCGTTATTAGGTGAAGGGTCTTCCACTACCGACCAAGCGAAGAAGCCAAGGATTCCTCTATTCCAAAATTATTATCGCATTAAAAAGGTTAATAGTTATTTTAATTAACCCTAAGATAGTTCGGTTTGAAAGGGTACCGTCTCAAAAAATTTAGGTCTTGATATTGACTTTCACTAAACTCCTGGTTTCTCGTAGGTCAAAGATTTATCTAGTTCATATAAGTTGTGAGATCTTATATGGATCTACGGTTTACATCAAGGATTTTCTCGTTATCAAAATAATAATGATAATCATTTTATTCATCTAATTTTCCAAAATATCCTTTCTCATGTGTATTTTATCTTTTTTCAATATTTTGTACACTTACGCTCTATTTGGTTTGCAAATCTTATCAAGGAAAAAAACATAAAATATAAGGAATTCTACTTTTCTTTATTTAGTTGCAATGAAAAATTAGAAGTAGAATAAGAACTGGAATCATTTTTGTTTGATATGATTTTATCTTTTCATTTCATTTTTCTTTCTTCCTTGTTTTTGTCCCTTCCTTTTTATTTTTTTTATTTTACCTTGGTAGAATCCATGAATCAAATAAAGGGTTAAGGACAAAATTGGAATTTTAAAGCATATATGTTGATGTGAAAACATTTAAGTGTTTCTTCAAAGAGATGAATCAATTAGGAACGAAAGGAGTATTATTTAAAGATTTGGCCCTCTAAAATTTTTTTGCCCTCTTTATATTTAGTTTTTTTTTCCTCTTTTCCTTTTATTTTGTCCCGATTTAAATTTTGTTTTTAACTAATATTTTCTTGTTTTTGTCACTTGTCTTTTGTCTTTTCCTCATGGTAATTATTATTTTTATTTATTTCTCTAGATGAACAGTTATATAGCACAAATTTTTTGTCCAAATCAACTTGCCTAAATGATGTTGCAGCCACCATATCAATTTATTGTAGATAATTATTCTTTTCATAAATTTTTAATTGACTGGCTAAGTTGCCACTTCATTTGAGCTAATAGATTAATTTGAGAAATTTTTTTTTGACTATTTATCATTCTATATTTCTCTTATAATTGTTAATTAATAAGCGAAAGCTATCATTAGTTTATATTTTTTCTCCTCTCGTGGTTGAGAAGTAGGAAAAGAAAATTGTAAAACAAAAGAATTATAATTACTTTGAATTAAGACAAGTGTATACAAATTAATTAAAGTTTGATTCTCTTGACCAAATGTATACAAATTATAATTACTTTGAATTAAGGAATTATTTTGACTTTTCATTTTGACTATCTTAAAAAAATATATTAGTTGAAGAGATTGTTAATTAGGAGTATAATTTTTTATACTTTTAAAACATATAATAAGTGGAGGCCAGGGCCGCCAGAGTTGAAAACGGGCATTTCAAACGTGCCTTTCGTATTGGGTCAACATTACCCTTTGGCATTTCACTCCATTAGTCCAACAATGGTGACTGACACAGGATAGTATACCCTTCCTTCTCTCTTTATCATTTTCCTTCCTATTTCTCTCACCCCTCTGGGTTAGCTCCTCCTTTTGTCAAACCAAGGGAATAATGATTTTGACATAACACATAAAAATTAAATTCACCTTATGACTATAAAGGTGAAGTAGCCAATCAATCCTATCATGTCTATCTATATTTCTATACTACTATAAAAAATAGCATAAAGAGAAAAAACTTTTGGTTAAAGAGAAAAAACCTTTGATTAGCTGTCACTCTCATTAAAATAATAAAGCCTGCATCTTCCCTCGAGACGTTTATTGAAATTAGAGGGGATATATACAGACTAAAAGATCTTCATACCACACGTCACGTGATTATTGATATGGCACGTACGTATTTAAAATATATATAAAAAAAATTCATCACATCATTAAAATATTAGAAATTGTCATAATTAGGAATGTATTGATGGGAGAAGTACATGAGTGAGGGAAGTAAATATCTGGTCCCAAGTTGGATCAGTGTTACTGATCTTCCCTTTTGATCACCTTGGTGGATGCCCAGAGGGCACCATTCGTCTTCCATGGAAAATGCATGTGCCAGCCAGCCTGGATGTACCAAATTCCGCTCAACCAACAATTTACTCTTTCTTGGGCGACGCTTTCCAAAATAACTGTAGGGGTGTGGAGTGGGTTTTTGCATGTGATTTGATAAATCTGTTCAGTAGGGTTCGAGGGTAGGGGTACTTGTACTAGAAATGAATAATAGGATCAAACAAGATAGAATGATAAGCAGAAATTTATCATCAAATAATACGAATTTCATTCTAAAATAGTAAAATTAGTTGGTTAGTAAGTTAAGGATTAGTATTCGAGATTCAAATTCAAGTAGTGGATATAATACATACCCACAAACTTTACTATTCGACTCGAATGAAAACTTTAGAAATGTACAAAGGTCTAATTTTTTTTTTTTTTTTTTTGATTATTTTGCTAATGGTAGCTAGAATTTTATTTTCTCAGCCAAAAAGGGAAATTTTACCTTTCAAGCCATTACCTAAATTACATATTTGGTAGGCATTTACTATCTGTTTTTTTCTTCCTTATATATAATTTGTCCATGTGCTGAACCAATTCTCTTATCATTTCTCATGGTTCTTTGGTGGGAACGTTTGGTTATCTCGGCTTCAGATCCTTGCGGTAAGTTCTTGAAAAACCTTATTCAATAAATCAAAAAAATACATACATATATATATAATAATAATCACGTATGGAACATCCTGCATTATCCTAAACGATCACGGTCATCGACACGTGACGCGTGCGGAACGGAACTTAACTTAAACCCATGTGTGTAGCTTGTTCTTTTACTATATGGAACCAAAAAAAAATACACTTTAATATTATATAGGATAACAGTCAGGTAGATGCACATTTTAACACAGGGTGATGGTTGAATGGGTGTAGGTCCATTGTTCCACAATGGGTGGTACCATCTCTTCTACCAATACAACCCCTATTCTGCAGTTTGGGGTAACATCACATGGGGTCACGCCATGTCAACGGACCTGATCCACTGGTACCACGTCTTTCCGACTGCGATGGATCGTGATAAGCCATTTGATAAGGACGGTGTCTACACCGGGTCCGCAACCCATCTCCCCGATGGCCAAATTATAATGCTATACACCGGAAAAATCGGAAAGGGTAAAGACGCTAAACAAGTACAAAACCTTGCCTACCCCGCCAACCTATCCGATCCTGCCCTCCGCAATTGGGTTAAGTACAAGGGCAACCCAGTTTTGAAACCACCACCCGAAATTGATGAGGATGATTTTCGTGACCCGACAACAGCATGGCTTGGACCGGATGGAACATGGCGGGTCGCCATTGGGGCGAAGTTTGATAAAGATCTTAAAACGGGTTTTTTTCTCGTTTATCAGACTACCAATTTCCATAACTACTCGCAGAAGGGGGCCTTATATGAGGTCCCATATATGGGCATGTGGGAATGCTTGGACATTTACCCGATTTCGATGACCAAGTCAACCGGGTTGGATAATTCGGCTACTGGCACAGGAATTAAGCACGTGCTCAAGGCTAGTGCGGGGGAAAGAAATGATGTACACGCGTATGATTACTATGCACTCGGGACCTATGATTCGGAAAACGATAAATGGATACCCGATTATCCTGATCGGCATTTGGGTTTTGGGTTGAAGGTTGATTATGGAAGATATTATGCATCAAAAACGTTTTATGACCCCAACAAAATGAGGAGGATTAACTTGGGTTATGTTGTAGAAGCCGACAGTAAAGACGATCAAATAGGCAAGGGCTGGGCGGGCATTCAGGTATTATTATTATTTCGTTTTTTTAACCTACAATAATGACATATATCATAAGGGATTCATATAATTGATTCTATGCAATTGATTTTAAGGCTTATTTGAGTTGAGTTCCGGGTCTTTGAAAGAATTTAATAATTCAATAATTGTGAACTGTTTAATGAAAAGAGTATGCCCTTTTGATATTTATAGTAAGAACACACCATTAATTTAATTGAAATGGAACCTTTTCTTGGATCACACTTTCAAAAGTCCGAATCATTTCCAAAATAAGTTCTTGATGTGTTGTACAGAGCATTCCAAGGGTTGTGGTATTCGACAACAAGACGAGAAACCATATACTTCAATGGCCAGTGGAGGAGGTGGAAAGGTTGAGATTGAACAGCACAGAATTTAATGGGATAAAGCTCGGACCCGGTTCTATGGTTCCACTTGACATCGGCACAGCTACAGATCAGGTTTGAGCTATTTCTTTTGTCTCCTTCATTTTTTCATACCCTATTTTCTCTTCTTTGATTTTTTTTTCCCCTTTTCTGGGTAGGAATCTTCTTTTATTTTATTTTATTATTTTTGATTGGTTTTCTTTTATTTTTTTCATCACTAGGTAATGGTACACAGATTAAACCTGCACCAATTCCTAAACCTCCGCTCTATTTTTTCCCACTTAAATAAGAATTTTTTTTTTTTTTAAAGTGGGTGCATATAAGAATTGATGGTGTAATAGAATAGGATACACACACTTTGGGCACAATTAGAATTTTTTGTTTGGGATTATCACTTACGCACTAATATACATATACAAGTACATACATAGTAAGTATAAAAATGTATTGTTTAGGGGTGACGAATTAAATTTGGGTGTGCTATTTTAATAAATTTGAGAATGCCGCTTCATAAAATTAAACACATTTTGAAGGATTCAAAAAATGTTGGGGTTTTCATATCCCCAATGTTACTTTTAGGTCTGCCATGACACACTCAAATAGAATTTCAAATCTAGACAAACCCATGGGCATATCAATTGGGTTTTATGTACTACAGACGACTATTAGAGGTAATGTCTTCATAAGAGTTGAGTAGTACATTTGTGTTCAATTAGAATAGTGCCGCTTGACCCCAAAAACCTTATTTATCAAGGAATGGGTTACCAATATATGTCAAACTAATATGTTCACTAAAAACGTACAAAATGACTTAGCCTACAAGGTTTGTAACCCCAGTTGGCCAGGAGAAACATCTCAAGTTTGGAGAATATGGAAATGCATTGTTGGCCACCTCCCCCCACCCCCACTTTCCCTTCTTTTTTTTTTTTTTTTTTTTTTTTTTTTAAATTAGGGAAAAATCTGGAGTTCAAATCATAGGCAACAACTCCACCCACTGCCCCAAATGCAACGGCGATGCCTAATCTGAATGATGAGAGCACCGGTAACGATGGCAACAGAGCTCGCTAATTTGAATGGCAGTGACAAGCCATCAACAAGCAATTGGAAACCCAAGAGCTCCTTCTTCCTTCTGAGGACATCAACGGTGACTAATTGGTAATTGATCTAAAAATCAACATTGGGGGCCTATTTGCTCTCAAGCTCTACTTTGGAAACCCACCTCAATGAAAAACGACGAGCTTATGATTTGGTTTATCCAGATCCAAGCACGACGGGTTAGGGATAGGGTTTGAAAAGGGGTTTCAGAAAAATTTTCCAAAAACAAATGGAACCAACGATGGTGACCCCTGTATCGATCAAATGCAAGCAAGGGGCTGCATGGGTTTTTGTAACTATGTTCGACGATGAAGGAGCTAACATCGACCATTTCTAAGCCTTTGGCAACCTACTGTGACAGTTTGGGTAGTGCTCCATCCACCACCAGTGTAACCCGCTAGAACCACTTGCAAAACCTCATAGTAGACCCATGGTTTGAGCCAACCATCGTGAGCCCCAACCACCTCCCTTAACCATCGTCGCACATCAAGCCCTAATCGAAGAAACCAGCCACCACCGCCATAGATCCATCGTCTTTGGTGATATAGTGCAAGCCTTAACACCCAAGTTCCATCACCATCATGTTATGACATCTTCTCTCAGCTGATGAGTTCTCTCGTCTTTGCTGAGAACCATCAAACCTTGCCTTCATCTATTGAACCACACAAGCTCAATCAGAGCAACAGTAGTCCACTGCCACCATTGTAGAAGACCTTCGAACCAGACAAGCCATTCCTACTAATTTTAGTAGGGTAAATATCTAAAATAGTAAGAATTTTTACTATATCTATTCTTGATTAATTAATTATATTTATTTTATTATATTAAACATTAAAAAGAAATCTTATTAAAAATTTTCGCCATAAGACCCCAACTTATATAGTTTTATCAAGCCATTCCTACTAATTGCTTCTTGTTTTATTTTGGTGGGTGTGCGAGTGCTTTCTTAGCGTGAAAGAATTATTGTGTAAAAAAAAATAAAAATTGAAGGCTTATATAGTTACATGGACTCATGGAGTGGTTGACTTGTTTTGCAATGGTGACAGCTGGACATAAGTGCCGAGTTTGAGATAGACAAAGAGGCATTGGAGGAGAATGAGGATGAGCATGTGAATTATGATTGCTGGGGTGGCGTTGCTGAGAGGGGCTCCTTTGGACCATTTGGCCTTTTAGTTAACGCCCACCCAACACTTTCCGAGCTAACCCCTATTTATTTCCACATTGCCAAAGGTACCGGTGGCCCTCCAAGGACTTTCTTCTGTGCCGACAAAACCAGGTTTGGTTGTTTTTTAGGAAAAAAAAATAGTTTCTCCGAATCTTCTATTTCTATTTGATAACTTATGTTTTGCAGTCCCTCTAGTGTCTTAGGGGAAATTCTTTGATACTCTTAAGTGATAAGTGGTCATATTTTATAATCTCGGATCACATTTGGGTTAACTACAAAATATGGTCACTTATCACAAAATGTGATCATTTTTTAGTACTTAAGGTACAATGCCTTCTTTTTTTTTTTCTGTTTTTTTTTGTACCATAGAATATATTACAACTACTATTTTGATTAAATTTTAGAATGACACTACATGTGTATATCTTTTATTTTCTAGTTCATTTTGCCCCTATTATATGTATGATTCTAGCTTGAATGCCAAAATCATTGACCATGCTTAGAACTTTGTTTTCTTAGATACTATGTTTATTTAGCAAGTAGTTGGATGGTTAACATTATGTTAACAAAAATGAAAGTTCTTGGAGAATGTTGGGTAATGCAGGTCATCTAAGGCTTCCAGTGTGGACAAAGAAGTCTATGGCGCTGAAGTTCCTGTGCTTTATCATGAAAACTTGTCTATGAGGCTATTGGTAAGTGACAATTATTTCCTTGATCTTATCTTCTTTCAATTTGGAAAGCCCCCTTCTTTTTTTCTTCCTTGGCCAAGTTGGCTGGAAATCTTGTCGAAGTCCCTGAAATTCATCAGTTTCAAATGTGTTAAAAATAGTACATTTAAGCTCAACCTAAGATTTGTGGGAAAGTCCACATCCACATCGTTTAAGTATAAAATTTGATATAACTTGAGATACCTGTTTAGATCCTAAGGTTGTTTGTTTTGCCCTCAAGGAAGCCTGTGAGCATGGGCTATCTTTGATTGTTTTGGAAGGGGATGCTTCATCTATTTTAGATCCCCTTATGGATTGGTCTTCTTGTCCTCCATGGGAGTTTGCCTCACTATCCTTCACGGCGAGAGATTGGTTCTCTTAAGTTTTCTATGTGGTTTGTTAATTTAGTTCCTAAAGTTGCCAGTAACGCAACACATGAGTGGCAGCTAATTATAACCATTTGGGTTCCATCCCCACCTCTTAGATTCTTTCCTCGGTTTTGTCAGCAGATCTGATAGTGAGGGATGGGGTGCCCCCTTGTGGCCTGTTTTTCATATTTCATATAATTCATTTGCTTATCAAAAATAAATAAAAAGACCCTCCACTTTATAACTTAAGCTTTTAGGTAAAAAATTTAATATGATATCAAAGAATGTTATTTTTTAACCCATTATATTTCATTTGTGAGACGGTCTTTGTGGGTATGGGTCTAAGCTTGGTTCTGAAGTGGGGGCATCAAAATGGACCTATTTCAAATCCCTTCTTCTACGGTAAAAAAACAGTTAGTGATGAAAACATAGCTTTTAATTTGCAGGCAAAGGGTAAATTGCATTTAAGGGTCCAGAGTTTGGGATAGGTTTCACTTAAGGGTCCCAAATTTTAATTGCATCAATTTGGTACCCAAATTATTAGTTGGGTTTCAATTTAGGGTCCACCGTCAAAACCGTTAGTTGACCGGACGGAAATTTTGCACATGATGTGCACATGACCCAATTAAAATCATATTATCCCTATTTTACCCCTCAACCGGCCAAGAACACGCACTTTCCGCTGTATCGCCGGCAAAGTCTTCCCTTTAAACTGGCAAATTCTTCCCTTTAAACTGGCAAATTTTTCCCTTTAAGCCGGTTCGTGAGAATCGCGCGGCTCCACCTCGTTCTTCCTTTCACCGCCGCAGCTCGATCGGCGGCTTCGTGAAACGGCTTGGCCTCGTTTTGGCACCTGGTTCGACGGAGAAGAAGACGCCAACGGCGACGAGGAGGAGGAAGGACTCAAGCGAAGTTGGCTTTGGCTTTTCTTCTTCTTCTTCTTCCTGGAGTCGCGTGATCTGTCTGAGTTCGTGACGGGATTCGAAATCAGATATGACGCCATGGCTTGAACCGCCGCCGGCACACCATTATGGGTAGCTGGATTTTTCCCAGCAATCCACCCGCCGGCACACCATGTTTTCCGGCGATGAAGCAACCAAAAAAGAAAAAGAAAAAGAAATAGCAGCCACACAATGGATTTTTCCCAGCAATCCACGACTGCCGCTGACGCTCGCCCTTATTCTCTGGTCGTCGATGACGCCATTGATTTGGGAGTGTTGCCATGGCATACCATTTTTTCCGGGGATGAAGCCAAAAAAAAAAAAAAAAGACACAAAAACAACACAGCAACCACATCAAAGGCCACAGATTGAAATCGCAAACCCAATCGTCGATGGCAGTGAAGATCAACCTCCGTCGTTTACCTTCCTTACCCATACCATAATCCCCATCCATTTTCGTGCAGGAAAAAAAAGAAAAAGAAACCCTCATCTCCTCCTCAAATTTGGCCACCGCATAACAATCACTTCCTCAAATTTGCCATCGGGTTCAAATTAGACGGCAACGGCGAGGCTTTGGAAGCAGAAGGACGGAGGCATGGGGGCGTGGAGGGAGAAGAACAATGATAGAAAGAGACGAGAGAGGCGAGAGAACAGAGACGAGATAAGAGAGAAAATGGGGTGGGTTTGAGAGCTCGGGTAAACGACATCGTTTTTTGGGAGGGGCATTACAGTCATTTCAAAGTTCCGTCAACAGCCGTTTCTAATTTTTGGTCAAAGCTGATGTTGGGTACCAAATTAACGCAATTAAAACTCTGGACCCTTAAGTGAAATCTACCCCAAACCCTGGACCCTTAAGTGCAATTTACCCGCAGGCAAATTCAACAAAAAAATGGCTCGTTTGAGCTTCTAGCTCCTAGGAAGCAGCTGGTGATATATACCTCTAATCCAAAATTGAATTTTCATTAATTTATTCAAATAAAATTAAGTTGCTTCCAAATAAAACGGACATTACCACTAATCAAGTGCATAAACCTAAATTATGATTTAATTTGTTGACTCAGATCGATCATTCAGTTGTGGAAAGTTTCGCACAAGGAGGGAGAGCAGTTATCACAGTGCGAATTTATCCAACTGAAGCAATCTATAAGGAGGCAAGGCTTTTTGTGTTCAACAATGCTACTAATGTGAGCGTCGTGGCCTCGCTCAAAATTTGGGAAATGAAATCTCTATCATTTGAAGATTACAAGGACTGAGATCTCGGCACTATTCCTTTTTTTTTTCTTTCCCGTGCATTTTAAGTATTAGTGTTGGGCTGTGATTCCATTTTTGCGTGGCAGATTTTATTTACTAGAGAAATCCGACTAAATTTGTTTCGACTCGCATGTCGTATTATATTTTTAATTAATGATTATTTAGTATTTACCAATAATCTTTATTTGGTTTTCAAGTAACTTTTACTTATAAGGTTATTCAAATGATTAAGGATTATAACTCAAGAATTGTAAGTCTTGAGTTGTAAGTCTTGAGTTCGAGTCAATGGTCCCTAACTATCTGATGCACTAGTTTGTGGGTGATTTGTGCATCACAAAGGAATTAGTCTGAGTCTAATGAATTGGGATACCTCACATTTAGAAAAAAAAAAATCTTAAACTAATGTATCATTACCTAGATTGTGGTATGAATAGTATGATTTTGGTTCTAAATGTCACTTGAACAGACTAGATAAGTGATCCCGAGACTTACTATTTTTATTAAGGTATGCTTAACATTTTCCTAATTAACCCATCATGTGCCAAATGGACACCTTGGAGGGCTACAAGATCCGGTGCATTGGAACCCAAGGTTATGCATCCAAATCCATTAGTATGGAACATTTTCCTTTCCAAGTGAAATCCCCTAATATATAAAAGAGTGAAAAAGTGCTTTCGTTGTTGTGGAATAAGAAGCTTTTTTATCTTAATGCATATATTTAATTTATTCGGAGCTATTAGTGCGGGCACTCTTGATTCAATAAAATTTTGTCATTTTGAAAGTAAAAAACAAAAAGAAAGCAAAACAAAAAAAACAAAACAAAACATGAAAGAGTTTTGTACGTACTTTAATAATCGAAAGCATCTGATCTAGTGCTAGAATACATTTGGGAAAGAAGTAAAAAACTGGGCCCCTGATTTTTAATTTTATTAGCAATAAGTTGCCAAAGGCAATGAATGAAAGACAAATTTTGTCGAGAAGTCTCACGTGTCGCACCGTATATATTAAGTTTAATACGATTTTATATACTTGTTGTTTTTTATTTCTTTTTTTTTTTAAAACATGATTTCATATACTTGTTTAAACCCTATACTTTATAATTTAAGTTTTTAGTTTGTCTAAAATCTTAATAAATTTAGCAAAGAAATGTAATTTTTTTTGTCTAATTATGATACGATCACGTGATATCACAAGCTAATATATAGAAGTGAAGCATAGTAGAAATATGAAATTAAAAAGTAACTTACATTCTCACCTGACTCATTCCATTTAGCCTATAATATTACGTCAACCATATCATGATTATAAATAAATTTTTCTCTTAAATTAAAATGATACCAAAAGCAAAGTTTGTTTGAGCTTGTAAGTTAGCTCCCCCCTCCTCCCCAAAAAAAAAAAAGTCATATAGACCTCAGGCCTCCCCACCACCCCCAATATAGATCTCAGACCTTTCAAAGCTAACAAAAAGGTTGGGATTTTCATTAAAAAAAATTTATTTGTTAGGCATTAAATTTTTTTTTTTTCTATGAATTATGTTTTTTAAAAATGTACGGAGTATTACGTAGCTATCAGTGATGAAGCAAAAACCAAACTTTAGGCCAGTGGTCAATAATAATATAAAGAGTTTCATGAAAAAGACTGGTCGAGGTGGCTGTATCTTTACCAATGTCGCTTTATTTCCTTTTCCTCCTCCATCCTCCTCATCATCAACGTTCCTCTTGATTTGTCAACTTCTGTCTAAGCTCGCCGAGTCGCCGTGGACTGGTCATGGACGCTCACCGGCGACCCATGATTTGATGATTGGTTTCGCCTCTATCATGAATTTTCTGATCGCGTTATTTGTTAACCAAGATTCCAAATCCCCCATTACATATCCATGGGTATCTTCAGTTTCGGAGAATTTGAAGCCTACAGGAAAAGGGTGTTAGAAGGAGTGTCAGATAAGTCATTCTTACAGTTTTCTTCCGGCGAAAGTCCGTTTGATTGAACAATGCTTCCCTTTCTTCGCAGAGAACAGCCTACCATTTTCAACCCAAGAAGAATTGGATGAATGGTCAGTACACTTTTCTACATTATACATGAAACTCTCCCGATGCACTTGATAATAAAATTTTGTTTCTGGTTTTTATTTTATTTTTAATTTTGGGGGGAATATAACAGTTTTATTCCCCTGATTTGGATAGAATTGGATGAAAAAGAGTAGAATAGTAATATTGATTCTTAATTTTTATCCTTAATTTTCATTCTGATAATGTCGCTGACATATCAATTTATGGATTATTTGGTGTAATGCGTGACTCACATCATTAAGAAAATATATTCGGGATTAATAGCATTTTAAAAAAATAATATTCAATTATTTTATAATTATTAGTTGATTAGTATGGCAAAGAATGGTGCCCTGCAAGGATTCGAACCCATGCGAGGAACACAATTCCCACACACTTTGCAATTTCACCTAAAGTAACAACTTCAGGTATGTACAACTTATATTATAATATTTTGTATAATTCTGTTGTTCTTGGAAAGTGAAAGTGTGAAACTATACTTTTTGAACAATTATCCAAATTATACATCACTCATGTTTTTAGTATTAGGTTTTTTTTCCCCTGTATAATTTGTATTTTTAGATGTACTAATCCAATTTGTTATCATTTCCCATGGCTCTTTGTTTGGGGAATTTGGCTTTTTCTGCTTCTGATCCTAACGGTAAGTCCTTACAAAGTATGGGGAGGGTTTCATTGATATCCGATGTAAAATTTTTTACATTTACACCCATCAATATTTTTTTATAGAAATCATATTTCGATAATCCAACAGTTGGATTACATATTCTTACATGCACATCATGTATGCCAAATTTCAAGTTAATCGAAGATAAGAGCTATGTCACGATAAAGTGCTCAAAATTAAAGTTTTATTTATTAAAAAATGTAAGTTTACAAATCAAATACTTTTCAATATCCGATTTACTTGAAATTTGACATGTATGACATGTATAATAGGAATATGTAATTCAACGATTGGATTGGCAAAATATGATTTCTATAAAAAGATATTGACGGGTGTAAGTGTAAAATGTTTTACACCAAGTGTCAATGGAACACTCCCCTATATATATATATATTAATCAATTTTATGTGTATTTAATTTATTTATTGAGATTCGTTATATGGTAGATTTTGATCCTTTTTTTATTTTTTGATAGGGAGGTTTTGATCTTTTTATGATGACAATATGAGAATTGAGTGGATAGTGGAACTTAATCCATCCATCTAGATAGAAGCAGAATGTGAATGGAGTCACATTATTGATACAATTCAATACTGCCCTTTTATTTTATGTTTGGGGGTGTTTAAGATACCTCTTTTTATTTAATTAAATTTACTAGCATTAGAATTGTGCAATGCAGAGGCTAAGTAGTTTTAATGATATATTATATAAAGAAATAGATTTTGTAGTGAAATGAACTGAATGTATAATAATCTTTTATAACTATAATTTTATATGGCATAAATTTAAGCAATTCATAATTAGCCTTATGTCTAAGAAAATTCAAGGGATTTTTGGCCAAAACCCCCAAGTATAAGAGTAGTTTAACAATAGGCCCTATAAAAGAAATTGATTGCTAAAAACCTCTTTTACCACGATATGGACAAAAATACCCTAATTTTTCATTTTCATCAAATTTACATACCGTGCCATTATACTATTGATGCCGAAAATAAGTTTTACATATGACTTTTTTTTTTGTTTTCAGATATGATTTTTGTGGTTTTTTTTCTACAATTGTGGAGATGTTATGATGATAGATTTCATATTTTACATGATAAATAGTAATATAACACTATTTAGGGTTTATTCTTAAAATTTTTATTTACTGTGTTGGGGTTTCTTCTACAAATTTATTGTGTTGGGGTTTCTTCTACAAGTTCACTATCTGGAGTTCCAAACAAATACACACAAGAAATTTTATGCAGACAACAGTACCAATTTACTGTGGTGTGCTTTGAAAAACTTATACGGACAACAGTACTAGTTTACTGTTGTGTGTTTTGAAAAATTTTATACATACAATAGTATCAATTTACTGTTGTGTGACGAAAAAGCAAGGGAGGGTAAAACCATGGCTGATTTTCACCCATGGAAATAGATCTAGTTGGAAAAGTGAAAAGAGAAAAGAAAATTTGAAAAAAAAAAAAAGAAAAAAAATACCACCAAAGCACCAACCCAGCAGCCCCCAAAAATGGACAGATTTGGAGTTACCAAAAAAAGGAAAAAGAAAAAAGAAAAGAAGACGACGAAGAAGATGACGAAGAAAAAGAAGACAAAGAAGAAACAAAGGAAGAGTTGTCGTTGGAGAAGGTCTAGTGATGAACAGCCACCAAAGAAGAAGTTTCAGATCTGATTATTTTTTTTTTATTTTTTTTTTTTCCAGATTTGATTTTTCTTCTCCTTCTTATTCTTGTTCTTGTTCTTCTACATCTTCCAAATCTTCACAATCGTGAGAGCATCGTTGACGCTTTATCAGCCACTACCACTCCTCCTCTCTCTCTCTCTCTTTCTGCCCCTCCCTTCTTCTTCTTCTACATAAATGCATCTGGTTTGGAGTTAAAAAGGTTAAAACAGGTATTTTCAAAAAAGCATTTCCTTTAACTTAAAGAATCTTTTAAAAAAGGGGTTTTAGAGTTAAAAAAAATCTTATGATGGGTTTTTTGTTAAAAGCAGTCCCCTAATAGGGGTTATTGCTAATTTCCCCAAAATTCAAACGTTATGTTTATTATCAGACCACCGATTTCCTTTGCTACTTGCGGAAGGGGGGGTCTTATATGAGGTCCCAAAAATGGGCATGTGTGAATGCTTAAATATTTACCCGATTTCAATGACTAGGTCGAACGAGGATATTTCAGCTACTGGCCTAGGAATTAAGCATGTGCTTTTAAGGCTAGTTGGGATAAAAACAATACAACGCATGCGCATGACTGTGATTACTATGCACTTGGGACCTATGATTGGGAAAGCAATAAATGGATACCCGATTATCCGGATGAGCATTTGGGTTTTAGGTTGAAGGTTGATTATGGAAGATACAATGCATCAAAAACGTTTTATGACCCCAACAAATGGAGGAGGATCAATTGGGGTTATGCTATAGAAGTCGACAGTATATATATAATCAGGAAAGCAAGGGCTGGGCGAGCATTCGGCTATTGTTATTATTTCATTTTTACAACCGATGGTAATGATATATATTATAAGGGACTAATATAATTGATTTAATTGATTTCATGTAGTTGATTTTAAGATTTATTTGACTTGAGTTGAGTTTCGAATCTTCGAAAGAATTTAATAATTCAATAATTGTCAATTGTTTATTAAAAGGAAAATGATTGTTGAGACGAGACCCATGGGACCAATTCTTGGATCGAAAAACAAAAGGACAATGTTATCCCTCAGCATAAAAACAACACAATCCCCTGCAAAAATATCCCTCCCTATCTCCTTGTACGAATCCCCCTTCTTTCTCTCTCTTCATAAGATAAAGTCATAAAACCCATCCCCTTCTTCTAGAAACCCATCCCCTTTTTGTGGAAATCTCTCTCTCTCTCTCTCTCTCCCTCCCTTCTACTCACCACTAGGGGTGTTTATGGTTTAGGTTAAAACCGAAAACCAAACCAAAGCGGTCGGTTTGGTTTGGTTTTTTTGTCATTAGGTTTGGTTTTGGTTCTAATTTTAGAAAACCAAATTAAATTGGTTTGGTTTTGGTTTTCATGTTTAAAAAACCAAACCAAACCGAAAAACTGCAAAAATATAATATAAATATATATAATTTTATATATTACATATTAAACTTACTTTGTAAATTTTTATTCTAATAAGGGCATAATAGGTAATAGATTGTAAATTTTCTTAATGTTTTTTCTTTATTAGATTGGCATGTATTAAACTAGCTATTATTGTTGTGTGAGATATTGGCACGTATTAGATTGGAGATTTGAACTTGGATTGACATAAGTCAATACTTTTCTGTTTTGATACAATGTTTAATGTTTTTTTTAGTTGCTAATTGTGTGGGAATATCTCTGAACCAAAGATCCAACTCGGGATAGAGAGCTCAAACCAAAAATACTGACATGTGGCAAAGGCAATTCAATCAGGCCCATTACAGCGCACATGATCTCCCAGCTTGGGGCCTCACATTCAGTTCGGGATATCTGTCCTATGACTCACACTACAATCCAAATCTTACTACAATCCAAAACTGTTGCAGCAGCTGTAATTCCTGACACAGCGGTTACAGGAAACCATGGTTCTTTGCCTAACCAGGATCAACAAACCATGATCAGACGGTTACTGGCTAACCATGGTCAGATCTGACCTAACCAAGGCAATTACCTGACCTCACATGGTCAGTCCGTACAGGTGGGTATAAAAAGAATACGATACAGCCCAATGAGGTAAGCTACAGTACCCTAATCCTCTAAAATTCATCTTTTTCCTTGCCTCTTTCTCCATAGACAGCTTCTGACTTAAGCTTTGGAGAGGGTTTGGCCAAAACCCAACTTAGCCTACCCTCTGACTTTGTTTCCAAGCTTGTGTGTGCAGGTCCAAGCGTGAGGACAAGCTCCTTCATCAACATCAGGTCTCGGGGAACAGATTTTACCCCATACAATTTGGCGCCGTCTGTGGGAACCATCGCGATAAAATGGCTACTCCACCTCCGCCTACCTATGGGCGAACAAGATCTGGAGCAAACTTTACTCGCGTAGATCAAGCAATTGGAGGCGATACTGGGAAGCGAGCAGAAACCCAGCCTTCACAGGCAGACCCACCATTACCCCCGGTGGGAACCAGTCGGCTTTCCTTGATTCAGCAGCATCAAATCTCCCCGGAGATGTCTGCTGTTCTCCACTCTCTTGATGACTAGCCTATTCTGAAGGCAACGTTTGATAAGGCCATGACGAACAACCCTAACCCAGTAGCAGTGGTGGAACTGATTGCAACTATGCAATCGAAGATTCAATCGATGCAGCTCGCAAAGCTGACTACAGAGCAGAACTACCACCGCTACCTCAGTGAACTTTTGCCCCTCGCGGAGTTAATGTTGTCACTGAGGAGGCTAGCCAAACCAGTCCACTCCATCGCACTCGGCACCAGGAAAGCTCACCTAGACCTGGAGCCTCGCACCACCATCACCGTAGTAGACGTGATGACGAACCGCGATTAACTGGCCCAGAACAAAGGTACTCAGGAAGAGGGGATAGACAACACCACGAGTTAGTGCAAAGATCTCCTGAGCGCAGTTCTAGGCATTCAGGTCATTCCTGGAGATGGAGCGAGGACCATCGTAGACCTCGTGCTCAAGTGGGTTCTGGGAATGAAACTCACAGGGATGAGAGACAACACCATAGGTCTCGGTTTCCTGAAAGAAGAAGGGAAAGGAGTACTAGGGGAACAAGCAAAAAACATTCTCGATCTCCCAGGCATGAGAGAAATGAGGAAGAAGGCTCCAAAAGACACCGGGGTAATCAGAGTAGAGGAAGAGAAAGACCAAGGAGCACTGCTGTGGCTAAAAGTCCATTTACGAGGTAGATTTAACGGGTCCCAATCCCATGAGGGTATTCCGAGATAACCTTTACTCTTTACTCTCTTTTAATAGATCCAAACCATCATTTAAATTATTATTTGCAACGTATGTCGTCATATGTTGGAAATGGGGGTTTTCTCTGTAAAATATTTCCTATGAGTTTGGGGGATGTGGCTCTTAAGTGGTGGGCCAAGATTCCAGATGAGTCTATTGACATCTGGCAAGAACTGAGTAAACTATTTAAGAAGAGGTTCATCACTAGTTGCAAATTCCCGAGGACCATGCAAAACCTATACGAACTGAAGCAGAAAGATGGGGAAGGACTTTGGGAATATTCTTAAAGGTTTTGGGAGGTTTACAACAAGATTGACGACCCGATTGAGAAGAATGCCATGAATTTATTTCGTCTCGGGCTGAGGAAACCATCACCTCTGTTTAAGGAGTTGACAGTTAATCCCCCTAGAAACTTAGCCAAACTACTCTCTACCATGGCCAACTATTCAAAGCTAGATGACTTTTACAGCCCATAGCCTACCAAAACCAATGAGAAAGACAATAAAAGAAAAGACTCAAAGCCCCGAAGGGACAGCCCCTGAGGAGAAAAGTCAAAGCCACCTTCCGATCCAAACCAAGCCATCTTCACTGTATTCACTCTCCCTATTTACAAATTAATGAATGCAGTAGAAGATAGAGACTTTTTCTAAAGACCTAGAGCCATGTTTAAAGAGCCTGAGAAGAGAAACAAAAAGTTGTTTTACAGTTATCACAAGGATCACGGCCATAAAACAGAAGATTGCAAGATCCTAAAGTACAATCTTGAGGCCTGGGCCAAGGAAAGAAAGTTAAATGAATTTATAGCCCGAGGTAAGAAAGGACAACCATCCGAACAGAAAAAACCTGAGAACAGAGCTCCCCAATCCACACAGCTAAAGATCTTTAGGAGGATTGGTGTGATTACAGGAGGATATGAGGAAACTGCTTTATCAACCAGCCAACTCAGGGCGCAATATAGGATAGCTTGCCAAGATGCTGAGGTCAGTGACATCGGGAATAAACCAATACTACTACCTCGAGATGAAGGAGAGACTAGAGAAAAGTTGTTGTTCTTTGGAGATGCAGAGTCTGATGGGACAGTACGATGCCCCCATAACGATGCTCTGGTTGTACGCATGCTCATAGGGAACTATGACGTGGGGAAAGTTTATGTAGATAACGGGGCATCTGTGAATGTAATGTTCCAAAAATTGTTTGGTCAACTCGGGCTGAAGGACTCAGACCTTAAACCTTGCCACATCAGCTTGAAAGCTTTCAATGGGAACATGACTTTTCCATTGGGGCAGATCACTCTCCCAGTTCGGGCTGGTCTAGTCCAATTCATAGAAACCTTTGTAGTAATTTAGGAGAGGTCAGCCTATAACGTAATACTTGGGCGACCCTGGATCTACGCCATTAAGACTGTCCCATCCTCTTACAACTAGTCTATTAGGTTCCTGAGTCTAGAAGGGATCATGGAAATAAAGGAAACCAGGCAGCAGCCAGGGAGTGTTTTCTGGCAGAGTATGCAGGCCATTCAACATCCTCTAAGGAAAAATTGAAGTCCAAAATCCCACGCCTCCCTAGTTCGGGGATTGGCAAAATCAAGACATCGAAGCAGGTACTAGAGCAGAAGAAAAAAGCCAAAGTTGATGAAATCACCTTCTAGCAACGAAAGGAGGAACGGCCCGGGGTGGAAGAAACTGTTCTGGAACCCGCAGACCGAACGGGGAAAGAGCTTGTAAAGAAATAATTAATCCTGAGGATCCGGAGAGGTTCTTCTGGATTGGAAAGTCACTAAATGAGACCGACGCTGTAGAACTGTTTGAATTCTTGAAAGATAACATCAATGAATTTGCTTGGTTGCCCCATAAAATGCCTGGAATTGACCCAAGGATTATCACGCACGAGCTGTAGGTTAATCCAAATTGCAAGCCAGTGGTTCAGAAGCAACGAAGGTTGTCTGACGATCGAGCTGGGACAATTTCTGCCGAGGTAGATAAGCTCTTAAAAACAGGATTTATTAGAGAAATGAAGTACCCGAGTTGGTTAGCTAATCCCATGTGCGTAAGAAAGAAGACTGGGGATTGGCGTGTTTGTATTGATTTTACAGACCTCAATAAAGCTTGAGTTTTCCTTTACCGAAGATTGACCAGCTAATAGACTCTATCTTGGGATACGAGCGATTGTGTAACGCCCCAAAATTTATAAACCATAACACGTACAATTTTTATGAGCTCCGTACAAATAAACCTTTTCAAAAATACATTCCTTTCAAAATACAGAGTATTGCGCAGCTGCGGGTAGCCATGGTTAACCCAAAACTCATCATCAATATACATTGGCCAACCAAATGAATAAAATTACATCAGCTTTAAAATAAAAATAAATGTACGTGATAACTTCTCCAAATCTCGACCCCAATTCTACTACGTGCCGCCAACAATTATCACCTGAAAATATATTGGGGTGAGCGAACAACTGCCCAGTAGGAAATCAAATTCCTATACAATAAATAATGTTTCAAAATCACATACAAGCATTTATATATTCAAAATAATATATAAATTAATCAAATAATACGAACTCCAAATCATAAACCTCAAATATAATCTCTATGGAATCAACCATCATAAACCTCAAATATATCACCATCAAGAATTATCACCTTACATAAATCAAATCTTAACATATGCTTCAAAATAATCATCATTTACCATACAAGAATTAAACCCCCTACCTCAAAAATAAGTGAATAAAATAAGTCGGATTAAAACTTCCCATGCTCCGACCGATGGGCCGTCCGGCCACTGCCTCTCTCGGCTTCTCCCTTCCTCTTTCACCCTTTCTTATTTCTTTCCTTCTCTTCTCTATTTATTTCTTCTCTTCCGTCCTTTCCTCCTTCTCTCTCTCTCTCTCTTCATCATTTCTTCTTTTCTTTATTCTACACCTACCTCCCACCTTTTTTTCTTTTCTTCCTTCTTTTCCTATGTTCCCACGCCACTAGCTACTTTTCTTTTTTTTTTTTATTTCTTCTTTTGACTTTTCTATCCTCTTTTTCTTCTTTCTTCTTTCTTTCTCTCTTTTCACGTGCTCTCTCTCTTTTTTTCCAATTCTTTTCTTCTTTTGTCTTTCCTTCCTTCATCTATATATATATATATATATATCTCACAAATTAATTATCCTTTCCATCCAAAGCAATTTAATGCAATATATCCCAACATTCAACTAACCTCAACAATATTTAAATTTATCACCTTGTGTATAATTCCACCAAATATACACACGTAAAATAAATCAATAAATATTCAGGGTATTACAGATTGAGTATCTTCGACGCCTTCTCGGGTTATCATCAAATACCCATTACAGAGCACGATCAAGACAAAACAGGGTTTATTACTCTTAAGGGGACATACTACTACAAGGTAATGCCATTTGTGTCACGACCCAAATTAATTAAGCCGTGATCAATAGTAATAAAACAAGCTTTTTCTTTAATAAATCCTTTGTTAAGGCATGGATGACACGTGTTAAAATTCTCAACATTTTAAAAGAATTTTCGGCATGACCCATCCGTAAATAGGACATACCATCGTGAAAACCTGTTATAAAATCCATACATAAAAATTTCCTGTCATCTATGGTAGTGGTATCATCCCATGCATCGCATTCCACATATATACAATATTAAATAATTAAAATTACAACCCTGATTTAAATTACATTTACATTTCTGATTCAATTACATTGATAATTACCATAATGAAATTTCCATTAAGAACAACTTCCGCCCAAGATAGCCAAACCAATCCCTGGATTATCTGAAAAACATTTAAAAATAATAGGCGTAATCCGACGACTCAGTAGATACAATTTGACATAGTAAACTAAAGTAATGATATAAATAAAACCCATTATATCATTTAAAGCAAATATACTAACCAAGTATATTACAAATCCCAAAATAAGTTATAACCCATAACTTAAAATAAATAATGCATAATGCTCAATGCATGTGACTCATGTCCAATTTACATTAAATCCATTTATTACCAACCACTCCCGCAGGAGTCTTCGCGCGGAAACGGAGGATTTTAAACCCAACCTTCAAGAGGACAACACAAGGGTTCCTACCTGGAACCGAAAAGTAACCTCTGATTCGGGAACACAAGGGTTCCTACCTGGAACCGGAAAGTACCCCAGGACCAAAGGAATGGAAAACACCGCAAAGTCCCATTGACTGCAAGTAGTCCAATTCCAATGACCTCTTTTTATGCAATACTTTTACCCAGTATTCATTAAATCCATTTAATGCATGATTATGCCCAACATGCGATGTAATAAACCATAAAATGATTTTATAACCAAAATCATCCTCAAAATATGCTATATAAGCCACAATCAATAACATCATAATTATACCCAAAATTGTAATAACATAACTTCTCATTATGATTATAACCTTGAAATCATAATCGAGAACCTCGAATAAATAGGGAAGTATCCGTAAAATCCCTACATCTATATTCCATAGGATGTATACAATTAACAAAAATTATTAATAACATAATTCCTATTTATGTTGTCAAATACCCAAAGTTCTCTTTCAAGATTTATTCCATAAATCATGTATGTACATATTCTATGCCCAGGAATACCAAATAATATGATAATATATACCATATTATCATTTCAATAGTTTAAACCTATGTAAATTGCACCTACCTCAACCAAATGCGTGGAAAAATGTAACCTTTGATGCCGTGGGTATGAAGTCCAAACCCTAGGATGCAAATGCACGCTCCCAATCCAAGCCCTAGCTCCCAAATGACTTGGTTGATGTTGGTAACGGAGGTCCCAACTCCAAATCACCACCAAAACTCCCCAATATGCATGAATAAACCCATAAATGTAAGAATAAGATGATAAACCAAAAGAAATTACAAACCTTAACTCTAAAATGAGAGAAAATACCTCTAAGAATGCAAAAGAGTTGGTGAGGATGACATTCCATGCCAACACCCACGAAATCCAAGCTTAAATCACCGTGAACAAGCTCCAAGCTCCACCAAGAGGTTGGAGAATATGAATCTAACCGTAATAATGCATTCCCAAGCCTCAAAGAGAGAGAAAAAGCCAAATCCACCACCATACACGCGTAGATCGGACTAAAATACGCTAGATCCGAGCTTGCCGGCGTCGGATCGAGGTCGCCGTGCTCCGGCGAGACGCCGTCGAGCCTCCGCCCCATCTTCTCCTTCTCTCCCTCTCTCTCTCTCTCTCTAAGCCTAAAAAGACCAGATTTTGGTCTAAAATCGTGTAGGATGGGTTTTTATAAGGGGTGAGGGGCATTTGCGTCATTTTACGCAAAAAAACATTTGCAAAATCCGCGATGCACGATCGATCGTGGTCTGAGGGCATGATCGATCGTGAAAAACAGAAGCAAAATCATGTTTCTGGGACACCCACGATCGATCGTCCGCAAGGCACGATCGATTGTCCCTTACTGAAAATGCCCAGTAACTCAGGCAATTGTGTATAAACCCACACAGTACACATCCTTGCCTTATTTTCATTAAAAACGTTTAAGTATTTTACTTTAAGTTATTTAATGAAAATAAGCAAATAACCCCCCATTTGAATCCAAATAAAATATCAAAAAAATCAAATACCCAATATTTCAAAATCTCAATTTCAAGTTTTAGTACAAAATCCGTCGCCCGATAGATTTTCCTAAAACAAACATGCGTGGAACCCAATCCAAACATGCTAATAAAATCCCATAAAATCACCAATGTCTTATAATATTATAAATTCCCATTACCGACAAAAATTATCCTTTGAAACGAAAATTCACTTTTTCCCAACACTTAGCCAAATTTCGGCAACTTAAACCCTTAAGTTGCAAATAAGGCTAAACGCACCCGAAAGATACTCAATGCACCAAAACAAGCATCAAAATACATCCAACATCAAAATATCATACACATGCATTACCCATGCATGAAGTCATTCGAAAAATCAAGGGATTAACTACGTTAACCATAGATTAAACCCTTAATACCCTATTTAAAAATTACGGGTATTACAATTCTCCCCAACTAATAGGAAATTCGTCCCCGAATTTCACCAAACCAAATTTAATGACATTCCATCATGAGTGGAAATAAAACAATAATGAGATACCCATCAAATACAAACATATTGGAGTTAACCACCATGGTTAGCTCACCAGTCTCAAACACATCAATTCAATGATAACTCATTGTAAAAGAAAACAACAAATGTGGATTACCCACCAACACAAACATAATGAAACTAACTATCATAGTTAGCTCACGAGCAACCAATCCTTAATACCAAATCACAACACAATTGGTGTCCCTCACCAATCTTATCAAGCATTTCAATACAAAAGACTATACAGTCTTCCAGGTTCAACACAAAATCACATCAAATTGGTGTTACCCACCAATATCCAACTAACACATCAAACAAAGGACAAACAATTTCCAAGTCCTCAATATATTCAAAACATCCAATATTACATAAATGATCACAAGCTCCCACACATGTGATCTTACCATAACCACCCCACTACCGGAGGATTTAACTAAAGTAATAACTAGCAATGAATACACATTGCTTAAAGCCAAACCCAAACATATACTAAACAAATAAACACATAGCCCACATCAGGAATAGCAAATCAAACAAATTCATGAGTTCTTTCCAAGAACTCAAGCAACAAGAATTAAGGCTCTCACAAGAACCTACACCCACATTCCTGAACTATGTGGATGCAATCCATCACTATAACACATCCAACAAACACATTTACTTGCAAACCGTCAAGTCATAACACATATACATCACATATCACAATTACAACAGAATCACACCTATCACAATCCCATAGGTGTAAACCAATACATATATATATACATACATATATCTCACCATAGAGATATACATAGGTATATTCCACAACCCAAAATACAATCATCACAGAACCATTCATTAACAATATAAACCCTGAGATTCAAGCATCTCAATATTAAAAGCAGTTTGTACTTATACAAGTACAACCATTAAAAAAAAAAACACTACACCTATACTTCACACACATCACGACATCGCGCACCCAATGTCGTGTCTCCAGCTCAAAGCATTACAATTCATCTAATATATGTATATAACCAATATATAAGGCTAACCGCCTTCAAACTAGAAGAAGTGGATCCATAGGAACATGGACCATTAAAATCCACCCAATTCAAACAAATATTGCACATAGCAATCCTACATATCAATACAAAGATTATCAAACCCGATAATCTCAAATCATCAAGATCAAAAATGTACTATAGAATACAAATGATCCATAACACCAATGGAATACGCATATTCAGCCCCGACCCCAGAGACTCGGTCTCCAAATCCACAATAAAGGATGTCCTAAGCCATTGGACATTCTAACTCTCTCACATGAGCCCAACTCCTAGGCCACAACTAATGCACATGCCATGCACTCAACTCCTCAAACCATGGGTAATAACCAACCCAAGATGCATATGTGCCTATAAATGTATATGCCCACATCCTCATTAGGATTTCCCATCCTAAATGCGTATGAAAACGATTCCTCACGGAATCATGCATATACCCAAATGCCTCTATCATAAATCGACTACAGCTAAGAACATGTGTGCCTAACATGTTTCTATGTTTTACACCGTATAGGTTTCAACCCCAATATGTATACCTATGTATATGCTATTCCCCTACATATCACCCCATGTGGATCTACTAGCAAGCTCTAATACTAAAAAGAATTGTCACGACCCAAATTAATTAAGCCATGATCAATAGTAATAAAACAAGCTTTTTCTTTAATAAATCCTTTGTTAAGGCATGGATGACACGTGTTAAAATCCTCAACATTTTAAAAGAATTTTCGGCATGACCCATCTGTAAATAGGACATACCATCGTGAAAACCTGTTATAAAATCCATACATAAAAATTTCCTGTCATCCATGGTAGTGGTATCATCCTATGCATCGCATTCCACGTATATACAATATTAAATAATTAAAATTACAACCCTGATTTAAATTACATTTACATTTCTGATTCAATTACATTGATAATTAACATAATGAAATTTCCATTAAGAACAACTTCCGCCCAAGATAGCCAAACCAATCCCTGGATTATCTGAAAAACATTTAAAAATAATAGGCGTGAGTCCGACGACTCAGTAGATACAATTTGACATAGTAAACTAAAGTAATGATATAAATAAAACCCATTATATCATTTAAAGCAAATATACTAACCAAGTATATTACAAATCCCAAAATAAGTTATAACCCATAACTTAAAATAAATAATGCATAATGCTCAATGCATGTGACTCATGTCCAATTTACATTAAATTCATTTATTACCAACCACTCCCGCAGGAGTCTTCGCGCGGAAACGGAAGATTTTAAACCCAACCTCCAAGAGGACAACACAAGGGTTCTTACCTGGAACCGGAAAGTAGCCTCTGATTCAGGAACACAAGGGTTCCTACCTGGAACCGGAAAGTACCCCAAGACCAAAGGAATGGAAAACACCGCAAAGTCCCATTGACTGCAAGTAGTCCAATTCCAATGACCCCTTTTTATGCAATACTTTTACCCAGTATTCATTAAATCCATTTAATGCATGATTATGCCCAACATGCGATGTAATAAACCATAAAATGATTTTATGACCAAAATCATCCTCAAAGTATGCTATATAAGCCATAATCAATAACATCATAATTATACCCAAAATTGTAATAACATAATTTCTCATTATGATTATAACCTTGAAATCATAATCGAGAACCTCGAATAAACAGGGAAGTATCCGTAAAATCCCTACATCTATATTCCATAGGATGTATACAATTAACAAAAATTATTAATAACATAATTCCTATTTATGTTGTCAAATACCCAAAGTTCTCTTTCAAGATTTATTCCATAAATCATGTATGTACATATTCTATGCCCAGGAATACCAAATAATATGATAATATATACCATATTATCATTTCAATAGTTTAAACCTATGTAAATTGCACCTACCTCAACCAAATGCGTGGAAAAATGTAACCTTTGATGCCGTGGGTATGAAGTCCAAACCCTAGGATGCAAATGCACGCTCCCAATCCAAGCCCTAGCTCCCAAATGACTTGGTTGATGTTGGTAACGGAGGTCCCAACTCCAAATCACCACCAAAACTCCCCAATATGCATGAATAAACCCATAAATGTAAGAATAAGATGATAAACCAAAAGAAATTACAAACCCTAACTCTAAAATGAGAGAAAATACCTCTAAGAATGCAAAAGAGTTGGTGAGGATGACATTCCATGCCAACACCCACGAAATCCAAGCTTAAATCACCGTGAACAAGCTCCAAGCTCCACTAAGAGGTTGGAGAATATGAATCTAACCATAATAATGCATTCCCAAGCCTCAAAGAGAGAGAAAAACCCAAATCCACCACCATACACGCGTAGATCGGACTAAAATACGCTAGATCCGAGCTTGCCGACGTCGGATTGAGGTCGCCGTGCTCCGGCGAGACGCCGTCGAGCCTCCGCCCATCTTCTCCTTCTCTCCCTCTCTCTCTCTCTCTCCAAGCCTAAAAAGACCAGATTTTGGTCTAAAATCGTGTGGGATGGGTTTTTATAAGGGGTGAGGGGCATTTGCGTCATTTTACGCAAAAAAAAATTTGCAAAATCCGCGATGCACGATCGATCGTGGTCTGAGGGCACGATCGATCGTGAAAAACAAAAGCAAAATCATGTTTCTGGGACACCCACGATCGATCGTCCCCAAGGCACAATCGATCGTCCCTTGCTGAAAATGCCCAGTAACTCAGGCAATTGTGTATAAACCCACACAGTACACATCCCTGTCTTATTTTCATTAAAAACATTTAAGTATTTTACTTTAAGTTATTTAATGAAAATAAGCAAATAACCCCCCATTTGAATCCAAATAAAATATCAAAAAAATCAAATACCCAATATTTCAAAATCTCAATTTCAAGTTTTAGTACAAAATCCGTCGCCCGATAGATTTTCCTAAAACAAACATGCGTGGAACCCAATCCAAACATGCTAATAAAATCCCATAAAATCACCAATGTCTTATAATATTATAAACTCCCATTACCGCAAAAAATTATCCTTTAAAACGAAAATTCACTTTTTCCCAACACTTAGCCAAATTTCAGCAACTTAAACCCTTAAGTTGCAAATAAGGCTAAACGCACCCGAAAGATACTCAATGCACCAAAACAAGCATCAAAACACATCCAACATCAAAATATCATACACATGCATTACCCATGTATGAAGTCATTCGAAAAATTAAGGGATTAACTACGTTAACCATAGATTAAACCCTTAATACCCTATTTAAAAATTACGGGTATTACAATTTGGACTGAAGAATACTAAGGCAACCTATCAACATCTTGTAAGCAGAATGTTTAAGGGACTGAATGACAAAAACTTGGAAGCGTACGTTGATAATACTATTGTTAAGAGCAGTTCTGAGAAGAACCATTTGGCAGACCTAACCGAGGTCTTTGCCTGACTGAGGGAGTACGGGATGAAGTTGAACGCAAAGAAAAGTTCATTCGGAATAAGTTCGGGAAATTTCTTGGGTCACTTAGTCTCGAGAAGGGGGATTGAAGCAAACCCAAGTAAGATTGAGGCAATCAGAACCCTTAGAACACCAACAAAAGTCAGGGATGTCCAATAGTTAAACGGCATGGTGGCAGCACTTAGTAGATTTATCTCGAGGTCATTAGACAAATCCCACCCTTTCTTTCAGATACTAAAGAAGGGTAAAAACTCGGAATGGGATATAGAGTGGCAAGAAGCTTACTAGAGGTTGGTTGCTCACCTAGAAACACTCCCCACCCTAACCTACCCCTACCACAGGGAAACACTTTATCTCTACCTTGCCGTGTCAACCCATTCACTTAGCAGCGTACTCATTGCCCAGTGTGGACTCACCCAAAAGCCAATTTATTATATTAGTAAGACACTATTAGATGCTGAAACTCGCTACCTACCCCTCAAAAAATTGATTCTAGCTCTTGTCACAGCCTCTTGAAAACTCTAACACTACTTCCAGTCTCATCCTATCACTGTGCTCACCAACTACCCACTAAAGGATGTCTTAAGGTGAGCTGACCTATCAAGACGAGTCTGGAAGTGGGAGGTAGAACTCAACGCTTACGACATCCACTTTAAGCCTCGACCTGCCATTAAGGGCCAGGTCTTGGCAGATTTTATTGCAAAATTTGCAGATCCTAATTCCAATTCAAACCAGACAGCATTAAAATCCTCCCTACCTGAACTGGGGGGGGAAGACAAGATAGACAGTGAAAAGAAGAAGAGATGGGAGCTCAAAGTGGATAGGGCATCAAACAGGAAATGGACAGGTCTGGGAATTGTGCTGACAGATCCTAGGGAGAGATCATCGAGCAAGCAATTAGACTTATGTTCCCAGCCTCAAACAATGAAGCAGAGTATGAAGCAGTTGTGGCCGAACTTGGGGTTGCCCGAGCAATGGGGGTAAAAGAATTATTAGTATACAGTGATTCTAGACTCGTGCTTAATCAGTTGAACAAAAAATATGAAGCCAAAGACGAAAGAATGATTGTGTACATGCACAAGGTCTGGGAATTGGCTGCAGATTTCAAAAGCATCGAGTTTAGGCGTTTCGTGAGGGATCAGAACAGACATGTAGATAGGTTGGCTACTTTGGCTGCAGCATTGGAAACGGACACTCCTCAAACCATAAGCGTTGAGGTCTTACAATAACCTAACATCGGGACAGAAGATGTCATCTCGAACATTCAGGCCTCATCACCAAGTTAGATGGATGAGATAATTACTTATTTACAAAGAGATGAACTACTCGAGGACAGGAATCAGGGTCATCGAGTTCGAGTTAAGTCAGCTAGATTTTGGTTATCTCTTTTCGGGCTATCTCTACAAAAGATCTTATACAGGGCCATACTTGAAGTGTGTACATCCAGACCAGGTGCTAAACCTTCTGACTGAACTCCACGAGGGGTTGTGTGGGGGTCATATAGGAGGAAGATCACTAGCCCACAGGGCAAACTCCCAGGGATACTAGTGGCCATATATGTAGAAAGATGTTATCAGATATGTGAGGAAATGTCCGAAGTGTCAATTGTTTGCTGACAAGATACATCAGCCAGCTCAAGAGCTACACCCCATATCCAGCCCGTGGCCTTTCGCACAGTGAGGATTAGATCTTGTCGATTCATTACCCACAGCCTTATGGAACAAGAAATACTTGTTTATTGCAACTGACTACTTCACCAAATGGGTGGAAGTCATTGCGCTTGCATCAATTAAGGACTCAGACATTATCAAATTCCTTTGGGAAAATATTATCACACGATTTGGGGTCCCGAGAGCTTTTGTGTCAGATAATGGAACTCAGTTCGATAGTAAAAGAATCAGGGAATTCAATGGGGAACAAGGGATCCAGTGGTGGTATTCTAACCCGAGCTACCCATAGTACAATGGCCAAGCAGAGGCAACGAATAAGATTATAGTCGCATGGATAAAGAGAAGGCTGGATAATGCTAAAGGACCTTGGCGTGATGAGCTGCACTTCGTATTATGAGCATACCGAACTACACCAAGGAGGTCGACAGGAGAAACTCCGTTTTTAATGACTTATGGGATGGAAGCGGTTATACCAACGGAACTGGGTTTACTAGGTCTCAGGACAGAATTGTATGATGCAGCAACAAATGATCAAGTATTGTCTCGAGATCTACATCTGGCAGAGGAAAGAAAGGAAAGAGCTCGAATTAAAATGGCATCTTACCAGCAAGAGTTGAAAAAATACTACAACCAAAGGGACAAGTCAAGGGAATTTAAAGTTGGAAAGTTAGTGCTCAAACAAGTAAACTCTGGAACCAGAAACCCTGCAAAAGGGAAGCTTGGGGCAATATGGGAAGGGCCTTATGAGGTCATCCACGTCGGAGGCACAGGCTCTTACAAGCTAAAGAGCTTAGAGACTGGACAGGAACTTCCGAGATCAGTTAATATAGCTAATTTGAGATTGTTTTACCGTTAAAGAAAGTTGTAATTACACGCAAAGGTCATTTAATACAAATACAGATGTTATTCAGAAAGATTATTACTTATTTATCGCTTTGAACTAAAAGCACTTGCCCAAGAATGGGTCCAAGTCACAAACTGCCTAAGAATAGGTACAAGTCTCGCCTAAGAAAAGGCTCGAGCATTATAAACCTAAGAATGGGTTAGAAAAAGAACCTGCCCAGGGTTGGGTCCAGGTCAACTATTTGCCTAAGAATGGGCTCAATTCAAAGTCTTGCCCAAGAACGGGTCCAAGCAAAATTTGCCTAAGAATAGGCTCAATCCTAAGGCTTGCCCAAGAATGGGTCCAAGCAAACTATGTCTGGGAAAAGACTCAAGTCTATCACTATCCAAGTTAAAATTCAAAACTAAATCGGGTCCAAGTGAGCCTATTGATAGAGCAGTAATCATGTGACAAGGAGGGACTTATCTCAAGTTCACATTTAGACATACAATCAGTACAAAAATAAAGAATATGTGCATACAACGAAGAAAAAGACATGTCTTATTTCAAGAAAAGTTTACAAATGTTTGTACAAGATTAGGCACTTGGCCACAACAAAGAAAAATAAAAAATAAAGCAAGATCACTCCTTCCCCGAGTTCACCACGGCTGGATCAACAACTTTAGGCACTTGGGCAGGAGTGACAGAGGTAGGAGGGACTAAGGGAGCCTGAGGTAGATCAGGGACTGCTTCTATGAAATTCTCTGCAGCTGCAGCAGAATGATCCCCGTTGGTGGTAGCTAGAGTCTCATCAGAAGCGCCAACGACCCTCTCAGCTTCCGCATCGGCATTAGGCTGGGACGTGACCTCGGGTTCATTCTCCCCCGTCTCATCCTCACCCTCAACCTCAACGTCAGCTTCCCCGACATCACTACCCTCGAGGTCATCCTTCGGGAGTAATTCTCTCCTTTCGAAGTGAATGTTAGCAATGCCAGGGAATTGGGTAGAGGCCAATTCAACCAAGGTGCTCCATACGAGCTTGTAAGTAGCCTCGAGCTCCTTCGCCATCTGCCCAACAAGAGTGTCTTGAACACTCTTCTTCTCATTTGCTACTGCCTTCTCGACAGAAGCCTTCTTCTTCTCCACCTTAGCCTCTAAGGCCTGAACCTTCCTTATCAGGTCCCACTTCTACCAAACTAGCTCGTCATTGTTCTCCTTCACCTTCTTCAGCTAGGCCTCCAGATCTGCGTAGTCCTTCCTCGTGAGATTGAGTTTGCTAATCGCGCTCTTCGCGTTAGACTGATGGGTCTTACATTTAGTCTTCCATTTCTCAATCTCAGACACTGCGGCAGAGCAATTTTTCTCCGACTCTTGCAATTTCTGCTTGAGCTCACTCTGGACCTTGGCGACCTTGATTTCTATCTTGTTGTCTTCTTCGGCTAGAAGGTCGCCAGCTAGCAAGATCTGTTGGCAGCTCTGTAAAGACATAATCGAGTTAAAAACGGAGTTGAAAGATCGCAGAAAAGATCGATATATTATGCACATCAAAGCTTACCCTGTAAAGGCTGGTGAACTCAAAACGAACCAGCTCGGGGGCGGATCTCCTCCTGAAGTTCTCCATATCTACGGGAAGTCTCATAGGATTGCCCAAATACTTGAAGTTGTAATCCACAGAGAAGGAGCTGGAGACAGCCTCATCTATGGGCACCGGGAACTGAGTAAACCCAAACAAGGAAGTTAGTCAAGATCCACATTAGAAACTCATGAGAAGAAAACGGACAGAAGGCTTAAGAAATCAAATTCTCACCTCGGGGAATTTAGCAACAGCATCAGCTCGACTGACGGCGATCTCCCCGACAGTAGAAGCAGCGAACGAGCCTCCTTGCCCATACCTCAAAACGGGGGCTATTGCTGGGAGATCGTAGGGAGAGGAGGCCTTTTGTTTTTGGGGGGTACTACCTGGGGGGCTTTCCCCTTCCCCATGACGTCAGGCACCTTAGGCCTGCCTACGTCCTGCCTTCTTATGGCGCTAGCCATGAGTTTGCCATTGTTTGGATCAGTGGGCTTCTTGCCATCATTTTGCCCAGCGCCTTCAGCAGAAGCCACTTGGCTAGCCTTCTACTAGGGCTGCCTCTGCTGCTGCTATTTCTGTTGGGTGCTTTTTTGCACAGCAATCTTATTATCCATGGCTTCTTTTTCGACCGCCCTTCTCTCGACCACCAGAGCCCTCAGGTTCATCCCTGAATCCTTTATGGGTCTCTGATTGCCAGAATCAGTCCTTTGCTTCTTGGTAGGAGGGGGGTTGGAACCTCTTCTCTCCATAGCCTGGGAGACTGTCTCCTCAGAGCTGGAGCTCTCAATTACCAAAGAGGTACGGTGACCTGTTTTATCCAGGGCTCTAACTTCTTCAGCACCCTCTCCTTCAGCCCAAAGCCGAATCCCTCCTCCCAAAGCCGGATCCCTCCTCCTTCTTATTCTTCTTCTCTTTCTTCTTTTTGTTCTACCAGACGGGTCAAGCCGTCATCAAGCTGTTCCCAATGAGGAAGACTTGCCTTGCTGTAGGTCTAGTATCTTGTGTGGTAATTGAGCAAGATGTGAGCTGCCCTACAGTGCTGGCTTACTTGGTAGCCCAACAGCTTCTGGATATCCCCCTTCCTCGACTTATCCGTAGGTTCGTTAGCGTGTGGAGCTACTAGAAAGAAATGGGGCACAAGCATTGGCATACAATCTAATATTCACTTCGGGAGCCATATAAAAACATAACAGAGATGAATCCTGCTTAGTGCTTACTGCAAGAGCCTTTTTCGCGAGGGATGACAGGGTTATTCGGTGGTAGAGTCCCATCCACGGGCCTGTACACGAAGATGGTATGGTTGGGACCTCCAGGATTGGAATCCGGGATATGTGTAACAAAAGATTTCCTTTTGGGTTTGGCAGAAAGATAGTGGTCGGGCTTATTTTTCAGGGCACAAATTTTGTAGTGGTGGAGTATCTCCCGTATTCCAACAGAGGTCCCTAGAATCTGGTTAAGGACATGGACCCCCAAGACAATCCTATAGGATTTTAGCCCTAGCTGGGTTGGAACAATGTTACAGTAAAGAAGGAAGTCATTAAGGAGGTCGGGAAAGGGGACGCGAACTCTGCCCTCTATGAATGCAGCAATGGGTACGGGAATGCCACCCTGAGCATCTGATCTATAGATATCTTCTCCAGGCTCAGTAAACCGGAAGCTGAACTTCACATCTTCAAAGCCGTACAAGGCCTTGAATTCTGCTCTTCTTGCAGGATTGCCCTTAATGTCAAAGAAAGACGACATCTGCCAAGTTTGAAAGTGGGAAGGTTAAATCCAAGACCAGTTAAACTGTCTCTCCTCACATGCCCCGACCTGAACCTCCAGAGTAAGGTTCTGACAGGTATGTTAACCCTGTCTTGACAAACTCCAAAATTATTTTAAGTGTCAACTCGGGAGTCACCTAACTCGGTATTGGAAAAAGACAGAAAAAGGAGACCAATGGTCCCCGTCTTAAATTTACCCCGAGTTAAAGTTTTCAAACCCTAAAAGGCGGGAAAATTGGTATCTTGGTGATTTGTCCCAAAAACTAGAGGAAAACCCTAGGATTGCGAAACAAACCCCAAGAACAAAACCAACAATCCTAAGCAGAGAAAATAACACCATACAAATCGAAAAATAAGAATAAAGAGAGACTTATACCGTTGAAAAGATCAAACAGCGATAAAAAAGATAAGCTCGCCGGAAAGGTATGGCGGCACGATGCAAAGAGCCTCCAAAGAACCGCTTCTAGAAAGGTGGATGAAGCAGGAACAACCTCCCAACGTAGAACAGCGTCAGTAGAATGAGTCTCAAGACCGATGAGCAGGCTCAAGACAGATCTTCTCCAACAAATAAACGGTGCTAAACAGTGGATTCCGGTGAGAAGAACGGTGTGCACGATGCGTTCTTGGTGAAGGAAGAATGCAAAGAGCAGAGAAAGCAAGGAACAGAGAAGGTAGAGAGAGAGAATGCAAAAGGTAAAGTAAATAGTGATTTGTTTTTCCCCTAAAGACATAATACTTCTAGAGCATTAAATGTCGTATACGGTAGATGAGACAGCCCCAAGGCACATAACGTCAGCGCCTTGAAATACCGAAGGGCGTAACCGTTCTCTGCCAGCTAAGCCCTAAAAAGCCAAACGGTATAGGGGCATAGGGTAAAACACTCAACAAGTGTAAAATTATGACAAGTCCCAACTCGGGAATGTTATAATTGGGGCAAATTGTGTGGGAATATCTCTGAACTGAGGATCTAACTCGCGATAAAGAGTTCAAACCAAAAATACTGACACGTGGCAAAGGCAATTCAATCAGGCCCATTATAGCGCACATGATCTCCCAGCTCGGGGCCTCACATTCAACTCGGGACACTTGTCCTATGACTCAGATTACAATCCAAATCTTACTATAGTCCAAAACTGTTGCAGCAGCTGTAATTCCTGACATAGTGGTTACAGGAAACCATGGTTCCTTGCCTAACCACGATCAACAAACCATAATCAGACAGTTACTAGCTAACCATGGTCAGATCTGACCTAACCAAGGCATAAAAAGAATACGATACAGCCCAATGAGGTAAGCTACAGTACCCTAATCCTCTGAAATTCATATTCTTCCTTGCCTTTTTCTCCAAAGACAGCTTCTGACTTAAGTTTTGGAGAGGGCTTGGCCAAAACCCACCTTGGCCTACCCTCTGACTCTGTTTCCAAGCTTGTGAGTGCAGGTCCAAGCGCGAGGACAAGCTCCTTCATCAACATTAGGTCTCGGGGAACAGATTTTATGTAATGATTTTATTAAAAATGTTTTTATTTAGAGTTTGGCTTGTCATTTTTCTATTTTTAATTATTTGTTGCTATTTGATAAGATAAAACCGAAACCGAACCAAACCAAACCAAAATTTTATGGTTTGGTCTGGTTTGGTTTTTTTTATAGTATGGTTTGGTTTTGGTTTAACAAAACAAAAACCGAAGTATAATGGTTTGGTTTAAGATTTACCCTAAAACCGAACCAAACCAAACCACGAACACCCCTACTCACCACAATAGAAATCTATCTCTCTTTGTCTTCTACGCACCAACACCACACCCACCAACAACACATCAAGTAGAGGAACTAACCTTCAAATACCCAAAAATCTTGGCACCATTAAAGCTTCGGCGATTGCAACTCTCTTTCTCATCCTCAGATTTGCTTATGATCTGTTGTTGTCCGAGGAACTAGATGGTTCAACCATGATCTGCCGCCGTTCTAGGGAGCTAAATGTAAAGTGGATTCGCTTGGTTTTTCTTCGTCTTTCTTTTTTTTTTTTTTGGCTACTTCTTGTATGAAATTGGATCTAATTGTTTGATTTTTAATTAAGATAAAAAATCAAATTTATTTTAGCTTTCTATTTCCCCAAATTAGGATAATTATCTATATTTTTTTAGGATAATTATCCCCATTTTGAAGATAATTATCATGATTTTCAAGATAATTATTTTGAATTCCTAGTTTGTCATTTCAAGATCATCCGGATAATTCCTCCTACTTTTTTCTTCTTTGTATACTGGTTGGATCAAAATTGGGTCCTCAAAAATCAAGTTTTTTGAACTTCATTTTTCATGAAATTGGGACTAGCTGGATATGGTGCTGCTTCTTCCTCTCTTTTTTTGGACTGACTTGGATCTTTATTTTGCTTTGAATTTCCTTTCCTTTTTTGGTTTTTATTTGAATTTTCAAAATAAAGATTGTTCTTTTTATATTGAGCATGATTCTTGCTTTTTGATTTGGAATGTGATTTTTGGTTGGGTATTTAATACAAATTGGAAAGTGGGTTTTTAGTCTTTTTGGTATAGATGAGTAAGATCCTTTGAAAGCTATTTTTTTGTATCAGCAAATAAAAAACTAACAGGTCAGTCGCCCCCCCTTTTTGGCCTTGTATCCCTCATCCTGTGTATCACTACTCTTATTGAAAATAGTAAACCCTTTTGGTATATATATTAAAATAAAATATAGAAAAAAGGGATTAAGCTACAAAAAGGAAATCCTTTGTATGTACGAAATAGATGGGGGGATCATGAACAATGCTTTCTTTCTTTCTTTTCTTTTTTTTTTTTTTTTTTTTGAATAAGTAATGAACAATGCTATGCATCCCTAATTTTGTTTGCTTAATGATGTGACAAAAACAACATCAATCACATCAGCATATATATATATATATATATATATATATATATATATATATATATAGAGAGAGAGAGAGAGAGAGAGAGAATGATGATCAGATAAGCACATGTTAATATAACTTATACTGCTAACAACTGCATTGGGAGTTGCACCTTATGTATTAGTAGGATATAAGGTACATTAGACCAATGCAAGGGTTACATCCCCATATGCATGGTATTGTTTAACCCCTTTAACTTTTCTTTCCCACTCCCATTTTTTTTTCCCTCCTTTCCTATAAAAACCCCAATCTCCGATCTTTCATTTTTTGAAATATGGTTTATCAAATATCAATGGATTATAAATGTTTGTAATTTTTTCTACTTTAAAATAGTAAGATAAAAGAAAATTTTTAATCAAAAGCCTCTTGTTTTTTATTTTTTATTTATTTTTATGAATTAGGACAAAAAACTAACAACCAATCAAAGTTCACCTATCCTAAGCTAAATTCCTAATTTGGTTTTACCAATTGAACTATCCTTAAGATTGATGCTCAATTTTTATGTCAGCATATATAATGATGCAAATCATTGTGCACACGTAGAGACGCACATGAATCACAACACACCCAATCCAAAAATTCAAAAGAAAAAAGACTCGAATTGGGAAAATCATGGGCCACAAAAAGTTCCCCTTTGGTGATAAATTGTGTTTCAAAGGAACATTCCCCATCCTTTCCAAAACCCTACTGAGACATGCTCAATTTTCTAGTCTCCTTCGGCATTGTCACAGACACTCCTTACGTTTACTAGTCTTCGTTTTTTACCTTTAGTAGATAATTTCACCATCGACTTGAAACCATTGAATTCAAATCCCGAAACAAAATATTGTTTAAAACCCAACTATAGCCAGGTAGTTGGAAGAGATTCAGGCGGATTCCAATTTGCTGCTGTCGAGGGATTTTACAACAGCCTGTTATAGCGGATAGGATCACGATACGTGGTGTTTGAGATTCAATCGATGGTTGCGAGCAAAAACACAAGCCATCGGTGTTTTGGGGCATTTTTTAATTGGGTAAATTACAATAAGATCCCCTCTAAAATCTAACTATTACAGATACACCTCCTCACATTTTTAAAATTACACTAACAACCTTTATTTTACAAAATAAACTACAAAGAGACCCCTCCTTCTAACTTCCGTCCATTAATCCGTTAAATCATATTCAAATTTTTTCAAAATACCCTAACTACCCTTAGTGGATGATAACTTCCATGTTAAATGCGTATAACTCACCAGTCCAATAGTTCATCCAATACTTTTGAATTTTTTAATTATTATTGATAAACAACTAAAAGATAATATATATATATATATATATATATATATATATATATATATATATATATATATAAGAAAAATGCTAAAAACAATTTAAATTTTCTGTCCAACTGATGTGGCAGTTGTCAAATTTGCTGTTTAGAAACAATTATTTATTTAATTAAATTTTTAATTGATTTGCAAAATAAAAAATAAAAAAATTGATTTGCTAAGTTGCCACCTCATTTGAGTAAAAAAAAAAAAAAAGGGCTATGTAGCATTACTCATATGTAGAAATAAATAAAAAAAATTATTACAATGGAGATGCACGTATAGAGGTGGCAAATGAGGTGACAACTTGGCAAATCAATTTTATTTTTATTTTTACACATCAATTAAATAGATAATTGTTTTTAATGAGCAAATCTAATGGCTACCACATCAGTTGGACAAAAATTTAAGCTCTTTGGCATTTTTCTTTTATATATATATAATCTTTTAGTTTTTTATTAATAAATAAATAAATCAATCAAATGTACTAGATGAATGTGTTGGACTGATGAGTTATATGCATTTAACATGGAAGTTGTCATCTAATAAGAGTAATTAGGGTATTTTGAAAAAAATTAAAAATGATTTAACGGATTATGGACAGAAGTTAGAGGGAGGGGGTCTTAATGTAATTTATCCTTTTTTATTTCAGCCAAGTTGATCATCAAGCATCACGGGTCACGATCCTACCCATTACAGGATGCTGCCGTAGGAGCAAATCCAAATCCCGGGCTACATATATATGATTTGTATTTGTCAATATCATCAGAGGCGTGTCTAATCCAAGGTGCATTTGGTTCACAAAATAGGAATCTTATACTTAGGAATAGCACATTACCCTGAATGGGAATGCTATTAACATTCCCCATTTCTTTGTTTGGTTCACTAGTTTGCTTGGGTTAGGAAACTAATTCCAAAGTGCGTGAAATTCCAACACGAACCATCACTTTTTTACACCCAATACCCACCCAGCAAACACCTCTTCACCATTGTCATCTCCAGTGAAATCCACAACCAGTCCTTCGGTGAAATCCACAATCAACCCTTTCTTTCATCTATTTTTTCTCCATCTCTACCTTTCCACATGATAAAACCCAATAATTGCCATTAATACCTTATCAAAATTTGATTTAAAAAAGCCCTAATTTTAGATCTGGAAAAGAAGAGAGAAGATGAGAGAAGATGAGATCGGTAGAGGAGAGCTAATAGATAGAATCGACAAAGGAAAGGAAACACAGTCGCAAGTGAGAGGAGAAATGGGATTGGCACCATCGCAAACATGCAAAAAATGGCTCCATACTAATTCTTTTTCTTTTTCTTTGAGCCACTAGCGTATACTAGGTCCCCGACTCCATTCTTCGATTGTTGCTTCTTCTCCTCCTTCTTTGTCGGTGTCGTCGTCTTTGGCTCTTTCCACTATCAATGAAGTTTGCTTTACCTATTATATCGGGGATTACAGCGGAGTTGAATGGAATATGGCTTTGTTTTTTGTAAATTACAAGGGCTCGCTCTTTCATGAAGAAATCATACTTGAGAATTACAAATGAAACCCACCCCTCCTTAGGTTTTTGGATGCCTAGTGACAGTGGGAATCTCAGCCTAGCGGGAATTGAGGATTGCCGGAGAAGCGACACACCCAAACAGCGGAATCGGGAATCCAAACCCATTCCTAGGAATGGGCACCTCGAACCAAATGCACCTTAAAGTCAATGGGAAACATCTCCTTCTTCTGTCATCCTTTATATTAAAATTCTAAATTGAAAAGCTAAACTACAAGTTATCGTCATCATCTACATCAACACCCATTTTTCTCCCTCTTTCTTTCTGTTCGAGTAAAAATTCGGACAATCAGCGAAGCAAATTGATTACGGTGGTCTGATGAACCGAAATGCTATGGAGATGATTTGAGAGAGTAAACACGGCTGGAAATGGAGGTGAACAGTGCTGCTTGGTTCTCCGATGAATAGTGCTGCTAGGTCATCGGATGAATAGCATCGCTAGGTTCTCTGATGAATAGTGCCCTAAAAAGATAAAGAACTGTCAAGGGAGGCTGGCGTGTTCCGACCTCAAACCCTCCAATGCTCAAGTCAAGCCTCAATGTTTAGAGAGAATTTTTTAAGGGGTTGTGCAATACTTTACTTCGTTTGGAGTGAATAGTCCTCCTTCTATAGATTAAGGCTAGATCTAGGGCTGGGTTGATGCCTTAACCCGACCTTGGTCATACTAGGGTTTTGATCCAATCATGGTTAACCTGGAGATCCAGGCCTGTTGGTGTACAGTTGCCCGGCTCTAAGCCAGCGGACAAAGGCGTGCCCTAATAATAGCAGAGCTTCTTTTGTCGGTTGTGTTCGGCGGATGTTTCGGAGTCACATGTCGGCCGTTCGGTTGGACCCAATAGCCGAACACTCTATTTACCGAAGGCCGACATGCATCGAGAGGCTACATACGATGTCATTGGGGGGCAAAGAGCTTGAGACCGAGAAAGTTCCCATCTGAAAAGATCTGAACTGAGAACAGATAAAGCGTTAACTGAGGAACTCTTCAATCTTCGAACTTTAGACCCGATAGGATCCACGTGTCAGTGAGCTATTCGCTATTCAAGAACATCCCACACACTTTATACTTAGTTCCCTCTATCACACCAATGTGGATGAAGGAGAATTTGAATGCCCATGATCAGACAAAACTTAATAATAAATGTATATTCAATTATTAGAATCAAACATAATTTAAAATGGTAAAATTGAGATCACCTAATGTAATTTGCATCAGGAAGGAGTATGTAGTAGTTACATTTACTTCAACCTAACCTTGTTTCTAGAGTAGCCAATAGCCGCCCATGAGTTGGTCTTTTGGACTATTAGGTGTAACCATATTGACTCAATCCTCACCTCTCAAATTCCTAATTCTGTTTTGTTAGCAAATCTGATAGCTTGGGATTAGGTGAGCTATGATGTTTCGTTTTCTTTGTTGGTTTAATATATTTGCTAAAAAAACCTAAAAAAAAATTCCTTCTACTACAATGCACAATCTAGTAAAATGTATATCATGTAGGTCACGTTTGATGGGTTCAAAATCTATTAGACTTCCCAATAGATTTAATAATAATAATAATAATAATAATAATAATAATAAAGGATTTTTTTTCAAAAATAAGAGTGACCTCATGGATAACAAGATTCACAGCACCGTAATCAAAAGAAACACCAAAAAAAGATATACATTTGCTAAATCCTCGCACTACAAGCTCCCATGACCATGACCATAAAGGAACATTCTCAGATCCTTCCAAAATGTCTTAAAAGATTATCCGTATTGCAAGCTTAATACCTCATTATAGCTACGTGGTCGGTGGAGATTGAATGTGTGAGAAAATTAATTGGAATACTAGAACAAGAGATACACAATTTTCGAGATTGTCCAAACTGATCCAAACCGCGTCTTCTCCCATTTCTAAGTTTTTATTTTTATATTTATATTTTGTTCTATAAATCAGCGTCAAAACCCATTTTTGGTTTTTTTTTTTTTTTTAATCTGTCTTATACAGAGACACAACTGCGAAAAATTGGGCTAGGCCAGAGGAAGTCTGTTAGAAGTGGTGATCTCTATATCTTCTGAATCAACACCCATTTTGACTCCTCATTTTCTTGCCGCTTAGTTCCCACTGTACACACTTACCATTGCGATGGCCTTCGAACCGCGAGTGTTTTCGCAGCAATCATCAGCTTGGTCGTGGTCTTTTCAGGATCAACATCGTCGTCGCCGGAGAATTCGAATAATCCGGCGGGGAGATGGGTGTTGGAAGGAGGGCCAGATGTGTCATTTTCACAGTTTACCGGCGAGATTCCGTACAACTGGAACAATGCTTCGCTTACTTGGCAAAGATCATCCTACTATTTCCAGCCGAAGAAGAACTGGATGAATGGTTAGTACGCTTTTTTCCATGCTTTCATAGAAAACAAAATTCCATTCCATAGTTAGCTAATTAGTAGGGGTAAAGAATTAACGGTGCCGGAGATTCGTATTCCGGCAATGGCACAATACCTCCACATGTTTTACCATTCGACATCGACGGCAACTTAAAAAATGTATGATGATCTAATATTTAATTTATTTATTTTTTTGGTTTAATTATCTTGCTAATCGTAGGGAGATTTTTTTTTTAAAACACTTTTTGAACTATTATCTGAAATACTACATTACCCATGTATTTATTTTTAGTTTTTATTTTTTCCCCAAATAATTAATTAAATTTTTTTTTTGAAGAGGCACTGATCCAATTCTCTGTTGTCATTTTCTCATGTGGCGCTTTGTTGGGAACATTTGGTTATTTCTGCATCAGATCCTTGTGGTAAGTCCTTATAAAAAACTTTCTTTCTTTCTTTCTTTTTTTTTTTTCTCTATTTTGATACATCTATCAATTAATTTGGTTATACTGGAAGATGCACTGATCCAATTGTCCGTTGGCAATTTAGAGTATGCTGATGATGTCCACCAATAATATTTCTGTTTTGTACCTATAGGTTAATGTCTTGACTTCATGGTCTCAAAGCTTTTATAGCAAACTCTTGGCATTTTGGAAAAATGTCATCTTCAAATAATTTATATATGATAACTGGAGAATCTTGTCTTCTATCAATTAATTTATTTTGGACTAAGCACCTTTGCTCTGTCTCTGTGAAACCGTCATCTTGACATTTAAAAAATATATATATATGAAAAAAAATAGAAAGAGAGCTTTAAGCATCAGAGAACCCACTAACATCCCAATGAGGTTGGGACCCTAGGAGTTCACCATCATGTGTTGAGGGCTCATATATTATTAAATGAACAAAAATAAAATAAAAATGAGACAAACTAACCAAACTACAAGATAAAGGAAAAAAAAAAAAATGGTCTTGGTGACTTATAAATGTCACTATCCAGCTCACAAGCAGTAAGGAAAACTAAGTTCTAAACCTATAATTAGGTAGACATAACATATCATGGCAGACTTGAGAGAGAATCTCTGTTGGAGTCAATTCAAAATAATCTCTGTGGGAGCTGTCCACCACCATTTGAATCCAGAATGTTGTAGACCAAGATTAGCAACTCTCTCCTCTACTGTATTTCCTTCACAATATATATGAGAGCAATGAAAATCCATGGATTTTAAATAAAACTGACAGTTCAACCATGTAACTCTCAACTGCCAAGGAGGAAAGAAAGCAGGATTTAAAAGGCAATGGATAACAGATTGTGGATCACATTCCAGCCATAACTTCCGCCAACCCAAAGACCAAGCTTGCTCAATTCATATTATAACTGCTAATAGTTCTGCATAAAAAGCATTTTGAACACTAATATTATAGGAAAAAATTGCTTTGACAAAATCCCTATGAGTGCGAAAAACAACCCCCGTTGTTGCAGGCCTCAGATTACCTTCAGCTATCACCTTCACATTTCAATTGTCCTTTTATACTCGGTTTGATTATTGGATTTGATCATCTTAAAGTATTTATGAGTGTCAAAATGGGGAATCCAATTATTGCATCTGACCAGCTTAAAGTAATTACGAGTGTCAATATGGGGAAGAGAAATTGACATTGTCTTTAATGATATCAGACTATGAAAGGTTTCTTTGTTTTGGCCTAATTGCAGGCATGTATGAGTCTTGCATTAAATGCATCGGTGCATGTACTTTAAGTAAATATGAAGAGTTGGGAGTGGGAAAGATGTATGAAAAAGAGTGGAAAAATAATTGCATTTTTTTTTTTTTCAGATGGTAACTTGTGGTGATAACATATGGCATCACAAAATAGAATATAGAACTTAGATAGATGTAGATATGTATCTTGTGGTAAGATTTAACATGTGCTTGTATTGTGACAATTGTTAATGTTAACCCAGGATGAACATTGAATGTGTGCAGGTCCATTGCTTCACATGGGTGGTACCATCTCTTTTATCAATACAACCCAGAGTCTTCATTGTGGGGCAACATCACTTGGGGCCATGCCATATCGACGGACTTGATCCATTGGTACCACCTTCCACTTGCGATGGTCCGTGATAGCCCGTTTGATAACAGTGGTGTCTACACCGGGTCTGCCACCCATCTCCCCGATGGGCGAATTGTAATGCTATACACTGGAAGCACTGGACGGCCCGCTAATAAGACACAAGTACTAAACCTTGCCTACCCCACCGACCTGTCTGATCCTATCCTCCATGATTGGGTCAAGCATCCTGGTAACCCGGTTCTTGTCTCATCACCTGAAATTGATCCGGATGACTTCAGAGACCCGACCACAGCATGGCTTGGACCGGATGGAATATGGTGGGTTGCCATTGGAGCAAAGTATAATGATAATGAGACGTGTGCTTTTCTTGTTTATAAAACCATTGGATTCACAAGCTTCTTCTCAAAGCGGGTTTTGCATGAGGTCCCGGATTTGGGCATGTGGGAGTGCGTGGACTTTTACCCTATTTCGATGACCGGATCAAGTGGCTTGGATACTTCGTCTATTGGCGCAGGAATTAAGCATGTGCTCAAGGCTAGTGTGGGTATAAATAATATGACGCAAGATTACTATGCACTTCGGACCTATGATTGGCAAAACGATAAATGGATACCTGATAACCCAAATGAGGATTTGGGTTTTGGGTCTAAGATTGATTATGGAACATACTATGCGTAAAAAACGTTTTATGATGAAAAGAAGAGGAGGAGGATCCTGTGGGGTTGGGTTTTAGAAGCTGATAGTAAGGATGATAACATAAACAAAGGCTGGGCATCTGTTCAGGTATTATTATTATTACTATTGTTAGTATTATTTCAATTTTTGACCTACAATAATGACAATTTGAAAATTAAAATTTTACTATTTTGTAAAGATTCATTAATGGATTCCATGTAGTTGGGATTGAAGTTTAATTTGAGTTGAATTGAGTTACTAATTCTATAAAATATTTAATACATAGTAATTCAATAATTGTGCATTTTTTTTTTTTAATAGCAATAATTGTGCATTATTTGATGAAAGGAGTAGCTACAAAGGGCAGTCCTTTACTACATCATAAATGTGTGGAATAAATAGAGAGCTCATGATAAGCATATTATGGTGTGTGTGTCTGTGTGTGTGTGTGTGTTGTAGATGGACAGAATAAATGGTAAACTCAGGATAAGCATATTAGAGAGCTCATGATAAGCACATTATGATGTGTATGTGGGCCATAAATGTACGAATGAAGGGTGAACTCATGATAAACCTATTAGTCTGAGTGAGGTTTGTTTAAGTAGTAGTTCAAATGCTAAACTGATTTGGAAAAATGATATTAAAGAAAAGTGTTCTGCAAAATCGTTTTGCAAGGAATTCGAAAGGAATTTGTTCATGATGTCTGTCCTTGGGCTGGTTTGGTGTGGAGAGGGCTAGGTCCTTATAAGGTAGAGGTGTTCTGTTGGCTTGTCGTAAGAAATAAGGTGGTCACCAGAGAGTTTTTATGGAAAAAAGGGGTCTTGAGGGCTGAAGAGAGTATGTGTACTTTCTATGGTAGAGCTTGTGAATCGATAGATCACTTATTTTTTTATTTGTAAGTAGGCTTGTAATGTGTGGTCCTTTTGTTTGTCTTGAGGAGTTCAATAGGTTTGCTCTCGATCTGTGGCGGAATTATCTAGTTGGTGGCAGGAGTCTAAAATCCAAGGATCTGTTGAATGAAATCTGGTCCTTTTTCCTTTTTTTTTTCCCCCTTTGTAGCCCATGTTATGGTCTATTTGAACAGCGAGAAATGATCTTATTTTAAATGGCAAAAAGGTTGATTGGAAGGAACTCGGGAAGTTGGCAATTGTGAGTTTTGTTTCTGGATTAAGGCTAAATGGGTAGACCTTCCTTACTCTGTTGATGATTGCAACGTGTCTATTGAAAAGGTTACAACTTCTAAGAGGAAAAAAAAAGGGTCATAGGAATTTTGCCTTGGGTCCCTCCTAATGGATGGATGAAGTTTAATATTGATGGATCAGTAATTAGTGAATTTGGGCCTGCAGAGAGATTTTAGGGGTGCTTCAAGTGTATATTCTCAGAACTGATTGGGTCAGCTTATTTTAATTAGGCAGAGTTGTTGGCTCTTTGAGATTGTTTATTAAATCTGAATGGGTGGGAGTTCAAAAATTAGTTTTAAAAAGTGACTTGAAAATTGCTATTTTCTTTGTCTGGGAAAGATTGCATTCCTTTGAAAAATAAGTTCATTTTTAATGAAATATCACTCCTCCGTTCTTCAATTGGAGAAGTATTATTTTTCTCATTTTCTTCATGAAAAGAATCCAGTGGAGTACTATTTGGCTAAGTCAGGTTTGAGAAGGTCTGAGGCTCTGAGCCATATATAGCTTGGTTATAATTGAAGTTTTATAGTTCAGTTGTTGCGTGAGTTGCTTCTGATCATCCCCTCAGATTAGGTATTGGTTCTTTGTGGAGATTTAAGCTAGTATTGCTCTGTTTGGTGATTGGATGCTGGGAAGGGTTCTATTTGCTCGTTGATTAGGTGTCAGCTTATTATTGAAAGAGGTCCTCAATTCAAGATGTTGCTTGCTGCTGCTCTTATTCTTTTTGTTTCTTCTAATTACATAGCAATTTGTTGTTTGGCTGTTTGTTGTGTGAATAGTATCTTTGTGTTGGTTGAGTATTTGTTGCATTTAGCTTGGGCAGCATTGCTATTGTATGATAAGATTGGGTAAACGATGTTGTCTGTCTTGAGAGTTACTTGGTAGTTGTATTCAGTGGCGGAGCTAGACAATTAGTCTTGCGGGGTCAAGCCTCAAGACTAGTGATAAATATTTTGGATTTTTTTTTTCTCAATGGCGAATAATAATGGGATTTTGTTCTTTAACTTTGTATAGGGTAGAAAAATGATTATAATAAATAAAAGGGTCAAACTCATCAATTTTTTGGATTAAAAAGGCAACTAGACTACTAGAGGGTTAAAATAAAAAAATTTTGAGGGGTCAAATAGAAATTGGCAGGGTCAAATTTTTAAATACTCATAAATTAGTTCAAGAAAAAAAAAACACAAAAAGTCAGGTGGGTCAATTACCCCCCTTTGACCCCCCCTGGCTCTGCCCTGGTTGTGTTTGCTAAGGGGCTTGTTTTGCGGCTAGTGGTGCTTGCGGGTTGTTCTTTATTGTCATTCATTTTCTCATGCTGTTGAGGTAGTTCAGTGTGTTTTTTTCTTTTTTTTTTTTGTGCTTTGGGGGGGGGGGGGGGGGGGGGTTGTTATATTTAGTGGTCCTCTGTTTTGCTCCGTTTCTTTGTGGTTTGTGGATGGGATGATGGTTTCCTAATTGTTATTTTTAGGTGTATTTGTGTTGTTTTTTATGGCTGTACAAGGGTTGTAAGGTCTTGAGAATGTCTCTTGTACTTTATTTTACTTAATTAATAAAATTTCCCCTTTTTGCTGAGAATTTATTTATTTATTTTTTAAAAACATAATAATTTCTTGATGTTTTGTAATGCAGAGCATTCCGAGGGTTGTGGTGTTTGACCAGAAGACGAAAACCAGTATACTTCAATGGCCAGTGGAGGAGGTGGAAAGCTTGAGATTGACCAGTACAGAATTCGAAGGCGTGGAGCTCACAGCCGGGTCCATTGTTCCGCTTGAAATTGGCACAGCTACTGATCAGGTCTGACCTTTCTTTTTCTTTTTTCCCTGTATATATAGTACACAATGCACCTAACACTTGAAACCTAGACTAACCCCCCACCCGGCACCCGCCCCTGCGGTAACCCACACTTTTTTTTTTCTTCCCCAACACACCCCAACTTTTTCTTTTTTCTTTTTTTGTTGGTATTTTTTGTGTAGTAGTGTACACAATGCACTCGTCATAGGAATTGAAATCTAGACATATCAAATAAGCTAAGGCTCCCACTGGTAGGTCTTGTGTTCTATACCTAAAACTAGTTACATTATTTATGAATATGCTGATAACTGTAAGCTTACAAGGACTTGGTTTTGCAATGGTGACAGTTAGACATAACTGGTGAGTTTGAGATAGACAAAGAGGCATTGGCAGAAACTGTGGACAATGATGCAACTGATGATTGCAGTGGTGGTGCTGTTGAGAGAGGCTCCTTTGGACCATTTGGCTTACTTATCGAGTTATCGCTGACAAAACACTTTTCGAGCTAACCCCTATTTATTTCTACATTGCCAGAGCCAACGATGGCAGCCTAAGGACTTTCTTCTGTGCTGACAAAACCAGGTTTGCTTCTTGTTCTCCTCTACTAGAATATTTCCTTATATGTATCAGGAAAAAGTCTCTCTGAATCTTCTATATATTTTTATTGTACACCTCATGTTTTGTAATCCCTCTAGTGTCTGAGAATTATATCATGTAGTTTGGAAAAGTCGTGAATTATCAGATTTATTTGTTGTGGCACATTAACTGATTTTATTGCATATAATTTGTCACCTTGCTTAGAACTTTGTCTTCTTGATATTATGTTTTACATATAATTGGATGGTTAAGATTAAGCTCCCAAGATAGAAAGTAATCTGAGATGTTAGCTAATGCAGGTCATCTAAGGCTTCCAGTGTAGACAAACAAGTCCATGGGGATGAAGTTCTGGTGCTTCATGGTGAAAACTTGTCTATGAGGTTATTGGTAAGTTTCATTTCCTCTTATCTTCCTCTACTTCTAAAAACATGATTCGTTTTTACGTTGCTCGCTTGAAGAGCCTGAAATAATCAATTTCTGATGTGTTAAATTTGATGCCAAGAAAACATAGAAAAGAGTACATTTAAAGTTGATCTAAGATGAATTTTCTTTGGGGCACCTCAGTAAACATGACTAATTTCTTTCCTTGGTGTTTTTGGTTATTGTTTACTAGTCCTATCTATATCTATATCTATACTACCTATAAAAGTCTATATAACTTAGAAAAAATTTTGATTGACCACTATACCCTTATATTAAATTTTAAATACTTATTGGCCCCCATATTTAACCAATAAAAAGAATGTTTATTTTCCAGCAAAAAAGAAGGGAAAAAAAGAGAGAAAAAATGATAATAAAGTCCACTTCTTGAATTCTGCATAGCCTCCACTACTATGCATGTCTTCTGGCCAATTCTTACCATGGCTCTTAGCCATGGAAGGAATTTTGACCTATTGTGTTGAGCATTAATGAATTAAATCAACAAAAAGTAACAAATACGGAGTAATTAGATTTACATGTTATATATCTATATATATATATATATATATATCTGAGAATTTATACATTTTCATATATCTTTTATTATTTAAATATTATTTACGTGCAATGCACATGTGCCGATATCTAGTGTACTAAAAAGGGGGGAAAATGAAAAAATAGTTAAGGGTTTTTGAGAAACACATTTTCCAAATAAGGATGTGTTTGGAACCAAGTTCAATAATGGGCCTATTCCAAATCCTTTTACATGAAAAACTAGCTATGCAACTTGGGCGGGTTGGGGGCCAGTGTTGGGTCTTGGGAGGTCTCTTCCTAGTTCCCATGTTCAACCCAAAAGGGCCCATGGGTTTCCCAGGGGTAATCAGGTTGGACGGGTTAGGTGGACTTGTTTGAAGAATATCTTTGTTTAAATATGGTGGGGCCCCTACTAAACAAAGTAACATGTATATAAATTCATTTAAATTTATAGTTTTTTATCCAAAAAAAAATAGTAAGATAAAAATTTAGCACGGCCTATATAAAATCATAAACATATTTGACAATTTTGCCTTTACTAAAATATAGATTTTTTATTTTATTTTATTTATTAAAAAACCAAACGATAGGAGAATACGCACCCACGTGGGGTCAAAACCAAGATCTCCGCAAACCCCACACATATATTGGGATGGAACATGCCATTAGACTCAAGGGTAATTGGCTAGTAAATATAGAATTAGCACGTGTTAATTAGTTGTTTTTCTTAAATGTTAAATACATATATTTATATTTATATTACTATATAATATAATAATGAATTCGGGTTGTTGGGTGGGTTGCCCAAGGCCTTTGACCATGAGCAACCGAAGTTGAATTGGGGCAGTCTTTTCCTACTTGTGCCCAATCAGTTGGTCAGGTTAAAGCCCTCCTATGTTGCACCCCCTAGGAAAAACAACTGATGATGAAAACATTTATTTTGCATGCAAATTCAACGACAAAATGGTTCATTCTAGCTTCTCCCCAGAAGCCTAATCCAAAATTGAATTTTCATTAAGTTACTAGAATTGAACTTAAGTAACTTTTATATATGGGTGTACACTAAGATTTTAAATTTAAATTAAATTTACTCTGTACTTGTTAATTCTTCTGACATGAAGTTGCTTCCAAATGAAAACCAGTGGACATTGCCCTCAAGTGCATAAATTTAAATTACCTCTTAATTTGTTGGTTCAGGTTGATCATTCAGTTGTGGAAAGCTTCGCGCAAGGAGGGAGGAAAGTTATCACATTGCGAATTTATCCAACTGCAGCAGTCTATGAAGCAACACGACTATTTCTGTTCAACAATGCAACTAAAGCGTCTGTCGTGGCCTCAATCAAAGTATGGAAAATGAATTCTGCTACATTTGAAGATTACGACTGGCCTCGCTATTCTTTCTCATCCATTTAAATACTGTCATTGAGCAATGATTTCTTTTTTAAAGGGTGGACTTTATTTATGCTACAGAAGGTAAATTTGGTTTGATTTGAAAAGACCTACTGAACTCGCAGTCGAGTTATTTGAAATCACTTTTAGTCATCTTCTGCATTGCTTTCACTTTCATAAGAATGAGAAGTGATGGTATATAACTCTTTAATTAACTAGTGGCTTGGAGGTACCACCCTTGCAGGTGATGAATTTGGTTTTTGAAATCTCTTCCATTCATGATTTTGGGTCTGAATGTCACTTGAACATAACTAGATGAATGTTGCAAGGCCTGGACCAAGGATAAATTTAGAAGATTCAGCACTCACTTCCATCTTAGACTTCTTCCTTGGGTTTTTAAAGAGGACTGTGTGCAAATTAGCTTTAGATTTTTAGATTTGGAAGATTCAGCACTCACTTCCTAACGCGGAGAGGGCCAAACTTTGATTGATTTTTAGATTTTTATCGTAACTCTAAGTGACTGTGTAGTATAATATATTTGCATTTTTCTCATTCTTCACAACAAGAAGACCATTCGTTTTTTATTTTTTATTTTTTTTTAAGTAAGAAAAAGTTTTTATTAATCAATAAACAATTAGAAGAGAAATATATAATATGATAAAGAGTCAAATTTTTTATCCAAATGAGGTATCAAAATTGCCGATCAATCAAAATTTTTATATAAAGAATATGAATTGATGTGGTGGCTGCAATATTATTTGGACATTTTCTTTTTCCTTTTTTTCTTTGATTTAAATAACTGGAGAACACATACCTATACAACATGGAACAGGATCCTCTACCATACGATGGCAGAGGGAGATCGTGCCATACCTCTTAGCACAAATCGACATGTGGCGAAGTCATCAATTGATGTTCTTCACCACAAATCAAACTCTCCTCCGACTATCATTTTCCTATCACCGTACTCTCTCTTTTGATCTGCTCTCGATGACTCGATCTTCAGACTCTCTCTTCTCTAATCTGCACAAGCCTTGCGATTTCCCAGTGTCCATAAATTTCAGCGTCGGCATTTTCTAATTTGCTCTTGACTTCAAAACCACCAGACGATGGTGAAATAGGGATGGAAGAAGAGCCACAGTGATTTGTCCATGAAACTTTGTCTTTACAGTGATTTTGTAGAACAAGAATTTATCAGAGCTGCTATATATGTCTTCAACATCATTGATTTGTCCCCTTTTTTTATTTTTATTTTTATTTTTTTCTTCTTCTGCTAGTTAGAACTTCATCCGTTTGTCTTGTGTTGCTAAGAGGAAAAAGGTTTATCAAAACGACGTAGTTTTGACTTTCAACCCTTGGATCCCTTCTTTGGACATGTGTCACTTTATGGTGAAAAATAGCGCATAATCTCCCTCTGCGGTAATATTGTTCGCACGTCTGTCCATTTAAAACCAAAATCTTTACCAACGTCACATCCTCTTAGGATGTGACATAACACTAGACGTGAGCGCCATCAACTGTTTAGACAAGTTAATAGGTTTGAACAAAAAGTTTGGGTTCCATATCATCGTTCATGTATATAAATAAATAATAATAATAATTATAATGAGTGGAGGGTATAAGAAAAGTGATGAAAACAAAAAAAATATGGGGGACATAAAATTTAAATAAGGATAAAATGAAGAAATATATTAAAAGAAATGAGTAAAGATTAAATATACAGGGGCCAAAAAAATTTGAGAAGGGCCAAATCTATAAATAGTAGAAAATTGAAAAAGTAAAATATAAAAAAAAAATATTCAATGAGGCCAGCCAATCCCTATCGATTCTTATTGGTTGGACATTGATTCCCAAAAGAAGTCTGGATGATGTGGTGTGAAAACAAAGGTGGAGTAATGGGACTTAATAAAACTAGTCCTAATATATTTTCATGTGTGGGTTCTTTTTTTTTTTTTTTTTTTTTTTAAAGGCTATTAGGTAGGTCTCCAAAAGTAACCCCACCCCTGTTGCACAAGATGTAATTGTCTGAGCGGTCCTAGCCTTCGTCTTAAGGTTATTCTTATGAACTTTGTTTTGCAATTGTCTAGTACATATAAGATGGTGAGATTGCATATGCCAAGGGAATTAATTGAGTGCAAAGCATCTAAAATCTTTTGATATCACAAAAATAAAATAAATAAAAAAAGGAAAAGAAAAGAAGATGATGTAATTGTATTTGTTGGTAACCCATATCAATTTGTTGAATTAAATCCTTTTATGACCTATGTGGTTGTTGAAAATGTTGGAGTTGTAGCAACCAAACACAATATTACCTTATTTCATTTTGAAGTAGTGCCACCATTCAATTCGTAGCTAAGAATGCCCTTCCGCGATGTGTATTGGACTCCATATGACATTTACTATTACAATTTTTTTTTTAAAAAATTTTTTTCAAGATTTCATCTACAAAATGAGGCTTCCCAAAAGATGCGCAACTGTGAAATCATATCATCTTGTATTCACCGTATTTGAGATGATTTATTTATTCAATTTTTACTTTCGAATAGACATGACTCTTTTTGTTATTTTTGATGTGCATTTATAAGAGGAAGGACTCGTCCTTTGCTTGCTTCTATGGTGTCTTAAGTCTCAACTCTCAAGTGAGAGTGTCCATCTAAGAATACTTATGGAAGTATTTTCAAAGGGGCCAAGATGATCCCATGTGCATGTGTTCAAAGGACTAATAGGTTGATTTGCATATGAATAATGTATCATTTCCAACTTCCTTTTCATATCATATATTATCTTTTCATTTTTCTTTATTCTTTAAATGGTGGACTCATTTTAGCTGTATGCATGATAAATAAGAAATAGAAGTTTATACAAATAGGTCATAATGTAACATTCATTTAAAAAAAAAAGAAGCAAAATAGAGTTGCTTTTTGATTATTTACAATCTTTTCATTGACACATTAGTTAATAAACAAATGGGAAAATGTAGGAATGCAGCCATTTCCACATATCGAGTGCACTCTTAGATCTTGTGAGAGATCCAATGGTTAAAAAAGCTTGTCAAAATTTGTGTACAAAATTAAATTATCTCCCTCAATCTTGACCCTATATGTATATATCACAATTTTGATAAGGAAAATTGTTGGATGTTGAAGAATAATAATACAAGCCCTATTAACTTACAATGACAGATGCCTTTACTGGGTTGGTTGAGTATCAACCTTTGGGTGTGTTCTTCAACAGTCATTGTTTCAATTCATTGAAAAAATCGCTTCTTATATAGATATAGGACGTCTTGCATGGATTGTTAAAAATATAGTTTAAATTAAAAACTCGACAGAAGTAAGATTTAAAATAACCCTAATCGTTTAAAAAAATAAATAAATAAAAATAATCTTGTAACGATGACTTTTCAAAACATGTGTCCAATAGTTGGATTAAACCTGTAACGATTACTCTTCAATGTCCAATAGTTGGATTAAACCTATAATGATTACTCTTCAAAACATGTATCTAAAAGTTGGACTCATGGTCACATGTTTGTTGGTAAAAATCTTTGGGAGTGGATTCACTCTGAGAGATCAATTATTTGTTCTAAAAAGACAAAATACAAAGCTTATACAACGCATCTAGGGACTGAGTTACATGTAGACCCAGTCCATCCACGGCCCCGGCAAAAAAAATTGTATTCTACATGTGTAACAAAATTTTGGAAAATTAAGTACAAATTGCCTTCTCAATGTGTTTGTCTTAGACTCGAAACCCATGATCATTGCATCATTGAATCAAACCATTTACTTTTACTAGTCATTGCACACGTGCATTGTACGTAGATTAATTTTATTTTACGTAAATGCATAGAGATTTCTTATAAAGGTTTTCTTATGCTATGTTTGGTAGGGAGGATAGAAAAGTGGGAAGAAGGAAAAGTAGGAATGATGGACTTTTCATCATTTCTTTCTTTCCTGTGTGTTTGGTAGGATGGATGAAATTATAGTTTTCTTCTTCTTTTTTTCCTTCCTTTTGTGCTTGGTAGGATGGATGGATGAATGGATATTAAAAAGTATGAATTTTCATTTTTACCCTCACATGTGAAAGAAGTAGTAAAAATGTGAGGGTAATATGATCATTTTAATAAAAACTCATTCTTTCCCTCCATCTTTCCCTCCAAAATTAGAGTGATGAGAAAAAAGTGACTTGAGGGATTCACTATCCCCCCTCTCCTTTTCTTCCTTCTCTTTTTCCTTCCTACCACACACAACCCTTAACCCTTTTCCCCCCACTTTTCCTTCCTCCCCCTTCCATCCTTCCACAAATTCCTTGTACCAAACATGGGGTTAATGTGTGTCCTAAGGACACAAGTTAAAATGTAATTAATAACTCAATTATTGAATGAAAAAAATGTGTTTTGACCATTTTTTAGACAACTTATAATTATACACAATTTCATCACATCAATTTGATTATCAATATAAAATCTATGACAATACAATTTGAGATAAAACCATTAAGAAAAATAAAAAGAGAGTTGTGTGGACACAAGGAGAAAACATGAATATTACAACATCCATCACGTCCACATATGCACGCACCTTTCATAAGGTAATTTTATATTTGAAACTCAAATGATTTTTTAAGTCAAATTCTTAGCACTTTTTTTCCTTCCCTTCATATATGTAGTCTTAATAAGCCTTTCACATTAATTTGCTTGACGCATCAGCATTTGTCTTGACTGGGTCAACATGATCGCAGTTATGTGGCCCATGCCCATGCTAGTGGCCAAGCTGCCCTAAAAAGGAATGCCACAAACTTCACAACATTTTTTAAATAACCAAACATTTAAGACTTTAGCAATCAAAGAAAATAAAAAATAAATTAAGACATTCATCATGATTAAAAAATCCTATAAATAATAGTAATTCATCCTTTCTAAATATTAAAATAGGGATAATGAAAGATACTAAAATTGAAAATGGATGAATTGTAAATTCATTACCTGCATGGAATAAATAAAAAGAATGCTTGTCAATATCAAAGTTATAATTTTATATAACAATTCCTACAAATCCTTAAATGTTTATGAATTAGAATACGTTTATGAATCATAATTTGTTTTTTAAGATGTACCTGATTAGGCCGAGGTTGGCTGACACTTTCTTTCTATGTTTAATTGGGTCTAGAAAATAACACAGGTCTCAATTCCAGTGTAGATATCTATTAATCTCTAGTAGAAAAAGTTTGAAAATCTATAAAAATAAAAATAAATTAGCAAATTTCATAACAAAGGTTCCATAATATGTAAAAATAACAATAAAAATAAATAAGTAAACAATATTCATAGTAAGTTTTCATAATCTACAAAAATAGTAATAAATAATAAATAAATAGGCGATAACTTTTAGTCATTTTTTTTTGCATCTTTTGAAAAAAAAATGAAAAAAATGAAAAAAAAACCTCCTCTCAACTGAGGGAAATAAATATGCCTTTGCTCCTATGATTACCTGCTAATTCAAAACCCAAAGCTACATAAACAACACATTAAAATATTAATCTTTTGTCCTTTTCCCCATTTTCCGAGAGCCAAATATATAGTGAGGAAAAAAAATTACTCCCTCCATTTCATAATAAGTATCCTATTTTCTTTTTTGGGATGTTTCAAAATAAGTGTTTCATTTCAAAAGTCAATGGACCTTTTTTACTCATTTCCTAAAATACCCTTAAAAAGGTTTTCTTTCTTTTTCTAATGTTTTACAAACTTAAGGGGAAAATGGGAATTTCAAAATATATGCATTGATGTGAAAGCATTTAAAAGGGTTTTATTAAAAAGCGTGTTTTTTCAAATGGGACACGTATTATGAAACGGAGGGAGTATAATATCAAACCTAACAGAACAAACAGTGTTTGAGAAATACTAACTAACCTGTGAAGATCGAGGTCTTTCTTCTAGATTGACATTGTAGATTCCTCCAACCACGACCTCATTAGGGCTTTGGTTATGCTATGGAAAGTTAAAAGAATTGAGAGAAGAGTAAGAATTGTTTAGATAAATAAAAAGAGTTTGGATGCCCAAAAAAGTTGGAGAACATATTGGTATTAGAAAGCTCAAAGTACACCAACCAGAAGAGTTTTAGACGGTTCCAGTTTCTTCAAGGTATACTGGACAGATACTAAATAATGGGTTGTATTGTCTTTATATTCCCTCCATTCCAAATTAAGTGTCCCCTTTGAAAAAACACATTTTTTTAATAAAACTCTATTAAATGCTTTTACATCTTAAAATTCTAATTTTGTCCTCAAGTATGTAAAACATTAGAAAAAGTAAGAATACTTTTTCAAGGACATTTTAGGAAATGAATAAAAAATGACCATTGATTCATGAAATAGGACAATTATTTTTAATCGTCCCAAAAAAGAAAGTTAGACACTTATTTAAGAACGGATGGAGTATTTTTTAGTAGGGTTAATTAAATCAATCAAAAGTTTTTCTAAGATACAGACTTTTATAGGTAGTATAAATGTAAGAAACAAAATATTATTATCTAGCTATTATTTTTTAAAATTTTCTAACTTCACTATTAATTCGGTTCCACCAAATGATAGTACCTGTTTCTATCCCTTAACTCATTCATTCCGGCCGAGCCCACCCAAAAAAAAAAGACATAAATTTCAATAAACCAAAAGCATAAAAATTTAATTGATGCATGGTAAATGGGCGTCGACATGGAACATTCTCAGTCCCTTCTAAGCAGCCCAGCATTGACATGCAGTCACCTCTAGGGGTGCGTTTGGTATGCGGGAATAGATGTGCAGGAATGGGAATCCTATTCCCATTCCAATTGATTCCTATGTTTGGTTAACTAATTGACATGGGGATTAAATTTGGGAATGGAGTTTATGTGGGAATGAAATACCCAAGTTTGTGGGAATCTCAAACCCACATTAAACATGGGTTTCTGATTACCATACCCAAGGAATAGGTTTCAAAATAGAAAAAATTCCCAAATATACCCACGATCATTCCCGCGAAAGGAGTTTTCATCTAGCACGCCTACCACAACAATACATCAACCAAGCTTCATCCAAAAGCTGCTTTCTTCAATAAAATTCATATTATCGTCTTCTTATAAAAAAAATAAAATAAAATAAAATAAAAAGAAAGAAAAAGAAAAAGAAATAGCTAGACTTCTCCTTTACCCATCAAGTTTCGAGTATAGAAAATAATATCATAACAATAATTATAATAATAGAAATGAATAATAATGAAAATTGGTATTGCATGAGGTGGGCTTTTTTTAATTATTATTTTAGAAGTTGATTGCGCTTTAGAACCAAAAAACAATAAAAATTGGAAATTAAATCAACATCAATCAAGTATTGTAGGAAGGGGTTTTTTTTGGAAAATTAAATTAAATATGATTCCATTCCTATATTAAAATGGTTTCACCAAACATAGGAATGGAAATGAAAATTTGATTCCCACGTAAAATTTGGTTCCTCCAAACACTGGTAAGGTAATGGGTATGGGTATCCTAAGAATGGGAATCTAATTCCCAGGAATGTTATGCTCATTCCCATTAATCCATTCCTGCAAACCAAACGCACCCTAGCTTTCATCGATCTTTCCCAATCCCTTCCAAGCATCCTCTTTGTTTTTGGTTTCTCTTAACGCTATGTTTGGATAAGGAATTTTTAGGTGGAATTTGTTTTTGAGATGGAATTTGCAAAATTTTTATAAGGAATTCGTCTATCTCATCCTCATTAAAATTTTACAAACTCCATCTCAAAAGCAAATTCCACCTAGAAATTTTTTATCCAAACATAGCGTAAGTGAATTGTCTGTATTCTGTCATGCAATGTAAAACCTAACTACTCCGTATTAGTCTATGGCCCCAAGGCCCAAGTGGCTGGTAGATATTGGAGGGAGAGTTTGGTAGAAAATTCAATGACTGAATAATGCAAGGGTGATGAAACGACAGGTTCACGTTTGGTGCGCTATGTACCTTCCCAATTATCCTGCGTCCATCTTGACCGCGTTTGATCTATCGCTTTCCTCCGGGCTGGATCTGACCCAATATCCCATTCTACTTCAATCACACCGCTGAGCGCCTGTTTGGCAATTTAAAAAACTTGATTAGATTGAGTTTAGTTTATAATTATTATCTGATCTTTAAATAAATCAAATCTGAGTTGATTTGAAAAGAAAAAAAATGATATTATGTCTTTTTTTTCATAACAAAACTATTAGTAAAAATTTACTAAACCAGGTGAAATTAACAGTGGTCAAACTTTTTTAGGCTTATCAAATATTCTCTAAGTAAAAATTTTAAAAAAAAATTTAAAAAAACAAAAAACAAAGAGGAAGACTTTTTTATTTGCTACAAAAATAAAAAAAAAAAAAAAAAATGAGGAAAGACAGATTAGTCCGCGTACGAGTCTGTATATTTATCATCGCCACTACTCACTAGGGACGATATCCTTTTTCTCATTTCCTCTTATTTGGTAAGCCCCTTTTTCTCATTCTCACTTGGATCTTTTATTCACTTTCAGCAGAAAAAAATATATATGAAAAAAATTCCATCTGCATACACCTACGTACCGCCGGGAATGGACCGGCGGAGCATGATTGTTATCATGGTGATGGTGGTGGCCCCGGTCATGATTGCGGCGCAGTCAGTGTGTCCGGCAGACGATTTTATGGCGGAAGGGAAATGGGTGTCGGGATCAGAGTTGGATGAGTCATTCCCTCAGTTTACCAGCGGGAATCGGTTCTCTTGGCCAGACGGTTCGATTACTTGGCAAAGAACGGCCTACCATTTTCAACCCAGGGAAAATTGGATGAACGGTACGTCCTCCTTTAATTATTAATCTTAATATTCCTCTAAATTCTTCTTCCTCCAGTTTTTATTTTTATTTTTTGGGTTACAATGAGAGGGTTGAAACCCATGACATTTTGTGTGGGTCTGAATCTGGATCTTGAACACTACTGAAGGTGTCGGAGCTAAATCTCACTGATGAACCTCCGTTCACAAGCTAGGACATTGAACACTGCTGAAGGTGCTGGAGTTGAATCTCACTGATGGACCTCCATTCACAAGCTAGGAGTCCATCGGTAAGATTCAATTCCAGCACCTTCAGCAGTGTTCGAGGTCTAGATTCAAATCCGGCCAAACCCACCTTGGCCTTGCCTCTGGCATTGTCCCCTAGCTTGTGAACGGAGGTCCATCGGTGAGATTCAACTCTCGCACCCTCAGCAATGTTCGAGGTCCAGATTCAGACCAACGCATATATCATACTACCCATCCACTCAAAATCCATTTTATTCTGAGTCACCACTATCGCTTAAGCTCCTCTTCGACACCGGCCATGAACTAAACCCACCACCCATAGCTCCTTAGGCCGGCCACTTGCAAGTCTAGCTGCAACTCCCATCGTCGGCGCAACACGTACACAGCCCCATGTTTCCAACATTTATCAAACAACAAACAAACCCTTTCAAAGCTTGCAATCACATGATCACCCGTCCTGGCCTCCTTCCAATCTCCTTCATTTAAAATCATTTTTAAAAATCTTTCAACCGTCTTCTGATTTTTTTTTTCTTCACTCACCATATTCCAATTTCCCTAATTTAAAATCATTTTTTAATCTAGTATTTGTTTATTAGTTTTTTTATGAGGAAAAGAGAAGTAACGCAAGAAAAATGTGAAATTTGGAGGTTTTGTGTGAACTAATATTTTCTTGTTTTTGTCACTTTTCTTTTCTCTTTTCCTCATGGTAATTATTATTTTTATTTATTTCTATAAATGAACAATTATATAGCACAAATTTTTTGTCTAAATCAACTTGCCTAAATGATGTTGCAGCTACCATATCAATTTATTATAAACAATTATTCTTTTCATAAATTTTTAATTGACGGTTTAAGTTGCCACTTCATCTGAGCTAATAGATTAGTTTGAGAAATCTTTTTTACTATTTATCATTATATATTTCTCTTATAATTGTTCATTAATAAGCGAAAGCTATCATTAGTTTATATTTTTTTCTCGTCCTGTGGTTGAGAAGTGGGAAAAGAAAATTGTAAAAAAAAAAAAATTATAATTACTTTGAATTAAGACAAATGTATACAAATTAATCAAAGTTTGATTGTCTTGACCAAATTCTTTACTCGGTAATTGTTGCCATGTCAGGAATTATTTCGACTTTTTCAATTTTACTATCTTAAAAAAATATATTAGTTGAAGCTAGAGATTGTTAGATAGGAGCATAATTTTTTATAATTTTAAAACATATAATAAGTGGAGGCAAGGGTCGCCAGGCTTGAAAACGCGCATTTCGATCGACGACTCTTCACTTCAATTCTTCAACTAAAAAAGTGACTTTGTGCTTTGGGCCTTTTAAAGTTTTAAGGTTTGAATCCTTTCGTATTGGGTCAACATTACCCTTTGGCATTTCACTCCATTAGTCCAACAATGGTGACTGACACAGGATAGTATACCACGTTACGTGGTTATTGATATGACATGTACGTATTTAAAATATATTTATATATATAAAAAATTCATCACATCATTAAAATATTAGAAATTGTCGTAATTAGGAATGCATTGATGGGAGGAGTACATGAGTGGAGTAAATATCTGGTCCCCAAGTTGGATTTGATCACCTTGGTGGATGCCCAGACGGCACCAATCGTCTTCCATGGAAAATGCATGTGCCGGAGTTGAAAACGTGCATTTCGATCGACGACTCTCTTCAGCTTCTTCAAGTAAAAGAGTGAATTTACTAGGGAGTACTTTGTTCTTTTTAGTCCACATGGGCCTTTTAAAGTTTTAATCCTTTCGAATTGGGTCAACATAACCTTTCTGCATTTGATAGCGAGGTCACATGAGTTGTGACTTGTGACGTGTGTTATATAGGCTCCAAATAATTTATTGTTATAAAAAAATAAAAATAAATAGGAGGGTAATCAGGTAGACGACAAAGAAAGGAGATAGATGATTTTGACAGAACACATAAAAATATAAAAAAATTAAATTCACCTTATGACTATAAGGGCAAAGTCGGCAATCAATCTTATTATGTATATCTATATCTCTATACTACTATTGAAAGTGGCTTAAAAATGAAAACTTTTGATTAATTATCTTACCCTCATTTAAGATTATAACGACATTATTATCCTAATTCATTTCGGATAACAAAAATACCCTGAAAAAATAATGATGCCTACGATCGGTTTTCTAGGTTTTTTTCTATTTCCCACTAGCTGCTTTACTTGCTTCAAATGTCATCTCAGTGGTCCCACACAATAAGGCCCGCACCTTACTCGAGACCTCTCTTAAAATTATAGGGGATCGGTGCAGATTAAAATGATCTTCATACTACTTTTTTTTTTTCTTCTTCTTTGATGATGTGATTATTGATTCATATGTTGACGTCCACATCATAGAGACTATTGAGAGCCATAAGGACGGTGTTGATGGGAGAACTTCATGCGTGGGGTAGAATAGCTGGTCCCAAGTTGGATCAGTAATTCAGTATTAATGATCTTCCGTTTGATATATCACCTTGGTGGATGCCCACCACCATTCTTCTATGAAAAATGCATGTGCCACCGGCCTAGAGGTACCAAATTCCGTGCAATGAACAATTTACTTTTTCTTTGGCAACGCTTCCCAAAATAACCCTAGGGGTGTGGAGTAAGTTTTTGCATGTGATTTGATATATCTGTTCAATAGGGTTCGATGGTAAGGGTACTTGTACCACAAATGAATAGTAGGATCAAACAAGATGGAATGATGAGCAGAAATTTATCATCAAATAATACGAATTTCATTCTAAAATTAGTATTCGAGATTCAAATTCAAGTGCTGGATATAGTAGGTACCCACAAATTTTACTATTTGACTCAAATGAAAACTTTAGAAATGTACAAAGATCTAATATTTATTTATTTATTTTGTTTGATTATTTTGCTAATGGTAGCTAGAATTTTATTCTCTAAGCCAAAAAAGGAAATTTTACCTTTCAAACAATTACCTAAATTACATATTTGGTAGGCATTTACTTTTTGTTTTTTTTTTCCTTATATATAACTTGTCCATGTGCTGAACCAATTCTCTTATCATTTCTCATGGTTCTTTGGTGGGGACGTTTGGTTATCTCGGCTTCAGATCCTTGCGGTAAGTTCTTCAAAAACCTTATTCAATAAATCAAAAAAATACATACACATGTGTATAATAATCAGGTTTGGAACATATATCCTCCACTATCCTGAATGATCACGTTTGTCAACACAGGACACATGCGGGAACATAACTTACGCCCGTGTGTGTAGCTTGTTCTTTTACTCTATGGAACCAAAAAAATACACTTTAATATTATATAGGATAATAGTCAGGTAGATGCACATTTTAACACAGGGTGATGATTGAATGGGTGTAGGTCCATTGTTCCACAATGGGTGGTACCATCTCTTCTACCAATACAACCCCTATTCTGCCGTTTGGGGTAACATGACATGGGGTCACGCCATGTCAACGGACCTGATCCACTGGTACCACGTCCTTCCGTCTGCGATGGATCGTGATAAGCCTTTTGATAAGGACGGTGTCTACACCGGGTCTGCAACCCATCTCCCCAATGGCCAAATTGTAATGCTGTACACCGGAAAAATCAGAAAGCATAATAAAGCGACACAAGTACAAAACCTTGCCTACCCCGCCAACCTATCCGATCCTGCCCTCCGCGATTGGGTTAAGTACAAGGGCAACCCGGTTTTGAAACCACCACACGAAATTGATGAGGATGATTTTCGTGACCCGACAACAGCATGGCTTGGACCGGATGGAACATGGCGGTTCGCCATTGGGGCGAAGTTTGATGAAGATCTTAATACGGGTGTTTTTCTTGTTTATCAGACTACCGATTTCCATAACTACTCGCTGAAGGGGGCCTTATATGAGGTCCCAGATATGGGCATGTGGGAATGCTTGGATATTTACCCGATTTCGATGACCGGGTTGAGCGGGTTGGATAATTCGGCTATTGGCACAAGAATTAAGCATGTGCTCAAAGCTAGTACGGGGGAAAGAAATGTTGTCACACACGCGTATGATTACTATGCACTCGGGACCTATGATCGGAAAAACAATACATGGATACCCGATTATCCGGATCGGCATTTGGGTTTTGGGTTGAAGGTTGATTATGGAAGATATTATGCATCAAAAACATTTTATGACCCCAACAAAATGAGGAGGATTAACTTGGGTTATGTTGTAGAAGCCGACAGTAAAGATGATCAGATAAGCAAGGGTTGGGCGGGCATTCAGGTATTATTATTATTTCATTTTTTTTTTACCTACAAATAACATATATCATAAGGGATTCGTATAATTGATCCCATTAAATTGATTTTAGCGCTTATTTGAGTTGAGTTCCGAGTCCTTGAAAGAATTTAATAATTCAATAATTGTGAACTGTTTAATGAAAAGAGTATGCCGTTTCGATATATATAGTAAGAACACACCATTAATTTAATTGAAATGGAACCTTTTCTTGGATCACACTATCAAAAGTTCGAATCATTTCCAAAATAATTTCTTGATGTGTTGTACAGAGCATTCCAAGAGTTGTGGTATTCGACAACAAGACGAGAAGCCATATACTTCAATGGCCAGTGGAGGAGGTGGAAAGGTTGAGATTGAACAGCACAGAATTTAATGGGATAAAGCTCGGACCCGGTTCTAACTATACACTTGACATCGGCACAGCTACTGATCAGGTTTGAGCTATTTCTTTTGTCTTCTTCATTTTTTCATACCCTATTTTCTCTTCTTTGATTCTTTTTCCCCTTTTCTGGTTAGGAATCTTCTTTTATTTTATTTTATTATTTTTTATTAGTTTTCTTTTATTTTTTTTGATCACTATGTAATGGTACACAGATCAAACCTGCACCAATTCCCAAACCTCCGCTCTCTTTTTTCCCACTTAAATAAGAAATTTTTTTTTTTAATAGGTGCATATAAGAATTGATGGTGTAATAGAACAGGATACACACACTTTGGGCGCAATTAGAATTTTTTGTTTGGGGTTTTCACTTACGCACTAGAATACATATACAAGTACATACGTAGTAAGTATAAAAATGTATTGTTTAGGGGTGATGAATTAAATTTGGGTGTGCTACTTTAATAAATTTGAGAATGCCACTTCATAAAATTAAACACATTTTGAAGGATTCAAAAAATTTCGGGGTTTTCATCTCCCCAATGCTACTTTTAGTCAGCCATGATACACTCAAATAGAATTTGAAATCTAGACAAACCCATGAGCATATCAATTGGGTTTTATGTACTATAGACGACTATTAGAGGTAATGTCTTCATAAGAATTGAGTAGTACATTTGTGTTCAATTAGAATAGTGCCACTTGACCCCAAAAACCTTAGTTATCAAGGAATGGGTTACCAATGTATGTCAAGCTAATATGTTCTATTTACTAAAAATGTACATAGTGACTTAGCCTACAAGGTTTGTAACCCCAGTTGGCCAGGAGAAACATCTCAAGTTTGGAGAATATGGAAATGCATTGTTGGCCACCTCCCCCCACCCCCACTTTCCCCTTTTTTTTTTCTTTTTTTTTTTTTTTTTTTGGTTATTGATGATTTAGTACCATTAACCTTACCCCCAATTTCAATTTAGTCCACAAACTTTGACATTGCACGATTTTAGGACAGTTTTAAAATTTTTTATTTAATGTGGGCCAACCAATAACGTCTGTCACTTAAGATTAACGGAATAGCATGTGACTAGCACATGCGTGCCAGGCCTGGCACGCATGTGGCAACAGATGACCCAAAAGATGTCGTTTGAAGCCAAAAAATTTAAAACATAAAATAAAAAAAAAAATAAAAAAAAAAGGAAACAAACGAAGAGGATGAAGGCCTCGCCGAGTAATTCCTTCGCCGAAAAAAAACAAATAGTTCTTTGATGTTACTCCGCCGGGAAATAGAAGACTGACTGTTGTCTTTTTCAAAATATAAACCAAAAAAAAAAAAAAAAAAAAGAAGAGGAGGAGGGGTGGGGAAGTAAAGAAGGGGGAAGAAAAACCATATCTAGATAAGATTTGTGTGTGGTTTAGGGCAAATCTGGAGTTCAAAGCATAGGCATGCAGCAACTCCACCCACTGCCCTAAATGCAACGACGATGCCTAATCTGAACGAGGAGAGCACCGGTAATGATAGCAACGGAGCTCGCTAATCTGAATGGCAGTGACAAGCCATCGACAAGCAATTGGAAACCTAAGAGCTCCCTCTTCCTTCCGAGGACATCAGCGGTGACTAATTGGTAATTGATCTAAAAATCAGCGTTGGAGACCCATTTGCTCTCAAGAAACCCACCTCAATGAACAACGATGAGCTTATGATTTGGCTTGTCCATATCTAAGCACGACGGGTTAAGGATAGGGTTTGAAAAAGGATTTCAAAAAAATTTTCCAAAAACAAATGGAACCAAAGATGGTGACCCTCGTATCGATTAGATCCAAGCAAGGGGCTACATGGGTTTTTGTAACTATGTTCGACGATGAAGGAGTTAACGTCGACCAGACCCTGGGCGCCGGGGGGTAAGAGGCACGATAGGGGCAAAGGCAATTTCCTTCCATGAGGTGAGTTGAAGGACCCTTTAATGGGTTTGACCACTGTTGTCAACATTAGGAGAAAGAGGTAGAGGAACAGGAAGGGTATTTGAGCTATAATATTTTCATCCAAATCTAATTCAAATTTGTGTGTAGGTTCCAATCTTGACAAATTTGGTTTCAAATTTGTTCTACCATCGTTGGCAACCCAGTGAAGAACCAGAAAAATGAGCTAGAATAGAGAGGAAAGAAACAACCATAGCAGCTACCACCATCGGCAACCCAACGAGAACAACCAACCCTCCATTTTTCAGTGAAAAAACTCCCTTATTTGTGTTTTTTTTTTTTTGTTTTTTAGTTATGTTTTTTGTTTTCTTTTTTCTTTTTAATTTAATTTTTTTGGCTTCAAACGACATCATTTGGGTCATTTGCTGCCACATGTGTGCGAAGTAAGCACACATGTGTTGGTCACGTGCTATTCCGTTGACCTTAAGTGACGGACGTTACTATTTGGGCCACATTGATTCAAAAATTTTAAAATTGTTTCAAAATCGTGCAATATCAAAGTTTGTGGACTAGATTGAAATTTGAGGTAAAGTTGATGGTACTAAGTCATCAATAACCTTTTATTTTTTCTTTTTTTTCTTCTGTGGGTATGTGAGTGCTTTCTTTACTTTTCGTGAGTCGAAAAAAAGAGAGAGAAAAAAAAATGGGAGATTTGGCCAATAATTAAGAAAATAAGATTTAGGGTAAAATACATCTACACCCCCTATATTTACTGACTATTACACTGACACCCCCATACTTTCTAAAATTACACTGACCTCTCCTTGTCAGAACAGCTAAGTTAACGGAGTGAACGGAAGTGCGTAATGACAAAAATGCCCTTCTATTAAAACAAAGTCGTTTTAGTGTTTCATTAGATTAAAACACAAAAGCATATGGAACCCATTTGTGCTTCAATCAAACAGAAACGAGAAGAGACATTATGCGCCGTAGTTCAGGTTCTCTTCTTTAAGCAGTTGCAACTCCGCCATGCAATCGTCGGAACCCTCATCACTGCCGACGTGCCTCCGTCCGAATCTGCCAGGCCCTTTATCTTGCGATAGGACCGAGGAGAAGAGGAAGAAGACAAGGATGCGATGGTATTAGCACCGCCAGCGCAAGATAGCACCACTTGGAGAGCGGCAGTGAGGTTCGTAGAGAGGGAGCCACAACAATTCGCGATGTAAGAGTTCGCAATTTTAGATTTGAGAGAGACGAGAGGGTTTAGGTGCACGATGAAATCGCAACGGTGGTGAGCGCAGCGGCGATGATTTGGTCCTCCCACCCCACCTCCAAGTTGTAACATCTCTCACCGTTCAAGACTTAAAGCCGACAACGTGCCCACGCCGGAACTCCAACCCCCCCTTTCACCAGCGAACTTCCTTACGAAAGCAAAAACCACTGACCCAAAGGAAGCTCGTTAGCATTAGAAGCATGATTTGCAACAAGGAAGAAAGTTTCTTGTAACTGTGGTCACAACATGTAAACCCAAGAACAAATAAAAGAAAACCAAAACAAAAACAAAAACAAAAACAAAAAACAATGAGACAAACGCCTTCAAGACCACCGACGAACCAGATAGGGGGAGATGGCAGATTAGAGGGAAGGGAGTGGAGAGAGAGAGAGTCAGCAAAGGAAAAGAAAAAAGATTAAAACAAAAAAGGGAAGGGGAAGAGAAGAAGGAAGCGATCTGATTTTTTTTGGGTTGAAACGCCGACTTCTCCTTTCTTCTTCTAGTTTTTTTTTTTTTTTTTTAAATTTTAAAGATGATGCTAGGATGGTGAAAATGGAGTTGGATGTTGAGTTATGAATTTTTTTCTTAAAGCTTCTTCTTATCTTGGTATAGTTGGGATTGTGAAAAAAAAAATTTCGCCGGAAAACATGGAGTTCACCGGAACTTCATGAAGTAGTGGAGAGATAACAGAGGGTGTTTTAAGGCATTTAAATACCAAACGCACTGTTTGGCTACTAAACGCAACGTTTTGGCTTTAAGAAGGTTTAAATGGGTATTTTAACCCATTTTTAGTTGATGTCAGCAATAAACGTTAAAGGATCCTAATGGCTGTTTGACAAATGGGGGGAAGTGTGTTATTTTCTAAAATAAGGAAGTGCAGTGTATTTTCAGAAACTATAGGAGGTGTCAGTGTAACAGTCAGTAAATACAGGGATGTAGATGTATTTTATCCTAAGATTTATTTATCAATTAGTTATCGAACACATTTTTTTTTTTTTTTTTTTTTTTTTTTAACTCAAAGAGTAAATTTGGTCAGTTTCACACCAAAATAGCCTCCTTATCTCTTCTCCTATACCCAACCAGGCATCAGTGAAAGCATACCGACGAGTCCCTCCTACGAGCCGATGACGACGACTTTTGATGACTTTTGACGACCATTTCTAAGCCTTCGGCAACCTACTCTGACAGTTTGGGTGCTCCATCCACCATCAGCGAGCCCCGTAGAACCACTTGCAAAACCTCATAGTAGACCCATGGTTTGAGCCAACCATCGTGAGCCCCAACCACCTCCCTTAACCATCGTCGCACATCAAGCCCTAATCGAAGAAACCAGCCACCACCGCCATGGATCCATCGTCTTCGGTGATATAGTGCAAGCCTTAATACCCAAGTTCCATCACCATCGTGTTATGACATCTTCTCTCAGCTGATGAGTTCTCTCGTCTTCCCTGAGAACCATCAAACCTTGCCTTCACCTATTGAACCACACAAGCTCAATCAGACCAACAGTAGTCCACTGCCACCATTGTAGAAGACCTTCGAACCAGACAAGCCATTCCTACTAATTTTATTAGGGTAAATATCTAAAATAGTAAGAATTTTTACTATATCTATTCTTAATTAATTAATTATGTTTATTTTATTATATTAAACATTAAAAAGAAATCTCATTTAAAATTTTCGCCATAAGACCCCAACTTATATAGTTTTATCCAGCCATTCCTACTAATTGCTTGTTTTATTTTGGTGGGTGTGCGAGTGCTTTATTTACTTAGCGTGAAAGAATTAGTGTAAAAAAAAATAAAAATTGAAGGCTTACATAATTACATGGACTCATGGAGTGGTTGACTTGTTTTGCAATGGTGACAGCTGGACATAAGTGCCGAGTTTGAGATAGACAAAGAGGCATTGGAGGAGAATGAGGATGAGCATGTGAATTACGATTGTTGGGGTGGCGTTGCTGAGAGGGGCTCCTTTGGACCATTTGGCCTTTTAGTTAACACCCACCCAACACTTTCCGAGCTAACTCCTATTTATTTCCACATTGCCAAAGGTACCGGTGGCCATCCGAGGACTTTCTTCTGTGCTGACAAAACCAGGTTTGATTGTTTTTTAGGGGAAAAAAAATGTGTTTCTCTGAATCTTCTATTTCTATTTGATAACTTATGTTTTGCAGTCCCTCTAGTGTCTTAGGGGAAATTCTTTGATACTCTTAAGTGATAAGTGGTCATATTTTATAATCTCGGATCGCATTTGGGTCAACCACAAAATATGGTCATTTATCACAAAATGTAATCATTTTTCAGTACTTAGGGTACAATACCTTCTTCTTCTTTTTTTTGGTACCATAGAATATATTACAATTACTATTTTGATTAAATTTTAGAATGACACTACATGCGTATATCTTTTATTTTCTAGTTCATTTTGCCCCTATTATATATATGATTCTAGCTTGAATGCCAAAATCATTGACCATGCTTAGAACTTTGTTTTCTTAGTTACTATGTTTTATTTAGCAAGTAGTTGGATGGTTAACATTATGTTAACAAAATGAAAGTATTCGGAGAATGTTGGGTAATGCAGGTCATCTAAGGCTTCCAGTGTGGACAAAGAAGTCTATGGCGCCGAAGTTCCTGTGCTTTATCATGAAAACTTGTCTATGAGGCTATTGGTAAGTGACAATTATTTCCTTGATCTTATCTTCCTTCAATTTGGAAAACCCCCTTCTTTTTTTCTTCCTTGGCCAAGTTGGCTGGAAATCTTGTCGAGGTCCCTGAAATTCATCAATTTCAAATGTGTTAAATCGATTGTCAAGAAAACATAGAAAAATAGTACATTTAAGCTCAAACACCTAAGATGTGTTGGAAAGTCCACATCCACATCGTTTAAGTATAAAATTTGATATAACTTGATATACCTGTTTAGATCCTAAGGTTGTTTATTTTGCCCTCAAGGAAACATGTGAGCATGGGCTATCTTTGATTGTTTTGGAAGGGGATGCTTATCTATTTTAGATCCCCTTATGGATTGGTCGTCTTGTCCTCCATGGGAGTTTGCCTCACTATCCGTCACAGTGAGAGATTGGTTCTCTTAAGTTTTCCACATGGTTTGTTAATTTAGTTCCTAAAGTAGCCAGTAACGCAACACATGAGCAGCAGCTAATTATAACCTTTGGGGTTCGATCCCCACCTCTCATATTCTTCCTCAGTTTTGTCGGCAGATCTGATTGTGAGGGAACGGGTGCCCCTTGTGGCCTGTTTTTCATATTTAATATAATTCATTTGCTTGTCAAAAATAAAAAAAAAAGACCCTCCATTTTATAACTTAAAGCTTTTAGGTAAAAAATTTAATATGATATCAAAATAAGTTATTTTTTAACTCATTATATTTCATTTGTGAGACGGTGTTTGTGGGTATGGGTCTAAGCCTGGTTATTAAGTTGGGCATCAAAATGGACCTATTTCAAATCCCTACTTCTACGGTAAAAAAACAGTCAAGTGATGAAAACATAGCTTTTAATTTGCAGGCAAATTCAACAACAAAATGGCTCGTTTGAGCTTCTAGCTCCTAGGAAGCAGCTGGTGATAGATACCTCTAATCCAAAATTGAATTTTCATTAATTTATTTCAAATAAAATTAAGTTGCTTCCAAATAAAACGGACATTACCACTAATCAAGTGCATAAACCTAAATTATGATTTAATTTGTTGACTCAGATCGATCATTCAGTTGTGGAAAGTTTCGCACAAGGAGGGAGAGCAGTTATCACAGTGCGAATTTATCCAACTGAAGCCATCCATGAGGCGGCAAGGCTTTTTGTGTTCAACTATGCCACTGACGTGAGCGTCGTGGCGTCGCTCAAAATTTGGAAAATGAAATCTCTATCATTTGAAGATTACAAGGACTGAGATCTCGGCACTATTCCTTTTTTTTTTTTTTTTTTTTTTTCTTTTTTGATGAATCAAAACAATGGGCTAGATCTCTCTTTGGACGAAGAATATTTGCAGATCTATATTATACAGCTCCTTTTGTATATACCGTTTAATCTTGCACTGCTTGTGCTCTCTCTCTCTCTCTCTCTCTGTTTTTCTTTTTTTTTTTCTTTCCCATGCATTTTAAGTATTATTGTTGGGCTGTGATTTCATTTTTGCGTGGCAGATTTTTTTTACTTGAGAAATCCGACTAAATTTGTTTCGATTCGCATGTCGTATTATATCTTTTAATTAATGATTATTTAGTATTTACCAATAATCTTTATTTGGTTTCCAAGTAACTTTTACTTATAACCCATAAAGTTATTCAGATGACAAAGGATTATAACTCAAGAATTGTAAGTCTCGAGTTCGAGTCAATGGTCCCTAATTATCGGATGCACTAGTTTGTGGGTGATTTGTGCATCACAAAAGAATTAGTCTAAGCCTAATGAATTGGGATACCTTGCATTTAGCAAAAAAAAATCTTAAACTTATATATTATTACCTAGATTGTGGTATGAATAGCATGATTTTGGTTCTGAATGTCACTTGAACAGACTAGATAAGTGATCCCAAGGCTTACTTTTTTTATTAAGGTATGTTTAACATTTTCCTAATTAACCCATCATGTGCCAAATGGACACCGTGGAGGGCTACAAGATCTGGTGCATTGGAACCCATGGTTATGGACCCAAATCCATTAGTATGGGACACTTTCTTTTCCAAGTGAAATCCCCTAATATATGAAAGAGTGAAAAAGTGTTATCGTTGTTGTGGAATAAGAAGCCTTTTTGTCTTAATGCATGTATTTAATTATTCGGAGCTATTAGTGCGGGCACTCTTGATTCAATAAAATTTTGTCATCTTGAAAGAAAAAAACAAAAAGAAAGCAAAACAAAAAAAAAAAAAACATGAAAGAGTTTTGTACGTACATTAATAATCGAAAGTATCTGATCTAGTGCTAGAATACATTTGGGAAAGAAGTAGAAAATTGGGCCCCTGATTTTTAATTCTATTAGCAATAAGTTGCCAAACGCAATGAATAAAATACAAATTTTGTTAAGAAGTCCCACGTGTGCCACTGCATATATTAAGTTTAATATGATTTTATATGCTTGTTTTTTTTTTTTTTACATGATTTCATATATTTGTTTAGATCCTATACTTTATAATTTAAGTTTTTAATTTGTTTAGCAAAGAAATGTAATTTTTTTTGTTTAATTGTGATGCGACCACGTGACGTCACAAGCCAATATGGACCTTAAACCTCTCCCTCCTTATATAAACCTCAGACCTCTCCCACCACCCCCAATATAGACCTCAGAACTTTCAAAGCTAACAAAAAGGGTTGGGGTTTTCATTAAAAAAAATTTATTTGTTGGGCATTAAAATTTTTTTTTCTATGAATTATGCTTTTTAAAAATGTATTACGTAGCTATCAGTGATGAAGCAAAAGCTAAACTTTAGGCCAGTGGTCAATAATAATATAAAGAGTTTCATGAAAAAGACTGGTCGAGGTGGCTGTATCTTTACCAATGTCGCTTTATTTCCTTTTCCTCCTCCATCCTCCTCATCATCAACGTTCCTCTTGATTTGTCAACTTCCGTCTAACCTCGCCGAGTCGCCGTGGACTGGTCATGGACGCTCACCGGCGACCCATATGATTGGTTTCGCCTCTATCATGAATTTTCTGATCGCGTTATTTGTTAACCAAGATTCCAAATCCCCCTTTACATATCCATGGGTATCTTCAGTTTCGGAGAATTTGAAGCCTGCAGGAAAGGGGTGTTAGAAGGAGTGTCAGATAAGTCATTCTCACAGTTTTCTTCCGGCGAAAGTCCGTTTGATTGGAACAATGCTTCCCTTTCTTGGCAGAGAACAGTCTACCATTTTCAACCAAAGAAGAATTGGATGAATGGTCAGTACACTTTTCTACATTATACATGAAACCCTCCCGATGCACTTGATGATAAAATAAAATTTAGCGTGAAATAGTATGAATGTCCACTAGCCCAAAAAAATAAAAACAAGAGTAAAATTTTGTTTCTGGTTTTTTTTTTTTTTTTTTTTTTTTTTTTTTTTTTTTTTTTTTTTAATTTTGGTGGGGAATATAACAGTTTTATTCCCCTGATTTGGATAGAGCGGGATGAAAAAGGGTAGAATAGTAATATTAATCCTCAATTTTTATTCTTAATTTTTATCCTGATAATATCGCCGACACATCAATTTATGGATTATATGGTGTAATGCGTGAGTCACATCATTAAGAAAAAAAAATTAGAAAAATATATTTGGGATTAATAGCATTTTTAAAAAATATAATATAAAATTATTAGTTGATTAGTATGGCAAAGAGTGGTGCCCTGCAAGGATTCGAACCCATGCGAGGAATACGATTCCCACACAATTTGCAATTTCACCTAAGTATCAACTTCAGGGATGTATGACTTATATTATTATATTTTGTATAATTCTGTTGTTCTTGGAAAGTGAAAGTGTGAAACTTTTCTTTTTGAACAATTATCCAAATTACACATCACTCATGTTTTTAGTATTAGTGTTTTTTTTCCCCTGTATAATTTGCATTTTTAGATGTACTAATCCAATTTTGTTATCATTTCTCATGCCTCTTTGTTAGGAGAATTTGGCTTGTCATCCTAATGGTAAGTCCTTACCAAAGCACATGTAGTTGATCGAATATATATATATTTTCTCATGGCTCTTTGTTTGGGGAATTTGGCTTTTCATCCTAATGGTAAGTCCTTACCAAAGCACATGTAGTTGATAGAATATATATATAAAAGGAGGGTTTCATTGACATCTGGTGTAAAACTTTTTACATTTACATCCATCAATATTTTTTTATAGAAATTATATTTCAATAATCCAATCGTTGGATTACATATTCTTGTCATGTACGTCATGCATGCCAAATTTCAAGTTAATCGAAAATTAGGAGATATGCCATCCATAAAGTGGTCAAAATTAAAGTTTTATTTATTAAAAAATATAAGTTTACAAATCAAACACTTCTGAATATCCGATTTACTTGAAATTTGACATGTATGATATGCATGATAGGAATATGTATTTCAAAGGTTGGATTGATGAAATATGATTTCTGTAAAAAGATATTGATGGGTGTAAGTGTAAAAAATTTTACACCAAGTGTCAATGAAATCCTCCCCTATATATATATATATATATATATATATCGATCAATTTTATGCGTATTTAATTTATTTATTGAGATTCGTTATATGGTAGATTTTGATCATTTTTTTTTATTTTTTTATTTTTTTGATAGGGAGGTTTTGATCTTTTTATGATGACAATATGAGAACTGAGTGGATAGTAAAACTTAATCCATCCATCTAGATGGAAGCAAAATGTGAATGGAGTCACATTATTGATATAATTCAATAGTGTCCTTTTTATTTTATGTTTGGGGGTGTTTAAGATACCTCTTTTTATTTAATTAAATTTACTAGCATTAGAATTGTGCAAGGCAGAGGCTAAGTATTTTTAATGATATATTATATAAAGAAATAGATTTTGTTGTGAAATGAAATGAATGTATAATAATCTTTTGTAACTGTAATTTTATATGGCATAAATTTAAGCAATTCATAATTAGCCTCATGTCTAAGAAAATTCAAACATTATGTTTATTTATCAGACCACCGATTTCCTTAGCTACTTGCAGAAGGGGGTCTTATATGAGGTCCCAAAAATGGGCACGTGTGAATGCTTGGACATTTGCCCTTATAGGGTTGGTTGAGCATAAGACTTTAGATGTGTTCCCCATATAAGAGGTAACTCCTTACAAAGATCATTTCTTATGTGGATGTGAGATGTCTCATATGAATCATTAAGAGAATAGTTTATATTGAAATTTTGGCGGAAATAAAACTTGGAATATCCCTGATTGTTCCAAAAAAAGAAAAAAAAAAAAAAACAAAAAAAAATTGTAATGATTACTCTTCAAAACATGTGTCCAAAAGTTGGATTCATGGCCATTTGATTGTAGGAAAAAATCTTGGGAGTAATCAATTTGTTCTAAAAAGATAAAATTCGAAGTGTACACAACATATCCAGGGGGTCCACGGCCCCGGCAAAAAAAATTGTACTTTACATTTGTGTTGAAAATTTTGGAAAATATAATACAAATGGCCCTCTCAATGTCTCTGTCTTACACTCAACCCATGTGCATTGCATCATTGAATCAAATTATTTACTTTTATGTAAGGAACAAAAAAAAATTATCATCTAGCTATCATTTTTTAAAATTTTCTGGCCATGCTACAAAATCGGCCCCACAAAAAGATAATTTCTAGTTCCATCCCTAAACTCATACATTCCGAACCCAACAAAAAAAAAAGACATAAATTTCACTAAACCAAAAACATAAAAATTCCATGGGTAGATTACACTTTGCCTTCCTAAAATTTATGACGATTCATTTTCATTTTTCCATCCTTAGTTTGAAAACTACACTTTGCCCCTTTACTTGACGGAAAGTAAACGGAGGTTACGGAAGTGTGAAATGCCCATTAACCCAAGCTAACATTTTAAAATTTTTAATCAAATTAAAAAAAAACTATTTGCAAAATACTTAGAATACCCTTTTCTTTTTTTCTACTGCCATTACCAAACACTAAAAGTAGAGAAAAACGGAGAGAGAAGGGGTCAACCCTCTGGTCACTGACGACTCGTTGGCCAAAAAAGAGAAAGAAGCGGAGAAAAGGAGCTCATCTTGGGAACTCGTTGGTAGCAACTCAACTTGGGCACCTAAAGCTAGGGCTGCAACTTGGGTAGGTTAAGAGGTCAATCAAAGCTCAATTCTAAGTGTAAATCTTTACGCCTAAGCCCAACCCAACCCATACTTTGGGTTGAACTTTCCTAGCCAAGGTTCAACCCTTGCTCGGGTTGGGTGGGCACGGGTTGGGCACGGGTTACATGGGTTGAGCAGGTTGAAGTTAGGTTGAGTGGATTGTGCGGGTTAGTTTATTAATTTCATTTTTTATTTTTCATATTTAGTAAACCTACTTCAATAAAATAAAAATACATTGTTGTATATGCCTACAAATCTTAATAATTCAAACTCAATTGATTAACCTGTTTCAATAAAATCAGTGGCGTTACTTGTTAGTAGTTGATGAGGATTAGGGAAAGAAGAGAGAAGTGGCGACAGAGTGCTCTGATACCAAAATGATAAGAATTAACTCATAAAAATAAGAAAAATTGATATTCATGGACACTTATTAATTTAAAGAGTCTTTTAGATCAAACATGGATTATAATCCTATGATTCTAGTAGATTTTATAGATTTTTTCTTTTTCTTGCTAAGAGAAGAGATTTTATAGCTACAAAACGCTAGGTTAAGGTTAACAGTCTAAATAAAAATCCCCTTTTAAACACCCAAAAAAGAGGGAGGAAAAAACAATAGAAGGTAATCTGATTGCATGTCTTCCTCCAGCAATTTCTCATACAAGCCCCCTATGTCCACACCAAATGACCATTAGTTAAAAACCATATGATATCATATTTAATGCATATAAAAATATTTTTTAAAAAATTATATATTATAAAGGTCGGATTCGGGTTAACCAACCCCTTCCCAAGCCTAACCCAATTTAAATCGGGTTGATATTTTCCAATCCAAACCCAACCCAATGTATGAAAATTATTTGTATTGACCGGAGCCCATCCAACCCGAACCCAACCCGGTCAATACATGTGGGTTTGACGGTGAATGATGGTGGTCAAAACTAATTCGAGCGTCAATGGAAGGGCATGGGTAATGGGCGGCTGTGCATAAAATCCAAGGAAGAGGGGTTAGGGCCATGGGTATTTAGGATGTGATGGGGTTTGGCTGAAAATAGAGACAGAAAAGGTGGAAGCAAGTGGAGTGTAGAGTCAAAAAATTTTTTCCTATTCTCTTTTTTTCTGTTTTTTGGAAAAAATCTAAGGGGTATTTTGACATTTCCCAACATTATTATCAATCATGATCTCTATGCAACCACTTTGAGCTTTTGTCTAGCTTGCAGATCCCTTCACACTATACAAAGCAACCACTGCCATCTCCTTCAAAACGGAAGAAAAATTAGAGAACTGGAGAACAGTATATGAAATGGGATGACTTGCAGTAGCATAGTAAAGAATGGAGGGTTGGCATTGCAGTTGAATCTCGTTTTCATATGATTTTTAGTTTGGACTTTGTTATTAATCGAAGATAAACGTGGAATGGATTTGGTATTTGACACTTACGTACATAGTTCCATAAGTGGGCTTTGTTCACGGCTACGCCAATCTCGGCACCTAAACATCTCCATTTTCCGGCGACATTTAATCTCCCGGACGTAAAGCACCACCATTGAGGAGAGAGAGCTAGCTAGCTAGCTGCCACCGTGATTATTAGAGAGAAGCATATTTCTCTTTCATATGAGGCTAAGGGCAAAAATGTCAGTAAAGTTAGAAAAAGGGCACTTTGGACAATCAAGTGCATATATGATGTCATGTAACAGTCATGTGACAGTTTTTCATCCAATTTGCTGAGACGACATTCATGGAATGGGGAAAGTGTTAAACGGAAAAAACTATAAAGAGTCGTTTGTATGATTTTAAACTATAAAAAGGAAAAGTGAAAATGGCCTAAATTTCAAGGGGTGAAATGTAATTTACCCAAATTCCATTGATGCATGGTAAATGTTCGTCAAGGGTCACTCTCAGTCCCTACTAAGCAGCCCAGCCGCCCCAGCATTTGACATGCAGTTACCTCGATCATGCATCGATCATTCCCAATCCCTAGCTTCCAAGCATCCTCCTCAAATGCTCTACATTTTACTTTGACTTCTCCCTACTTCACCATTTTCGAGGCCACTCGTTACTGCTCTTTTTTTGACCGTCACATTTCAAAGTAAGGACGGAGACAGCTCATACCTAAATGGGAGGAGCCGCCTCTCCTATTTTTTCCCAAAAATGTTTTGTACCTCCATTTTTCAATTTTAGTTTTGAAATTTCAGATTTACCTCACCTACTTATTCTAATATCCTATATTTTTCTTTCATGCTCCTTTCATTTTTAATTTTTTTCTTGCCTAGCAAAATCCCAATCCTCTCTCAATCTCTCATTTTATACTATCACTTTCAAAAAATGAAACCTTATCAAGGATAATTATATATGTATTACTAAATTGAAAGATGATTTATCAATTGATTGTACATATTTTTATAATTTTTTTCTACATTAAAATACATGATAAAAGAAAAATTTTTGATTTGTACTAATGGCCAGCCAAAGTTTGCCTCTCTTGGGTTAAATTCTTAACTCCGTCTCGGTTCGAAGTGCATTTCTCCAGTAAACTGAGAGTGTTGAATTTATCAAATCCCAAAAACAAGACTATTAAAATGAATATTTTCTTCTTTGTTTTTGCTGATATTATAATTTTTGGAAGTGCGTCATCTGTGATGCAAGCTAAAACCTTACTACTTATTAGTCTATGGGCAAGGCCCAAGTGGCTGGTAGAGATTGGAGGGAGAGATGAGAAGAATATTCAACGACCGAATAATGGAGGGGTGAAGGTGATGGATCGACTGGAGGGAGAGATGAGAAGAACATTCAACGACCGAATAATGGAGGGTGAAGGTGATAGATCGACTGATTCAGGTTTTGTGCCATGTGCTTTATCAATTACCCCGCGTCGATTCAGACCGTGTTGAGTCGATTGCTTTACGGACAGTCAGTAGATGGCAAGTCCGTGTATATGTATATATCTTCACTACTCACTAGGGACAACATCCATTTTCTCATTCTCACTGAGTCCATTTATACACTTTCAGCAGAAAAAAAAGAAAAATGAAAAATTTTCCATCTGCACACACATACGTACCGCCGGCAATGGACCGGCGGAGCATGATTTTTTTCATGGTGATGGTGGTGGCCCCGGTCATGATTGCGGCGCAGTCAGTGTGTCCGGCAGACGATTTTATGGCGGAAGGGAAATGGCTGTCGCGATCAGAGTTGGATGAGTCATTCCCTCAGTATACCAGCTGGAATCGGTTCTCTTGGCCAGACGGTTCGATTCCTTGGCAAAGAACGGCCTACCATTTTCAACCCAGGGAAAATTGGATGAACGGTACGTCCTCCTTTAATTATTAATCTTAATATTCCTCTAAATTCTTCTTCCTCCAGTTTTTATTTTTATTTTTTTGGTTACAATGAGAGGGTTGAAACCCATGACATATTGTGTGGGTCTGAATCTGGATTTCGAACACTACTGAAGGTGTCGGAGCTAAATCTCACTGATGGACCTCCGTTCACAAGCTAAGACATTGAACACTGCTGAAGGTGCTGGAGTTGAATCTCACCGATGGACCTCCGTTCACAAGCTAGGAGTCCATCGGTAAGATTCAATTCCGGCACCTTCAGCAGTGTTCGAGGTCTAGATTCAAATCCGGCCAAACCCACCTTGGCCTTGCTTCTGGCATTGTCCCCTAGCTTGTGAACGGAGGTCCATCGGTGAGATTCAGCTCTGGCACCCTCAGCAGTGTTCGAGGTCCAGATTCAGACCCACGCATATATCATACTACCCATCCACTCAAAATCCATTTTATTCTGAGTCACCACTATCGCTTAAGCTCCTCTTCGACACCGGCCATGAACTAAACCCACCACCCATAGCTCCTTAGGCCGGCCACTTGCAAGTCTAGCTGCAACTCCCATAGTCGGCGCAATACGTACACAGCCCCATGTTTCCAACATTTATCAAACAACAAACAAACCCTTTCAAAGCTTGCAATCACATGATCACCCGTCCTGGCCTCCTTCCAATCTCCTTCATTTAAAATCATTTTTAAAAATCTTTCGACCGTCTTCTGAATTTTTTTTTTTTTTTTTTCTTCACTCAAACCATATTCCAATTTCCCTAATTTAAAATCATTTTCTAATCTAGTATCTGTTGATTAGTTTTTTTATGAGGAAAAGAGATGCAACGCAAGAAAAATGTGAAATCTGGAGGTTTTGTGTGAACTGATCCATGGTGGAACTGCGGGGAAAGCTTAAGGCCGCCATGATTGTGAGTCTGAGACAATGGCGAAAGTGGGCCGGGGTTTGAGGAAATCTACTTGTGTTGAGAGACGACTGAGTGACACATATTAATCTTTTCAATTTTTTTTTTCTTTTTTTCCTCCTACCAGTACTGATAAGTTACCAGTTATCCCTTTTATTGCAACAGACTGTCGTTCTTAGGCGAAGGCTCTTCCACTACCGCCCAAGCGAATAAGTCAAGGATTCCTCTATTCCAAAATTATTATCGCATTAAAAAAGTTAATAGTTATTTTAATTAACCCTAAGATAGTTCAGTTTGTAAGGTACCGTCTCAAAAAACTGGAGGTCTGGATATTGACTCTTATTAAACTCTTAGAATTTCATATGTCAAAGATTTATCTAGTTCATATGGGTTTTGGGGTCTTATATGGATCTAAGGTTTGCATCAAGGACTTCCTCGTTATCAAAATAATAATGATAATAATTTTATTCATCTAATTTCCTAAAATACTCTTTCCCACGTATATTTTATCTTTTTTCAATATTTTGTACACTTATCAACTTACGCTCAATTTGGTTTGCGGATTTTATTTAGGGAAAAAACATAAAATAGAAGGAATTTTATTTTTCTTTATTTAGTTGCAATGAAAAATTGAAAGAAGAATAAGAATTGGAATCATTTTGGTCTGATATGATTTTATCTTTTCTTTTCATTTTCTTTCCTCCTTGTTTTTGTCCCCTCCTTTTTTCTTTTCTTTTTTTTTTTTTTAGTAGAATCCATGAACCAAATAAAGGGTTAAGGACAAAATTAGAATTTTAAAGCATATATGTTAAATTTTCCTCATGGTAATTATTATTTTTATTTATTTCTATAAACGAACAGTTATATAGCACAAATTTTTTGTCCAAATCAACTTGCTTAAATGATGTTGCAGCCACCATATTAATTTATTATAGGCAATTTTTCTTTTCATAAATTTTTAATTGATTGGCTAAGTTGCCACTTCATCTAAGCTAATAGATTAATTTGGGAAAAATTTTTGACTATTTATCATTATATATATCTCTTGTAATTGTTCATTAATAAGCAAAAGCTATCATTAGATTATATTTTTTCTCGTCTTGTACTTGAGAAGTAGGAAAAGAAAATTGTAAAAAAAAAAAAAATTATAATTACTTTGAATTAAGACAAATGTATACAAATTAATCAAAGTTTGATTCTGTCGACTAAATTCTTCACTCGGTAATTGTTGCCATGTCAGGAATTATTTCGACTTTTCAATTTTACTATCTTAAAAAAATATATTAGTTGAAGCTAGAGATTGTCAGATAGGAGTATAATTTTTCATAATTTTAAAACATATAATAAGTGGAGGCCGGGGCCGCCAGACTTGAAAACGTGCATTTCGAATTTTCGACCCACGACTCTTCAATTCTTCAACTAAAAAAGTGGCGTTGTGCTTTGGGCCTTTTAAGGTTTGAGTCCTTTCGTATTGGGTCAACATTACCCTCTGGCATTTCACACCATTAGTCCAACAATGGTGACTGACACAGGATAGTATACCACGTTACGTGGTTATTGATATGCAGGGCTGGTTTTGGGGCGAGGCAGGCAATGCGGTCACCTGGGGCTCCACATTTTGGCTCAAAAATGAGGGTTCCATTTTGGGACTAACCCTTATAGTAGGTTTATTTTTTTTTTTTTCCTAAAGAGAACGGTTATTGCAACCCCTTAATTTTATTTGCACATCCCACTAATTTTTATTTATCAATATTTTACCAAAAATATAAAAGGTTTTTATGAAAATTTGTAACATAATCCACTAGAAAACATCATTTTGAACAAGTTTGCAGAAGAAAGTTTTTTCAAAATTTATCGTTTAAGTGGATTTTTTGATCATTTACTGTCTTTGTTAATTTTAAGCCAAAAAGTCAACTTAAACGAAAATTTTTTAAAAAACTTTCTTCTGCAAAGTTGTTCAAAATGATGTTTTCTAGTGGATGGCGTAGTTAATTTTCTTAAAACCATTTATATTTTTCTAAAATCTTAAGAAATTAAAATCAGTGGGATGTGCAAACAAACTTTATGTTTGTACTGGGAAAAAAAATTGAGTATGGAGGGTCTCGTTTTAAGAAGGGGGCCTCTATTGGCACCTCAAGACTTGTTTTTCATTCCCCAATTACTTTACATTTTAAGGTTTTATGAAAAATATAAAAGGTTTTCATAAAAACTGATCACATAATCTACTAGAAAACATCATTTTGAACAATTTTGTAAAAGAAAGTTTTTAAAATTTTTTTCTTTTAAATGGATTTTATAACCATTTATATAACAATTACTGTAAATGGCCAAAAATTTTACTTAAACAATAGATTTTACAAAAACTTTATTCTACAAAATTTTTCAAAATGATGTTTTTCAATGGATAACACGTCCGATTTTTATAAAAATCTTTTATAATTTTCATAAAACCTTAAAGTGTAAAATAAATGGGGGATGGAAAACAAGTCTTCGGATGCCAATAGAGCCCCCTTTTAAGAATTCGCCTAAGGCCCCAAAAATCTCAGAACTGACCCTGCTGATATGACATGTACGTATTTAAAATATATATAAAAAAATTTCATCACATCATTAAAATATTAGAAATTGTCATAATTAGGAATGCATTGATGGGAGGAGTACATGAGTGGAGTAAATATCTGGTCCCAAGTTGGATTTGATCACCTTGGTGGATGCCCAGAGGGCACCAATCGTCTTCCATGGAAAATGCACATGCCGGAGTTGAAAACGTGCATTTCGATCGACGACTCTCTTCAACTTCTTCAAGTAAAAGAGTGAATTTACTAGGGAGTACTTGTGCTTTTTAGTCCACATGGGCCTTTTAAAGTTCTAATCCTTTCGTATTGGGTCAACATAACCTTTCTGCATTTGATAGCGAGGTCACATGAGTTGGGACGTGTGTTATATAGGCTCCAAATAATTTATTGTTATAAAAAAATAAAAATAAATAGGAGGGTAATCAGGTAGACGACAAAGAAAGGAGATAGATGATTTTGACAGAACACATAGAAATATAAAAAAATTAAATTCAGCTTATGACTATAAGGGCAAAGTCGTCAATCAATCTTATTATGTATATCTATGTCTCTACACTACTATTGAAAGTGGTTTAAAGAAGAAAACTTTTGATTAATTATCTTACCTCGTTTAAGATTATAACGGCATTATTATCCTAATTCATTTCAGATGACAAAAATACCCTGAAAAAATAATGATGCCTACAATCTGTTTTCTAGGTTTTTTTCTAGGAGAAATATCCAAAACCTCCCTCAAATATAAAATCATATCTAAAAACCCCATTAAATATTTTTCCTATCCATTTAATCCAAATAAAAAAAAATTATATCCATTAACTCCAATCAGTTAAATTTTTGTTTACTACGGTTAAAAGAAAAGAGTGATCTAACTAAAATGCCCTTCTTTCACAATAATATTTTAATGACAAAAATGCATATTCAAGTGAATTTTCCATTTTGCCCCTCCTCTTTTCCTAAACTTGCATCCCTGCTCTCCTAGACCCTCTTTTTCTTATCCTTGGCCCTCATGTGTACATTAGATAAGAATTAATTAAAAATAGTTAATTTTTTTCTAATTACACTAGAAAGGATAAAAGTTGAAATTCAATTAAATATGAAATTTTTTCATTAAACATATTCATGTCAAAAAAGGATATTTTAGTCGGATCACTATTTTCTTTTAACAACAGTAAACAAAACATTAACTGGTTAGAGTTAACAGATATGATTATTTTTTATTTGGATTAGATGGATAAGAAATATATTTAATGGAGTTTTTGGATATAAAATTATTTTTGAGGGAGTTTATGGATATTTCCCCTTTTTTCTATTTCCTACCGGCTGCTTTTCTTGCTTCAAATGTCATCTCAATGGTCCCACACAATAAGGCCCGCACCTTACTCGAGACCTCCATTGAAATTAGAGCGGATCGGTGCAGTTTAAAATGATCTTCATACTACCTCCTTTTTTTTTGATGATATGATTATTGATTCATATGTTGATGTCCACATCATAGAGACTAATGAGAGCCATAAGGACGGTCTTGATGGGAGATCGAACTACATGCGTGGAGTAGAATAGCTGGTCCCAAGTTGGATCAGTAATTCAGTATTAATGATCTTCCCTTTTGACCACCTTGGTGGATGCCCACTGCCACTCTTCCATGAAAAATGCATGTGCCACCGGCCTGGATGTACCAAATTCCGTGCAACCAACAATTTACTTTTTCTTTGGCAACGCTTCCCAAAATAACCCTAAGGATGTGGAGTGGGTTTTTGCATGTGATTTGATAAATCTGTTCAATAGGGTTCGATGGTAAGGGTACTTGTACCACAAATAAATTGTAGGATCAAACAAGATGGAATGATGAGCAGAAATTTATCATCAAATAATATGAATTTCATTCTAAAATTAGTTGGTTAGTAAGTTAAAGATTAGTATTCGAGATTCAAATTCAAGTGCTGGATATAGTACGTACCCACAAACTTTATTATTTGACTCAAATGAAAACTTTAGAAATGTGCAAAGATCTAATATTTATTTATTTATTTTGTTTGATTATTTTGCTAATGGTAGCTAGAATTTTATTCTCTCAGCCAAAAAAGGAAATTTTACCTTTCAAACAATTACCTAAATTACATATTTGGTAGGCATTTACTTTTTGTTTTTTTTTTTTCCTTATATATAATTTGTCCATGTGCTGAACCAATTCTCTTATCATTTCTCATGGTTCTTTGGTGGGAACGTTTGGTTATCTCGGCTTCAGATCCTTGCGGTAAGTTCTTCAAAAACCTTATTCAATAAATCAAAAAAATACATACACATGTGTATAATAATCAGGTTTGGAACATATATCCTCCACTATCCTGAATGATCACGTTTGCCAACACAGGACACATGCGGGAACATAACTTGCGCCCGTGTGTGTAGCTTGTTCTTTTACTATATGGAACCAAAAAAATACACTTTAATATTATATAGGATAATAGTCAGGTAGATGCACATTTTAACACAGGGTGATGATTGAATGGGTGTAGGTCCATTGTTCCACAATGGGCGGTACCATCTCTTCTACCAATACAACCCCTATTCTGCCGTTTGGGGTAACATGACATGGGGTCACGCCATATCAACGGACCTGATCCACTGGAACCACGTCCTTCCGCTTGCGATGGATCGTGATAAGCCATTTGATAAGGACGGTGTCTACACCGGGTCCGCAACCCATCTCCCCGATGGCCAAATTGTAATGCTATACACCGGAAAAATCATAACGCATAATAACAAGACACAAGTACAAAACCTTGCCAACCCCGCCAACCTATCCGATCCTGCCCTCCGCGATTGGGTTAAGAACAAGGGCAACCCGGTTTTGCCCCCAGCATCCGAAATTGATCAGGATGATTTTCGTGACCCGACAACAGCATGGCTTGGACCGGATGGAACATGGCGGGTCGCTATTGGGGCGACGTTTGCTCATGATAATGATACGGGTGTTTTCCTTGTTTATCAGACTACCAATTTCCATAACTACTCGCGAAAGGGGGTCTTATATAAGGTCCCAGATATGGGCATGTGGGAATGCTTGGACATTTACCCGATTTCGACGACCTGGTCGAGCGGGTTGGATAATTCAGCTACTGGCACAGGAATTAAGCACGTGCTCAAGGCTAGTGGGGGGAAAGGAAGTACTGGCAATCACACGTATGATTACTATGCACTCGGGACCTATGATCCGAAAAGCGATAAGTGGATACCTGATTATCCGAATCAGCATTTCGGTGATGGGTTGAAGGTTGATTATGGAACATATTATGCATCAAAAACGTTTTATGACCCCAAAAAAATGAGGAGGATTAACTTGGGTTATCTTGTAGAAGCCGACAGTGAAGATAATCAGATAAGCAAGGGCTGGGCGGGCATTCAGGTATTATTATTGTTATTTCATTTTTTTAACCTATAATAATGACATATATCATAAGGGATTCATATAATTGATCGATTCTATGCAATTGATTTTAAGGTTTATTTGAGTTGAGTTCCGAGTCCTTGAAAGAATTTAATAATCCAATAATTGTGAACTATTTAATGAAAAGAGTATGCCGTTTCGATATATATAGTAAGAACACACCATTAATTTAATTGAAATGGAACCTTTTCTTGTGACCATTACCTAAATTTGGTCACTAAAATCAGTTACAATTGCTCTCTTTTTTTGTAGTGTGATTCTATGCAATTGATTTTAAGGTTTATTTGAGTTGAGTTCCGAGTCCTTGAAAGAATTTAATAATCCAATAATTGTGAACTATTTAATGAAAAGAGTATGCCGTTTCGATATATATAGTAAGAACACACCATTAATTTAATTGAAATGGAACCTTTTCTTGGATCACACTATAAAAAGTCCGAATCATTTCCAAAATAATTTCTTGATGTGTTGTACAGAGCATTCCAAGAGTTGTGGTATTCGACAACAAGACAAGAAGCCATATACTTCAATGGCCGGTGGAGGAGGTGGAAAGGTTGAGATTGAATAGCACAGAATTTAATGGGATAAAGCTCGGACCCGGTTCTAACCATACACTTGACATCGGCACAGCTACTGATCAGGTTTGAGCTATTTCTTTTGTCTTCTTCATTTTTTCATACCCTATTTTCTCTTCTTTGATTCTTTTTCCCCTTTTCTGGTTAGGAATCTTCTTTTATTTTATTTTATTATTTTTTATTAGTTTTCTTTTATTTTTTTTTATCACTATGTAATGGTACACAGATCAAACCTGCACCAATTCCCAAACCTCCGCTCTCTTTTTTCCCACTTAAATAAGAATTTTTTTTTTTTAATTGGTGCATATAAGAATTGATGGTGTAATAGAACAGGATACACACACTTTTGGCGCAATTAGAATTTTTTGTTTGGGGTTTTCATTTACGCACTAGAATACATATACAAGTACATACATAGTAAGTATAAAAATGTGTTGTTTAGGGGTGATGAATTAAATTTGGGTGTGCTACTTTAATAAATTTGAGAATGCCACTTCATAAAATTAAACACATTTTGAAGGATTCAAAAAATTTCGGGGTTTTCATCTCCCCAATGCTACTTTTAGGTCGGCCATGATACACTCAAATAGAATTTGAAATCTAGACAAACCCATGAGCATATCAATTGGGTTTTATGTACTATAGACGAAGAATAGTGCCACTTGACCCCAAAAACCTTAGTTATCAAGGAATGGGTTACCAATGTATGTCAAGCTAATATGTTCTATTTACTAAAAATGTACATAGTGACTTAGCCTACAAGGTTTGTAACCCCAGTTGGCCAGGAGAAACATCTCAAGTTTGGAGAATATGGAAATGCATTGTTGGCCACCTCCCCCCACCCCCACTTTCCCCCTTTTTTTTGGGTTATTGATGATTTAGTGCCATTAACCTTACCCCCAATTTCAATTTAGTCCACAAACTTTGACATTGCACGATTTTAGGACAGTTTTAAAATTTTTTATTTAATGTGGGCCAACCAATAACGTCTGTCACTTAAGATTAACGGAATAGCATGTGACTAGCACATGCGTGCCAGGCCTGGCATGCATGTGGCAACAAATGACCCAAAAGATGTCATTTAAAGCCAAAAAATTTAAAACATAAATTTTAAAAAAAAGAAAAAAAAAAAAAAGGAAACAAACGAAGAGGATGAAGGCCTCGCCAAGTAATTCCTTCACCGGAAAAAAACAAATAGTTCTTTGATGTTACTCCACCGGGAAATAGAAGACTGACTGTTGTCTTCTTCAGAATATAAACCAAAAAAAAAAAAAAAAAGAGGAGGAGGAGGGGGGGTGGGGAAGTAAAGAAGAGGGAAGAAAAACCATATCTAGATAAGATTTGTGTGTGGTTTAGGGCAAATATGGAGTTCAAAGCATAGGCAGCAACTCCACCCACTGCCCTAAATGCAATGATGATGCCTAATCTGAACGACGAGAGCACCGGTAATGATGGCAACGGAGCTCGCTAATCTGAATGGCAGTGACAAGCCATCGACAAGCAATTGGAAACCTGAGAGCTCCCTTTTCCTTCCGAGGACATCAGCGGTGACTAATTGGTAATTGATCTAAAAATCGGTGTTGGAGACCCATTTGCTCTCAAGAAACCCACCTCAATGAACAACGATGAGCTCATGATTTGGCTTGTCCAGATCTAAGCACGACGGGTTAGGGATAGGGTTTGAAAAAGGATTTCAAAAAAATTTTCCAAAAACAAATGGAACCAAAGATGGTGACCCTCGTATCGATTAGATCCAAGCAAGGGGCTACATGGGTTTTTGTAACTATATTCGACGATGAAGGAGCTAACGTCGACTAGACCCTAGGCGCCGGGGGGTGAGAGCCACGATAGGGGCAAAGGCAATTTCCTTCCATGAGGTGAGTTGAAGGACCCTTTAATAGGTTTGACTACTGTTGTCAACATCAGGAGGAAGAGGTAGAGGAACAGGAAGGGTATTTGAGCTATAATATTTTCATTCAAATCTGATTCAGATTTGTGTGTGGGTTCCAATCTCGACAAATTTGGTTTCAAATTTGTTCTACCATCGTTGGCAACCCGGTGAAGAACTAGAAAAAGGAGCTAGAATAGAGAGGAAAGAAACAACCATAGCAACTACCACCATCGACAACCTAACGAGGACAACCAACCCTCCATTTTTCAGTGAAAAAACTCCCTTATTTGTGTATTTTTTTTTTGTTTTTTAGTTATGTTTTTTGTTTTCTTTTTTCTTTTTAATTTAATTTTTTTGGCTTCAAACGACATCGTTTGGGTCATTTGCTGCCACATGTGTGCCAAGTAAGCACACATGTGTTGGTCACGTACTATTCCGTTGACCTTAAGTGACGGACGTTGCTGTTTGGCCTACATTGAATCAAAAATTTTAAAATTGTTCCAAAATCGTGCAATATCAAAGTCTGTGGACTAGATTGAAATTTGAGGTAAAGTTGATGGTACTAAGTCATCAACAACCTTTTTTTTTTTTTTTTTTTTTTTTTTTTTTTCTTCTGTGGGTATGTGAGTGCTTTCTTTACTTTTTGTGAGTGGAAAAAAAGAGAGAGAAAAAAAAATGGGAGATTTGGCCAATAATTAAGAAAATAAGATTTAGGGTAAAATACATCTACACCCCTTGTATTTACTAACTATTACACTGACACCCCCATACTTTTTGAAATTACACTAACCTCCCTTTGTCAGAACAGCTAAGTTAACGGAGTGAACGAAAGTGCGTAATGACGAAAATGCCCTTCTATTAAAACAAAGTCGTTTTAGTGTTTCATTAGATTAAAACACAAAAGCATATAGAACCCATTTGTGCTTCAATCAGACAGAAACGAGAAGAGATATTATGCGCCGTAGTTCAGGTTCTCTTCTTCGAGCAGTTGCAGCTCCGCCATGCAATCGTCGGAACCCTCATCACTGCCGACGTGCCTCCGTCCGAATCTGCCAGGCCCTCTGTCTTGCGATAGGACCGAGGAGAAGAGGAAGAGGACAAGGATGCGAGGGTATTGGCACCGCCAGCGCAAGATAGCACTATTTGGAGAGCGGCAGTGAGGGAGATGAGAGGGTTTACCGTGCGCCGACGGTGAGGTTCGCAGAGAGGGAGCCACAACAATTCGCGATGTAAGAGTTCGCAATTTTAGATTTGAGAGAGACGAGAGGGTTTAGGTGCACGGTGAAATCGCAACGGCGGTGAGCGCTGCGGCGACGATTTGGTCCTCCCACCCCACCTCCAAGTTGTAACATCTCTCACCGTTCAAGACTTAACACCGACAACGTGCCCACGCCGGAACTCCAACCCCTCCTTTCACCGTCGAACTTCCTCACGAAAGCAAAAACCACCAACCCAAAGGAAGCTCATTAGCATCAGAAGCATGATTTGCAACAAGGAAGAAAGTTTCTTGTAACCGTGGTCACAACATGTAAACCCAAGAACAAATAAAAGAAAACCAAAATAAAAACAAAAACAAAAACAAAAAAACAATGAGACAAACGCCTGCAAGACCACCGGCGAACCAGATAGGGGAGATGGCAGATTAGAGGGAAGGGAGGGGAGAGAGAGAGTCAGCAAAGGAAAAGAAAAAAGATTAAAACAAAAAAGGGAGGGGGAAGAGAAGAAGGAAGCGATCTGATTTTTTCTGGGTTGAAACGCCGGCTTCTCCTTTCTTCCTCTAGTTTTTTTTTTTTTTTTTTCTAAGATGATGCTAGGATGGTGAAAATGGAGTTGGATGTTGAGTTATGAATTTTTTTCTTAAAGCTTCTTCTTATCTTGGTATAGTTGGGATTGTGAAAAAAAAAAATTTCGCTGGAAAACATGGAGTTCACCAGAACTTCATGAAGCAGTGGAGAGATAGCAGAGGGCGTTTTAAAGCATTTAAATACCAAACACACTGTTTGGCTCCGAAACGCAACGTTTTGGCTTTAAGAAGGTTTAAATGGGTATTTTAACCCATTTTTAGTTGATGTCAGCAATAAACGTTAAAGGATCCTAATGGCTGTTTGACGAATGGGGGGAAGTGTGTTATTTTCTAAAATAAGGGAGTGCAGTGTATTTTCAGAAACTATAGGGGGTGTCAGTATAACAGTTAGTAAATACAGGGGTGTAGATGTATTTTACCCAAAGATTTATTTATCAATTAGTTATCCAACCTTTGTGTTTTTTTTTTTTTTTAACTCAGAGTAAATTTGGTCAGTTTCACACCAAAATAGCCTCCTTATCTCTTCTCCTATACCCAACCAGGCATCAGTGAAAGCATACCGACGAGTCCCTCCTACGAGCCGATGACGACGACTTTTGATGACTTTTGACGACCATTTCTAAGCCTTCGGCAACCTACTCTGACAGTTTGGGTGCTCCATCCACCATCAGCGAGCCCCATAGAACCACTTGCAAAACCTCATAGTAGACCCATGGTTTGAGCCAACCATCGTGAGCCCCAACCACCTCCCTTAACCATCGTCGCACATCAAGCCCTAATCGAAGAAACCAGCCACCACCGCCATGGATCCATCGTCTTCGGTGATATAGTGCAAGCCTTAATACCCAAGTTCCATCACCATCGTGTTATGACATCTTCTCTCAGCTGATGAGTTCTCTCGTCTTCCCTGAGAACCATCAAACCTTGCCTTCATCTATTGAACCACACAAGCTCAATCAGACCAACAGTAGTCCACTGCCACCATTGTAGAAGACCTTCGAACCAGACAAGCCATTCCTACTAATTTTATTAGGGTAAATATCTAAAATAGTAAGAATTTTTACTACATCTATTCTTAATTAATTAATTATGTTTATTTTATTATACTAAACATTAAAAAGAAATCTCATTTAAAATTTTCGCCATAAGACCCCAACTTATATAGTTTTATCAAGCCATTCCTACTAATTGCTTGTTTTATTTTGGTGGGTGTGCGAGTGCTTTATTTACTTAGCGTGAAAGAATTATTGTGTAAAAAGAAATAAAAATTGAAGGCTTACATAGTTACATGGACTCATGGAGTGGTTGACTTGTTTTGCAATGGTGACAGCTGGACATAAGTGCCGAGTTTGAGATAGACAAAGAGGCATTGGAGGAGAATGAGGATGAGCATGTGAATTACGATTGTTGGGGTGGCGTTGCTGAGAGGGGCTCCTTTGGACCATTTGGCCTTTTAGTTAACACCCACCCAACACTTTCCGAGCTAACCCCTATTTATTTCCACATTGCCAAAGGTACCGGTGGCCGTCCGAGGACTTTCTTCTGTGCCGACAAAACCAGGTTTGATTGTTTTTTAGGGGGAAAAAAAAAAGTTTCTCTGAATCTTCTATTTCTATTTGATAACTTATGTTTTGCAGTCCCTCTAGTGTCTTAGGGGAAATTCTTTGATACTCTTAAGTGATAAGTGGTCATATTTTATAATCTCGGATCACATTTGGGTCAACCACAAAATATGGTCATTTATCACAAAATGTGATCATTTTTCAGTACTTAGGGTACAATACCTTCTTCTTTTTTTTTTTGGTACCATAGAATATATTACAATTACTATTTTGATTAAATTTTCGAATGACACTACATGCGTATATCTTTTATTTTCTAGTTCATTTTGCCCCTATTATATATATGATTCTAGCTTGAATGCCAAAATCGTTGACCATGCTTAGAACTTTGTTTTCGTAGTTACTATGTTTTATTTAGCAAGTAGTTGGATGGTTAACATTATGTAAACAAAAATGAAAGTATTCGGAGAATGTTGGGTAATGCAGGTCATCTAAGGCTTCCAGTGTGGACAAAGAAGTCTATGGCGCTGAAGTTCCTGTGCTTTATCATGAAAACTTGTCTATGAGGCTATTGGTAAGTGACAATTATTTCCTTGATCTTATCTTCCTTCAATTTGGAAAACCCCCTTCTTTTTTTCTTCCTTGGCCAAGTTGGCTGGAAATCTTGTCGAAGTCCCTGAAATTCATCAATTTCAAATGTGTTAAATCGATTGTCAAGAAAACATAGAAAAATAGTACATTTAAGCTCAAACACCTAAGATGTGTTGGAAAGTCCACATCCACATCGTTTAAGTATAAAATTTGATATAACTTGATATACCTGTTTAGATCCTAAGGTTGTTTATTTTTCCCTCAAGGAAGCATGTGAGCATGGGCTATCTTTGATTGTTTTGGAAGGGGATATATGCTTCATCTATTTCATTTCCCCTTATGGATTGGTCTTCTTGTCCTCCATGGGAGTTTGCCTCACTATCCATCACGGCGAGAGATTGGTTCTCTTAAGTTTTCTACGTGGTTTGTTAATTTAGTTCCTAAAGTTGCCAGTAACGCAACACATGAGCGGCAGCTAATTATAACCTTTGGGGTTCCATCCCCACCTCTCATATTCTTCCTCAGTTTTGTCGGCAGATCTGATTGTGAGGGAACGGGTGCCCCTTGTGGCCTGTTTTTCATATTTAATATAATTCATTTGCTTGTCAAAAATAAAAAAAAAAGACCCTCCATTTTATAACTTAAAGCTTTTAGGTAAAAAATTTAATATGATATCAAAATAAGTTATTTTTTAACTCATTATATTTCATTTGTGAGACGGTGTTTGTGGGTATGGGTCTAAGCCTGGTTATTAAGTTGGGCATCAAAATGGACCTATTTCAAATCCCTACTTCTACGGTAAAAAAACAGTCAAGTGATGAAAACATAGCTTTTAATTTGCAGGCAAATTCAACAACAAAATGGCTCGTTTGAGCTTCTAGCTCCTAGGAAGCAGCTGGTGATAGATACCTCTAATCCAAAATTGAATTTTCATTAATTTATTTCAAATAAAATTAAGTTGCTTCCAAATAAAACGGACATTACCACTAATCAAGTGCATAAACCTAAATTATGATTTAATTTGTTGACTCAGATCGATCATTCAGTTGTGGAAAGTTTCGCACAAGGAGGGAGAGCAGTTATCACGGTGCGAATTTATCCAACTGAAGCAATCCATGAGGCGGCAAGGCTTTTTGTGTTCAACTATGCCACTGACGTGAGCGTCGTGGCCTCGCTCAAAATTTGGAAAATGAAATCTCTATCATTTGAAGATTACAAGGACTGAGATCTCGGCACTATTTCTTCTTTTTTTTTTTTTTTTTTTTTTTTTTTTTTTCTTTTTTGATGAATCAAAACAATGGGCTAGATCTCTCTTTGGATGAAGAATATCTGCAGATCTATATTATATAGCTCCTTTTGTATATACCGTTTAATCTTGCACTGCTTGTGCTCTCTCTCTCTCTCTCTCTCTGTCTCTCTCTGTTTTTCTTTTTCTTTTTTCTTTCCCATGCATTTTAAGTATTATTGTTGGGCTGTGATTTCATTTTTGCGTGGCAGATTTTTTTTACTTGAGAAATCCGACTAAATTTGTTTCGATTCGCATGTCGTATTATATCTTTTAATTAATGATTATTTAGTATTTAACAATAATCTTTATTTGGTTTCCAAGTAACTTTTACTTATAACCCATAAAGTTATTCAGATGACAAAGGATTATAACTCAAGAATTGTAAGTCTCGAGTTCGAGTCAATGGTCCCTAATTATCGGATGCACTAGTTTGTGGGTGATTTGTGCATCACAAAAGAATTAGTCTAAGCCTAATGAATTGGGATACCTTGCATTTAGCAAAAAAAAATCTTTAACTTATATATTATTACCTAGATTGTGGTATGAATAGCATGATTTTGGTTCTGAATGTCACTTGAACAGACTAGATAAGTGATCCCAAGACTTACTATTTTTATTAAGGTATGTTTAACATTTTCCTAATTAACCCATCATGTGCCAAATGGACACCGTAGAGGGCTACAAGATCTGGTGCATTGGAACCCATGGTTATGGACCCAAATCCATTAGTATGGGACACTTTCTTTTCCAAGTGAAATCCCCTAATATATGAAAGAGTGAAAAAGTGCTATCGTTGTTGTGGAATAAGAAGCCTTTTTGTCTTAATGCATGTATTTAATTATTCGGAGCTATTAGTGCAGGCACTCTTGATTCAATAAAATTTTGTCATCTTGAAAGAAAAGAACGAAAAGAAAGCAAAACAAAAAAAAAAAAACATGAAAGAGTTTTGTACGTACATTAATAATCGAAAGTATCTGATCTAGTGCTAGAATACATTTGGGAAAGAAGTAGAAAATTGGGCCCCTGATTTTTAATTCTATTAGCAATAAGTTGCCAAACGCAATGAATGAAATACAAATTTTGTTGAGAAGTCCCACGTGTCGCACTGCATATATTAAGTTTAATATGATTTTATATGCTTGTTTTTTTTTTTTTTTACATGATTTCATATATTTGTTTAGATCCTATACCTTATAATTTAAGTTTTTAATTTGTTTAGCAAAGAAATGTATTTTTTTTTGTTTAATTGTGATGCGACCACGTGACGTCACAAGCCAATATAGACCTTAAACCTCTCCCTCCTGATATAAACCTCAGACCTCTCCCACCACCCCCAATATAGGAGACCTCTCCCACCACCCCCAATATAGGCCTCAGAACTTTCAAAGCTAACAAAAAGGGTTGGGATTTTCATTAAAAAAAATTTATTTGTTGGGCATTAAAATTTTTTTTCTATGAATTATGCTTTTTAAAAATGTATTACGTAGCTATTAGTGATGAAGCAAAAACCAAACTTTAGCCCAGTGGTCAATAATAATATAAAGAGTTTCATGAAAAAGACTGGTCGAGGTGGCTGTATCTTTACCAATGTCGCTTTATTTCCTTTTCCTCCTCCATCCTCCTCATCATCAACGTTCCTCTTGATTTGTCAACTTCCGTCTAACCTCGCCGAGTCGCAGTGGACTGGTCATGGACCCTCACCGGCGACCCATGTGATTGGTTTCGCCTCTATCATGAATTTTCTGATCGCGTTATTTGTTAACCAAGATTCCAAATCCCCCTTTACATATCCATGGGTATCTTCAGTTTCGGAGAATTTGAAGCCTGCAGGAAAGGGGTGTTAGAAGGAGTGTCAGATAAGTCATTCTCACAGTTTTCTTCCGGCGAAAGTCCGTTTGATTGGAACAATGCTTCCCTTTCTTGGCAGAGAACAGTCTACCATTTTCAACCAAAGAAGAATTGGATGAATGGTCAGTACACTTTTCTACATTATACATGAAACCCTCCCGATGCACTTGATGATAAAATAAAATTTAGCGTGAAATAGTATGAATGTCCACTAGCCCAAAAAAATAAAAACAAGAGTAAAATTTTGTTTCTGGTTTTTTTTTTTTTTTTTTTTTAATTTTTGGGGGAATATAACAGTTTTATTCCCCTGATTTGGATAGAGCGGGATGAAAAAGGATAGAATAGTAATATTGATCCTCAATTTTTATTCTTAATTTTTATCCTGATAATATCGCCGACACATCAATTTATGGATTATATGGTGTAATGGGTGAGTCACATCATTAAGAAAAAAAAATTAGAAAAATATATTTGGGATTAATAGCATTTTTAAAAAATATAATATAAAATTATTAGTTGATTAGTATGGCAAAGAGTGGTGCCCTGCAAGGATTCGAACCCATGCGAGGAATACGATTCCCACACAATTTGCAATTTCACCTAAGTATCAACTTCAGGGATGTATGACTTATATTATTATATTTTGCATAATTCTGTTGTTCTTGGAAAGTGAAAGTGTGAAACTTTTCTTTTTGAACAATTATCCAAATTACACATCACTCATGTTTTTAGTATTAGTGTTTTTTTCCCCTGTATAATTTGCATTTTTAGATGTACTAATCCAATTTTGTTATCATTTCTCATGCCTCTTTGTTTGGAGAATTTGGCTTGTCATCCTAATGGTAAGTCCTTACCAAAGCACATGTAGTTGATCGAATATATATATATATTTTCTCATGGCTCTTTGTTTGGGGAATTTGGCTTTTCATCCTAATGGTAAGTCCTTACCAAAGCACATGTAGTTGATAGAATATATATATATATATATATATATATATATATATAAAAGGAGGGTTTCATTGATATCTGGTGTAAAACTTTTTACATTTACATCCATCAATATTTTTTTATAAAAATTATATTTTAATAATCCAATCGTTGGATTACATATTCTTGTCATGCATGCCAAATTTCAAGTTAATCGAAGATTAGGAGATATGCCATCCATAAAGTGTTCAAAATTAAAGTTTTATTTATTAAAAAATATAAGTTTACAAATCAAACACTTCTGAATATCCGATTTACTTGAAATTTGACATGTATGATATGCATGATAGGAATATGTAATTCAAAGGTTGGATTGATAAAATATGATTTCTGTAAAAAGATATTGATGGGTGTAAGTGTAAAAAGTTTTACACCAAGTGTCAATGAAATCCTCCCCTATATATATATATATATCGATCAATTTTATGCGTATTTAATTTATTTATTGAGATTCGTTATATGGTAGATTTTGATCATTTTTTTTTAAAAAAATTTTTTTTGATAGGGAGGTTTTGATCTTTTTATGATGACAATATGAGAACTGAGTGGATAGTAAAACTTAATCCATCCATCTAGATAGAAGCAAAATGTGAATGGAGTCACATTATTGATATAATTCAATAGTGTCCTTTTTATTTTATGTTTGGGGGTGTTTAAGATACCTCTTTTTATTTAATTAAATTTACTAGCATTAGAATTGTGCAAGGCAGAGGCTAAGTATTTTTAATGATATATTATATAAAGAAATAAATTTTGTTGTGAAATGAAATGAATGTATAATAATCTTTTGTAACTGTAATTTTATATGGCATAAATTTAAGCAATTCATAATTAGCCTCATGTCTAAGAAAATTCAAACGTTATGTTTATTTATCAGACCACCGATTTCCTTAGCTACTTGCAGAAGGGGGTCTTATATGAAGTCCCAAAAATGGGCACGTGTGAATGCTTGGACATTTGCCCTTATAGGGTTGGTTGAGCATAAGATTTTAGATGTGTTCCCCATATAAGAGGTAACTCCTTACAAAGATCATTTCTTATGTGGATGTGAGATGTCTCATATGAATCATTAAGAGAATAGTTTAGATTGAAATTTTGGCGGAAATAAAACTTGGAATATCCCTAATTGTTCCCAAAAAAAAAAAAAAAGAAGAAAAAAAAAATTGTAATGATTACTCTTCAAAACATGTGTCCAAAAGTTGGATTCATGGTCATTTGATTGTAGGAAAAAATCTTGGGAGTAATCAATTTGTTCTAAAAAGATAAAATTCGAAGTGTACACAACATATCCAGGGGGTCCACGCCCCGGCAAAAAAAATTGTACTTTACATTTGTGTTGAAAATTTTGGAAAATATAATCCAAATGGCCCTCTCAATGTCTCTGTCTTACACTCAACCCATGTGCATTGCATCATTGAATCAAATTATTTACTTTTATGTAAGGAACAAAAAAAAATTATCATCTAGCTATCATTTTTTTAAATTTTCTGGCCATGCTACTAAATCGGCCCCATGAAAAGATAATTTCTAGTTCCATCCCTAAACTCATACATTCCGAACCCAACCAAAAAAAAAAGACATAAATTTCACTAAACCAAAAACATAAAAATTCCATGGGTAGATTGCACTTTGCCTTCCTAAAATTTATGATGATTCATTTTCATTTTTCCATCCTTAGTTTGAAAACTACACTTTGCCCCTTTACTTGATGGAAAGTAAACGGAGGTTACGGAAGTGTGAAATGCCCATTAACCCAAGCTAACATTTTAAAATTTTTAATCAAATTAAAAAAACCTATTTGCAAAATACTTAAAATACCCTTTTTCTTTTTTCCTACTGCCATTACCAAACACTAAAAGTAGAGAAAAACGGAGAGAGAAGGGGTCAACCCTCTGGTCACTGACGACTCGTTGGCCAAAAAAGAGAAAGAAGCGGAGAAAAGGAGCTCATCTTGGGAACTCGTTGGTAGCAACTCAACTTGGGCACCTAAAGCTAGGGCTGCAACTTGGGTAGGTTAAAAGGTCAATCAAAGCTCAACTCTAAGTGTAAATCTTTACGCCTAAGCCCAACCCAACCCATACTTTGGGTTGAACTTTCCTAGCCAAGGTTCAACCCTTGCTCGGGTTGGGTGGGCACAGGTTGGGCACGAGTTACATGGGTTGAGCAGGTTGAAGTTAGGTTGAGCGGATTGTGCGGCTTAGTTTATTAATTTCATTTTTTATTTTTCATATTTAGTAAACCTACTTTAATAAAATAAAAATGCATTGTTGTATATGCCTACAAATCTTAATAATTCAAACTCAATTGATTAACCTGCTTCAATAAAATCAGTGGCGTTACTTGTTAGTAGTTGATGAGGATTGAGGAAAGAAGAGAGAAGTGGCGACAGAGTGCTCTGATGCCAAAATGATAAGAATTAACTCATAAAAATAAGAAAAATTGATATTCATGGACACTTATTTAAAGAGTCTTTTAGATCAAACATGGATTATAATCCTATGATTCTAGTAGATTTTATAGATTTTTTCTTTTTCTTGCTAAGAGAAGAGATTTTATAGCTACAAAACGCTAGGTTAAGGTTAAAAATCTAAATGAAACTCCCCTTTTAAACACCCAAAAAAGAGGGAGGAAAAAACAATAGAAGGTAATCTGATTGCACGTCTTCCTCCAACAATTTCTCATACAAGCCCCCTATGTCCACACCAAATGACCATTAGTTAAAAACCATATGATGTCATATTTAATGCATATAAAAATATTTTAAAAAAATTATATATTATAAAGGTCGGGTTCGGGTTAACCAACCCCCTTCCCAAGCCTAACCCAATTTAAATCGAGTTGATATTTTCCAACCCAAACCCAACCCAATGTATGAAAATTATTTGTATTGACCGGAGCCCATCCAACCCGAACCCAACCCGGTCAATACATGTGGGTTTGACGGTGAATGATGGTGGTCAAAACTAATTCGAGCGTCAATGGAAGGGCATGGGTAATGGGCGGCTGTGCATAAAATCCAAGGAAGAGGGGTTAGGCCATGGGTATTTAGGATGTGATGGGGTTTGGCTGAAAATAGAGACAGAAAAGGTGGAAGCAAGTGGAGTGTAGAGTCAAAAAATTTTTTCCTATTCTCTTTTTTTCTGTTTTTTGGAAAAAATCTAAGGGGTATTTTGACATTTCTCAACATTATTATCGATCATGATCTCTATGCAACCACTTTGAGCTTTTGTCTAGCTTGCAGATCCCTTCACACTATACAAAGCAACCACTGCCATCTCCTTCAAAACGGAAGAAAAATTAGAGAACTGGAGAACAGTATATGAAATGGGATGACTTGCAGTAGCATAGTAAAGAATGGAGGGTTGGCATTGCAGTTGAATCTCGTTTTCATATGATTTTTAGTTTGGACTTTGTTATTAATCGAAGATAAACGTGGAATGGATTTGGTATTTGACGCTTACGTACATAGTTCCACAAGTGGGCTTTGTTCACGGCTACGCCCCTCGGCACCTAAACATCTCCATTTTCCGGCGACATTTAACCTCCCGGACGTAAAGCACCACCATTGAGGAGAGAGAGCTACCTAGCTAGCTGCCACCGTGATTATTAGAGAGAAGCATATTTCTCTTTCATATGAGGCTAAGGGCAAAAATGTCAGCAAAGTTAGAAAAAGGGCACTTTAGTCAATCAAGTGCATATATGATGTCATGTAACAATCATGTGACAGTTTTTCATCCAATTTACTGAGACGGCATTCATGGAATGGGAAAAGTGTTAAACGGAAAAACCTATAAAGAGTCATTTGTATGATTTTAAACTATAAAAAGGAAAAGTGAAAATGGCCTAAATTTCAAGGGGTGAAATGTAATTTACCCAAATTCCATTGATGCATGGTAAATGTTGGTCATGGGTCACTCTCAGTCCCAACTAAGCAGCCCAGCCGCCCCAGCATTTGATATGCAGTTACCTCGATCATGCATCGATCATTCCCAATCCCTAGCTTCCAAGCATCCTCCTCAAATGCTCTACATTTTACTTTGACTTCTCCCTACTTCACCATTTCGAGGCCACTCGTTACTGCTCTTTTTTTGACCATCACATTTCCATGTAAGGACGGAGACAGCTCATACCTAAATGGGAGGAGCCGCCTCTCTTATTTTTTCCCAAAAATGTTTTGTACCTTCACTTTTCAATTTTATTTTTGAAATTTCAGATTTACCTCACGTACTTATTCTAATATCCTATATTTTTCTTTCTTGCCCCTTTCATTTTTAATTTTTTTCTTGCCTAACAAAATCCCAATCCTCTCTCAATCTCTCATTTTATACAATCGCTTTCAAAAAATGAGACCTTATCAAGGATAATTATATATGTATTACTAAATTGAAAGATGATTTATCAATTGATTATATATATTTTTATAATTTTTTTCTACATTAAAATACATGATAAAATAAAAATTTTTGATTTGTACTAATGGCCAGCCAAAGTTTGCCTCTCTTGGGTTAAATTCTTAACTCCGTCTCGGTTCGAAGTGCATTTCTCCAGTAAACTGAAAGTGTTGAATTTATCAAATCCCAAAAACAAGAAGACTATTAAAATGAATATTTTCCTCTTTGTTTTTGCTGATATTATAATTTTTGGAAGTGCGTCATCTGTGATGCAAGCTAAAACATTACTATTTATTAGTCTATGGCCAAGGCCCAAGTGGCTGGTAGAGATTGGAGGGAGAGATGAGAAGAATATTCAACGACCGAATAATGGAGGGGCGAAGGTGATAGATCGACTGGTTCAGGTTTTGTGCCATGTGCTTTATCAATTACCCCGCGTCGATTTAGCCCGTGTTGAATCGATTGCTTTCCTCCGTATCTGAGCCAATAACCCCATTCTATTAATTAGTCCGCGTACGGACAGTCAGTAGATGGCAAGTCCGTGTATATATATATGGGTAAATTACATTAAGACCCCTCTAAAATCTGACAATTACAAATAGACCCCTCATGTTTCTGAAATTACATTAAGACCCCTCCCTCTAACTTCCGTCCGTAATCCGTTAAATCACTTTCAATTTTTTTCAAAATACCCTAATTACCCTTATTGGATGACAACTTCCATGTTAAATGCATATAACTCATCAGTCCAACACATTTATCTAGTACATTTGATTGATTTATTTATTTATTGATAAACAACTAAAAGATTATATATATATATATATAAAAGAAAAATGCCAAAAAGCTTAAATTTTTGTCCAACTGATGTGGTAGCCATCAGACTTGCTCATTATAAACAATTATCTATTTAATTGATGTGTAAAAAAAAAAAAAAAAAAATTGATTTGCCAAGTTGCCACCTCATTTGCCACCTCTATACGTGTATCTTCATTGTAATAATTCTTTTTATTTATTTCTACATATGAGTAATGCTACATAGCCCTTTTTTTTTTTTTTTTTTTTACTCAAATCTACTTACTCAAATGAGGTGGCAACTTAGCAAATCAATTTTTTTATTTTTTATTTTTTATTTTGCAAATCAATTAAAAATTTAATTAAATAAATAATTGTTTCTAAACAGAAAATTTGACAGCTGCCACATCAATTGGATAGAAAATTTAAATTGTTTTTAGCATTTTTCTTATATATATATATATTATCTTTTAGTTGTTTATCAATAATAAGTAAAAAATTCAAAAGTATTGGATGAACTATTGGACTGGTGAGTTATACGCATTTAACATGGAAGTTATCATCCACTAAGGGTAGTTAGGGTATTTTGAAAAAATTTGAATATGATTTAACGGATTAATGGACGGAAGTTAGAAGGAGGGGTTTCTTTGTAGTTTATTTTGTAAAGTAGGGGTGTCAGTGTAATTTTAAAAACATGAGGGGTGTATCCATAATAGTCAGATTTTAGAGGGGATCTTATTGTAATTTACCCTATATAGATATATATATATATATGACTACTCACTAGGGACAACATCCATTTTCTCATTCTCACCAAGTCCATTTTTACACTTTCAGCAGAAAAAAAAAAAAAATGAAAAATTTTCCATCTGCACACACATACGTACCGCTGGCAATGGACCGGCGGAGCATGATTTTTTTCATGCTGATCGTGGTGGCCCCGGTCATGATTGCGGCGCAGTCAACGTATTCGCCGGACGATTTGACGCCGGAAGGGAAATGGGTGTCGGGATCAGAGTTGGATGAGTCATTCCCACAGTTTACCAGCGGGAATATGTTCCGTTGGCCAAACGGTTCGAGTCATTGGCAAAGAACGGCCTACCATTTTCAACCCAGGGAGAATTGGATGAACGGTACGTCCTCCTTTAATTATTAATTTTCCTCTAAACTGTACTTCCTCCGGTTTTTATTTTTATTTTTTTTTTGGGTTACAATGGGAGGGGTAAAACCCATAACATATCATGATCCTTATTTTTTATCCCCACCCTTCATCACCGTTAGGCTAATATCGCTTCTTAATTGTTTGAGCTATCTTGACTGTCATCAATCATTCTAGTTAGAGGGTTGGTTGGCCCGTTAAATTATTTATTTCTAAATTTTATATTTTTCCTGTTCCTATTTTACCTATTCGGGTACCTATGGTCAATTGATGATAGGTCCCAAAAAAATACTGTCTCTTCTTAATTTATTGTTTACTTTAAAAAAATACAGTGTTTGAAAGATCCGATTAAATGTTTTTACATCAACATATATGTTTTAATTTTTTAATTTTACCTTTAAATATGCACGTAAAAAAAGATAATATATTTTAAAGATATTTTAAAAAATTAAATAAAATAATCATTAAATTTTTAAATATAATAATTATTTTATAACATCCCATAACAAAAATGTAGACTACTTAAAAGAGGTTCAAAACCCACGAGTGACCATGATTTGATTTGTCATTTTTTTTTGTCATACTCGAACCGTCATTTTGGTATATGAGGAAAAGGGGGAAAGAGGAGAGAGAGGGGGAAGAGACTTCAGATCTCCAGTCCCGACGCCGACTACTGCCGATGGGTACTCCCACGCCGAATACCGCCGACGGGTACTCCCTCGCCGGCGATCATCTTCCATCCACTCGACCACCGTCGATATCCACTATCTCGTGAACCATTACTACCCATCTACTCAAAATCCATTTTATTCTCAGTCACCACCATCGCTTAAGCTCCTCTTCGACACCATGAACTAAACCCACCACCCATAGCTCCTTAGGCCAACTGCAAGTCTGCAACTCCCATCGTCGGCGCAACACACAGCCCCATGTTTCCAAGAAAAATGTGAGATTTCGAGGTTTTGTGTGAACCATTGTGAAACTGTGGAGAGAGATTAAAGCCGTGGTGATTGTGAGACTGAGACAATGGCGAAAGTGGGGTTTGAGGAAATCCACTTGTGATGCTATGGAGAGACGACTGAGTGACTGACATATTAATCTTTTTAATTTTTTTATTATTTTTTTCCTTCATAACCGGTATTGATAAGTTACCAGTTATCCCTATTAGTGCAACGCACGTGTCATTATTAGCAAGCGAAGGCTCTGCCCTTTTGATCACCTTGGTGGATGCCCACTACCATTCACACCAGTGAGTCTTCCATGGAACCAACAATTTACTCTTTTTTTTGTAACGCTTCCCAAAATAACCGCAGCGGCGTGTTTTTGGAATGCGGGAATAGATCAATGGAAATGGACATCCCATTTTTGGGAATCAGATTCCTAGGAATGGGATGTCAAATGCATTACCTTACTGCTGTTTGGACATATTAGGAATCCTATGGGGAATTAGATTTCTCTTCCCCTCTTTGATTTAGCAAAATGTAATATAAGAATGGGACCAAATTTAATATAATTTTCCAAAAATACCACCCTTTCATGATTTTTCTTTTTCACCCCTTGTTTCTACACACATAATATAGACTTCAAAAATATGAGATTTCTATGTAAGGTAAATTTAATTTATTGGATGAGTTTGGTTGAAAAATTAAATTTTAAATAATTAAAACAAAAACCAAATTTTATTGATTTAAAAAATAGATCAATTGGAAGAAATTCAACCTCTAAAATCTAATTCTTTCACCCCCCAACCTCGTCCATGTACTGCTAAACCACAATAGCCAGGAATCTTTAATTAAGTTCTCACCATTGACATTTTACCATGATAGTTCAACCCGAAGTCCTTTTCCAATACATAAGACAACAAAGACAAGAGAGACCCTAGTGGGGGACAAAAAAGGGGGAAGGCATTATTTAATTATTTTATTGTTTTTATTTATTTTTTTCTTGTGGCTATGTAGGCCCTGTTGAATTCGGGAACTTAAAATAATGCAACACTTGCCTGCATTTAAAATGAGGCATTTTTCCATCATTTTATCAGTTTTCCTAAGCCACTCAATATTGAGGCGGTAACAAGTGAGCATCTGTCGATTATTAGAACTTGGACGTGAGGTTTTTTTTATGGAATTATGAGGACGTGTTCTTGGAGGAGTTGTGGAATGGAGATTGTGGGTTTTTGAGGAAATAAAATTTGTTTTTATCTCATTCCCAAGCAATGGTAATCATAAACCCATGTTTAATGTGGGTTTGAGATTCCCATGAACTTGGGTATTTCATTACCACATAAGTACCATTCCAAGATTTAATCCCCATGTCAATTAGTTACCCAAACATAGGAATCAATTGGAATGGAAATGAGATTCTCATTCTTGCACATCCATTCCGGTATACCAAACGCACCCAAGGGGTGTGGAGTGGGTTTTTGCATGTGATTCGATAAACCTGTTCAATAGGGTTCAATGGTAGGGGTTGAACCACATGCAAATGAATAATAAGATCAAACAAAATGGAATGAAATACAGATGACGATGATAAGAATTTCATTATAAAATTAGTTGGTTAGTAGGTTAAAGATTAGTATTTGAGATTCAAATTCAAGTGCTGGATATACCCACAAACTTTACTAGTCGTCTTGAATGAATACTTTAGAAATGTACAAAGATCTAATATTTATTTATTTTTTGTTTGATTATTTTGCTAATGGTAGCTAGAATTTTATTTTCTCAGCCAAAAAAAAGGAAATTTTACCTTTCAAACAATTACCTAAATTGTATATTACGCAGGCATTTACTTTTTGTTTTTTCCCCTATATATAATTTGTCCAAGTGCTGAACCATTTCTCTTATCATTTCTCATGGCTCTTTGGTGGGAACGTTTGGTTATCTCGGCTCTTCAGATCCCTGCGGTAAGTTCTTGAAAGACCTTATTCAATAAATCAAGAAAATACATACACATATATATAATAATCAAGTCTGGAACATCCCACACTATGGTAGATGATCACGGTCGTCGACACATGATACACTCAGGAGCGTAACTTACGTCCGTGTGTGTAGCTCATTCTTTTACCATATGGAACCAAAAAAATACTTCAATATTATATATATATATATAAGATAACAGTTAGGTAGATATTTGGTGATGTAAGTTATATTTATACCCGCTTTGGGATTTGTATTTTATGGGTGTAGGTCCATTATTCCACATGGGGTGGTACCATCTCTTCTACCAATACAACCCAGATTCTGCGGAGTGGGGCAAGATCACATGGGGTCACGCTGTATCAAGGGACCTTATCCATTGGAAACACCTTCCGCTTTCGATGGCTCGTGATAGGTCGTTTGATAAGGACGGTGTCTACACCGGCTCTGCAACCCATCTCCCCGATGGCCAAATTATAATTCTATACACCGGAAAAATCGGAGAGGGTGATGACGCTAAACAAGTACAAAACCTTGCCTACCCTGCCAACCTATCTGATCCTGCCCTCCGCGATTGGATCAAGTACGAGGACAACCCGGTTATTGAACCACCACCCGAAATTGATCAAGATGACTTTCGTGACCCGACCACAGCATGGCTTGGACCGGATGAAACATGGCGGGTCGCCATTGGGGCGAAGTATTTTAATAATAGAGATTCGGGTGTTTTTCTTGTTTATCACACCACCGATTTCCGTAGCTATTTGCTGAAGGGGGTCTTATATGAGGTCCCAAAAATGGGCATGTGGGAATGCTTGGACATTTACCCGATTTCGATGACCGGGTCGAGCGGGTTGGATAATTCGGCTACTGGCCCAGAAATTAAGCATGTGCTCAAGGCTAGTGCGGGGGAAAAAAATTATACGCCACATGCGTATGATTACTATGCAATCGGGACTTATGATTGGGAAAGCGATAAATGGAGACCCGATTATCCGGATGAGCATTTGGGTTTTGCGTTGAAGGTTGATTATGGAAGATACTATGCATCAAAAACATTTTATGACCCCAACAAAATGAGGAGGATTAACTGGGGTTATGTTGTAGAAGCCGACAGTAAAAATGATCAAATAAGCAAGGGCTGGGCGGGCATTCAGGTATTATTATTATTATTATTATTATTGTTATTTCATTTTTTTAACCTACAATAATGATATATGTCATAAGGGATTCATATAATTGATTCTATGTAGTTGATTTTAAGACTTATTTGGGTTGAGTTTCGGGTCCTTGAAAGAATTTAATAATTCAATAATTGTGAATTGTTTAATGAAAAGAGTATGCTCTTTTGGTGTGTGTGTATATATATATATATATTAAAATAAAATATTAAAAAAAGGAGGTTAAGTTACGAAAGGGACAATCCTTTTATGTACAGACTACAGAGTAGATCAATGCTATGCATCCCTAATTTTGTTTTCCTAATAATGTAACAAAAACAACATCAATCACATCAGTAATCACTTACGTCTTATCAAGTGCACATGATATTAAAAGGACATCATTTTATGATAATTATTTTTTCTCTCTCTCTATACATATATAGTAAGAACACACCAGTAATTTAATAGCAATGGAACCTTTTCTTGGATCACACTATCAAAAATCTGAATTATTTCCAAAATAATTTCTTGATGTGTTGTACAGACCATTCCAAGGGTTGTGGTATTCGACAAGAAGACGGGAAGCCATATACTTCAATGGCCAGTGGAGGAGGTGGAAAGCTTGAGATTGACCAGCACAGAATTTGATGGGGTGAAACTTGGTCCCGATGATACTTTTCTACTTGACATCGGCACAGCTACAGATCAGGTCTGACCTATTTTTTTTGTCTTCTTCATTTTTTCATATCCTATTTTCTCTTCTTTTATTCTTTTTTCCCCCTTTCTATGGGTAGGAATCTTCTTCTTCTTTTTTTTATTTTTAGTTTTTAGTTTTTAGTTTTCTCTTACTCTTTTCATCACTAGGTAATGGTACACAGATTGAAACCTGCACCAATTCCTAAACCCCCACTCTCTTTTTTCCCACTTACGTAAGAAATTTTTTATTAGAAGTTGTACCTTAGTGTAATAAGAATTGATGGTGTAATGGAACATGATACACTCTTCATAGGATTTGAAATCTAGACCAACCCAAACCAACCCATGAGCATATCTGTTGAGTTTTTATGTACTACAAACGTAATGTCTTCATAGGAATTGGGTAATACATTTGTGTTTTGTTAGAACGGCGCTGTTTGACCCCATAATTTTTAGTTATTAAAGAATGGGTCAACAATGTATCTCAAGTCAATATGTTCTATTTACTAAAACTTGATATTTGTGTTATTTGGAAATGACTATTAGCCTATTAGGTTTATAACCTCAGTTGGCCAGGAAAAACATCTTGGGTTTGGAGCATATGGAAATGCATTGTTTGCCACCTCCCTCCCCCTCCCTCCATCCCGGCCTCTTTTTTTTTTTTTTTTTTTTTTTGGGTATGCGAGTGCTTTCTTTTCTTTTTGTGAGTGAAAATTTTTTTAAAAAAACAGGCGCAACTTACTTGGACTTGTTTTGTAATGGTGACAGTTAGACATTAGTGCCGAGTTTGAGGTAGACAAAGAGGCAATGGAGGAAATTGTGGATGTTGATGCAACTTATGATTGCAGTGGTGGTGCTGTTAAGAGAGGTTCCTTTGGACCATTTGGCCTTTTAGTTCACGCTGATGAAACACTTTCTGAACTAACGCCTATTTATTTCTACATTGCCAAAGATACCAATGGCCATCTAACGACTTTTTTCTGTGCCGACAAAAGCAGGTTTGCCTAGTTTTTCATGAAGAAGAAATTTTCTCTCAATCTTTTAATTTATTTCTATTGTATAACTTATGTTTTGCAGCCCCTCTAGTGTCTGACAATTATGTCATGATTTGAATTTTTTTTACTCCCAAAAAAAAAAAAAAATTGCTAATTTTTTTAGAGGATTTTGGATAATTTCATTATCATTTGTGAATATAATACAATGACTATTCTGAGTAAATTTTAAAGTGACATTAAATGCATATATCTTTTCTAGTTCTAGTTCCTTTTGCCCTTATATATTATATGATTCTAGCTTGAATGCCAAAATCATTGACCATGCTTAGAACTTTGTCTTCTTAGATACATTGTTTTATCACGTAATTGGATGGTTAACATTATGCTAACAAAAATGAAAGTAATTCGAGCATGTTGGGTAATGTAGGTCATCTAAGGCTTCCAGTGTTGACAAGCAAGTCTATGGGGCTGAAGTTCCTGTGCCTCGTGATGAAAACTTGTCTATGAGACTATTGGTAAGTGATTTTATTTCTTCTTATCTTCCTTCAATTTACGTTTTCATTTAGGTTGAAAATTTTAAGTCGTATCAAAGCATGTAAATTTTGGACCCGTTTTATTTGTGAGATTGTCTTTGTGGGTGTGGGTCTAGGCCTCGGTCTTAAAGGGGACGTTAGAATGGACCTATTTCAAATCGCTTTATAGGAAATAAACAATTGGTGATAAAAACATAGCTTATGCATGCAAATTCAACAACAAAATGGCTCATTTTTGCTTCTCTGAGGAAGCTGGTGATACCTCTAAATCCAAAATTGAATTTTCATTGAATTTTAATACATAAAATTAACTCATTCTTCCATGAAGTTTCTTCCAAATAAAATCCAATGGACATTAGCATTAATCAAGTGCATAAACCTAAATTATGATTTAATTTGTTGACTCAGGTCGATCATTCAGTTGTGGAAAGCTTTGCGCAAGGAGGGAGAACAGTTATCACAGTGAGAGTTTATCCAACTGAAGCAATCTATCAAGACACGCGACTGTTTCTGTTCAACAATGCTACTAAAGCCAGCGTCGTGGCCTCCGTCAAAATATGGACAATGAAATCTGTGTCATTTGAATATTACAAGGACTGACCTCGGCACTCTACATTTTTGTTTCTTTCCCATGCATTTTGAGTATTATTATTGAGCTGTACTTTCATTTTTACATGGCAGATTTTAATTACTAGAGAAATCAAACTAAGTTTGTTTTGATTTGCGTGCATGACCGTATTATTTATTTATTAATCAGTTCTAATCAAATCAACACCTGTTCATATTAGTTACATTAGTACCATATATTGGGGTTTGTACTTTGTGCATTGACCCAATATAGCCTGTAACCCATTAATGCACAATGTACAACCTTTAATGCAGTTTTTGATATAAGTTAATTCGAACATGCTCACCTAATCATCATCCACCAATAATTCTTATTTGGTTTTTCAAATAACTTTTAGGGGCCGTTTGGCAATCTCCATAACTGGTTTTTCCGAGTACAAGTTGGGCCCAATATTTGGGGTTGAGTGTTTAGTAAGTGTGCTAAACATAGATAAATGGTTTTTACTTGTTATAATTTGGGCCGAAAATCAGGCTACCACCATTCCAAGTGATACCTAGTTTTCATAAAAACTAGATAATGTAAACACCAATCCCCTCTTCCTTATTCTACACCCCCACCTGTTTATCCTACACACCCTCCCTCTCCTCCATTTCCTCCCTCTGTTATACATTGGGTTTTCTACAGTAGAGGAAGAGTTGTTCTTTTGGAGGCCATCAAGCATTCCCTACAGAATCATCGTCCATTAGAAGTGAATCCTTGACCTCAAGATACCCCATCTCCATCTTTACGTGAAGGTTTGAAAAAAGCTCCCAGGAGATACCCATCTCCATCTCTATGAATTGAAGCTTTAAGATCTTTCAGGAGATACCCATCTCTATCTCTACAAATTGAAGGTTTGAAAAAAGCTTTTTTTTTTAAAAAAAAAAAAGAAAAAGAAAAAGGAAGAAGAAGGATAACCAGATCTAGGGTTTGAAAAAAGGAAGAAGAAGAAGAAGAAGAAAGAGAACGGAGGAAGTAGATCTAAAAGGTTCGTACCTTTGCTTGATTTTCATTTTTTTTTTTTTAAATATAATTTTGCTTTAGATTTCCTTGTTGTATATAGAAATTGAAGCATTCATAGAGTAACGACTGGATGTTGCGAACCAAACAATATCACAGTGCAAACCTGTACAGAACTCAAATTTAGCTAAACAGTTACAAATTCAAAACAGTTCAAGCGTAAATTTGTTTGGGTATGAACTAAACAGGTGAAACTAGTTCTTAGCCATATTTCACGATTGCCAAACAGACCCTTACTTATGCATTATTACTTAGATTGTGCTATGAAATCGGGTAACCCTGTTTTGGTCCCACCACCCGAAATTGGACCTGGTGACTTCCGGGGCCCGGCTACAGCATGGGTTGCGCCGGATGGAACATGGCGGGTCACCATGGGAGCAAAGTATAAAGTTAATGATAACAAGAGGATTTGGGTTTTGGGTTTCGGTTTGTTTCCGCCTAAAAGATAACTTATCAAGGCTGGGATATGTTTTTATGAAGATAAGTCACGTAGGCAAGCTTTACTAGGTAGGATGAGGTTGTTGAAGGAGAATCAGTTAAAAAGAGATAGGTGTTTGACCACGTCAAAAAGGGGTTTCAGAGAAATAAAGAGTTTTGTTTATAAAGACTCTACCACGATCAGGATAGTGGAGGAGGATAAAGCAATTCTGGGAGGTAATAGCAGCAGGAACAAGGCCCACTACTACCACCACAACGAAAGTTGCTGTAGTAAACGTGATTTTGCCATGGCATGTACGTGAGAATTTCAATCTGATGTTGTATAAAAGACAAAAGACACACACAAGGAAGGGGTTCATCAACCAACAACAAAATCTTACTTAGGAAACCTAATCAATTTGTTTTTAGCTTCATAGCTCTTTAGTACTAAATTTATCATTTAGCTTCTTAGCAATCGTGATTGATCATTTGGTGCTCAGATATCAATTACTTAGATATCTTGCTGCTCATACTTGGAATTTCTGTAAGTTTTATTTGTTAAATGAAGTATTTTCCTTGCAATGCTTTTTGATATAGTGTGATAAATTCTGTTTACATATAGGCTCTAGTTTAATTTAAAACCATTAATTTTGAACCATAAAGAGAGGAACCCCTATCTCTTTGTCGTCACCTGATTTACATTTTATTTCAATCTCAATCACAAGCAGTGATCGAATAGGCATTTGAGGCCAACGGCCTTAAACCCAACAGCCTAGGAGGTGCTCAGGGATCGTGGTCACGTGGTCTCTAGGCTTTCGAGCCTTGGCACGCCCACGTAACATTTTAGTGTGAACAGGGTTTCAAGTTGATTTCATTTTTACAGTGCGGAACACTTGAAACTAACCACATCCATCCGGAGTTTGTGGTTTTTCAAGATCAGCAACGCCACTATCAAAATCCTCGCTACAAATTGTTTAGAGCCAGAACGAACAAGCTCCATATTTCCCATTATTACACAACAAAATATCATGTATCGGACCCCATTTTCGTCAACATCGGAATAATTTGCACTGGTGCGAGGGCAGTTTGCGGCTGTGAGATGAACACCACTGCCAAACGTGGACTTTATTTTAGATTGTCCACAATGCCCAAGCCCATACATCATAATACTAGAAATATCTTCTTTAGAAGAACCAAACCACGCATAACGAACATTTGCATCTCCGCGATGCTTTGCAATAATTTCCATCTGCTTCTCGAAAAGCTCCATTCGAGCTTGCAATGGAGAACTTGATCCACGGCATATCTCAAGCGTGTCGGCATTAACAAACGAGCTCATGGGCTCATTCCCATCAAAAACATGTTCCGAACGGTGTCAGAACTCATATTTCCATGTATAGAGTCGGTCCCGGCAACTAAATTTTTCCCAGTTTGCATTTGATTTTCTGTTGCAACTATCTTCAATTTCTACATCATACTGGTTGCTAGCACGTTTTTTGATCAAATTGAATTTGCTTAACGAAGGCATTTGACTCTCTACTACACTCCCTTCAACCCAGAGGGGTGGGCTCCATTAATGTCAATTTCAAGCTGCAGCTTGATCTCATGGGACTCATAAGGCTCCCTAAACAAAATTTCTTGATCTTTCCCACAAACATGTTGGCAGCAATGATGTAAATCATCATCAGAAGAAAAATTTTCTGGAAAGAAGCAGCCACCTGATTGATCAATCCAGGCAATAGGTTGGTGTAAACCTGATTTCAAGTCTAGTCGAATCATATGCAAAAATTCTAGCACAAAATGATGACCATTTGACTCAACCTCAATGGCTGGCTTCTTCACCTGAAGATCTTTCCTAACAAAGCCAACAAGATCCTGTGGAAAATCAATCCACTCGCCATATATAAGAAAATAAATCATCTGAGAGTTGGTTTGACAAAAAAAATATTTATGCTTATGCATTGTTTTCATAACAAAGTTGAACTTATTACCAAAAAATAGAAACTTACCAAACAGTGTGTAAAATTAAAATTAATTAAACTTTTTTTCAGTTGGGTAGATTTTCAAATTCGCCAAATAATCTGGTACACTTGCAGCCAAAAAAAAAAAAAAAAACAGGCGCTTTTTATCTGTGATCAGGTAGTAGTCCGTCTATATATATCATCGCTACTCATTAGGGACAACATCCTTTTCTCACCTAGTTCATTCTATAGACATTGAGCAGAAAAAAAAATATTAAAAAAATTTCCATCTGCATACACCTACGTAACGCCGAGAATGGAGCGGTGGACCATGATAGTAGTTTTCATGGTGATCGCCGTGGCCCCGGTCATGATTGGGGCGCAGTCAAGGTGTTCGCCGGACAATTCGACGCTGGAAGGGAAATGGGTGTCGGGATCAGAGGAAGATGATTCATTCGCACAGTTTACCAGCGAGATTCCGTACGATTGGACAAACGCTTCGCTTTCTTGGCAAAGAACGGCCTACCACTTTCAACCCGGCCAGGAAGAATTGGATGAACGGTGCGTCCTCCTTTACTTTTCGCCATTCTGATAAAACATTATACGCTCTGGCAGCCTACTTTTTGTAAAATTTGTATAACATCTCAGCACTGATATTCCAAAACGAGATTCACAGCCCACGCATATGCTTTTGCCTCCATCCAATTTTCTCCGCTTGGATTGCATGTTTATTTGTTGACGAGTTCAAGGTGGACCATCGTGGTACCATAGTTCGGGTAGCTCCACGAAAATATGTAGCATACCGGGCAGCCCGCCTTCTCTTCAAGTCAACCACAACTCTACGACTACTATCCAATACCTTTGCGATATTTGCTTCCATTTTTATCTACAAAATCAATCCCTAACCACAGATCTAAACCCAAAAACTCAAATATAATGAAAGTATTCAAAACTAATCTTGGATATAGCTCAGAGAAACCATGCCATTAAAGATAATTGGCAAACCCGAGCGATGCAGTTAGTGTTCATTCTGTACATGTTCTTCTTCTCTCTGACCTTAAAGCAACTCAAAGAGGAAAAGACATTCTCTTTTCTGCTCTAAAGTCCCGAACAGATCTGCTCCAGTGGATTAGATAAATGTTGAGGGGATTTGATTTTCATGAGAAGGGGTTCTTTAGTGGATAAGATAAATGTTGAGGGGATGTGAGTATTCATTTTTTATTATTATTTTTTTTATCTGTCTTGTACTGTGAAAAATTGGGCAAGGCAAGAAGAGGTCAGTTAGAAGTGGTGATCTCTATATCTTCTGAATCAACGCCCATTTTTACTCCTCATTTTCTTGCAACTTAGTTCCCACTATACACACTTACCACCGGCGATGGGCCTTCGAACCGCGAGTGTTTTCGCGGCAATCATCAGCTCCGTCGTGGTCTTTTCAGGATCAACGTCGTCGCCGGAGAATTCGAATAATCCGGCTGGGAGATGGGTCTTGGAAGGAGGGCCAGATGAGTCATTTCCACAGTTTACCGGCGATATTCCTTACAACTGGAACAATGCTTCGCTTACTTGGCAAAGATCATCCTACCATTTCCAGCCGAAGAAGAACTGGATGAATGGTTAGTACGCTTTTTTCCATGCTTTTATAGAAAACAAAATCCCATTCCATAGTTAGCTAATTAGTGGGGGTAAAGAATTAACGGTGCCGGAGATTCGTATTCCGGCGATGGCACAATACCTCCACACGTTTTTACCATTCGACATCGACGGCAACTTAAAAAATGTATGATGATCTAATATTAGATTTAATTTTTTTTTGTTTAATTATCTTTGCTAATCGTAGGGAGAATTATTTTTATTCTTATTTATTTTTAGACATTTTGAACTATTATCTGAAATATACATTACCTATGCTGTTGAGGTAGTTCAGTGTTGGGAGGGTGTTATATTTAGTGGTCCTCTGTTTTGCTCTGTTTCGTTGTAGTTTGTGGATGGGATGGTGGTTTCCTAATTGTTATTTTTAGGTGTATTTGTGTAGTTGTTTTTTTATGGCTGTACAAGGGTTGTAAGGTCTTGAGAATGTCTCTTGTACTTTATTTTACATAATTAATAAAATTTCCCCTTTTTGCTGAGAATTTATTTACTCCGTATTTATTTTAAAAACATAATAATTTCTTGCTGTTTTGTAATGCAGAGCATTCCAAGGGTTGTGGTGTTTGACCAGAAGACGAAAACCAGTATACTTCAATGGCCAGTGGAGGAGGAGGAAAGCTTGAGATTGACCAGTACAGAATTCAAAGGCGTGGAGCTCGCACCCGGGTCCATTGTTCCGCTTGACATTGGCACAGCTACTGATCAGGTCTGACCTCTTTTTCTTCTTCTTCTTCTTCTTCTTCATATATAGAGTACACAATGCACCTAACAATTAACCCAGACTAACCCCCCGCCCGCCCCCGCGGTAACCCACACTTTTCTCCCCCAACCCACCCCAACTTTTTTTTTTTGTTGGTATTTTTTGTGTAGTGATACACAATACACTTGTCATAGGAATTGAAATCTAGACATCAAATAAGCCAAGGCTCCCGCTGGTAGGTCTTGTGTTCTATACCTAAAACTAGTTACATTATTTATGTTATATGGTAATAACTATAAGCTTACAAGGACTTGGTTTTGCAATGGTGACAGTTAGACATAACTGGCGAGTTTGAGATAGCTAGACAAAGAGGCATTGGAGGAAACTGCAGACAACGATGCAACTGATGATTGCAGCAGTGGTGCTGCTGAGAGAGGCTCCTTTAGACCATTTGGCTTACCTATCGCCGACAAAACACTTTTCGAGCTAACTCTTATTTATTTCTACATTGCCAAAGCCAACGATGGTAGCCTAGAGACTTTCTTCTGTGCTGACAAAACCAGGTTTGCTTCTTGTTCTCCTCTACTAGAATATTTCCTTATATGTATCAGGAAAAAGTCTCTCTGAATCTTCTATATATTTTTATTGTATACCTCATGTTTTGTAATCCCTCTAGTGTCTGAGAATTATATTATGTAGTTTGAAAATGTCGTGAATTATCAGATTTATTCGTCGTGGCACAATAACGTACTGATTTTATTGCATATAATTCATCACCTTGCTTAGAACTTTATCTTCTCAGATATTATGTTTTTACAAATAATTGGATGGTTAAGATTTAGCTCCCAAGAAAGAAAGTAATCCGAGATGTTAGCTAATGCAGGTCATCTAAGGCTTCCAGTGTGGACAAACAAGTCCACGGGGATGAAGTTCTAGTGCTTCATGGTGAAAACTTGTCTATGAGGTTATCGGTAAGTAACAATCATTTCCTCTTATCTTCCTTTACTTCTGAAAACATGCTTCGTTTACAAGAAATTAATCAATTTCCAATGTGTTAAATTTGATGCCAAGAAAACATAGAAAAGAGTACATTTAAAGTTGATCTAAGATGAATTTTCTTTTGGGCACCTCAGTAGACAATAACTAATTTCTTGGTGCTTTTGGTTATTGTTTACCAGTCCTATGTACTAAAAACGCGGGGGGCGGGGGGAATGAAAAAAATAGTTGAGGGTTTATGAGAAACACATGTTCCAAATAAGGGTGTGTTTGGAACCAAGTTCAATAATGGGCCTAATCCAAATCCCTTTACACGAAAAATTAGGTATGCAACTTGGGCAGGTTGGGTGTGTTGGGTCTTGGGAGGTCTCTTGAATGCTCAACCCAAAAGGGCTCATGGGTTTCCCAGTGTAATCAGGTTGGACGGGTTGGGTGGACTTGTTTGAAGAATATCTTTGTTTAAATATGGGTGGGGCCCCTACTAAACAAAGTAACATGTATATAAATTCATTTAAATTTATAGTTTTTCATCCAAAAAAAAAAAAAGAGTAAGATAAAAAGTTAGCATGGCCTATATAAAATTATAAACATATTTGACAATTTTGCCCGTACTAAAATGTAGATTTTTTTTTAATTTTTTTAATCAAACGATAGGAGAATACACACTCATGCACGCACTCACGTGAGGTCAAAACCAACATTTCCACAAACCCCACACCCACATTGGGATGGGACATACCATTAGACTCAAGGGCCATATATTGACTAGTAAAATATAGAATTAACATGTGTTACTCCTATGTTGCACCCCCTTGGAAAAACAACTGATGATGAAAACATTTATTTTGCATGCAAATTCAACAACAAAATGGCTCATTCTAGCTCCTCCCCAGAAGCCTCATCCAAAATTGAATTTTCATTAAGTTACTAGATTTGAACTTAACTAAGATTTTAAATTAAATTTACTCCATACTTGTTAATTCTTCTGTGAAGTTGCTTCCAAATGAAAACCAGTGGACATTGCCCTTAAATGCAGTTGTGGAAAGCTTCGCTCAAGGAGGGAGGAAAGTTATCACATTGCGAATTTATCCAACTGCAGCAGTCTATGAAGCAACATGACTATTTCTGTTCAACAATGCAACCAGAGCGTCTGTCGTGGCCTTGATCAAAGTATGGAAAATGAAATCTGCTTCATTTGAAGATTACAACGACTGGCCTCACTATTCTTTCTCATCCATTTAAATACTGTCGTTGAGCAATGATTTCCTTTTTAAACAGTGGACTTTATTTATACTACAGACAGTAATTTGTTTTAATTTGGAAAGAGCTACTGAACTCACAGTCAAGAGTTATTTGAAATCACTTTTAGTCATCTTCATTGCTTTCACTTTCATAAGAATGAAATGTAATGGTATATAACTATTTAATTAACCAGTGGCTCGGAGAGACCACCCCTCCAAGTGATGAATTTGGTTTTTGAAATCTCTTTTATTCATACGTTACCAGGATTGTTGTATGATTTTGGGTTTGAGTGTCACCTGAACATAACTAGATGAGTGTTGCTAGGTCTAGACCAAGGATAAATTTAGAAGATTCAGCACTGACCGACTTCGATTTTAGACTTCTTCTTTAGGTTAAAAAAACAAGGACTATGTGCAAGTGTTACGGGATCGCTCGGACCTTGCTTAATAATTTCAACAGTGGGGCAGCTAAGAATTTTGTAGAGGAAGGTCAAACTTAGGAGGGTAAAATTGGCCCATCAGCCCATTGCCTGTCCTAGCCCGGTCCAAAAATTGGGCTAAGCCTAGCCCAATTCCCGTTAAGGTCCAGCCCAGCTAAGCCCAATCTTAAAGTTGGGCAAACTTGGGCTTGAGATTTATAGCCCAGTCCAGCCCGAAACCCAGCCCAAGGTCTTGACTGAAGTTAGCACATTTTATAGTAAATAATATACTATTATCCTATGACTACATAAGTTATATTTATCGTTAGATTCACAAGAGATTAAAAACTAATGAAATAAAATATGTAAATGCTACAAAAAAAAATAAGAAAAAACATCCAACAATGATATTTATGTCTTCTATTTTTCTTTCCTTGATTAATAGAATGAATATATTTTAACCAATGATTCATTTGCAAATGTCTTATTATAAATAAAAAAATTATTAAATCATATAAACATTGACATAATGTTTGCAAATGTGTTTATAAATTATAAACATTTTACATATAGAAACTTTATAAAGTTTAAATGTTATTTAATAAAGAAATCATAAAGAAGAGATTAGCCGGAATTAGGCCCAGCCCAAGGCCCGATATTAGCCTAAAGCATGTCTTAAGCCCAAAACCAGGCTTGGGCTTAGGTTTTTTTCTTTGGCCTAATCCTAGCCTGGCCCAAATAGTACTAAAGCCCGATTAGGCACAACGCAAGCCCAGTCCAACTAGCATGAAGAGCAGTCCAACCTGGTCTAGTCCAACCCATTTTATACCGCTAGTCAAACTTTGATTGATTTTTATATTTTTATCCTAACTCAAAGTGACTACATAGTATAATTTTTTTTTTTTGCATTTTTTTCATTCTTCACAACAAGAAGACAAATTTTTTTTTTCTTTTGAACTAATAACAAATTTTTCTTACCAATAAACAACCAGAAGAGAAATATACAATGATAAAGATTCAAATTTTTTTTTATCCAAATGAGGTAGCAAATTGGCCAATCAATCAAAATTTTTTTTTTTTTTTTAAAAATTTGAATTGATTCGGTGGCTACAATATTATTTGGGCAAGTTCTATTTTTTATTTATTTATTTTTCTAAACGATAGAAGAACACATACCCACGCATGTACCCACGTGGAATTAAAACCTAAACCTCTGCAAACCCCACACCCTCTTGGGATGGGACATGACACTAGACATGAGGGTCATTTGCTATTTGGGCAAGTTGATTTGAACAAAAAGTTCGGGTTCTATAACATTGTTCATATATATATAAATAAATAATAACAATAATTACAACGAGTGAAGGACAAAAGAAATGTGATGAAAACAAGAAAATATGGGGGTAAAAAATAAAATTTAAATATCGATAAAATGAAGAAATTTATAAAAGGAAATGAGTAAAAATTAAATATACTAGGGCCAAAAAAAATTGAGAAGGGCCAAAAAATTTTAAGAAGGGCTAAATCTATAAATAGTAGAAAATTATAAGAGTAAAATCATTGGATCTGCAAGTTGTTCCACAGTGATTAGCCCCATTGATGAAAGGTAAAGCTTATGATAGGAATCTTCTTTCTCATTAATTGATTTGTAAGTTGTATGATAGTGGTTAGGACTATTGATGAAAGGCAAAGCTTGTGATGGAGACACATAGAGAGAGAGAGAGAGAGAGAGAGAGAGAGAGGAGTTAGATCTTTGGGTGTGTTAACTGGTGAGAGAGAGAGAGAGAGAGAGAGAGAGAGAGAGAGAGAGAGAGAGAGAGAGAGGAGAGATCTGTGGGGGGTGTTGATTGAAGAGAGAGTGAAGTAACTAAAAGGGTGGACGGGGCAATCTTGTCATTAAAAATAAAAAATAAAAAAACATGTTTTCATCTTTGCAAAAATACTACCGTTCTAACTAAAAGTTGGACTTATGGCTGTATAAAATTTTTCCATGGACTTGTATCTTCATAAGTTATAAAAAGTGGAGTTTTGGCTAATTTTCCCTTCTTCTTCTTCTTCGGTTTTTTTTTTTTTTTTTTTTTTTTTTTTTTTTTTTTTTTTTTTTGAGATTTCACATGCAAAATGAGGCTTCTTAAAAGATGCACGACTGTGAAATCATATCATCTTGCATTCAGCGTATTTGAGATAGACACGACTCTTTTTGTTATTTTTTATGTGCATTTATAAGAGGGAAGGACTCACCCTTTGGCTGCTTCTATGATGTCTCAAGTGAAAGTGTCCATTTAAGAATATTTATAGAAGCATTTTCAAAGGAGTCAAGATGATCCCATGTGCTTGTGTTCAAAGGTCTAATAGGTTGATTTGCATATGAAAAATGTATCATTTCCATTTTCGAGCTTCTTTTTCGTATCATATCTTATGTTTCCATTTTTCTTTATTCTTTAGATGGTAGTCTTTTAGCTGTATGAATAATAAATAAGAAGTAGAAGTTTATATTTGGATCCTAATGTAACATTCATTTAAAAAAAAAGAAGGTAAAATAGAATTGCTTTTTGATTATTTACAATCTTTTCATAGACACATTATTTGATAAACAAATAGACAGATGACACCATTTATTTTAACATTTTCTTAATTAAAAGATAAAATGTGAAAATGCGACCATTTCCACATATCAAATGCATCATTAGATCTTGTGCGAGATGCAATGGTTAAAAAAGCATGTCAAAATTTTGCGTACAAAATTAAATGATCTCCCTCAATCTTGACCCTATAGATATATATCACAATTGTAATGAGAAAAATTGTTGGATGTTAGAGAGTAATAATAGAAGCCCAATTAACTTGCTATGACAGATGCCCCTACATGCAGGGTTGGTTGAGCATCAGGCTTTAGGTGCGTTCTCAAGAGGTTATCGTTTTAACTCTTCACAAAGATCGTTTCTTGTATGGATGTGAAGCGTTTCGCATGAATCGTTAAGTGAATAGTCTATATTGAAATTTTGAGAGAAATAAGGCTTGCAAAGGTCGTTAAATGAGTAGTCTAGATTGAAATATCGAGAGAAGTAAGGATTGGGATACCTCTAATCGTTTAAAAAAATATATTAAAAAAAATAAAAAAACTTGTAATGATTACTCTTCAAAACATGTGCCCAAAAGTTGGATTCATGGCCACATGTTTGTAGGTAAAAATCTTGGGGGTGATCAATTTGTTCTAAAAAGACAAAATTCGAAACGTATACGTACAACTCATCCAGGGACGGACTTGCATGTAGACCCAGCCCATCCACGGCCATGGCAGGAGAGAAAAAATAATAATAATAATAATAATAAAAAATAAATTGTACTCTACATGTGTAGCAAAATTTTGGAAAATTAAGTACAAATGGCCCTCTCCATGTTTTTGTCTTATACTGAAAACCCATGGGCATTGCATTATTGAATCAAACCATTTACTTTTATGTAAGACGAGGAAACAAAATAGTACCATCTAGCTATCAATTTTAAAATTTTTTTGACCATGCTACTAATTCGGCCCTACCAAATGATAATTCCTGATTTCATCCTCAACTCATCCATTCCGAACCCAACCAAGAAAGAAAGACATAAATTTCACTAACCCAAGTGTTAAAAGTCAAGGACATCAAGCTCTAGCAAAGTCAAGAAGACTCCACTCCTTCATGTTGTATAAGATATACATGATCTGATGTGCCCACATATGTTGACCTTTTTATTTAATAGCCTTTCATCTATCAGATCCTAGTCCTAAAATTATGGGATTTGTCTGATACTTTTGCATCTCTATCATGTGTATATATTTCTACACCAATCAATGAAAAGTAATGCAATTGGCATTCCAGATTTTTACACCAAGAGCATAAAAATTCCATTGATGCATGATAAATGTGCGTCAAGGAACATTCTCAGTCCCTTCTAAGCAGCCCAGTCACCCCAGCATTGACATGCAGTTACCTCGATCATGCATCGATCATTCCCAATCCCTTCCAAGCATCCTCCTCAAATGCTCTACATTTTACGGACTTCTCCTTACCTTTACCATTTTTATGGCCACTCATTACTACATGACACCACTCTTTTTATTTATTTATTTATTTTAGGGTAAATTACATTAAGACCCCCTCTAAAATCTGACAATTACAAATAGACCCCCTCACGTTTCAGAAATTACATTAAGACCTCCTCCCTCTAACTTCCATCCATAATCCGTTAAATCACTTTCAATTTTTTTCAAAATACCCTAATTACCCTTATTGGATGACAACTTCCATGTTAAATGCATATAACTCATCAGTCCAACACATTCATCCAGTACATTTGATTGATTTATTTATTTATTGATAAACAACTAAAAGATTATATATATATAAAAGAAAAATGCCAAAGAGCTTAAATTTTTGTCCAACTGATGTGGTAGCCATCAGATTTGCTCATTAGAAACAATTATCTATTTAATTGATGTGCAAAAATTAAAAAAAAAAATTGATTTGCCAAGTTGCCACCTCATTTGCTTCCTCTATACATGCATCTCCATTGTAATAATTCTTTTTATTTATTTCTACATATGAGTAATGCTACATAGCCGTTTTTTTTTTTACTCAAATGAGGTGGCAACTTAACAAATCAATTTTTTTATTTTTTATTTTGCAAATCAATTAAAAATTTAATTAAATAAATAATTGTTTCTAAACAGCAAATTTAACAGCTGCCACATCAGTTGGACAGAAAATTTAAATTTTTTTTAGCATTTTTCTTATATATTTATATATATTTTATCAATAATAATTAAAAAATTCAAAAGTATTGGATGAACTATTGGACTGGTGAGTTATACGCATTTAACATGGAAATTATCATCCACTAAGGGTAGTTAGGGTATTTTGAAAAAATTTGAATATGATTTAACGGATTAATGGACGGAAGTTAGAAGGAGGGGTCTCTTTGTAGTTTATTTTGTAAAGTAAGGGGTATCAGTGTAATTTTAAAAACGTGAGGAGGTGTATCTGTAATAGTCAGATTTTAGAGGGGGTTTTATTGTAATTTACCCTTTATTTTACCATTACACTTCGAAGCAAGGACAGAGTGAGCTCATACCTAGATGGGAGGAGCCGCCTCTCCTATTTTTTTTCCCAAAAATGTTGTATACCTTGAATTTTTATTTTTATTTTTGAAATTACAGATTTACCTCACCTCAAGTGGCTGATAGAGATTGGAGGGAGAGATGAGAAGAAAATTCAACGACTGGATAATGCAAGGGTGATGAAACGACTGGTTCAGGTTTGCTGCTACTTGCTTTGTCGATTGTCCTGCGTCGATTTAGACTGTGTGTGTCTGTGTGATTAGGGGTGCAAATCGGTCCGGGCCGATCCGGGCCAAAGGTGTTTCTGGACCGGACTGAACTAATTTGGGACTTCAAAATTTGTCCCGGAACCGGACCGATTTAAGCTTGGACCGGGACTGGGACCGGACCGAAAAATTCGGTTCGGGCCAGGTCTGGTTCTTGGTTTGTTTGTTTTTTTTTTTTGTTTTGTTTTTTTGTTTTTGTTTTTAGTTTTTTTTTAGTTTTTTGTTTTAGTTTTGTTTTTGGTAAAAGGTAAGAAATTTATTGAATAAGAATTATTATTCATTGAATAATACTTATTTATTGAGTATAATACATTAATATTAACATATAATTATATATCTAATCATATATATATAGATATATATTTATATATATATATATTTTTGGAATTCGGGAATTCGGTCCGGTCCGGGATTAAAACCCCTAAACCGTGGCTCGGACCAAAGTAATTCGGGACTTAAGATTTTGGACCGGAACTGGACCGAATTTGATTTGGCCTGAACCGGACCGGACCGAATTGCATGGAACGGTCCGGTCCTTGGGTCTACCCGAACCATTTTGCACCCCTATGTGTGATCGATTGCTTTCCTCGTAGTATGAGCCAATATCCCATTCTAATAATTTGTCTACTTAAATCACAGCACTAAGTGGCTGTTTGGCAACTTAAAAAATTGGGGAAATTGGCGATTAGTCCACTTTTTGGTAAAATATTGGCAATTAATCAAGTAAGAGTTTTTCTAAGTCAATTAATCAAGGAGACTGAACTTATTTATCAATTAGTCACACTTTTTTAAAAAATGCCAGGTTTACCCTTATTATTACTAAGGGCACTCCCCTTTTTCTTATTAAGGGCACCCTATGTAACTAACTTAACCTTTTAGTATTATAATTTTTAAAAGCTTATAACTTATAATATACATATCCATTTTTTTAAAAAATCATATTTTTGGAACCTACTCATCGGTATCTTCGAAAAAAGATCCATATTGATTAGGTAATTATTAAAAAAATTAAAATCGTAAAATTTTACTACTTGAAGAATTAATAAATTTTATAGTGAAGTAGTAAAATTTTACTACTTTACCAAGTCTTTTACAACCAGTGGAGTCTCAGAATGGATATTTGTGCAGGCAATCGGTTAAGTTGTTTGACCACTTGGGAGTCATTCTTTCGTATGATTTTGATGAACTCTGCAACTTCTTCTTCAGTCACCCCTTGCTTGACTGTTTCTTCTAGGCTTGGAATCTCACCAACCTTTTCCTTACCCTTCCTCCTTTTCAGTTCTAGCTCTTCCGGGGTATAGCACCTTCCGGACCTTGTCATCCCTCCAACCTCTGCTACTTCAGTCTCAACTTTCTCTCCTGTAAACAGAACAGCCTCAAAGCCATAGTTCCAGGGCACCTGGTGCTTAGTTTCATATGGGAAGGCTTTAAGGGGATTGATGGTGAGTAGCTGCTTTGGATGGTTTTGGGAAGGGTAATTTGTGGAGTTAAGTATGGGACATGCAATGGTAAGAGGCTGAGATCTGTTCTTCGAAACTGCTAAACCATGTGATGGAAGATGCTGTGACTGTGAACCTTATTGTTCACCAAGATGTTCCAACTGAGCTGTGATTCTGCATATGTCTGTATTGTCCCCAAAGTAAGGTCCTTCAGGCTCGATGGATATCATGTTGCAGTATGCCTGATGCTTGTCCTCTTATTGAAGTACTATCGCTTACTCTAGAACTGAGATCGATAGAGCAAGTGGAGCCTGGTCTTCTTTTTCTTGCCTCTATTGGGATCATGTGGTCAGGGTGCAGTAGTGGGAAGAGTATGCAGGAGACAGTGGTCCGAACAAAGAAAGGCATTTGAAATATGAAATTAAGATATAGAGAACAAGTTTTGTGTTTTAAAGGAATGGCACGGGTGTGGATTAGTTAGTAAATCAGGGGTTTTTTTGTCAAAAAAGGTAAAATGGACTAATTGAATTAGGAAAAAAGTTAGGTGACTAATTGTTAAATAAAATGTAATTTTTTGACTAATGGCCAAATCCCCCTAAAAAATTCGATTAGATTGGATTTAAGTCATAATTATTATTTAGTTTTTAAATCAATCATCTAAGGGTTGGTTTGAAAAAAAAAAAAATTTATGTTTATGCATTTTTTTCATAATAAAGTTGAATTTATTAACAAAAAATAAAAACTTATCAAACAGTGTGTAAAATTAAAATTGATTGAACTTTTTTTCAGCCGGGAAGATTTTCAAATTTGCCAAATAATCCGGTACACTTTCAGCCAAAAAAAAAAAAAAAAAAAAAACACGTGCTTTTTATCTGTGATCAGGTAGTAGTCCGTCTATATATATCATCGCTAGTCATTAGGGACAACATCCTTTTCTCACTTAGTTCATTTTATAGACTTTCAGCAGAAAAAAAAGTATTAAAAAAATTTCCGTCTGCACACACCTACGTAACGCCGAGAATGGAGCGGTGGACCATGATAGTAGTTTCCATGGTGATCGCCGTGGCCCCGGTCATGATTGGGGCGCAGTTAAGGTGTTCGCCGGACGATTCGACGCCGGAAGGGAAATGGGTGTCGGGATCAGAGGAAGATGAGTCATTCCCACAGTTTACCAGCGAGATTCGGTACGATTGGACAAACGCTTCGCTTTCTTGGCAAAGAACGGCCTACCATTTTCAACCCAGGAAGAATTGGATGAACGGTGCGTCCTCCTTTACTTTTCAACATTCCTCTAAATTGTACTCCCTCCGCCTCTTAATTGTTTCAGCTATCTTTGAATGTCATCAATCTCTTTCTCTTTTTATTTTTTTCAGATATTCCAAAATTACTATCACATTAAAAAAAACCATTAACTCTTTTTATTAACCGCAAAAGGTATCTCGTTTGTAAAGATCCTTCCTTAGAAAGTAGAGGTTTTAAGTTTAACTTTTCCTAAATCCTTTGGGACCCCAAACAAGGTTTCATAGTTTTCTTAGGTTTTAGGCTTATCTAGTCCATATATTGTAGGTCCTATATGGTTTCGAGATTTGTACGGGGTGGACGACTTCCTCGTTATAAAAAAATAATAATAATAATGTTGTTTTTAATCTATTATTTGTTGTTTTGTTTTTTATAAGAAAAAAAAAGCAACGTAAGAAAAATGTGAATTTGGAGGTTTTGTGTGAATTGATCCATGGTGAAACTAAAGGGAGAGATTAAGGCTGTGGTGATTGTGAGACTAATGTTATGTTTGGTACTTGGTAGGGAGGATAGAAAGGAAGAAGGAAGGAAAGATGAAAGAAATAGACTTTCCATCTTTATGGAAGGAAACATTTTTTCTTTCTTATGTATTTGGTTTGATGAATAGAAAATGAAAGGAAATATAATTTCCTCCGGCCTGTGTGTTTGGTATAGAAGAAAGAATGAAAAGAATAGATACTAATTTTATTATTTTATCCTTAAATATGTAGTAGTAATAATAAATCATAATAAGCATAGGAGTAAATGTGTCTTTTAAGACCCATTTCTCCTTTTCCCTCTCCTTTTTTCCACACTTTTGGGAAGACTTCAAAAAAAAAAAAAAAAAAAAAGAAGGATTTGCCACTTCCCTCCCGCTTTCCTTCCTTTCCTCATTCTCCTTAACCAAACACACACAACTATCCCTATTCCTCCCTTTTTCCTCCCTCCTCTTTTTCCTCCAACCAAACACAGGGTGAGACAATGGCCATGGAGAGACGACTGGGTGACTGATATTTTGATCTTTCAATTTTTTACTATTTTTTTTTCCCTTCATAATCGGTATTGATAAGCTACCAGTTATCCTGCTTTTAGTGCAACAGACGTGTCGGCTCTTCGGCTACTGACCAAGGGCAGGACTCCAGCATTCCTCTATTCCAAAATTATAATTTTAAACATATAATTAATCTAGGGTGGCGATATTGCGAGAGCCTAAAACTTTATTTCCATGGCTCACAAATTTGTTCAAGGTTGGATGGACCATTTTATCCTTCAATGTTAAAAGGAAGCCAAAGTATCTGCCAAAAAGACCCTTCTGATCACCGCAGCCTCTATATTATTGAGATGCAAGCCCCTTTCTCCACAAACACCATCGTTTCAGCGTGTCGCCATTGCAGCCACCACCTGAACTACTGTTGTCCCTAAAACCTCTACCACCCTGCCATCATAAGCAACATCATAGATGCACTCCCATCTCCACCATCAACTCTTTCATACCGTTTGCAAACTCCCCCCAACACCATGATCACAGCCATCAATTGGGTTCTAGCTCAATTGTCTGTGCTGAATAAAATGGAAATTTGTTTTAACTTTCTTTAATTGGGTTCTATGCTCTCTACAGGTTGTGTAGGATGTTAGCCAGACATATAATTAGGCAAATGAGCCACTAGATTAAGATAGGTGAAGAACACAAAACTCTATGTACCCAATAAATAAATAAAGATCAAAGGACTTGCATCTCAATTTTTAATTTTTTGTAAAGGATTGGGTGTATCTATTTTGACATGAATAAAATTTCCCAACTGAAATGAATACGTACACCAGAAGGAGAATATGTTAGTTGATCGAAGCATTTCTTAGTCAGAAACTCTGTCAGAAAGTTACTCGCAGAAGAGGTCTGTCGGAAAGTCACTCGGAGCGTGAAGAAGCGTTAATGGAGGATAGGGAGAGAAGAAAAAAAAAAACACAAAGGAAGCCTAGTGTAAAGAAGGAATGAAGGGAACTCGCATATCAAGAACATGGAAGTGGCAGTCAAAAGAGTCTTCTCGGCAAGTTAAGACATTCGGTTTCTTTTTACTTTAGGGTAAAATGGTCCAATCAATCCTCTATAAAGTGAGCCGTGGAAAAAAAAGGTTTGGGCTCTGACAATATTGTCACCCTCAAAAAAAAGTCGAGGGCCGCCAGAGTTGAAAACGTGCATTTCGATCGACGACTCTCTTCAACTCTTCAGGTAAAAGAGTGAATTACCAGGGAGTACTTTGTGCTTTTTAGTCCAAATGGCCTTCTAAAGTCTTAACCCTTTTCGTATTGGGTCAACATAACCTTACCGCATTAGATAGCGAGGTCACATGAGTTGTGACGTGAGTTGTGACGTGTGTTACATAGGCTCCAAATAATTTATTGTCATAAAAAAAATAAAAATAAATAGGAGGGTAATCAAGTAGACGACAAATAAAGGAGATAGATGATTTTAACAGAACACATAAAAATATAAAAAAAATTAAATTCACCTTATCACTATAAGGGCAAAGTAGTCAATCAATCTTATTATGTATATCTATATCTCTATACTACTATTGAAAGTGGCTTAAGGAGGAAAACTTTTAATTATCTTACCCTCATTTAAGATTATAAAGACATTATTATCCTAATTCATTTGAGATGACAAAAATACCCTGAAAAAATAATGATGCCAACAATCTGTTTTCTAGGTTTTTTTTTCTATTTCCTACTGGCTGCTTTTCTTGCTTCAAATGTCATCTCAATGGTCCCACACAATAAGGCCCGCACCTTCCTCGAGACCTCTATTGAAATTAGAGGGGATTGGTGATCTGGATTTGGTGCAGTAGCACTTTTTTTCCTGCACCATCCAGTAATCGTTGAGATTGCGACATGTGGCAAGTGAAGGCAATAGATGGATGTGGTCCAAAACACACAAAAGCTAGTCGTTTAAGCCTTAAGGAAAGTTAACGCCGGCCGTTTAAGGTAAGAAACACAGGCAAAAAATGGGAAAAAAAGAGGGAAGCCATGGCCAACGGTGTTTAATCGCATGGAGGGGTTTTGATCGGTGACGACGAAGGGTTTCATCACTAATCGTCTCTATCAGATCCATCGCCGACAGTCTTCATCACCATGGCAACGGTGTTCATCTTATAGAGGGTTTTGATCCGTGACGGCAAAGGGTTTCATCGCCTGATCGTCTCTACCACAGATCCATCGCCGGTGGTCTTCATCGCATATTCTTGGAATTTGTTTGATCACAACCATGGTGGGTGTCATCGCGGCAACGGAGGTGCATCCATATCCGGGTTCAGATATGGATTCTAGATGGGTTGTTGCTCCGACTACAGCGCTGCCTCACTGCTTCTCCCTTCTTCTTTTTTGATTTTTGATTTTTTGATTTTTATTTGGTTACAATAAATTAATTTGGGAGCTTGATCTTAAAGAGTGAAAAAAAAGAAAGAAAAAAAAGCGAAGAAAAAGAAGCAAGCCACGGAGCCGGCCGCGAGACGATGGAGGCTTGAGAAGGAGTTGGGGATGGTTTCATTGGAGAGGAAGCCGGAGATGGGGTTTTTGTGGGGGGTTGGAGAAAGAGTGGGAGAAAATGGAGATGGTGACGACAAGTCAACAACGGTGTGTTGACTGATGTTGGTGACTGTGATGGCGGTGGGAGAAGCGGAGGGTGATGGCCCGGAAGCTTGCAGAATGGCCGACGACGAGGGCTGCGTCATCCCGCCGATGGTAAGTGGATTGATAGGGATGGTGAGAGAAGAGAGAGAAACGTTAACGCCTCACGGTGTTAATGTTGCTCAGTAACTTATTAAACGACTAGCTTTTGTGTGTTTTGAACCACAGCAGTCTATTGCCTCCACTTGCCACATGTCACAATCTCAACGATTACTGCATGATGCAGTAAAACGGGTGCTATTGCACCAAATCCAGATCCGGTGCGGATTAAAATGATCTTCATACTACTTTTTTTGTCTTTTGTTTTTTTTCTTTGGTGATGTGATTATTGATACACGTCATCGTATTTGAAAAAATACCAAAAAAATTCATATATATTGATGTCACATGAAAAAGACTAGTGAGAGCCATAAGGACGGTATTGATGCGTGGAGTAGAATAGCTGGTCCCAAGTTGGATCAGTGATTCAGTAATTAATGATCTTCTCTCTTGATCACCTTGGTGGATGCTCACGACCAATCTTCCATGGAAAATGTATGTGCCACCAGCTTGGATGTACTGAATTCCGTGCAACCAACAATTTACTCTTTCTTTGGCAACGTTTCCGAAAGACTATGTTGAGAAAGGCAAATCAAAGCTTTGACTTTTTACAGTGCACCACCAATGAAAAATAACCCCTGGCGGGTGTGGACTGTGGAGTGGGTTCTTGCATGTGATTCGATAAACCTGTACGTTCGATAGGATTCCATGCTAAGGGTTGTACCACAAATGAAAAATAAGATCAAACAAAATGGAATGAAATGCAGAAATTTATCATAAAATAATAAGAAATTTATTCTAAAATTAGTTGGTTAGTAGGTTAAAGATTAGTATTCGAGATTCAAATTCAAGTGCTGGATATAATATCCATAAACTTTACTATTTGATTTGAATGAAAACTTTAGGAGTGTATGAAGATCTAATATTTATTTATTTTTTGTTTGATTATTTTGCTATGGTAGTTAGATTTTATTTTCTCAGCCAAAAAAAAAGGAAATTTTAGCTTTCAAACATTTACCCAAATTACATCATTTACTTTTAGTCCTTTTCCCTATATATAATTTGTCCATGCACTGACCGCCTGAACCAATTCTCTTAATCATTTCTCATGGCTCTTCGGTGGGTGGGAACGTTTGGGTATTTCGGCTTCAGATCCTTGCGGTAAGTCCTTGAGAAACCTTATTTGACATGCGTTTGGATTGTGTCGATCAATTGTTAATTTTACACCGGGTGATGGTTGAATGCATGGGTGTAGGTCCATTATTCCACATGGGGCGGTACCATCTGTTCTACCAGTACAACCCAGATTCTGCGGATTGGGGCAACATGACATGGGGTCACGCCGTGTCAACGGACCTTATGCACTGGAACCACCTTCCGCTTGCGATCACCCGTGATAGCCCGTTTGATAGGGACGGTGTCTACACCGGGTCCGCGACCCATCTCCCCAATGGCCAAATTGTAATATTGTACACCGGAAAAATCGGAAAGGGAGATAAACCGAAACAAATACAAAACCTTGCCTACCCCGCCAACCTATCCGATCCTTACCTCCGTGATTGGCTCAAGTACAAGGACAACCCGGTTATGGAACCACCACCCGAAATTGATCAAGATGACTTTCGTGACCCGACCACAGCATGGCTTGGACTGGATGAAAGATGGCGGGTCGCCATTGGGGCGAAGTATGCTAATGATCTTGATACGGGTGTTTTTCTTGTTTATCAAACCACCGATTTTCGTAGCTACTTGCGGAAGGGGGTCTTATATGAGGTCCCAGAAATGGGCATGTGGGAATGCTTGGACATTTACCCGATTTCGACGACGCGGTCGAATGGGTTGAATAATTCGGCTACTGGCCCAGGAATTAAGCATGTGCTTAAGGCTAGTGGTGGGGACAAAAATGCTACAATGTATGCGTATGATTACTATGCACTCGGGACCTATGATTGGGAAAGCGATAAATGGATACCTGATTATCCGGATGAGCATTTGGGTGTTGGGTTCAAGGTTGATTATGGAAGATACTATGCATCAAAAACGTTCTATGACCCCAACAAAATGAGGAGGATTAACTGGGGTTATGGTGTAGAAGCTGACAGTGAAGATGATCAGAAAAACAAGGGCTGGGCAGGCATTCAGGTATTATTGTTATTTCATTTTTTAAACCTATGATAATGATATATATTATAACAGATTCGTATAATTAATTTCATGTATTTGATTTTAAGGCTCATTTGTGTTGAGTTGAGTTTCGAATCTTAGAAAGAATTTAATAATTCAATAATTGTCAATTGTTTAGTGAAAATAGTAAACCCTTTTTGTGTATATATATATATATATATATATATATCTATATTAAAATAAAATATAGAACAAGGGGATTAAGATACAAAAGGGCAATTCTTTGTATGTACAAAATAGATGGAGGGATCATGAACAATGCTTTCTTTCTTTTTTTTTTTTTTTTTTTTTTGAAAAATTATGAACCATGCTATGCATCCCTAATTTTGTTGGGGGAATTACCGATCAGGTTCATCATTCCATGGAATTGCCTCAGAAGGATTGCCTCAACAAACTGACTACTGACTTTATTATAAACTACTGGAAACAAAAACAAGTTGATAGTCAAAACATCTTTATGGGGCAATACCATGAAATGATGAACCTAATCGGTAATTCCCCCAATTTTGTTTGCCTAATAATGTGACAAAAACAACATCAATCACATCAGTAGCCATTTATGTCACATCAAATGAGCTTGATATTAAAAGGACTATATATATCAAATACATTTGATGATTAGCAGATAAGCACGTGATGATATAATTTATACTAACACACACATTGGGAGTTATACTTTGTGTATTAATAGGATATGAGGTACATTAGACCAATGTAAAGATTAAAACCCTAATGCATGGTATATATATATATATAAGTCATACTATGGTAATTGTTTTCTCTATATATATTAGAACACACCATTAATTTAATAGAAATGGAACCCTTTCTTGGATCACACTATCAAAAATCTGAATTATTTCCAAAATAATTTCTTGATGTATTGTACAGACCATTCCAAGGGTTGTGGTATTCGACAACAAGACGAGAAGCCGTATACTTCAATGGCCAGTGGAGGAGGTGGAAAGCTTGAGATTCAGCAGCACAGAATTTGATGGGGTGAAGCTCGAACCCGGTGCTATTTTTCCACTTGACATCGGCACAGCTACAGATCAGGTCTGGCCTATTTCTTTTGTCTTCTTCATTTTTTTTCATACCCTATTTTCTCTTCTTTTATTCCTTTTTTCCCCCTTTCTGCGTAGGAATCTTCTTCTATTTTATTTTTTATTTTTTGGGTTAAATTTTAGTTTCTTTTTATTCTTTTCATCACTAGGTAATGGTACAGATTGAAACCTGCAACAATTCCCAAACCCCCACTCTCTTTTTTCCCACTTACGTAAGAAAAGCTTTGTTAGAAGGTGCACCTTAGAGTAATAAGAATTGATGGTGTCTTCATTGGATTTGAAATTTAGGCCAACCCATGAGCATATCAGTTGGGTTCTATGTACGTACTGTAAACGTAACGTCTTCGTAGGAATTGAGTAATATATTTGTGTTATGTTAGAAGGGTGCATTTGACCCTAAAAACTTTTAATTATTATGGAATAGGTCAATAATGTATCTCAAGCTAATATATTTTATTTACTAAAACTTGTTGTTTGTGTTATCTGGTATCGACTATTAGCCTGTAAGGTTTGTAATCCCCCCTTGTTTTTTTTCCTTTTTGTGGGTATGTGAGTGCTTTATTTACTTTTTGTGAGTGAAAAAAAATAAAATAAAATAAAATAAAATAAATGGCGCGGCTTACATGGACTTGTTTTGTAATGGTGACAGTTAGACATAAGTGCCGAGTTTGAGATAGACAAAGAGGCAATGGAGGAAATTGTGGATTATGATGCAACTTATAATTGCAGCCGTGGTGCATTTGAGAGAGGTTCCTTTGGACCATTTGGCCTTTTAGTTCACGCTGATGAAACACTTTCTGAGCTAACGCCTATTTATTTCTACATTGCCAAAGATACCAATGGCTATCTAACGACTTTCTTCTGCGCCGACAAAAGCAGGTTTGCCCTCTTTTTCATGAAGAAAAAGTTTTCTCTGAATCTTTTATTTCTATTGTATAACTAGTGTTTTGTAGCCCCTCTAGTGTTTGACAATTATATCACGAATTGAATTTTTTTTTACCCAAAAAAAAAAAAAAATTGCTTTTGTGAATTTTTTTTAGAGCTAGAGTTTTGTATAATTTCAATATCATTTGTGAATATAATACAATGACTATTCTGAGTAAATTTTAAAGTGACTTTAAATGCATATATCTTTTTTAGTACTTGTCCTTTTGCCCATGTTATATGATTCTAGCTTGAATTGCCAAAATCATTGACCATGCTTAGAACTTTGTCTTCTTAATTAGATACATTGTTTTATGATATCACATAATTGGATGGCTAACATTATGCTACAAAAATGAAAGTAATCCGAGAATGTTTGGTAATGCAGGTCATCCAAGGCTTCTAGTGTTGACAAGCAATCCTATGGGGCTGAAGTTCCTGTGCTTTATGATGAAAACTTGTCTATGAGACTATTGGTAAGTGATATTATTTCCTCTTATCTTCCTTCAATTTGGAAAACCCCCTTCTTGTTTTTCTTCCTTCGCCAAGTTGGCCGGAAATCTTGTAGAAGACCCCGAAATTCATCAATTTCAAATGCGTTGTCAAGAAAACATAGAAAAAGGGTACATTTAAACTCAACCTAGAATGTGTTAGGAAGTCTACACCCACATCGTTTAAATATAAAATTTGATATGATTTCATGTACTAGTTTAGACCTTTCATTTTATAGTTTAAGTTTTTAGGTTAAAAATTTAACATGGTATCAAAATATGTAGATTTTGGACCCGTTTTATTCGTGAGACGTACTGTCTTTGTGGGTGTAGGTCTAGGCCTAGGTCCTAAAGGGCCGAGACGTTAGAATGGACCTATTTCAAATCGCTTTACAGGAAATAAATAATTGGTGATGAAAATATTGCTTTGGCATGCAAATTCAACAACAAAATGGCTCATTTTAGCTTCTTTGAGGAAGCTGGTGATACCTCTAAATCCAAAAATTGAATTTTAATTAAGTTTTAATACATAAAATTAAATCGTTCTTCCATGGAGTTTCTTCCAAATAAAATCCAATGGACATTAGCACAGATCGAGTGCATAAACCTAAATTATGATTTAATTTGTTGACTCAGGTGGATCATTCAATTGTGGAAAGCTTTGCGCAAGGAGGGAGAACAGTTATCATAGTTCGAATTTATCCAATTGAAGCAATCTATGAGGCAGCAAGGCTATTTCTGTTCAACAATGCAACTAAAGGGAGCGTCAAGGCCTCGCTCAAAATATGGAGAATGAAATCTCTGTCCTTTGAAGATCACAAGGACTGACCTCGGCTAGGGATGTAAATGGAGCGGGTTTTTTCGGGGCCTCGCGCGCCCCATTCTGCTTCTAGTGGGAAGGGTTTGAGATATTATTTAATGGAGTAAGAGCGGATTTAGGATTTTTTTTAAGACTCCGGTAAGGTTTGGGGTGGGGTTGGGATTTTCATTAAAAACTCGTTCTGAATCCGCCCCAATTATCTATTCAATTTTACTATTATACTTTTATTAATACATACTAATACATTTATGCCATCTAATATATAAACGCCTCTAATTTGTTAAATTGTTTTTTGCCTTTATTTGGATCATGTTTCTTTTTCTTGTCCCTTTGTTTTATTCTGTTTTGTTGGGAGTTGTGACATTTTTATTGGAAGAAATTCTTGTTATTACGTCTCTTACTCTCTCTCTAACGATGACTCAAAATGATGCAAAAATAACTGTAAATTATCAAAGAACAGTAGTCATAAGGCATGTTGATCAAACCCGTCTTATGAACATGATTGTTCTGGAATAATAGACAGACACAACTCTTAACAATAATTATTTAAATCAGCAAAAATTAAATTTGCTTAAAAAATAACACATATGGGTTGGTCTTCTTGACCTGGCTTGGTTCAGGCAAGAGAGTGCGCGCGCGTTTTTGGGTCCAAAACCAGCAATGTTGGCTAAGTGTTCCATCATCCACATTTTTAAAAGTAAAATGGGCTTTCTTCATGATTAATTACAATCTTGTTATTGTTGGGGGAGATATAGATGTCCAAAATTCAACACAATAGACCCATGCCAATATATAAATTTAGAACTTATATCCACACAAAAGACCTAATCTATTGGTAGTGTGCCCATTATTTATATATTAAGACATTTTCTTTCTTTTTATTCTTCCTATGTGGGACAAATTCACACGTGAGCCTTAATAAATGACGTCACAACAATCAATGAACAAATAGACAAATAAAACCAATAGGTTTAGCATTTTTTTCTAATAAAAAAGTAATGATAGATTACATATTAGTGTTACAAATTTTATCACGAATTTCAATTTCGTACATAAATTATTAATTTGTCCGATTTAATGCATAATCTATTAATTATCAAATGCACCCTTATAGATTTTGCAAGATACATTGTTTTAATAATCATATCATATCAAAATTTGCATACAAAATTTATGTCCTTCGCTCTTGAACCTATATGTATATATATCAAACACATCAATTGCTTTAAATGGAAGAGTCATTTAGCTGCATGCGTAATAAATAGGCTTGGCAATTTGGGCGGGTTGGGTTTAAGATAAATGGGTTGGGTTGGGTCATTAATGGGTTATGTACTTTGTGCCATTAATGGGTTGGGTTATGCCCAACCCAATTACTGTGCAAACCCAAAACCAACCCGCAACCGACCCAATTATGACCCGGCCTAGATTAAAACCCAATCCACATTCTGACCCGATCCATTTTCTGACCCGACCCATTTTGTGCCCTAGTTTGTTTGTTTGTTTTTTTTTTCTCTCTCTCTCCCTCTCACACAAAATGCTCTTTCTCTCTCTCTCAATGTATTAAACAGGCCTCATACAATTAAATTTAACACACAAGAACTACCTAATACTAGTATTTCTTGAAACAACAATCCACAAGCCATGAAATATTTAATCACCATCCCAAGTCATGACATTTGCAAGTATCAGAAACCACTTTTGCTGGGAATGAACCATAATAACCTCATTTTTATTCCAGTATGATATATCAAAACAAGCCATGGAAATAAGCAAGTTTACTAAACCAAATAGCAAGTACAAAATATTCCAATGGGAAAGCTGTTTTTTTATTCCCAATTAACAGGATTAAAAAAATATAAGGCAGTGCCACACCATATTTGCACATCATTTGTCATTGATTTAGAATGCTCAAAAGGAGGTCTAAAACCAAGTCGTCCACTTGAGGCACAAGACTGCCCATAGATAGCATCTTGGAACAAAGAGTATCTTTGCGATATGCTTGCTGCTTTCCATAAGCCGGTGACCCTCTGCTGCTTCGTTAGTGGCTTAATGCTGATCCTTCAAAATGATAAAGGTTTTGCAGTTAGAAGACTCAATGTTTTTAACTTTTTTTTTCCCAATTAAATTAGGATTTAAGACTCAAAACCTGCCAAGAAATGCAAGGAACCAACAGTAAAGTATGAACTCAATTAGTATGCCAAGAGCCCAAATTAAAGAAACAAACCTGCAGAACTGTAAAGTGTCTCAGCTTTAATAATAACATTTAACATTTGTTGATGGTGATCCAAGAAAGCTTCAACATTGGCCTTAATTAAGGATGAACCTGTGAGAAAAGAAAACTTATTATAAAAAATTAAAAAGTCCTAAGGCAATTTGGTTTCACAATATTAAGCAAATGAATAGATTAATGGTAGGTTGAATTGTTTTTCTTAGAATGTAGAACGAGTACCTAACATAAAATTGGGGTGTTTTAGGATTACATCAGTGCGAATATACACAAGAATCCAATGAAGCGTTAGTGCTAATATGATCAATTGGTCATCAATCCTTATGCATGGGAAGTGAGCAATCTCCAGACATTCTTCCCTTTTTCTCTTTAGAACCTATGTTTCAGCAAAGGATATCTGTTGATAATCAACAAAGAAAGGGAAGCATGCAGCCCCACCAAGTGGAACTCAAGGCAGACCATGGTCTTTAGCCCTTTTATAGAGGTGAAGTGTTGAAGTTCCTGTTGTCCAGGGAGTCAATTTTGAGAGGGGTAAGTGTGTTGGCCAGGTCCCACTCATCTGGAAACAAGTCCAGATTTTGATATCCTTGAATGTTGGAGAATGCTCATTGAATGAGCAATTCAATAAGAGATCTCGGATCGAATTGGTATATGAATTGTTAAAGAGAGGGGGATCCTTATAACCCATGCTCAATCTGAAGCAACGCAAGATTTGGTCATGATAATATAATCAATAATTTAAGAGACGTGAACGCTTCATTCTAAACCTTATTATATTATCATGAGTTAGTACAACTGAATGCATAGTTCAGGCCCCTAGGCCAAGAAAGGAGGGGGAAGGCATAATTCAGGTTGACATTTGAGGGTGCAATGGATACAAACCCAGGTAATGAAGCCACTCCTTTGTGTTTAGGATTGCATTTTGAAATGAGCCCATTGTTCATTCAAAATCAATATAATGAGTATAAGTCATTGCATTTTGTAAAATGAATATCTAGGTTCCATCAAATGATGTCATTTCAAAATTTTCCCATTGTTTGTGATGGTGATTCCACTTTCTGTTGTAGTTCCATTCTAGAGGAAATGCTTGGACTGATAATGCAGAACTATTCCATTTCCACGAGATGTAGAAATGCACCTTAAATGATCATTTTGGTTTATAATCTATATTGCATAGCCAAAGAAATAGCAGAGTTCCCCAAAATCTCCAAAATTGGTCAAGAAAAAAAAACCCTCAATTGTTTAGGTCTATAAGGAGACATTTAAAACAAATAAGCCAATAAAAGCATAAATTTTAAGCATAAACCCACATGCATGAAAAAGTGAATAAACAAGAAGTAAAAATCGTGCTTCTTATATTTGTTTGAGTGGGAATACCAATGAAGTTCATACCTTCTGCTGATGCCCTGGATTTGAGCAGCTCTGAGAGTATCTTGAGGTACCAAGCTGCCATTTTCCCACTCCTCCATGCGTTGTGTATTACTTCCAAAAAGAACTACTTTCTCCAGGAACCTCACCTCACCCTCACCCAATTTTATGACCCTTATCTGTTCCTTTAGGACCATTACAGTGTTAATTAGAAGATGTAATGAGTTTGCACTTTTACCCGATATGGGAAATATTAGAAAATCCCTAGTGCTTAAATAGTCCGTCAGAATTGTTGCACATTGAATCTAGGGCAACAAATGCATTCTCAATTAACATTTTCAAACATCATCATAGCCTCAAGCTCCGCACATTCTTCGATTGAACCAAAGGACAAACAACATAAGTTTATACTTTAACAGATCATGAAGCCACAATTGGAAAACTCATCCTATAGTTGCAAATTTTGTTGCATACACTAAGGGATGAAGCCAGTTACAAGCTACATCACTTAGCCAAGCCGTCAGAATTGCCATACTACATAACGAGTCAGCCAAAAAGCAGATACCATGAACTGTTTTATTTGTTCAATGCTGCAAGAACAATCAGTAAAAGATCATATTTGAACAATGCAGCACGTCCAGAAAGAAAACGTCAATAAATAGATCACATAGTGTGGCCGTGAATGAAGTAAACTGAACCAAAATAACTACATGGTTCTCCCAAAAATGTGCACACCACCTGAGGAATCACATGCAAGTTATACCACCACACAAATCCCTATTGGAAACAAATTAACTTTCAGTAGCCTACAGGCCAGGCAAAAGAATCAAAATCGGGTTTTTTTTTTTTTTTTTTTTCTACCTAATCCTAAGAAAAGAGATCAAGAATAGTAAAACCAAATGGAAAGGTCATTCTATAGTTACAAAATCTGTTACTTTGCCTAGGGAAGTACAACCTTGAACAACCTACATCCCCTACATAAACCCTCAAAACCACCTCATTACATAATGAGTTAATCAATCAACACTGTTTAAGCCGCCATACAGAGGAAAAATAAATAAAATAAAATAAAAAGAAGGAAAAAAACCAATATACGCATTTAAAAGGACAACAACCATCTTCAATCACACCTACTTGCTCTATCCTACACAAGTTCTTCACCTCCAGTTCATATCTCTCTCTTCTGTTATTCTTCTCCTTCCTCTTTTTCCTTTTAAGTTTCATCCCTTAAAACTCATAAAAATAAATATATATGTACATATATAAATATTCTACCAGTAATTCAGTTTCACACCTTTAACAAACCATATCCTTCAAAACCCATAGCCTTTGTTTTTCATTTTTCTTTTTTTTAGCTCTCCATCCATATTCACTCATAATCCTTCAAAACCCAAACTCAAAGTCTAAATACATAAAAATTTTCATAAAATTGTTTAGTGTTCACCTTCACTCATTATCCTTCAAAACCCAAAGTCCAAGTCTAAATACATAAAAAATTTCATAAAAAAAGTTAATTCTTCAGTAATCTCACACCCTATTGTACACATCCAAGGTATACACGTCCACGGTATATATATATAATTGAAGCCCTAGAAAAAAAACCCTTAACAAGAAATTTTAAAAAATAAATAAATAAAAAAAAAAAAAAAAAAAGAACAGGACACAGAAGAAATACTCCACCGATAAAAAACAACTCACATCTAAACAACACATATAAATTCAAGACGTAAAAAAAACCCCTAACAAGGAATTCAAGCCCTAGAAAAAACCCCAAACAAAAAAAAAAAAGGGAAGGCAGGACACAAAACAAATACTCCACCGATAAAACCAACTCACATCTAAACAATATACATAAATAAAGAATCAACACTATAGAAATGAACAGCACACATAACAGAGCAAAATAAATTAAAGGGATTTGAAAAACCATGCATACCTCACCGGCGTACTAAACAACAGAAACATGAAAGGAAAAAGAATAAACAACAAAAACAAAAACGGGGAGCTTACCAATGGAACTCACAAAACTCCTCGTCAATGGCTTGTTACCTCCTCTTCACGTTTTGAGAAGGAACGGAGAAGGAACGGAGGAAGGAACAGATACCTCCTCTTCACGGTTTGAGTACACCAGATTGACGGCAGCCAGACAAAACTCGAACGGAATAGAGAAGGAACGAACGAGAAGGAACAGATGGGAAGGAACGTTTCAAGCCCTAGAAAGAAGTCGAACAGAGAAGAGAAGGAACGCCTTTTTTTTTTTTTTTTCGTATACAAGCAGAGAAGAGAAGAACGGTTTGCTTCTTATTTTTCTAAACGGGTCCCGATGGGTCTGCTTGTAAACCCAGAACCGCCCAATTATAATTGGGTTGGATTTGGATAACCCAATAACGACCTATTTAACAATATATCATTACCCAAACCCTTTATTGTGGGTGGGTTTGAGCGGATTGATGGGTTTGGGTCCAATTTGCCAGGCCTAGTAATAAATAAGGAGTAGAAGCTTATTTAAACGGGTCCTAATATAAAGTACATTTTAAAAAAAAATGGTAAAATGAACTTACATTTTGATTAATTATAATCTTATCATTAATACATCAGTTGACAAACAAATTGACATATGAAACCAATTACTTTAACATTTCCCCGATAAAAATAAAAGTGGGATTGCGATGATTTTCACATATTATCAAATGCACCGTTCGATCTTGTGAGATCGAATGGTTTTTTTTATTATTAATTATTAGGGGTATCCTAAGTTTTATTTTCACTGAGATTTCGGTTCAAACTAATCTCCTAATGATTCATGTGAGATGCCCTATATCCACACAAACAACAATTTCTACGAAGGCCATGTTTGTTTGATTGGAATGGAATGGGTGGGAATGGAATCTGATTCCATTCTCAAAATAACTTGGAATGAAAATGAAATTGAAATAAATATTGCGAAATGAATATCATTATAATTCATTACTATTATTTGATTCCATTCCCATTTAATTATCTTATCCAAACATGTTGTTCGAAATGAATTGGAATGAGATTCCATTCCATCCATTCCATTCCAATCAAACAAACATGGCAGAAGAGTTGAGATCGAGTGGTTATTGAGAACCGGGGGGGTAAACAAGTGGCCGGCCAGGATGTGAACCTCCAAGGAGGCTCCCCGAAATGCCTTACTTTTTATTTAGACACTCAGTCGTTGCCACTTGCCAAGTAAACACCGTACCAGTCTTTTTCTTGACCACGTGCAATAATTAGAAATGCACTTTGCCGTGGACTCGAGAGTATTGAATATTTGACTCAATCAAATCCCCAAAACAAAACTATCAAATTGAATTTCCCCTATTTGTTTAGCTTATATTTTAATGTTTTTCAAAATAAATTATGTGTATTGCAGGCTAAAACCTTACTGCATGCTAGATGCCAAGGCCCAAGTGCGCAGTAGAGATTGGACGAGACATAGAGAAGACTAGCGTTTTTCTTTTTTCTATATATATATATATATTTTTTTTTTTTTTGTTTTGGTTTTTTTTGAACAAAGAGAAGACTGACTGAATAATAATAGAAGCCAGAAGGGTGATGAAGCGACTGGTTCAGGTGGGTATGCATTTTGTCAAATATCCCGCGTCGAGATCTAGGCCGTGTGTGGTCGCGTTCCTCGAATCCTCATCGTCTGAAAAGTCGACTAAGTTGGTTTGGACAAGTTCATGTATATTTATCACTTGCAATGGTTAGATATATTGTTAGAAATTTCTATTTAAATCAATTACAACATAATAAACATTAACATGAATTTAATTAATAACAAGGAATAATAATAATATTACAAGATATAAAGTTTAGAATAGCCTATAATTGGATCAAAGCACGCTGCGAAGTGCTATTCTTAAAAAAAATATGCCTCCATTTGAACTGAGTTTGTATGACGTTTCTCTCTTAAGATACAATGATCCTTCGGGTAACCTTGTGTGCAATTAAGACTTCCTACGAATCTCGAATCACTCGTATACTCTAAATATACAAAATATAATTATAAAACATATGAAAGGAAATTAAAGCGTATAACAAGCATGGAAAGATAGGTGCTGAAAATTTTAACATGAACAAGCTTTTCTTTATCCCCTTTTGTCTCTATACATAACACATATAAATAAAAATGAGTAACCTTCAACCAAAATGGTACAGTGAGTTAGTGGCATGGAAGTTACCTCCACCTACTAACGTATTCACCACCATAAAATAAAATAAAATAGGGAAATAAAACACAAATGTAGGTTACACCTACACTAATCAAATACAATAAATAAAAATAATAATCACAAATAATAATAAATAAAAATTAATTAATTTTAAATCAAATATTTACAACAGCAACACCATCCTTCTCACATTTCTTTTCACTTAGTTCCCCCTATACACATTGAGCCAAAAAATTAAAAATAAAAATTACCTTTATAGGACACAAGTAGCTACAGGTACCACCGGGCATGGACGGGCGAAGCATGATTGTTTTGATGGCGATCATGGCCCCTATCATGATCAAGGCGCAATCAACACCCTCGCCGGAGGACTTGATACCGGAAGGAAAATGGGTGTCAGGAGTAGAGCTAGATGAGTCATTGCCGCAGTCCACGAGCAAAAGTCTGTATAATTGGACAAATGCTTCTGTTTCTTGGCAAAGAACGGCCTACCATTTTCAACCTAGGAAGAATTGGATGAATGGTATATGTAGACCTTTTGCTCATTTTCTCTAAATTCTACTCGTTGCATTCTAATTTTTTTGAGCTATTTTGACTGAACCGACAGCTAAGAGATGTTCAATGTACTGGCATTTCATCAATTATTTTAGCTTTCCAATTTTACCTTCCTAAAAAAATATATTATGTGAAGTGATGGTTGGTATAAGTTTTTTATAATTTTAAATATTGTTAAAAGTAGAGAGCTGTCAAAGATAAAAACGTTGTTTCCACGATTCTTCAAGTAACAATAGAGTGAATTTAATTCCTACGGAGTATTTTGTGCTTCTAAGCCAAAATGGGCATTTAATCCTTTCGTATCTGCATTTTACTCTATTGGTCTATTCCCTCTATCATATCCAAAATGCTTTCATCCTATCTTTATTCTTGTTTATTCTTCATTCTTCTTTCATTCAAGAATTTTCTAGCTCGTGCGTGAGTGTAATTTATTTATTTTAAAATTTTAAAAAAATCTATCGATGTAGGAGTCATTATTGATTTTTATTATATCTATATGATATATTTCTATGTTGAGTCGTAGTGGTCTTTGTTGGAGATGGTGACCGGCGAGGGCACTACTATGCCTTTCTCTCTTATTTCTCTCACCTCACCGCTTTGGAGTGGTTGATTTTGTCGTTTTTGCCACTAGATCAACATCTCATGAGAGAGAGAGAGAGAGAGAGTAGCAAAGATAAACCTTTGGGATGATCTATGCAAGGTTTCATGGTTTTAATAGGTTTTGAATTTACATAGTGGATATGAGTTGTAAAATTTTAGGAGTCTCAAATGGTTTCTTTGTTATAAATTTTTTTGAAAAAAAAAAAGAAAAAAAAAAAATAGGAAAAGGGATAAGAGGGTAGACAAGTTGAGGCAAGGAAGATTTTTAACATAATACAAAAAAAAAATAAATTAAAAACAAAAAATTCAACTTCTGTCTAAAAGGGCAAAATGACCAATTAATCACTCCTATTATTACATAATTTACATTAAGGGCCGTGCAACCAACGTTTTACTCTTCTTCGGCGATGCTTCCTAAAAACTATGTTGAGAAGGCTAATCAATGCCTAGACTTTTAACAATGAACTACCAATGAAAAATGAAAAAAAATATAACCTGAGGGGTGAAGGGTGTGAGCACGTGATTTGATAAACCCTATTCAATAAGTGTCTAGCTTGGATTATCACAGTCCTAAGCACATGACACAAGTAGGAGTGTTAATTGTTTACACATGCCTGTACATATGTGTGATGTTCTTTTACAATATGGTAATAAAAAAATACACTTTAATATTATACATATTGCAATGTGACGATGAGGTAGAGATGTGTTAATATAAATTATATCAGCATGTATTCGAGTTGAAATTTGTATAATGTGCTTTGGTAGTTTATGGTGTACAATAGGCTAATGCATGAGATACAAGTCTATAAAACTCAATGCATGGTGTCGTTACCTAAAGGGGATAGAAATAAACAAACAAACATTTTGTAATAAGGTCTAACATGTGTTTGTATTGTGTCAATTGTTAATTTTAACACTGGGTGATGGTTGAATTGGTGTAGGTCCATTGGTTCTACAAGGGGTGGTACCGGCCACCTCTCCTATCAATACAACCCGAATTCTGCTGTCTGTGGCAACATCACATGGGGTCACGCATGTCAACTGACCTGATCCACTAGTACGACCTTCCGCTTGCGATGACTCAGGGTACTGGTAACTCGTCTGATAAGGATGGCGTCTACACCGGGTCCGCAACCCATCTGTCCCATGGCCAAATTGTAATGCTGTACACCAAAAAAATGGGAAAGGATGATATTCCGAAACAACTACAAAACCTTGCCAATCCCGCCAACCTATGTGATCCTACCCTCTGCGATTGGGTCAAGTACAAGGGTAACCCGGTTTTGAAACCACCACCCGAAATTGATCAGGATGATTTTCGTGACCAATGGCTTGGACCGGATGGAACATGGCGGGTCGCCATTGGGCGAAGTACGATAATGATAATGATAATGATACGTGTGTTTTTCTTGTTTATCAAACCACTGATTTCATTAGCTACTTGTTGAAGGGGGTCTTGCATGAGGTTCGGGATAGGGATGGCAATGGGTCGGGTCGGCACTATCCCATACCCGACCCGATATTTAATTTCTTATACCCATACCCGACCCGATATCGGATGGGTAAGAAGAATTAAACTCCATCCCCGATCTACCGTCTTCTTGGGCCATCCATGCCCGACCCGCCCATGCCCGACCACCCTATTGTGAGGATTTTTTTCCCCAGAATTCCATTTTTTTTGCTACTTACACCTATTACATGTTATTTATATAATCATATACCAAGCTTATAAATGTTTTTAGCACCTAATATGATCTTGTTCAAATAAGATCATACCTAATATGATCACATAAATATTATACACAAACATAAGGATTAAAAAAGAATAAAAATATATAATGAGCCTTCTAATGGACTTTATAAGCCTATACCAAGATAGGTTTCAAATATTCATAAAACCATACATAAATTCCAAACATAGGACATTAAAATATATATATATATATATATATATATATATATATATATATATATATATATATATATTTTATTGTAAAAATATCAGGTCGGGTCGGGTCTCGGGTTTTTTCTTTTTGGAATCCATGCCTGACCCGTACCCGTTTTTTAAATACCAATACCCGACCCGATACCCGAAAAAAAAAAACCCACCCATTCGGGTATGGATCGAGTCGGGACCCTATGGATCGGGGCGAAATTGCCAGTTCGAGGAATAGGCATGTACGTGGGAATGCTTAGACGTTTACCCGATTTCAATGATCGAGTCGGGCTGGTTGGATAATTCGACTACTGGCCCATGAATTAAGCACGTGCTCAAGGCTGGTGTGGGGGATAAAAATGATGCGACGCACAAGTATGATTACTATGCATTGGGGACCTATGATCGGGAAAACGATAAATGGATACTCGATTACCCGGAGAAGCATATGGGTTTTGGGTTGAAGGTTGATTATGGAAGATACTATGCATCAAAAACGTTTTATGACCCCAACAAAATGAGGAGGATCAACTGGGGTTTTGTGTTAGAAGCTGATGATAAAGAAAAGGATCGTGTAAACAAGGGCTAGGTGGGCATTCAGGTATTGTTACTTCATTTTCAAACCTACAATAAAGATAATTCTTTTATAAAAAAAAAAATTAATTTTATTATTTCGGAAAGAATTCATATAATTGATCCCATGTAATTGATTTTAAGGCTTTGTTTTGACTTAAGCTATGAGTCCTTCGAAAAATTTTAATAATTCAATAATGTTGATTGGTTTGATTAAATATACTTTTCTTTTCTTTTTTGAGTCAATCCACTTTAGATATGCTACCTTATGTTGCAGTTATTGTAACCCATATATAAATTAGGCGCATTCGGAAAAATATATGTAAAGAGAAGCAAAACAGGTCATCCTAATCTAATTATTATTTGGGTCCGGTTATTGCAACCCTATAATTTTATTTGTACATATCACTCATTTTAATTCATTAAGATTTTGTGAAAAATAAGAAAAAAAATTATGAAAATTGGTCGTGTGATACTACTACAAAATATTATTTTGAACAATTTTATAAAAAAAGAGTTCTTCTAAAATTTATTGTTTAAGTGAATTTTATGGTCATTTACTATCTTTATTTTATTTTTGGTTAAAAAGTCCACTTAAGCAAAAGAATTTGAAAAAACTCTCTTTTGCAAAGTTATTTGCTTTTTTAGTGAAAAAGATAACTAGTTTCTATATAAAAAAAGGGTGATGTTATTGCCAAAGCAACTTTTGTTGCTTCCACGGCTCAGCAATTTTTTAAAATGGTTGAATGACAGATTTGCCCCTTTAAAGTCTGAAGTGAGGAGAGAAAAAAAACAGAGGAAAAACTGAGAAGCAAATAGAAGAAAAATGAGCAAAGGGGAGAGAGAAAGGGAGTCGACTATTATATTGTACGGCAATTGACGAGATAGAGAAAAGAAAGCTAAATAGAAGGCAACAATGTTAGCTCTAATCTCCGATCACCTCTTTGCAAACAAGTAGACAACCCATCTCTACATGCTACTCAAAGCACCAACTCCTATCATATCTCCTCCTTTGATGAAAGCCCCACCTAATCATCTGACCGCTGCAACTCCACCACCATCTCAATCGGTGCCGTTCTCAACCCAAAGCCACCACTCTTTCCACCAACACCCAAGACAGCCACCATCAATCCCTACACATACCCACCTTCTCCACCTTCAAATAACCTCTTCAACCCATTTTAGCAAACACACGACCGCACCCAAAGCTACAATCAACCCTGCAGGAAGATATATATATTTTTTCTCTTCGTACTAAAACAATCTATATTCCATCTCTTTCCAAACAATGAAAGAAAATTCTGAAGTGGAATTGTACAAGCTAGCCATGACTTTGAAGGGCAAATTTGTCCTTCAACTATTGAAAAAATTGAATTGCCGTGGAAGCAACAAAAGTTGCTCTGGCGATATCGCCGGCCTAAAAAAAAACCTTTTTATATTTTTCTAAAACTTAAAAAAAAAAAAAACCAATTGCACGATTATTGAAGGCTAAATACTTCCCAACTTGCAACTTTCTTGACTCACGCCTTGGCTCGAAACCAAGTTATTCATGGTGGAGTATTTGGGGGGCAAAGGAAGTATTGGGAAGAGGAGTTCGGTGGAGAATTGGGGATGGGAAGTCTATGTGCATCTGGACTGAGAAATGGTTACCTATCCCAACAACTTTTAAGGTGGTTTTGCCGCGTCAAGTGCTCAATGAAAATGCACGGGTCAGTGATTTAATTGATTCTGATCGAAAGATGTGGAGGAAAGATTTGGTGGTACCCCATGAAGCAGCAACCATTTGCCAAATACCGCTTAGTCATCGGCTACTCGAGGATAGGTTAATGTGGCATTACCACTCAAAGGGCGTTTATACAGTACTTAGTGCCTACATGCAGGAAATGGACTATGTGTGAAGGGCCAATGCTAATGTGTTTAGGGAAAGCTCGGGCTCATCCAACTCTGAGGGTAATGATGGTGCTTTTTTTTGGAATCAACCAATTCCCAATAAAGTTAACCATTTTGTGTGGCGTGTAGTGAAGGGAATTTTACCAACGAAGGCTAGCCTTGTGAGAAAGAAAGTTCCCGTTGATCCAATGTGTCCTATGTGTGGGTGGGAGGAAGAAACCATAATCCATAGCCTTAGGGAATGTAGCTTTGCCAAAGAGGTGTGGCGTTGCAGCAATTTGGGTTGGTGGAATGATGCATCACAGATTCCAAATGTTGGAGCTTGGTTGGGTGAATTTAGGAAGTATATGGATGGGGAGGCCACATCTCAAGCTTTGATAACTATGTGGGCTATATGGCATAGTAGGAACAGCTTTGTTTTTTATGGAGTGAAGCACAAGCCACCTGATGTTGTCGGTATGGCAGCAAGATGGTGGAGGGAGTTCTCAGAATCTGTTGAAGTTCATGTGTCCGTGGGTGCTAGGCCACAAGTTAGATGGCGCCCTCCACGTCCTGGGGTTTTTAAAATAAATGTTGATGGTGCTCTCTTTAAGGCCCAGAATTGTGTTGGCTTAGGTGTGATGATTAGAGATAGTGAGGGCCAAGCAATTGCTGCTGCATCAATGAAAATACATGGCTGCTTCCCGGTGCCAGTCGTTCAAGCTATGGCAATGCAGTTCGCCGTGGGTTTTGCCCAGGATATGGGGCTACGTACAGTGGAGTTTGAAGGGGATAATGCGGAGGTGGTTCATGCCCTTAATTTAGTTGAGCTCATGTTAACCCCTCTGGCCTTATCATTGAGGACATTCACTATGCAGTGGCTCATGTCTTTAGTGTGGTGACCCTTAATCATGTTGGATATTTAAATAATTATAATATTATTTTATTACACATAAATATTACTTATAGTTGTCTTTGGCCGGTTTGGTGTGAAGAGGTGCTTTATGCACCCTTTTGGTTTTGGTTTCAATATTTAAATAATAAACTATATAACCGTTTCATGGTTATGTTTGTCTCGGTTCTGAAAAGGTACTTTTATACCTTTTGACATCATTTTGATTTAAATATTATTTTATTACTAATAACCTTAAAGGTTGTATTGTTGGCCGGTTTTGTGGACAGGTGCTTTAGGCACCTTCTGACTTGTATGGAAAAGGTGCATTGGCACTTTTTCGGTTCAAGCATGTGGGCACCATTAGCACCCCTTCACGTCTATATATAGCCACCCCATTCGTGGGTATTAAATAGTAGTAATATATATTTTTTGTTTCTTCTCTTTGTGTGGCAGTAAACTTGTGGCAGTCTTTTATTTTGTTCTAAAAGTTTAGGCTATTTTAAGGTTGTACAAATCCTTTAAATAGTAACAGGTGAATCTGGGTCCATTGTATCCTGGGGACAATTCGCCATATAACCCTTTTTGTACTCACAATTATATTGGAAGGGCGCTTGGAACGATTTGATGGGCAATTTTTCATGCAATGGCAACAAAAGGTTTTATTCTTTTTAACAACTTTGAAACTCGCCTACATTTTGGAAGATGGTCTTCCACCAATTTCAGAGGAGAAAGAAGACGAGTCCGAGGAGATAAAGCAACAAAGGAAGAAACGGATCGATGATGATTTTCTGTGCAAGGGACATATTCTCAATGCGCTGTCCAAATCCATCTACAACACATACCGACACACTCCATCGGCCAAGGAACTATGGACGCGTTTGGAGAATAAATACAAGACTGAGGAAATTAGTGTGCTCAAGCAAAAATAGTGCGTAAACCATTTCATCAAGTTGAGCGTACTTCGGAATTGCTAGAACTTGTTCACTCGGATTTGTGTGATCTTAAGGGTTTTGTAACTCGTGGAGGAAAGAAATATTTTCTTACATTCATTGATCATTTTTCAAGATATACTTATGTATATTTGTTGTCTAGCAAAGATGAAGTATTTAGTAAATTTAAAATTTATAAAGCCGAGGTTGAAAATCAACTTGGTAAGAAGATAAAAGTGTTAAGGAGTGATCGTGGGGGAGAATATTTTCCAACCGAGTTTAATATTTTTTGTGAAACTCATGGAATTAGACATGAAATGTCGGCTCCCTATACTCCTCAACAAAACGGTCTTGCTGAAAGGAAAAATAGAACCTTGACTGAAATGGTAAACTCACTTTTAATAAGTTCTGGGCTTTCCAATAATTTATGGGGAGAAGCTATACTATCAGCATGTCATATTCTTAACAGAATAGCACGCAAGAAACCCAATATGACTCCTTATGAGTTGTGGTGTAATAGGAAACCGAATTTGGATTATCTTAAGGTTTGGGGGTGTCTTGCTTATGTAAGAATACCTGATATTAAGAGATCCAAATTAGGACCTAAAACTTACAAATGTGCTTTCATTGGATATTGTAAGGATAGTAAAGCTTATAGATTTTTAAATCTTGTATCAAATGAGATTATAGAATCTAGGGATGCTGAATTTTTTGAGCATATATATGCTAAAGATAAGTTGAAACAAGAAAGTTCTCTTGATAAGCACACTAGTACACATGAAGATAATATATCTTATGAACAAAATTTACAAGATGATCCCAACCCACGAACTTCGAAAAGGGCAAGAATTACAAATTATTCCTTTGGTCCAGATTTCTATCTTTTCCTAGTTGAAGGAAATAGAAAGGAAATTAAAAAGGAAGTAAGATTTGTAATGAATGCAGAAGGGGATCCAACTTCCTACAAAGAAGCTATGACTTCACCAAATGCATCTCTATGGAGAGAAGCAATTGAAGAAGAATTAGATTCCATTGTGTCTAATGGAACATGGAAGTTAGTCGATTGCCCTCCAGGATCTAAACCAATTGGTTGTAAGTGGGTATTTAAAAGGAAATTGAACACCAATGGTTCAATTAATAGGTTTAAAGCTAGGCTTGTGGCTAAAGGCTTTAGACAAAAAGAAGGGATTGATTTCTTTGACACATATGCACCTGTGGCACGAATTAGTTCAATTCGTTTACTTATTTCTCTTGCATCAATTCACCATTTAGTAATCCATCAAATGGACGTGAAGACGGCCTTCTTGAATGGTGATCTAGATGAAGAAATTTACATGGAACAACCTAAAGGGTTTGTTCAACCAGGTCAAGAAAAGAAAGTTTATAAACTTATAAAGTCTTTATATGGCCTAAAGCAAGCTCCTAAGCAATGGCATGAGAAATTTGATGAGGTGATATTGTCAAAAGGTTTTTGTATCAATAATGCAGATAAATGTATATATAGCAAATTTGATAATAATGGTAGTGTTATTATTTGCTTATATGTAGATGATATGCTCATTTTTGGAACCAACCTGGAATATGTAACAGAAACTAAGAAGTTTCTTTCCGCTAATTTTGATATGAAGGATATGGGGAAGGCTGATGTGATCTTAGGGATTAAGATCAAGAGAAATAGTGATAGCTTAGCACTAGTGCAATCGCACTATGTAGAAAATGTGCTAAAGAAATTTGGTCATTTTGATCAAAAACCAGTCTCAACTCCATTTGATCCAAATGTCAAATTAATGAAGAACACTAGTAGATGCATAGGGCAATTGGAGTATTCCCGGGTCATTGGGAGTCTAATGTATTTGATGCATTGTACTAGACCCGATATTGCATTTGCAGTAGGCATGTTGAGCCGATTTACTAGTAACCCAAGTCATGAACATTGGGATGGAATATCTCGAGTGTTGAGATATTTAAAAGGTACGATCGATTATGGATTGCATTATCAAGGATACCCATCTGTGTTAGAAGGGTATAGTGATGCTAGCTGGAATACTGATATGGAATCCAAATCGACTACCGGGTGGATTTTTACCCTCGGTGGAGGAGCGATTTCTTGGGGATCCAAGAAACAAACATGCATATCACACTCGACGATGGAATCTGAGTTGATAGCTCTTGGAGCTGCATGTAAAGAAGGTGAGTGGCTTCGGAATTTAATTATGGAAATTCCTTTGTGGAAGAAGCCATCTCCATCGATTACTATCTATTGTGATAGTCAGGCGACCCTTGCTCGTGCTACGAGTAAGATGTATAATGGGAAGTCAAGACATATTGGTCTTAGACATAATTATATCAAAGAGCTCTTGAGAGATGGAATAATTAGTGTGACATATGTCAAATCAATTGAGAATTTGGCAGATCCTTTGACGAAAGGACTTGCCCGTGAGATGATAAATAAAACATCAAAAGGAATGGGACTAAGGTCTACATAATGTCAATCACATTCGATGGCAACCCAACCTAGGTTTTGAAACATAGGCTAGGTTCAATGGGAAAAACAAGTCGAACGAGTGGTTATGTTGAGATTTTGCTAGAAATTGTTTCAGTTCCATTCTTGGATGTTAAAATCTAGCGAATTTTGGACACTTGTTATTTTGGAGGCTGAGTATTTTACTTTTAATAAGTCTATAGTGTTATACTGGGATGATAAGACAAGGACATCCTTGATAGACTTACCTATATGAGTGAGGAGGTTTGGCCGCTTCCAAAGAGATTGAGACCTTTCTCAAAGGACACTCATGAAAACGGGATACGCACATGGCCATAAACGTGCGGACTTAAGAACTTTAGAACTAATTTTGAAACAGGTATGCTCGATGTGTCCGGCTAGTCACATAAAGTCCTTGGTTCAAAACTGCGGTTACCAAGCACTTGACGAAACTTTGATGCGTTTGTGCTAACTAGAGGTTCAAATCCAAAAGATACCTACTAGGTTATGTATTTGTTTCTAAGATTGCTACAAGCTATGTATGAATCGGATAAGTTTATCTTGTCCAAAAATGGGATTTTTGTTGGGAAGGGTTACTCTTGTAATGGAATGATTAAACTTAATATTAATAAAGTTATGTCTTCTATTTATTTGATTGACTCTTTATATTTGTGGCATAATAGATTAGGTCATGTGAATTATCAATCTATTAAGCGTATGAGTAATTTAGGTTTAATTCCAAAATGTGCAAATAATAATATATCTAAATGTGAAGTGTATACTTCCAACAAATCATACTCTCCGTGACAGCAATGTGGTGGCTCATGACCTTGCAAGGCATGCCAAGAATGTTGATGACTTGTGTGTTTGGATTGAGGAAGTCCCTAACTTTATTAGGGATCATTTTCTTGCTGACTTGTATCAGTGATTCTATCTTATGAAATTTATAGATCGTTTACCAAAAAAAAAAAAAATAGTGAGGCATGTAAATAAAATTAAGAGGTTTCAATAATCGGTCCCTATAATAGAACATACCATTTAATAGCTATTGGCCTTGTTTTTCTTGGATCATACAGAGTAATATAAATAAATCTGAATAATTTCTTGATGTGATGTACAGAGCATTCCAAGGGTTGTGGTGTTCGACCAGAAGACGAGAAACAACATACTTCAATGGCCAGTGGAGGAGTTGGAAAGGTTGAGGTTGAGCAGTACAGAATTCGATAGGGTGGAGGTTGGCCCCGGTTCTATTGTGCCGCTTGACATTGGCACAGCTACTAATCAGGTCTGAGTTTTTATTTTTATTTTTATTTTATTTTTTTTAATAATAGCATAGGTCCACTTTTTATCAATCTTTCTTCCATGTGACCTCTAGTTAATAAGGAAAATGAATCTTTAAGTAATAATTTTTACTATATATATTCTTAATTAATTAATTAATTAAATTTATTTTATTATATTAAACATTAAAAAAATCTCATTTAAAATTTTCGCCATAAGACCGCAACTTATATAGTTTTATCAAGCCATTCCTACTAATTGCTTGTTGTTTTATTTGGTGGGTGTGCGAGTGCTTTCTTTACTTAGCGTGAATGAATTACACGGACTCATGGAGGTGGTTGACTTGTTTTGCAATGGTGACAGTTGGACATAAGTGCCGAGTTTGAGATAGACAAAGAGGCATTGGAAGAGAATGTGGATGAGAATGTGAATTACGATTGCTGGGGTGGCGCTGCTGAGAGGGGCTCCTTTGGACCATTTGGCCTTTTAGTTAATGCCCACACAACACTTTCCGAGCTAACCCCTATTTATTTCCACATTACCAAAGCTACCGGTGGCGCTCTCAAGACTTTCTTCTGCGCTGACAAAACCAGGTTTGCCATTTTTTTTTTTTTTTTTCATGAAAAAAATGTTTCTCTGAATCTTCCATTTCTATTCTATAACTTATGTTTTGCGGTCCCTATAGTGTCTAGGGGAAATCCCCTATATGATAAGCAGTCACATTTTATAATCTCATATCACATTTGAGTCACTACAAAAATATGGCCACTTATTACATAATGTGACCATTTTACCACTTATGGTACAGTAACTTTTTTTTTTTGGTCTATGGGTATCATAGAATTCCCCATTTTTGAAATATAATGAATTAGTTTTATTGCATATAATCCATAATTTTTTTCCAAAAACAAAATTATTTTGTTGAATTTTTTAGAGTATTTTGAATAATTTTATTATTATTTGTAAATATAATACAATTACTATTTTGATTAAATTTTAGAATGACACTACATGCATGTATCTTTTCTAGTTCCTTTTACCCCTATTATATGATTCTGGCTTGAATGCCAAAATCATTGACCATGCTTAGAACTTTGTCTTCTTAGAAACTATGTTTTAGCACATAATGGATGGTTAATATTATGCTAACAAAAATGAAAGTAATCCAAGAATGTTGGGTAATGCAGGTCATCTAAGGCTTCCAGTGTGGACAAACAAATCTATGGGGCTGAAGTTCCTGTGCTTTATGATGAAAACTCGTCTATGAGGCTATTGGTAAGTGACAATTGTTTCCTCTTTTGTTCCTTCAATTTAAAATCCCCTTCATTTTTTTTTCGTCCTTCGCCAAGTTGGCCAGAAATGTTGTAAAGGAACCTGCAATTTCAAATGTGTTAATTAGATTGCCAAGTAAACATAGAAAAAGGAACTCAACCTAGGCTGTGGTGGAAATTCCACATCCATATCAATCGTTTAAGTATAAAATTTGATATGGATGTATATATCTATTTATCCCTCCATTTTATATCTTAAGTTTTTAAATTGAAAATTTAATATGGTACCAAATATGTTATTTTTTAATCCATTTCATTTGTAAGACTGTCTTTTCGTGGGTACGGGTTTAGGCCTGGGTCTTAAAAGGGGCATTAAAATAGACCTATTTCAAATCCCTTAACAAGAAAAAAAAAAACACACACACACACACAGAGTTAATAATGAAAACATAACTTTTAATTTTCATGCAAATTCAACAACAAAATGGCTCATTTGAGCTTCTAGCTCCTAGGAAGCTTGTGATACCTCTAATCGATCCAAAATTGAATTTTCATTAATTTAATTCAAATAGAATTTAAGCAGCTTCCTAATAAAACCGACATTATCACTGATTGTGTGCATAAAACCTAAACTATGATTTAATTTATTGACTTGATCAGGTGGATCATTCAGTTGTGGAGAGCAAGGAGGGAAAACAATTATCACAGTGCGAATTTATCCAACTGAAGCAATCTATGAGGCAACAAGACTATTTCTGTTCAACAATGCTACTAAAGTGAGCGTCGTGGCCTCGCTCAAAATTTGGAAAATGAAATCTCTATCATTTGAAGATTACAAGGATTGACCGTGGCACCATTCTTTTCTTCTTTTTTTTTTTTTCATCCATTTTAAGTATTATTGTTGGGCTGTGATTTCATTTTTACGCGGCATATTTTATTTACTAGAGAAATCATATTAAATTTGTTTTGAATTGCACGGGGTATTATATGTTTTAATTAATGATTATTTACTAATAATTTTTATTTGGTTTTTCAAATGATTTTTACTTATAACTCACGAATGTAGCTCAAATGACAAAAAATCATGGTTCAAGAATCGTGGATCTTGAGTTTGAGTCAATGCTTCCTCACTATGGGATGCACGAGCTTATAGATGGTTTGTGTATTACAAGGGGATCAGGGGTGGAGCCAAGTGAAGCCCAAAGGGGTCACTTGGCCCTGCTGAATTTTTTTATTTATTTAGGTTTTATACTTAGGTTTTTTGAGAAATTATAAAATTGGCCCTTCTGAAATTTTGGTTTTTTGGCTCTTATCTTATTTTTATTCAATTATTTGAATACATCCCACAAGTTTTTAAAATTTCATGAACAATCACTCTCAGTTCTTTCTCCTTCACAATTTTTCTTTCAAAGTTTGGCCTTTTTGAACCCAATTCCTAACTCCGCCACTGAAGGGGATTAGCCTGGGCCAAATAACTTGGGATTCCCCTTGTTGAGCAATAAAAAAAAAAAAATAAATAAAAAAAACCTTTTACTTATGTATTATTACCTAAATTGTGGTATAAATCGTATGATTTTGGTGTTGAAGGTTTCTTGAACATGACTAGATAAATGATCCCAAGACTCACTATTTTTATTAAGGTATGGTTAAAATTTTCCTAATTAACCCATCATGTGCCAATTGGACACTGTGGCCTCGTCTTGATTCAATAAAATTTTGGATCTTGAAAGGAAAAAAACCAAAACAAAACCCAAAAAAAAAAAAAAAAAAAAAACATGAAAGAGTTATGTACCTACGTAATTGTAGCCTACATTAATAATTGAAAGCATCTTATTAGTGTTTGTAACCTCAGTTGGCTAGGAAAAACATCTCGGGTAACCCCAGTTGGCAAGAGTTGGCTAAAATTATTTATAAAAAAAAAAAAAAAAAAAAAAAAAAAAAAAAAACAACTATTAAAAGAGAAATTATTAGAAGAATAAAAGTTTTTGTTTAGTACATTTTTTTTAGACAAATAGTAAAATTTTACAGTTTTATGAAGTATTATATTGAACCATATCAAATAATACAATTTTACTGCTTTACAAAGTTGATCATGTCAAATAGTAAAATTTTACAATTTAAATCGAATGTGTTAAATCGTTTGTCAAGAAAACATAGAAAAAGAGGACATTTAAACTCAACCTAAAATGTGTTAGGAAATCTACATCCACATCGTTTAAATATAAAATTTGATATGAATTCATATACCAGTTCAGACCCCCTATTTTATAATTTAAGCTTTTACGTTAAAAATTTTACATGTACCTCAAAGGATGTAAATTTTGGACCCGTATCATTTGTGAAATTGTCTTTGTGGGTGTGGGTCTATCTAGGCCTGGGCCATAAAGGGGACGTTGGAATGGACCGATTTTAAATCGCTTTATAGGAAATAAATAATTGGTGATGGAAACATAGCTTTTGCATGCAAATTTAACAACGAAATGGCTCATTTTTGCTTCTCTGAGGAAGATGGTGATACCTCTAAATCCAAAAATTGAATTTTCATTGAGTTTTAATAAATAATTTAAACTCATTCTTCCATGAAGTTTCTTCCAAATAAAATCCAACGAACATTAGCACTGATAGAGTGCATAAACCTAAATTATTTAGTTTGTTGACTCAGGTCAGTAATTCAATTGTGGAAAGCTTTGCGCAAGGAGGAAGGACAGTTATCACAGTGCGAGCTTATCCTACTGAGGCAATCTATGAAGCCACGCGACTATTTCTGTTCAACAATGCTACTAAAGCCAGCGTCAAGGCCTCGCTCAAAATGTGGCGAATGAAATCTGTCATTTGAAGATCACAAGCACTGACCTCGGCACTATTCATTTTTTTTCTTTCCCATTCATGCATTTTAAGAATTATTATTGAGCTGTGATGTCATTTTTACATGGCAGATTTTATTTACTAGAGAAATCAAATCAAGTTTGTTTTGATTTGCACCGCGTATTATATGCTTTAATCAATGATTATTTACAAATTAATCCTAAGTAAGTCAGTATTTGTTGATATAAGTTATATCAACATTATACATTAGGGGTTGTATCATATGCATTGACTCATTATATCTCATCACCTACTAATACACGATGTACAATCTGAAATGTGAGTGTTGATATGAGTTAATTCAAACATGCTCACCTCATTATCATCATCCATTTACCAATAATCTTTATTTGGTTTTTCAAATAACTTTTATTAATGCATTATTACCTAGATTGTGGTTTGAAATCGGGTAACCCTGTTATGGTCCCACCATCGGGAGCAATGTATAAAGATAAGATAACCCAAAGGAGGAATTGGGTTCTGGGTTTCAATTTGATTACGGGACATATATATACTACTACACAATAAATGTCCCTTTACTCTATGTTTGGTTGGGGGGAAAAGAGGAGGGAAAGAAATGGGAGGAAGGAAAAGGGGAGGGATAGGGATAGTTGTGTGTGTTTGGTTGAGGGGAATGGAGGAAGGAAGGAAGGAAAGGGGGAGGGAAGGGGCAAATCCTTCATTTTTCAACTTTTTGGAGTCCTCTCAAAAGTGGGGGGAAAGGAGGAGGGAAAAGGGAGAATTAGTCTTAAAAGTCACATTTATTCTTATGCTTTTTATAATTTAGGGTAAAATGCAGAAATCCCCCCTTCTATTGTTATCCATTTTGCAGGATACCCCCCTCTAAAAAAAAACCCAACAAAAAACCCCTCATATTGTGCCAGGGGCTACGCCGTTAACGGAGATGTTAAATGACATTATACCCTTGTGCGGAAAAATATTAAAATATTAGTTTTTTATTTTTTAAATGGATTTAAAAATAAAAATTAAAATAAAATAAAATAAAAAGGAAGAAGGAAAAGTTGCTGGCAATGGAGATTTTCCAGCTACTGTCGTCGGTTCATATCATGATCTGTGAATCATGACGAGATCATCGCCCATGGCACACCCTTCTTGTCGTTGACCCTTCCTTCCTCATCCACTATGCACACCAATCACAACCATAACCCACAGCCCTCCCTTCCTACCATTACCGCTACCAAGATTCATCATCGAGACGAACTCCATATTTTCTGGCAATGAGCATCAAACCCGGTCCATACCCTCCATTCCCAGTTAAACCAGTGATGGATCGCGATGGAGAAGCTCTACTTTTCCGATGACAAGCTCCCAATCAAACCAGCGAGAAGTTCCACTTTTCCGATGACAAGCTCACAATCAAACCAGCGAATCCAATTTCTTTTTTTTTTTTTTTTTTTCGTTTCTCTCCAAAAACTCCACCCGCCGCACCACACCACACCACATCTTGTCTTGCTGGTCTTTCTCCATCCGGCAACCTTCCGTCTGATCTGACAGTGGTAGCGGCATGATGGCAACGGGCGGTGCCGATGTGGTTGATCAAAATAGCCACCGTCGATGTTGGCAGAGAAAAAAAAAATCCCCAAACCGTTGTGGTTGATTATGGGAGAGAGGACAGATCGTGCAGAGAGGGAGAGAAGGGAGAGAAAGTCGGTGGAGAAAAAAAAAAAAAAAGGAAAAAAGAACTCACCTGCAACCACCACCATCGATCCCCTACTCCCTGTATGCATTACAGATTCAAATCAAACTAACCAGAACCCATCTTATCAACTAACCCACCTGAAACTCTAAACCCAAAACCCCAATTGCATAACCCCACGAGATTCCCCAAACCAAACTCAAGAAATTTCTTGAGAGAAATGAGAAATTACAAAAGGAAAATTCTTCTTCAACCTCTGTTTTAGGGAATCAACGGAGAAGAATTGCACGCCCAAAGAGGTAAGTGACGCCAGAGTTATAGACGTTGGGGGTATCGCCGGAGAAGAAGAAAGTGGGTGAGGGTTCGCCGGTGACAAATATGATGGAAGCCAAGGGTAGAGGAAGAGAGAAAAAGAGGGCATTTTTGTCATAAAAGTCTAATAATCAGTATCACGTGCGAGTCACTTGCATTTTTCTGTTAGTTTTGTAACAGTGACTGGATTGCAGGGGGCAATTTGCCAACCCTAATCAATATGGGGGTTTTTGTTTGGTTTTTTAATAAAGGGGGTAACTTGGAAAAATGGGTAGTAATAGAGGGGGTTTTTTTGCATTTTACCCTATAATTTATTATTACTACTACATATTTAAGGGCAAAATAGTAAAATTTGTATCTATTCTTTCCACTCCTTCCTCTATACCAAACACACAGGAAGGAAGGAAATTATCTTTCCTTCTATTTTACATCTATCAAAGGTTTCCTCTTCCCCTAGGATGGAAAGTCCATTCCTTCTATCTTTTCTTCCTTCTCCTTTTCATCCTCCCTACCAAACATATCATTAGAATTTCAAAAAGGGAAATGGCCATGCCCCATCCCATCATCAACAAGGGTGCAGATCCTCTCCAGTCTGCTTTCCACCAATCAAGTCCATTTCACGGTTATTGAAAGTCCACCTCATTGTAAGTTAATCAAAGGGCTTAGAGAGCGCCACATCATCCACCAGCTTGAGTTGTCCGTCTTTACTTTGTGTGAAAACGTTCGTCAGCTCACGGACTTATTTTTTACAGAAAATTTTAGCCCCTCACCTGTGTGAAATCAACAACTTTGGTTAGGACAATCGCCGGAGATGAGGGATGAGAATAACTTAACTATTTAATTGAGACGAATCGAATTTCAGAACAACGCAGTAAAAAGAGATCAGATATAAGGGCCATACAACTGTTGCCGATTTGGGATAAAGGAGAATAAGAAAAGAAATTAAAAATAGAAGATTTAGCCATCATATAAATTTCTATTGGGAATGCAGAAAGATGGGGTAGTGCGGTGGGGATCGTTGAGTCATTTTTCCCTTCTTCTTCATTGTCGTCTTCTTTTTTCTTTTTCTTTTTTTGGGCTTTTTATTTTTCTGCAAGGGCAACCATATTCGATTCAACCATTGAAAGTCGTAATTATCTTCCTTGCCGATTTTGCGTGATTTTCTTATACGCTTTAACTTCTTAATGCACCCTTGTCCTAGGCACTCCTCAAAATGCAATTTTTCCCCTGGCCGACAACTAAATAAGACCGTAATATCATTTTGGCATTTGGACCAGCAATAATAGCCCCATGCCCCATCCCATCATCGACAAACCCAGCGTTGTCCAAAGGGATCAAAGGTCCCCCTGATGCTCAGACAGAGGTCTCTGTCGTCAACAAACCCTGTACAGATTATTTTCTAACATAACAAGTGATCTCTCTCCAATTGTGAAAGCATTTTTTTCTTTTGGCCTTTTTTGGGGTAATAGGAAAGAATATCAATATAACTAAACAACAGCGTAGTACTAGCATTTTTGCATTTGGACCACCCAGAGCCTATCATCAACATACCCAGAATTCTGTAGAAGGCCCCCTGATGCTCAGAAAGAGGTCTCCACCATCAAAAAAACCCAGTATTGTCTAACAAAACCATTGATATCTCACATTCTCGCCAATTGTCTAAATGCAATTTTTCATTTTTGCTTGGTGAGACAGGGTATCTCCACCCCCACTACAAAAAAAACGATCTTTACCGATGGTTTTAAACCGTCGGCAAATTGGAAAAAACCGTCGGCAATTGTTCTCTCGACGGTTTTAAAACCGTCGCAAATCCGTCGGCTTTACCTCGGTCGGCTATTCCTTCCTGGACGGTTTTCTAAACCGTCGGCAATTCCCGACGGTTTTAAATCGTCGGCAATTTCCGACGGTTTTAAACTGTCCGGAATAGGCATTCCCGACGGTTTTAAACCGTCGAGAAAACATTTACCAAAACAACATAGTTATGCTGGAAAACCGTTTTTAATCGTTTCCCGACGGTTTAAAACCGTCGACAATTGCTGACGGTTTTAAACCGTCGGGAATTGGCATTCCCGACGGTTTTAAACTGTCGGTAAAACATTTACCAAAACAACATAGGTATGCTGGAAAATCGTTTTTAATCGTTTCCCGACGGTTTAAAACCGTCGGGAATTGCCGATGGTTTAAAACCGTCGGCAATGCTCATACCTTTTATCGACATTACCATACCGTCGGCAATTATCGACGAATTACAACCGTCGGCAATCGATTAAAGACGGTTTTCCGATTTTGGCATATGTTTTACCGACGGTTTATAACCGTCGGCAAAGGCTTAGAAACATTTTTTTTTTTTAATTTATACATTTTTTTTTTCCTCAGTGTATCAACATTGCCATACTTTTTCCTCAATGTATCAACATTGCCATACACAAGCATTCTACCACATATGGGACACATAGGTGGCCTAACAACACATTGCAATATAAAAGTCCACACAAACTCACAATCACAATAAAATTCTACCATATATGGGACACATAGGTGGACCAACAACACAATGCAATATAAAAATCCACACAGAATCACAATCACAAGTAGCATAAAATATGCCTATTAGATTTAGTAAAGAAAATTTCGTACTTTACAATTTTAAATGACAAAGACTGATTTAGAAAATATTGTTGTTATTCAAGTTGCTGTCAGTACAATCACAGAGATTTTGGGAACTGTTAGGACGCCCATATTACTCAGTAAGGCTGCTCTTTTCGAACTGTTCTATTTCATCCTTGTGTCTTCTCTTATGATGATGCCTTTTATTTTCAATCTCTCTCCATTCTTCTTGCTTGTTTATACCCTGTGATGGAGAAGCAACGTGCAAGGTATAGTTCCACAGTTATAATCAACAAGATATTTTTTTATTCAAAGTAAAGTGCCTTGAGCACTTAAACCTGTGTGAATGATGGAACAAACATATACAATATTGTTTTTTAAGTGATAAAAAGACATGATGATAATAAGCTCATATAACTTTGCCAAATGAATGACAAGTCTACCCAATTCAGGATAAAAGGAGAAAATCATGACAAGCATAAATAAAAAATTATTATTATTATTATAATAAATGCAAAAAAAAAAAAAAAAAAAGAAAAAAAAAAAAGGCATGCCTACATTGTATTATAATTAATTAAACAAACATAACTAAGAGGTCAAAACATAGATTGCACTCCATTCAAAATGCAGACATCGGTCCAAACAGTACATGGTTCCACCACAAAAATAAACAAATCAAATAAATGAATACATTTTTGTAGATAACAATAACTACAACTCAGCTGTGAATTCCTGATAAAGGGGATATCAGATAACAACTTTACGCATATGCAACTCAACAGTTCAACAGGAAAAACTAAAACAAACAATCAAATGAATCTTTTTTTCTTTTTCTTCTTCAATCCTTCGCAAGAAGAGGTCAGTAAAAAGAGGGTAAGAAAAACCCCAAGGAGCCCTAGATAAGGAAATTGCTACAGAGCAAAAAGATAGATCCACAGCAATACAAAACATGCCTACATAGGTCTCTCATCAGATATAGTGAATCACATATTCATATCACAAGCATGTGATCACACTGTCACAGTGGACGACTGCCAATGGCATCATCAGCACAAGAAGCATAATATCACATGCCGTACTAAAATAAACTTGATCACTTACTTAAGCTCCTAAGCGGTAAAATTCCAAGACCTTAAAACACATACATTTAATCCACCAAGTAATCAAGTCATCAAAGCATAATCAGCATAAGCGTTCGTTTGGTTGTTCATTAATATTTTAATGTAAACCTTACCATTTCACAGCACAGTCGCAATATCAGCTTGGTAGGCACATAGCAGCTCCTACAACGGGGAGGGAAAAGAAAGAATCAGTTGAGATGCAAGTCTGCAACTACACAGACTAGAATAAAAAATTGCCAAAACAAGTAAAAAAGGAAAAGGTAATATTATTTAAGAGTTTGCATTCTTTCACCTTCTGATGGGCAAATAAAGAAGACCATAAAAAGAGTAAACTGTACTCACGTAAGGCTAAACCCTATACAAGGAAAAGCATTGTTTTTTATAACATCAATGAGAAGAGTTAGGTGTACTCAACATAAAACTAAATCCTAGTCAATATGGGAGAAGCATTGTTTTTTATAACATTTTTTGATGATTCATGTAGTGTCTAGAAAACTCAATTCAATTCAATTCAATTCAACTCAACTCAACCCAACCAAGCCTTATTCCCATCTTTTGAAATTATTTCCCTCCTAACAGGACTCAGAAACCATCACTATAAGTGCATTTCAATCATTCAGCCTTAAATTTTTTTTGTAAGTAAGATGTCCACAAACTTCTATGTAAGATATTTCATATTCTATACTAAAGTAAATTTAGGGGAGGTCAACCTTGCATCATGTATTATAACAATGAAAATCAAGTAAGTTGCAAATGATGCTTCCACGGAAATCTTTGCTCAAGAACTAACATCTGGCCAACCAGCCAACTGGAAAATTTATCCTGTCAGCTACTTGCACAAAAATGGACTCGTCCAGTATAAAGTAAAAACCACTATAACATTATTGGAGCAAATTATTGGACATATACAAAATAATCAAACAAGAAAACCCTTTTCGACTTCTTCCAAGGAATAGGGAATATTTGTTTCAGTGAGTTTCAAAAGAAATCATTCAGTTAATCTGGGTTAAACAGGCAAGTATTCACTGATAAAAGACAATACGCACCTATATGTTGCTCCATCTCCAAAATGATCCAATAAAAGTTAAATATTTCAGCAGAAAAGGACAATAGCAGTGCCACTCTGGTATTCACGGGTTTAAAGATAGATCCATGCATGCCATAACTGTCTGAAAGGGGGCAGCATCAAAAACACAATGGTGGTTCTCAAAAAATAAATGCCAGTATCTAATCCAATAATGTAACCATTTTAAGTGTCAAAGAAGAGCCATAAATAAGAAGTCCCTAGTATAGCACGAAGAAATCATATCTTACAGAAGGCTCCAAAAATGCTATTAGGCCTGTCTCTCTATTAATTAAAGCCAAAACGAATGACACAAGGGCAGCTGCAATCAATATCTTAACTAGTAAATCATCGAATTGCTTTAAAACCAATTTCCAGATAGGAGCACCTGCATTCAGTGAAATTTAAGATATATAAGGTTTAACTTTTGCATCAAAACAAGTAAGGAAAAAATTAAGATTGGAATATAATTCAATCACTAATGAAATTTTTTTTTGATGAAGAGCATTAACAAAAATTATGAAACAAAACAGTCAAAAAGGTCAAAACAGTCATCATAGGAGTCCCTAGATGACTGCACAGTCATTTGCGGTTGCCCTAATGATCATATGGTCACTCAAATGACAGTGGATCATCCCATATGATCGTACAGTTCAACAACCAACAACCAACAATTTGTGATTTCTTTTTAACTTTAAACCCCCTTCCTTTTTAAGCTCCCTACAGTCAATTCAACACTAGGATCTGAGTACCAACTTATTTCCACCATTTAAACTCAATCTAACTTCTCCAAAATCATGCAAAACATTCAGCCCAGTGGAAAATCGTAATTCTCCATAAATACACTATTACAACACCCACCAGCTTTAAGGACTAGCATAAACAAGAGGCATGTGCAAGGGTAAGTCTCAAAAAACCCTAATACTCTCCCTAGAAACTCTTAGCCTCCTGTCCTTGATATAGAAGACTTAGATATACTAATCTATGCAATTGTAGTCATAGAAAAAAATAAATATAAGAATAAAAGAGTTAAACAGGAACCACCAACAAGATGTAGAATCCATATGTGCATTCTAGGTAGAATCACCACTATCTAAAGAGATATGGAATCAGCATCATAACAATAAGTATATAACTTGATTCACTAAAACTTGTCACCCATCTTACTGCTATATTTTAAGCCCTTACAGAGGCTTAATTTCAACAACATAACTAACCATGAGGTTCTAGGGAGAGTATTCACATAAAAAGACACAAATTACTATGAACTCACATATAATAACCAAAACAAAACTTCTAAGTTTTAGCCCTATGAAAATTTCTTTACAAATTTCATCCAAAACTCAAATATAAAACTTTAAATTCAAGTTAAAGTCTTACTGAAAATAAAATACTACTTAATAAATATTTCTAAATCTTTTTCGAGAAAATAAAGAGACAAGGAGAATATGGAGGATGTGAGAACCACTATTAGAGCAACAAGAAAGGAAAAGCAACTATAATAGGAATACACGCTATCTGCTGAATGTGCAAGAACATAAGAGTCTCTCGAGGAGGAATGCGGTATCCAAAGAAATCCTTTAAAGTACATGCCCCTTGCATGAAAGTCTGCCTATAATTATTCTTCTCCAAGCAACCACAAAGGAAACATTTAAGGATCCAAATATGTGTACAGAATTTTAAAAATTTTGGTAGATCCCAAGGACTTACTTGGGCCCTTTTGAACCAATATATGACAAGAAATTAACTGAGTATCTTCAAGCTTCAAGAAATTATGGTTTAGGGACTGTTGAATAGAGTAATGTAGTTTTGTTAGTTTTTGTAACTCTGGAACAGGAATAAGTAAAGAAATACACTGGGGAAAATGGAAGAAAATATCCAGCCAATTGGTTTTTGTGATTTTGTACAACAATATTGTTGTAGCTATACGTTCATTTCAGTGTGGCCACAAAAGGGAAGATGAACCGCATTGTAAATTGGAACAGGTGAAAAAGATAGAAACATATGCAAGAAATTAAAAATATATTTTGAAAATTTTAAACCAAAATGAAGAAGGATAATAAATTTAGAAATTTTAAGACATCCACGAATAATTATATGTAAAATAGATCTGGATGCTGCACAAGCACAATCCAGTACAAAGTGATCCCTCGCTATTATTGTCCGGTTTGTGAACTGTGCCTCAATGTAACAGACCACTTTGCAGTAATGGAAAGAACCAAAAGACTACAACTTACTGCTATACCAAGAGCAATAGTGGTGAAGAAGAGGTAAAGGAAGATCCACAACAATTCTAAGGCTGTTAGAGCACCGATGTTGCTGAAGTTAAGTGATTGGACTGCATTGAAAAGCACAATAGAGATAGCATCATTCACTACTCCCTCTCCAAATACAACACTGTAAAGGAAGGGTGTTTTGTCTTGATTGAGGGCCTTTAACATCAAAAAAAAAGATTATACATTAATGGCATGTCTCAGCTATCTTCTATAAACTCACTCACCATGTTCTGGACTGAAATTATTGATGTACCTGCAAAATACAAACTGAATCCGTTGCTGACAATATAGCACCCACAGCTGCAATTATTTAAAGCTCAAATAATCAATATATAAGGATGAGCACAGATTAGTGTAACAAAAACTCAATCCAACACCGTTTGTAAGTTACCTAGGTAATCTTGAATATTCAAGGATGTCACACCAATCCTCTTGAATAGCAAAAAGGCACCTATGAAGTTTCCAGAAAAACAATAAAGTTAAGAATCCCTCGCTTCAATGGGATGTAAATCAAGAAAATGAGTGTATTTTTAAATGAATTTTTATTATTACAGTAGTAGTGTTGTTATGCATGAGGATACAATTATATGAAGGAGGGCTTTGTAGACCATCCTGTTATTAATGGAATTAACAGCCCTCAAAAGATGATGGAAGTTACTTTCATTACGTTTGGAGATGTTTACAATTTTTTTTAGCCTATTATTAAATTTTTATTGCTTTACACATTAGCATGGTGGGAGTTTTCACTAGTTATTTTGCAAAAGCAGTCTTAGGGTCTTAGAGATGACAGCAAGTCTAGTTTAAACTCAAAACTCTAAATATGAAATCTCACTTATGTACCACGATGAAGAACAGACTCATTTATGCCATCAATAAAACAAAAGAAAGAACTTATTCCTCTCCAGTGTCCTGTAGTCTGGACTGGCTGTCCAAGGACCACATAAGCAATTCGCTAATGCACAATGTATCCATTCAGAAAAATTAAGTATTCTTCTTGCTTTATTAAAAACTGTAATTGCTTAAATTCTCCTTCAAAAAGCGGAAGGAAATTTTCAGTTGGTTTTTTAATTTCCATCGAAGGTACTAGGGTCACTTTGGTCTCTTGACATTTGTGTGACCCAGCATGTTTTTTCATCAATTCTCTTGTTAGGTATTTATTTATTCATCTCATTTTGGACTAACAGTGGATGAAGTAGTTTTCTTCCTCATCTGTTACTTGTATAGGAAAGTGCATGGTTCAGAGAAATATAATATATCCTCCTCCTTTTTGTCTATAAATTGGTATTGAAGAGTGAATCATTGGACCTTTTCAGCTGTTGTTAAACTTCAAAAAGTGCTCTATATAAACAGCGTTGATCCCTGAATTCCATTTTTTTTTTTTTTTTACTTATTTAATTTTTATGTGAAATGGGAAAAGGGATCTGAGAAGATTTATTTGAAATGCTTTCAAAGTGGTTTTCTTCTTAAATATTTTTTCTCCTTATAGGCCTTTAATGAATCCAAATAGTGCCATTGGCCCTTAAAATCAAAAGTTGATTGTCACAAAACCATTATAGGGCATCAAAACAGCCAAGAATTAAGACAGAGAACATAATGCATCTCACTTCAAGTATGTAAAGATAACTCTGTACCCCATAATTTGGGAACAAAATAGAATATTTTTTTACAGACCGAATAAGCTTCTAGGCCTTGGTTCTGGTGGTTAGGGGATGGGGTGGATTTGGGATCTTGTGTAGCACCCAGGGGAAAAAAAAGTGCTAAAATAAGAGAAATATAAGATGTAAATAGAAAGCTTTTGCAATTTGGAAATGAAAGAAGTGGTGTCAGGGAAGCGTCTCCAAGGGGCTAGCTATCCAACCCCCTTGGCTATTTTAGAGAGCCAAAACACTACTTTCCTTCTCCAAGGGCTAGCTATTAGGCTAGCTACTATACATATTGGCTAAATGGCTATAAGTAGCTAGTGCACTAGCTTTTTTTTTTTTTTTTATTTCTTTTTCAAATATCAATTTTCTCACACTTTCCATATTGCTTTCTCCACCATTCCCTCTCCTCCACCAACTAATGACAAACCAGAAGACATAAAGAAAAAAAATATGAAAGTTGGTTGGAGTAGAGAAAACTTGAATAGCTAGTGTCCTTGGAGATGCACTTTGAAGAAAATTTGAGGGGGAGAGAGAGAGCTGTTTACAAAATCGTACTCATGCAACACAATTTTAGTTTCATGTCAAGAAAATGTCAAAAAGTGAAGGGGACTGAGGGACTGCAGATCTTACCTAACGATATGAGGCAGAATGAAATTATTGTACCAAACACTCCAAACAACAATATTGTTGAGAAATTCTTGAAAAACTGCTTTTTCTTGACCTGGAAACTGCATCCAAAGTTCGAAAATTCCAAAAGATCACAAACAAATCTCAAAGTTAAGCTAAGCAAAACACATTTCCTTATACCAAACAATTCACAGAAATAGGATCTCAAACACATAATAAACAAGATTCCCACCTCACAAATATCAAGATTGGCACTCTAATAAAAATTCAAATGTAAATCACACAGTCAAGAAGACCCATGTTTAAGAATTATACATCACAAAGTCAAAGCACTTATTTTTTTAGATGAATTTTTGGTCACTTCAAATACATGCACTTTTTCTATATATATATATATATATATATATAACTTTCTCAATCAACAATACTTCAAAGGAAGTATCACCAAAACAATTTTGATATATTTAATTCATCCTATACAATTTTCTTTTCAACAAGTTATTAAGAACATAATTAGGTTATACTATATAATCAAAAATTGAATCCTCATTCAAACTCCAAACAGCACTGAATTAGTTCAATTTAAATTCAAATCAAATCAAGTGTTTATCACAAAAATATGAAAATTTCTGACTTCAAAATGTCTAGGTATCTGTGAACCAAAGTTAAAAAACAGACCTAAAATTTGGTATGAAATAAACATGAGAAGAAAAGCTGTAATAAAGAGAGATCACTAGGAAAAAATTAAACACTATTTAAAACTATGTTGGATGATTGAAATCAAAAAAAATTTAGTGCAATGCAATCTGAATTATTCATGATCGAGTCAGCCAATTGTTTGCCAGTAACTAATCTGATCCGCTAAGAGTCAGGCAACCAAGCCACAATGCCTATGCTAGGGATAATTCCTTCTATTCCAAACCTAATGCTTTAATAACCCAAACTCAAAAGACTTAAATATCTTCTTCTTTCCTTTTGTCCCTTTGAAGGGTCTGTTTGGAAGCAAGAAATTAAAAAATTTTAGTCCTACCATAACAAAAGAAAATGAAAAACTCGTATAAAATCAGCCAAACTGTTGTATTAGGCTTACTGGGTTGGGCATTTTTGTTTCCTCCACTCCAAAATTCAAATGTAAATTTCCAGCAACCAATCAACACATAATTTTTCATTTAAATCAGATAAATTTCAACACAGATGTGTGTGTGAGCATGTGTGGGTGCGCATTTCCAACAAACAAAAACATCAAATGCCATCGAAATTAATGTAGATCAAGAATTGGATATATAAAATGAAAAAAATAAAATAAAATTGTGAAATCAGATCACACTACAGGATTTAAATGAATCTATTTATTTGAAACTAAAGATATTCATATTCATATAGATATCAGAGAGAGAGGGATGTTGTGTTCTTTGACAGCATGAGCACCCACGCCTGAAAACAAATCAAAGCACCCACGCCCAAACCCAGAACACAGATGGAAAAAAAAAAAAAAAAAAAAACAGAGTAAAACAGGGGATAGCCATCACCAAACTCCTCACAGCCAAGCTAGAAAAGAGCAATGCTATTACAAACTAAAGAGCAATGCTAACAGGTTAAAATCACATAACACATCACTTTAGACATCACACAACACAACAATGCTATTACAAAGGAAATTATAATAAGAAATTGCTCAAGAGGGAGAAACAGAGAAGCTCAAAAAAAAATAAAAAAAAATTGAACAACAAATACCCCACCAAACCCTAAAAATCGAACAACAAAAACAATGAGATTCCTTTGTATCTGCGTGTGTTTCAGAACAGAAATACCCCTTTTTTTGTAGTGAACAGACCCCACTTGTGCCTCTTGGTCAACTATTAGTATTATTCTTGATTTACGATTTTTGGATATACTTTTTTGAATTTTGTTGAGACATCTATGTGTGCAGAATCAGACAACTACCAAAAGGAGTTGTAAATATAGCACAGGAATATGTTTGTTGAGCCCTGATTGCACTCATAATTAATAATAAATGGGGGAAGATACTGAATAAAAACAATGTTACAGATATGCCTCAAGATTAATGAGTCAATGTGTTCCTGTCTTTAGTTTTTAACGGCTAGAATGTGGAGCCTCTGGAATCCCTCTTGTCCTACCTTACTGTGCCTTGCCATGGAACTTAGGAGCTGTCTGTCGGTTTGATCAGAAAAGAAAGCAATACCCACTACAAGAAATATAGATTAGCTACATGTTTACCTCCCTATAGATGGGTTTCTGGCAATTTAGACATTGTAGATGCGAGAGATGCTAAAACTAAGTTCTGGTTCAGAGAAACATGATCTGGAATAGTGTCACTCAATAACCATTGCGATTAGGAGAAAGCACATATGATGTGTTTGAATTTCTACCTTGGTGTGTATAGTATAAGCAAGCAAAAGAAAAAAAAAAAAAAAAAGACACTATGGTTTTAAAGGGTGAATCAATGAGGTTGTTACTTAGAAAGAGGAGGTGAATTGAAAGGAGAATTAAAAGTTTCCATTGGTGAAATAAAATGAACAAGGTTGTAGTTTTCCATTTTCTTACTTTTAATTCAAGAAGATGATCATAGAACCTTAAAAACCAGTGCATTGTAGAAAACATGACACTCTGGTGGAGCCATTTGTTCTTGAAGGGAAGTTGAGAATGGAAGAGGAATAGTGTCCAAGTGGTAAAAATTATGTGCCTTGGGGCTCTCTATGGACTGTAATAGAAGGCATTGTATTATTATAATATATATTGAGTTGCATCTTAATATTTTAGCTACTTTATAGAGGTAAGTGGGGATGTTAGTGCCTTTCTATGCTTCCCAAAATGACCCTTTTTCCTTTCTCTTATAGCTAATACAAAGGAGCACATTATTGTAGAAAGACAAAAACAGGTTAGAAAACTACATTCATATGCCTACCAAGCAATGTCCACTCCAAAAATCTATAAAACTACCTCTATTAAAAAAATTAACCAAGTTTGTACTTTATTCATAATTAACAAGTGCATCTGAAACTCACTTACCAACAATAAATGTTGGTTCTAAATATTTTACTTTTATTTATCTTTTTTTTTTTTTTTTTCAGTTCTTTGAGGCTGGAAGTCAGGATACATGACCTAATTTCTGAGTCTTTTATAAAATTAAAAGGACATCCATGAGTTGCTAGTTCTTATTAGGCTAACTCATCTATTTGTCCCAATACTGTGACCTATGGTAGGATTTGATAGTTATTTAGGTAGTTGGTAGTTATTTTAGGTTGGACGGTACCCAATGGTAGCAATGCTTTGTAAAACCAGTGTTGTGCAATCTGGAAAGATCTGGTATGTTGAATAAGCTGAAATTGTTAACTAGACTTCTCAATGCTTTGGTTCAGCTCCAAAATTTTGAGTTGCTAATACTCTGATCCTGTGTGGCTTGAATGAGCCATTGGTTCAACAAGTGGTTCCACTAAAGTTTTTTCAAGCTGACAGTTCAAATACTACTCAGAAACAAAATAAAAAATATATTCTGATCACAATGCTTACCTGGATTGACCCACAAGTTAAAATTGGAATGCACTGACCCACCTCGCTGTGACTGGATAAGCGACTAAAGCAGCATAAAGAAATTTCTTTAAATTGCATCTTGGGCTCGAATCCTAAAGCAAGTACAAGCATGCTAGACCTGTACAGCTACTTAAGTAATAGAGGTCCCCTCAAACACTAGTTTGCATCAATGTCCCAAAACGGGACAGCATAAATCACATTAAACTTTATGAATGGATTGTTCAAATTATTCCCATCTTCTTTCTAATAAAATTGACAGTATACATGGTAGGGACCGACACCCTAAAATGGTTCCCATGTCATGGATGCTGTGCTTCAATGGACTTTCTTTATGCCAGTCCATCTTGGCGTCCTGTTTACAAATCTACTTGAGCCTCCATGATTTCCAACAAACTGAACAGAATTCTTCAACATAAGAATTAAGAAACTAACAGTGGATATCAACATTTCAAGACTAAAGATTAATTAGCCATTGTCAGGGTATATTTGGAAGAAATTACAAGGAAGAATGACTTTTATTACTTCTGTATGAATGACTTCAAGTGTTGCCTCCACTCTATACTTACTCTTCAACCTATAAAATGGATTTCTATTACTTGATTTCCTAAGCAAAATGCATGTTATACCCATCTGGCAATTAGAATTTGCTCTTTTTTGAAGTTGTTTAAAACTTTTAAACACACCTTGGTTAATTGACAATGCTAAACTAACATATAGGGCCTGTACTTGTCGTTTGACCAACTTGTATCTGCGTGTGTGTTTCAGAACAGAAATAGAAGAGAAAAAAAACCCCAAAAAATCAATTGTATTTGCGTGTGTTTGTCGGAACAGACGTAGAAGAAATCGAACCAAAATAGGAGAGAAGTGAGTTAGAAAACGAGAGAGAGAGAGGAATATGTACCGACAGAGGGATTGCTCAAGCGATCGGCTTCCTCGAGCGACTGAGATGGCTTCCAGTGAGGCCCATTGAGAAGAACATGTCCCGATGGCTAGCGGCGACGGCTACAGCGAACTGAAAGCAAGGGAGTTGTGTCGAAGACCAGGGGTTCCGACGTTGAGCAGCGAAGTGAAAACAGGGACGTTGAGCTCTGACGCCGGCGGTAGAAGGCTGGAGGCTCTGACGTGTAGAATAGGGTTTGGGTTTGGTTTTGGTGGGAAAGCAGGGCCGCCGCAGGGGGTTGGGTCACGCGGAGAAACAGGACTACCCTCCTCTGCCTTATATCTATAAGGTGGCTTTTGTCCGAAAAACCCATAACATATATGGGTATTTACAATTTTACCATCATATTTTCCGAACATAACGCGCGCAATTCGGCGCCCAACAACATGCCGACCAAAATTAGGAAACCGTCGGTAAGTTTAGTCGGGAATTACCCTTTTTTTTGTAGTGCCCCTTTGGGGATGGACTAATCGTACAATCAACTCTTTTTTTTTTTTCTTTTTTTTTAAAATTATTATTTGTAGAATCAACTCAATAGCCAAGAAACCACGTATAATTAAATTTTTACCAGAATGATATTGGATCAAATGACAGAGATATTAACTCAAATCAAATATCAAATAAAGAAATTCCAGCCAAAACTTACAACCAAAACCTCATTGCATGAGGGGAACTTTTATTATTACTTCGATGCACAACAATTGCACTCAGAAAACAAAAAATTAAATTTTACTCTTGACTCAAACACAGATGATTCAAGAAGTAACTCAATTAAGGACACAATTCTAAGCATAGACATCAGGATTTGAGAGGAGGTATTCTTCGACAACCTTGTACAATCCCGTGGCTTTGTCTTTGCCTGCCATGATTTCATCCTCCTTGAGTTCAACACCATCCTTAGCATGATACTCACTGGTCATCTTGCACACACACCCTCCATTGCCAGACTCTTGGAATTTAGCCTCATAAACAACATATTTGAGTTTGTCGCCAAGGATGTCAGCTTCAATCAAACTGTACTTGCACACAAGGTTCTCAGTGTCGAGCACATCAATCTTGTGCTTCAAGGACTTGAAGTGCCCACCTGCATATCAAATCATATTTGAATATTGGCTCATTTCAATCTCCTGTCAACTATGTACCAACATAAAGCCATGCAGAAATTTATCTAATGAGATTTACCTTCAGCAAAGTTGGTTTGCTTAATGCTACCAGCGCCTCCACTTCCTTCAACAAATTCAATGCTTGTTATTGCCTGTGGCACCAACTTGGGGATGATGTTGTGTGAGTCAACAATTAGAGCCTTGAACATCCTAGCCGGAGCGACCAGAGTAGTAAACTCTTGGGTAAAACTGGTGACAGCCATTATCTGTTGGAGTGAAGATTGACAATCTAACAAGGAAGAAAAATGAGTGAGCTGGTTGATTTGGCTTGATGGTGATTGGTGAGGTCTAAGTGAATGGTGGAGATTGGTGAAGCGCATTATTTGTATTTATAGACTTGAATTGGGAGGCCTTCTTTGACTCCATAATAATAAATTGAGGGGTCCATCTAGATTGCTAAATCATGAGCAGACAATATTTGAAGCCATTATTTATTTATTTGTGCTCAACTTTGATGCCTTTTTCTAAAATGGTTGAAAAGTGGGTGGAATTCTTTAATTTGATTGATAAAATGTGAGCAGCTTAGTAGGCAAGACGACTGAGCATAATTAACTAATTGATATAATATCAAGTTCATATTCAATGGTAGTTTTGTAAACTTAATTTTTAATGCAATCATCAAGCATTAGGGGTTCCATTTGGAGGAACTATTGGAGGTGTTCACCCCTTTCTTGGGGTCGAGCTCTCCAATTTTTCAGGTTTTTTTAATTTATTTTTATTTACATAATTCAAGAGATGTGTCACGTTATCAATTTTATCAAGTTGACATTGTCTTAATAATAAAAATTTACTTTATTTATTTATTTTTCCTCGCTTAATACGTACACATCACATAATAATTAATAAAGAAGTCCACGCAATGCAAACACAGCCAAGAGAAACCAAATAACCTGTAATGGTTTTCCGTCCTGACTAAACCGTACTGCTACATCTCACATCTCACGCCGATCACATTCTCACCTGAGTTTACCTGTGCTTGAATCGGCGATACCACCAATTCAACGGATATAATCGAAGCTTCTGTTAATCATATATTATAGACTTATAGCGTCTTTATTCGACACATTCTTATCTTGTGCTTATTAATGTATATAGTATTTTAATTATTATAAGGCACCCACGCTTTGTAAGACTCCAAAAGTCAACAATTCCAACCCAAGACGTGTCCTTCATTCAATATTGTCTCCCTCGAAGCTTATATTATAGCCTCCATAAACACCTATACACCTATAAATATATGACAGACCAAATTCCTCCCATTACCACAAACAACTCATCTTCACATCTTCGATTCATCTTAGAGAAAGAAACGCAGCAGAGAAACAAAAAGAAATTTCTTTTCACCCTTTCGAAGAAAAGAAAATGGCCGAGAAGAACCAGCAGGTGTACCCTCTAGCACCCGCAGCCAGACAACCTAGAAGTGACGATGAAGAAACAGCAACTTTGCAATCCAAGGAGTTCCGCCGCAAGCGACAGATAAAAATCGCCGCATATGTTGCTGCCTTTGTTGTGTTCCAAACCATAATCATTGCAATTTTCGCAGTCACTGTAATGAAGTATAGAACTCCAAAATTCAGGGTGGGCAAGGTCACAGTGGACACTCTTGTCTCCACCGCCGCGCCTTCGCCTTCCTTTAACACGAGGTTCATTGCCCAAGTTACTGTGAAGAATGCCAATTTTGGCCCATACAAATTCGACAACACCACGGCCGTATTCACCTATGGGGGCATGACAGTAGGCCAGGTAGTTATTCCTAAAGGTAAGGTTGGGCTTCGTTCGACCAAAAAAATGGATGTGACAGTGGAGCTGAATTCTGATGGGCTGTCGAGCACATCGGCCCTTGGCAGCGATATCAGTTCAGGGGTATTGAAGTTGAGCAGCCAGGCCAAGCTGAATGGGAAAGTGGAATTGATGTTTGTGATGAAGAAGAAGAAATCTGCTGAAATGAACTGCACCTTGACATTCGACTTGTCAGCAAAGGCGCATCAGGCCTTGGAGTGCAACTGAAGACATAAAGCTGTTTGAGTTGTATTATTTTTTATTTATTTTTTTATTTACCATTTATTTTAGCAATGAAAATACACTGTACCTGTGGGACAGGAAAAAACATGATGATCGATCTTTGAATATGGAAGGAGGGCATTATTTTTATTATTTTGTTTTTTTAAAAAATTTTTTTATGAGTTTTCTTAACGTATGCCTTCAGGTACATGTTAAGTTACAATTAATGATCTAATCATTACATTGGAAGTGATGAAAATGCATTGTAAATCATGAAAATTACTTGGAAAAATATGAAAATATTTTGAAAACCATGAAAATATATTTTTTTATACAATGATTGAGTTATTAATTATAATTTAACATGTACCTTAAGGTACCGTTAAGAAAACCCGATCACCATTTTAACATATTACATATGTTCACTAGTTGTGCTCTATTTTTAGGCAGGTACGCCTTGCGATCGAAATGATTCCCTTATCATTGTTTTTTGGCGACTAAGTCAGTAAGACAAAATCGAAGTGAAAAAAGGGAAACGAAAAAGGTTAGTAGGACAAATAATAGGTAACTATAAATTATGACATCAGGTTCAAATCTTTAAAGAATTTGTACAAAATATAAATTAAAATATTCAATGGGTTTGGAATGAAGATATCTACAAGACGTCAAGAGAGGAGGATTAGGCCCAAACTTTGACGGGAGCAGATGTGTGATACCCTTCATATGGCAAAAGCAGAAAAATGTTGAGACTTTCACATCCAAGGGAACTGGATCATAAGGTATAAATACAAACAATGTTCTCCATCATTTTCATTTCCCAAGTCAAATAAAATAAAAATAACCCATCTAAGGAACTTAGCTTTTAAATGTCTCTTCGTTCTTAGTCTTCTAAATCATGGTCAAAGGGCTTTATTTCTTTTATATATGTTCCCTACAAAAAGAGCTATATGAAAGAGAATGAGTATATCAGTATATGAGAAAAGCCACCTCTAAATGCACTTGTGCAATATCAGTTCTAAAACTATTAAGTTTTATCACAATTATACTAAAATCTAATTTTAAACTTTAAAAAAAATAAATTTAGGTTTATGCGTGCTGATTATAATAGATCAATATCATGCATTAGAAGTGTGTATGGTGCATGGTTCACTTGATCCCATCCATTTTCTTTTTATATTTGTTTTTTCATATCAATAAAATGGCATTTGGGTTCAAGTCCAAAAGCAATACTTGTGTTGCGTAAAATCCCTTTTTAAAAATACATTTAACCTCCAGTACATTATAAGTTGGGAGGATAAAAGTACTCTTGCTATAAAGGCACAAATCATTAAAGATCATAAATGAGAATAACTCGTCTAAAAAATCTTCTTGAATTTCGATCAAATCCCTACAAAATCTCCATTACTCAAATTCTTTCCTTCTACTCCTAATGTCCCCTACTTTCCCTACCGCGATATGCTTTACTCCTTCCGTCTTAATCTCCTTCAATTAATTCATATAACTCTCCTCCATTATTTTCGCTCATTCATAACTCTCCTCTTTTATTTTCCTTTACTTCCCAATACTTTCTCTCTCCATAATTTCAGAATTTACAGAAATTAGTTTAGGAATTTATGTGAATATAATACTTGTGTGGTAAACTGGTAATTCAGGAATTGGTGGCGTCATCGCCGGAGCAACTATTGTGGCTTCCACGGTCCTTTTGAATTTACATACTTTAGTGGACCAAATTACCCTTTTAAATAAATCCTAATCCATCGACTTTTCTTAGAGAAGAGGTTAGAGAAATAAAGAGAGGAGAGTGGGAGATCGAATACTAGGCCATGGCAGCCGCTGCTTGAGAGTCCAAAGTTCGTTTCTGATTCTCTTCTACCTGAGCTTCCAACTTTCCAAGCAGGACCCAATTGAGAAATCAAAATTATACAGAGGATTATATAAGAAATCTCTGTAATTTTTATTGAATTCAAAAATAATTCTTGGAGGTGTGAGACCGCGTTACGATTGGCCGCGTCTATGTTTCTTCAACGAATGGTCCATGTGCAGTCTATGTTTCTCTCACTCTCACTTCACCCCACTGTCTCTCGATTTCTCCTTTTCTCTCTCGTTCTCTGTCTTCGTCTCGGCAGATCTCGATTTCTCCTTCACTCCATTTCTTCTCCTTCGTCTCGGCAGATCTGCCTCCATGGTCGCCGACGACGCCGTCTCTCTCCTCCTCTATAGATCTCGCCGGATCCAACCAAATCTGAAGTGAATATTGCCGGATCTGAATGGATCTCACCGGATCCGAAAGGAATTTCGTCGGATCTGAACTGCTTCTCCATCGTCGGCCATGGCTTCTCCGGATGTTGAGTAGTGAAATAGCAATGCCCGTCCGTACTCCGGCAACCGTGGATGGTCTAGTTAGCTTCGACTGCCACAGTCCAGTGTGGCTCAAGCCGCCGTGACATCAATCACAGCCACTGCTCTAAGAATAAATCAATGGCCCTGAGCTCTCCGATGCATACAGAAGAGGACGGGTTCCTTGTAGTCATCGTCGATGAAGTCTCTTTATCTCGCTCGTCTCAACGTTCTCTATGACTCTCTCTCTCAGATCAGATGAATGTGGTAGTATCTCTTTGTCTTTGCCTGTGTTAATTTAACAAATTTATTGAAGAATTTATCGGATAAACTCCTTGATTTTCTCAAATAAATTCTTGATGTGTTCAGCACTCCGGCAAGACAAGCTTTAGCTCCGGCGAGACAAGCTTCAGCTCCGGTGAAGTTGAAGATTGGGTTCGACTTTGAAGTTGAAGATTCTGCTGCAGTTGCGAGCCCTTTTTTGGTTTGATTGAATCTGTGATTGCATTTAATTTCAAATCGCAACATCCTTGTGATGAATTTTCTGAGTAATTCATGATTTTATCTGAGAAAATCATGAATTTCTCTGAGTAATAAAATCATGATTTTCTCTGAGAAAGAAATAATTGACAATAGGAAGAGAAATCATGATTTAATTTGAGAAATCCATGAAATTGTCACAGAATTTGTTGAATCTGTCTGATAAATTCTTCTTTTTATGATGTTATGAATTTATCTGAGTCAATTTTGGAGTGATTAATTCATATTTTTATGAAATTATATGTCGACATTCTTTCTCCTCCTTTCCATTTTTTTTTTTTTAAAAATTTTTGGGGAGGGGGGTTACTTGAGTAAGCCATGGCCATGGCCATGGCTTCCATAGCTTCCATGGTTGTGGCCATGGGAGAGGTCTGGAGGAGGAGTGGAGTCAGTTTGTTGCTCTTTTTCTTTTCTTTTTATCTTATTATGGGAGGGGGTGTTTTACTTGAGCAAGCCATGGCCATGGCTTCCATAGCTTCCATGGTTGTGGCCATGGGAGAGGTCTGGAGGAGGAGTGGAGTCAGTTTGTTGCTCTTTTTCTTTTCTTTTTATCTTATTATGGGAGGGGGTGTTTTACTTGAGCAAGCCATGGCCATGGCTTCCATAGCTTCCATGGTTATGGCCATGGGAGAGGTCTGGAGGAGGAGGATTCGTTGAAGAATGGTGGAAGTGTTTTGGAGGGAGGGAGATAGGAGTCAGTGTGTGGCTTGTGGGCACAGAAGGCTTTTTCTTTTTTTGGATACGAGGATGAATCCCCTCAGCCTGCACGACTTCGGGAATTGATTACCCATCAATGGAGGTATGTCCTACCAACCTTTACTGCACTTATTACACCCGGAGAACTAGCCACAAGGTTTGAACCTAGGACCTCGTTGTTGGTATTCCAACCATTGGTATTCCAACCATGAGGCCATCTGAGCCGCACCTCGTGGTTCACAGAAGTCATTTTACAAGAATAAAAGGGAGGGGAAGGAGCTATGCAGTTGCTACGTATATCACTGCCCTTTCGAGAAATGACCTCATCAGTATCAGTATTCCCCGCCCCCCACCCCAAAAACAAAAAAAAAATCATTGAAATTTTGTTGCTGAATAGAGATTCCATTTTTACAATGTGAACACTTTTCCCTACTGTACTGTAAAAGTGTTTAATCCATCAGCTAATGTTCAATCATCCACTTTTTTATAAGTAAAATGGGCTTATTTCTTGATTAATTACAATCTTGCATTGTTGTTGGGGAGATATGGGTGTCCAAAATCCAACACAACAAGCCTAACATAAAAATCTGTAACTTATTCCTACACAAAAGGTCTAAGTTTATTGGTAGTAAACCCATTACTTGTTTATTAAGAAATTTTTTTTCATTTTATTCTTCTGATGTGGCTGGGACAAATTCACAAGCGAATCTTGACAATTGACACATCAATTGATGAACAAATTTACAGTTAAAACTGATAAGTTTAGCATTTTTTCTATAAAAATAAAAAAAATAAAAAAATAAAAAAAAGGAAGAAGAAGAAGCAAGGAAGAAGGGGCAAATTACATATTAGCATTACAAACTATATCATGAATTTTAATGTGGTGTATAAATTATAAATTTATTCAATTTAATGCACAATCTATTCATAAGTGTTTAAATGTAAGTCAACGTGAGACTACTCTTCATCCAACACCAACGCAGTATTCCCAATGGATGGTTGACCATTTTGTACACTAAGCATATACACGAGCGCTCACGTGAAACACTCGCTTCCAAGGAAGCTCCCCGAAATGCTTTACCTTTTTTTTTGACATCTTCTCAATTTACCCTTTTCATTGGCACTCGTTAGTCGTTGCTACTTGCTTTGTAAACACCGTACCAGTCTTTTTCTTTAACACGTACCATAATTAGAAATGCATTTCGCCGTGGACTCGAGAGTATTGACTCAATCAAATCCCCAAAACAAAACTATTAAATTGAATTTTCCCTCTTTGTTTAGCTTATATTATCACGTTTTCCAAAGTAAATTATGTTTTAATGAAAGCTAAAACTTTTCTGCATGCTAGCAGCCAAGGCAGCAGAGATTGGAGGAGACATAGAGAAGACTAGCATTTTTCTTTTTTTCTTTTGATACGACAAAGAGAAGACCAGCTGAATAAAAATAGAAGGGTGATGAAGCGACTGGTTCAGGTGGTTATGCATTCAGTCAAATATCCCGCGTCGGTCTAGGCCGTGTGTGATCGCGTTCCTCGAATCCTCGGCGTCTGAAAATTTGGACCAAGTTGGTGGCAAGTTCATGTATATATGTCACTTGCAAGTTGCAACATATCTTTTTTCTCACATAATATATAGTTCCCTCTGAGCGAAAAAAAGAAAAAAGAAAATCCCTTTATACACAACTAGGTACCACCGGGCATGGACCGGCGAACCCTGATTGTTTTCATGGTGGCGGTCATGGCCCCTGTCATGATCAAGGCACAATCAACATCGTCGCCGGAGGACTTGACGCCGGAAGGAAAATGGGTGTCAGGAGTAGAGCTAGATGAGTCAGTCCTACACTTCACGAGCACAAGTCGCAATAATTGGACAAATGCTTCTGTTTATTGGCTAAGAACAGCCTACCATTTTCAACCTAAGAAGAATTCGATGAATGGTAAGCACGCCTTTTGCTCATTTACTCTAAATATATTGTACCCTCTGCATTCTGAATTGTTTGAGTAACAATAGAGTGAATTTCATACGTACGGAGTACTTTGTGCTTCTAAGTCGAAATGGGCATTTTAATCCTTTCGTATTGTGTCAACATTACCCTTCTGCATTCAACTCTATATTAGTCTATTCCCGGAACCAAAATGCATGCCTTCTTCTTATCTTTATTCTTGTTCATTCTTAATTCTTATCTCATTCGAGAATGTTCTAGCTTGTTGCGCGTGAGTGTTATTTATTTATTTTTAAATTTTAAAAAAATCTACCGATGTAGGAATTATGACTGATTTTTATTATATTTATATGATCTATTTCTATGTTGAGTCGTCGTAGCCGGCCTTTCTTGGAGAAGGCTAGGTGATTGGCGAGGACCTCACCCCCTCTGGAGGTGGTTGAGATTTCATCGTTTTTGCCAATGGATCAACATCTTATGAGAGAAGGATCTCATGAGAGAGAGAGAGAGAGAGAGAGAGAGAGAGAGAGAGGGAGCAAAAAAGAATGGCAAAGATAAACCTTTGAGGTTATCTATGCAAGGATTTATGGTTTTAATAGGCTTTGAATTTACACAGTGTATATGAATTAATTGTGAAATTTTATATGAGCCTCAAAGGGTTTATTCGATATAAAAAAACTAATCGACAACAATTAGAAGCAATGATGATTTTAACATAGGACAATGCTAGTATAACAGACTGTATGACAATCAAATCATGGCCACCAAAAAAAAAAAAAATGTTAAAGGTTTTTTAAAAAATTAACATTTTGTGGTTTAAGTGGTCAACATTTGTTTGTCATTATTCTATTATCTTATATTTTTCCTTTTAACATGATACCAAAAAAAAAAAAAAAAAAAAAAATTCACCTTCTGACTAAAAGGGCAAAATAACCAAGCATTCCTATTATTACATAATTTACATCAAGGGCCGTGCAACCAACTTTTTACCCTTCTTCAGCAACGCTTCTCAAAAACTATGTTGAGAAGGCTAATCAATACTTTGACTTTTAACAATGAACCCATCAATGAAAAATGAAAAAATATAACCTGAGGGGTGAAGGGTGTGGGCAGAGTCATTTAATAAACCCTATTCAATAGGGTTCGATGCTAGGTACGTTGTACCACAAATGAAAAATAAGATCAAATAAAATGGAATGAATGGAGCAAAATATGTTAATGCAGATGATGATTAGCAGAAATTTAGCATGAAATACTAAGAACTTCATCCTAAAATCAATTGGTTAGTAGGCTAAACATCAGAGTTTGAGATTTAAATCCAATTAAGTGCTGGAATACCCACATAATTTACTATTCAACTTGAATGACAATTACTGAAATGTACGATGATCTTTATTTGTTTATTTATTTATTAATTTATTATTTTGCTAATGGTAGGTAGAATTTTATTTTCTCAGCCAAAAATAAAGGTAAAATTCTTTTTTACCTTTCAAACTACGAGTATTACGTAAATTGCATATTTCGCAAGCATTTACGTTTAATTTTTTTCCCACCATATATAATCTCTCTTTTCTAGATATGCTGATCAAATTCTTTTATTATTTCTCATCTCTTTGGTTGGAACGTTTGGTTATTTCGGCTTCAGATCCTTGTGGTAAGTCCTTGAAAAACTTTATTTAATAGATTAAGAAAATACACACACACACACACATATATATATATACATATAGTTCCAATAGGTGAGTTCATGTTCACCTAATTTATATTAGTACAATGTATTAGGGGTTATATCTCTTGCACTGGCCCAATAAATTTTGTAATCAACTAATGCACGAGATACAATCCTTAATGCGATGATTGATATAGGTTATATTAGCAGATATTCACTTGATTGTCATCATATATTTATACAGTCCTTCTATATATTGTCAAGTGCACTGGATGCAATTTTTTCATATAGTTTATTCCAAAACTTTTATGTGCGACTCGTATTTGACCAAACCAATCATTAGATTAAATTTGATTCATATGTAGGTCATGCATGTCAAAAATCAAATTGATCTAAGATTAAAAGTTGTTTAATTCGAAATGTCTATAAATAAACGATTGTTATTGATTAAAAAAATGCATGTTTTGGATCAAATAGTGTGTAGAAATATCTTTGAACCGAGGATCCAGCTCGGGATAGAGAGCTCAAGCCAGAAAACACTGACATGTGGCAAAGGCAATTTAGCTAGTCCCGTTACAACGCCCATGATCCCCCAGGATTCAGTTCGGGCTAAAGAGTTAAACCAGAATATTTGACACGTGGCTAATGTAACACAGCGAGATCCGTTGCAAACCACGTGATCTCCCAGCTCGGGGCTTTGCCTTCAGCTCGGGACATCTGTCCAATGACTCACACTACAATCCAAATCCTACTATAGTCTAAAACTGTTACAGCAGCTATAATTCTTGACACAGCGGTTACTAGAAACCATGGTTCCTTGCCTAATCACGATCAACAAACCATGGTCAGACGGTTATTGGCAAACCATGGTCAGATCTGACCTAACCAAGGCAGTTACCTGACCTCACATGGTCAGTCCGTACAGGTGGGTATAAAAAGAATACGATACAGCCAAATGAGGTAAGCTACAGTATCCTAATCCTCTGAAATTCATCTTCTTCCTTGCCTCTTCCTCTATAAACAGCTTCTGACTTAAACTTTGGAGAGGACTTGGCCAAAACCCACCTTGGCCTATCTTCTGACTTTGTTTCCAAGCTTGTGAGTGCAGGTCTAGCGCGAGGATAAGCTCCTTCATCAACATCAAGGTTCGGGGCATAGATTTTACCCCGTACAAGACTAAATTTGTTTTGATTTGCACAGCGTGTTATATGTTTCAATTAATGATTGTTTACCAATAATCTCTATTTGGTTTTCAAATAACTTTTACTTATGACCCACTGGGGAAGATTAGATGACAAAGGATTATAACTTAAGAATCGTAAATCTCGAGTTCGAATCAATGCTCTCTTACTATCGAATGCATGAGTTTACAAGTTGCTGCGACTTTAATAATGCTCCCAAGTGCAGGATGTCGCGAAGTAATAAATTCTCGGTGAGCCCGAGGTCGAACCACATGGAAGGGGAATAATTAGCAGAGATGATTGAGAAAAGATTTTAAGAATTTGGTTGCTTGATTGCAAAGAATTAGTTTGATTGAAAACAATAATTTAAAAACACTAAGGTTCAGAGGTCCACTCACAACAAGTATTAGATATTTGCTAACAACTCAATTTTATAACTCAACTGAGATTCATACGAAGGATGATTCCAGTCGGATGATTTAACAATTAATTTATTCAAAACAATTCAAAAAATATGGTTTCATAAGGTTGATTGATTTAATGCATGAGAAAACTAGTAATTTAATTCGCAGGAAATTCTAAGCATTCACCGTACCCGGAGTTAACGATAAATAAAAGAATTATACAGAATAAATACTTTGCAAAATAATCAAAATCAATCAAAACTATAAAACCTTACATTAAATCCATGAAAGAGTCATTAAACAAATACCAAACAATTATTGTGGCTTCACTCCTAACCCTAGCAAAAAGTTTAGCTACTCATGATAATTGAAAACTAGAAAACTAAAGAGAGGTAGAAGAAGAAGAAGAATAAGAGAGGGGTGTGTGTAGAAGAGAAGAGGAGAAGTAATATATATAGGTGCAGCCGCCTTTTCCTTTCCATGTGCTCTTAGGGTTTCCAAGAGAAAGAGGAGAAAAATTAGGAAACAAATTGGGAATCCCGGTTTTTTCCAGTAGAGCTAACTTGTAATCCGTTTTTGACCTACCAAACGTTGAATCATGAAATATTCATGAAATACAATATTGTAGGGTTTCAAATCAGCTTTCTAGGGACACCAATTTTGCATCAATTGGATTTTGGAGTCAAAAGTTATGGCCAAAATACGGTAATTACTCCAAACTTCCTTTTTAATCTTCTTTCCAACTTTGGGGTTGCCAATTTCTTTGCTAAAATCTTCTAAAATTAATGCACTTCACCCTTGCAAAGCTTCCATATAGTTCCAAATAAATTTAGAATGCTTGACTATAGGAAATTGGCTTCCTACAAAATAAAACATGCATTAATACACCACTTTAAGTATAAGAGCATGTATCAAGAGAATTCATGTATAATGTGTAAAATGCGGAATTAAGTACCAAATAAATGTGATAATGCCTACTAAAAGTATAACATTAATGCAATTTTAAGCTATTATCACACCCCCCAACCAGCATATTGCTAGTCCCTAGCAATTAAAGCGATTGAAATAGTTTTCTTCAAAAGAAAAACTCAAAGCATGGCTACCAATTTCATCACCTTAGCAAAAGAATCACTTAAAATTCAAGACACTAGCAACTATTAAAAGCATCCTAATGAATTCAAAAACTCATTGTGTGTGAAGAATTTATCCAACACAAATATAAACTCAATTTTCAAGGTGAAGCACAACCCAAATCTCTATCTGAAATATGCTTCAACTCAAATCTCACAAGGATTACACTCAACAAAATAATGCACTCTGAATTGGGTAAAACTCTCGAATATATGTGAGTAGAATAATGTAGAGCAAGAACAAGAATCTCACATATAAAATATTTGAAAAATGCTATCACAAGAAAGAATCATAAAGTCTCATGAAAGGAATGCCAAATACTAAGAATGTACACCACACATTGCATTATAGCTCAGTCATGTCAATATCCAAACCATACTATCCTCGAAATCAAATAGGACTTTTAATAGAATGTAATGTTGGGATAAAAGAAAGAATTGAAACAAAAAGGTTATGGTGATAATAAAAAGTGTATCCGAGAATGGTAGAAAGAACAAACTCACTAGAAACAATTTGTATTCAACTTATTCTTCCAAACTTTGGCAATCAAACACTTTTTTTCTTTTTTTTTTCTTCACTTCTCAATACTTCACCAACAAAGCTTTCTCTTTTTTTTTTTTTTTTTTTTTTTTCATTTTTCCACCCATTCACCTTACTGAACATTGATAATATCCATTCTCAAAACACTTTGGGAAAAATGTTATGAAAGAAAGGCTAATCAAAAGGCTCAACGGGCTAACTAGTGGTAATGTATCACAAAGAAAAGAAATTAAAGGCTCAAAGAAATCAAAGATGGCCTAAAATCATCTCTCAAGGAGTGGTATAATTCTTCAATTTCCATGACTTCAAAAGAAACAAGTGTGGTATAAAAATATATTCTCAGCATTCAACCAAAAAGAAGAAATAATGAGACTAAACAATGAAATTTGAGTGCTTCCAAAAATCAAGGTAAGATTAAATATAATAACCCTCTAAAAAAAAAAATTAATGGCTCAAATACTCGCAAGGGCTAAAAGTCTCCACATTTTTATTCATCAAGATCTCCAAAATCATCTTTACCCTTTAATCAAGAATCATATTTATGCGGCTAAAGTGCAATGTGATCCGAGTATGAAATTCAATGGAAAATTTTAAACAGGAGTAGCATAATGAACTTCAAACTAGATAATCATGCTAAAGCAACAAAATTTTTAAGCCAAAATTTTGTAAACCACTAAATTTTTTTTTTTTTTTTTTTTTTTTGAAAAATAAGATAAACTAACTAAGACCAAAATAAACTAACACAACACCAAAATTCCCTCCCCCAAACCTAAAACATACATTGTCCTTAATGTAAATAAAGAAAAACAAAGTAGTAGAGATCATGGAGAGTACCTTGAGGTGCGAACCAAAAAGAAAACAAACAAACTCTAATACCTGCAAAATGGGTTAGACACGAAAAACACAAAAAACAAAAGGGAAAAAAAAAAAAACTAACTACGACACAAACACTAATATGAATGAACTAATTAAGGGTTTGGTAAATCCTGGTAGACAGGATCCACCAAATCAATGGACTCATCCTCAGGTGAAAAATTCTCAAGAAATGGTTTAAGACGTTGTCCATTAACTTTAAAAACATTACCATTCTTAGGATTTTCAATCTCAACAGTTCCATGAGGAAAAATAGTTTTAACCACAAATGGTCCTGCCCAACGGGACCTTAGTTTACCTGGAAACAAATGCAATCTAGAATTATACAAAAGAACTTTTTGAGATGGTTCAAAAGATTTCCTTAAAATATTTTTGTCATGAAAAACTTTCATTCGTTCTTTGTAAATTCTAGAATTGTCATAAGCATCTCGTCGAATCTCTTCCAAATAAATTATATGAGTGCACACTAAAAGGCTAATTCCCTTAATATCAGAAACATTCAATCCTATTGCGCCCTTGTACTCTTTCAAAATTTTCAGCAACTTACCTTCTTGTAAGGGATCAAGTTTAGTAGATATTACCATAGGAAAAATCTCCTTAGGTCTAAAGAATGCATACTTGATTTTCACTGGTAAGAGCTTTAATTCCAGTTTAGGCACTTTCTCATTCGATGGCAATAGTTTAAGCTCACGAAGTGGTAGGTCTTTAAATTTCGACCTCCACGCATTCAAGTCCAATTCCTGTGTAGAATCCAATAAACAATAGATATGCAATTTCAGGATTCTCATTAAACTCCAAATCATAAGAATTAACCAAGCACGCCTTTAAAGGATGAGAAAAGCAAGACACATTAAATTGTTTTTGAACAAGTGTATCAATCAAGTTAACTTCATGAAAGTCATCATCATCCTTAGGTTCTTTGCAAGTATTAAAAATATTCAATTCTTGGGTCATATTTCCGAAAGACAATTTAAGTACACCACTCCTACAATTTATTAAAGCATTGGAAGTAGCAAGGAATGGGCGACCCAGAATCACAGGAATTTGAGAACTAGCATTCAAAACAGGGTGTGTGTCCAAAACAATAAAATCAACAGGAAAGTAAAATTTATCAATTTGGACTAACACATCCTCTACTACTCCCCTAGGTATTTTTACAGAACGGTCCGCGAGCTGAAGAGTTATTTTGGTTGGTTTTAACTCACCTAGACCCAACTGTTCATATACCGAATAAGGTAAAAGATTCACGCTAGCCCCAAGATCAAGTAAAGCTTGCTCTACTTTAAAATTACCAATAACACATGAAATAGTGGGACTACTTGGATCTTTATATTTAGGAGGAGTATTATTTTGAATGATAGCACTCACTTGCTCAGTTAAAAATGCATTCTCTTGTACGTTAAGTTTACGCTTGACCGTACACAAATCTTTCAAAAATTTAGTATAAGAAGGAATTTGTTTTATTGCATCTAACAAAGGAATGTTGACTTTCACTTGTTTAAGGATTTCAAGAATGTCTGCATTCTAATTCACTTTTTGACGTGGTTGCAATCTTTAAGGAAAAGGAATGAGAATAGGGCATCTCTCAACTACACTTGACTCGGGCTTATTAAGTTCATTACTACTCTTTGTTTTTGAAAATTCTTCTTTTTCTTATCTTTGGGTGGTGAAATAGTTTTGTCAATAACTTTTTCACTACGAAGAGTAGTAACGGACTTAGCATGCTCAAGTTGTGTATCAGATAAATTAGAATCACTAATACTAAATTGACCTTGGGGGTTAGGTTGTGGTTGAGATGGAAATTTACCTTTTTCTTGAATGCTTAATGAAGTGGTCAACTTAGTAAGAGTGTTTCTAATGTCACCTATGGCTTGAGAAGTCTAATTATTTATGGTGGCTTGACTCTGCATAAACTGTTGCAATGTTTCCTCTAAACCCTTCTTAGGAGGAGGATTATAAGGAACAAAATTAGAATGGCCTTGAGGTGGTAGTGCAACATTATCATTCCTCCAACTGAAATTTGGATGATTCCTCCACCCTGGATTATAAGTTTCAGAATAGGGTGAAGAAAAAGGCTTTTTATTTATATTTATAGCATTTGCTTGATCGTGCAACACCTCTTTAAAAGCAGGGAGAGTCGGGCAATCATTTGTAGAGTATCCCACAGTCTCACAAATACTACAAACATCATTCAATTTAGGAACAGACATAACTTCATTAACTTTCCTTAACTCCATGGCTTCTAATTTCCTAGCCAAAGTAGCTACCCTCGCACTTAAGTCATCATCGTCCCTAAGATGGTACTTACCACCCCCAGATGGGTTGGTAGAAGGCTTGGACCTATCTAAAGTATCAGTTGTATCCCAAGATTAGGCATTCTCAGGTAACATATTAAAATAGTCAAAAGCCTCATCAGGGTCCTTATTCATAAATTCACCATTGCACATCATCTCTACAAATTGGCGCATTTTAGGAGTTAAACTCTGATAGAAAAAACTAATGATACGTCAAGTTTCATAGCCATGATATGGGCAAGAATTTAATAAATCTTTAAAACGTTCCCAACATTGGTAAAAAGTTTCATTATCTTTTTGTGAAAAATTCTTTATTTGCCTTTTGAGAGCATTAGTCCTATGAAGTGGGAAGTGTTTTTTCAAAAATTCAGTTTGCGTCTCTTACCGTGTGCCAATGGATCTAGGTCTTAAAGTATTAAGCCAATTTTTCGTCTTATCCTTGAGAGAAAAGGAAATAATTTCAATTTAATGGTCTCTCCACTACAAGTTTGGTCATGGAAGGTTACACAAACCTCATCAAATTCCTTAAGGTGCAAATATGGGTTTTCAGATTCTAAACCATGGAATTTAGGTAGCAATGGAATCATGCCAGGCTTAAATTTGAAATTATTAGCATTCAGAGGAAAAATGATACAAGATGGTGCACTACTCTTAGTAGGCTGCAAATAATCTCTAAGAGTCCTTTTGTCATCCCTATCAATATTCTCAATTTGTTCCTCATTATCAGACATGGTGTCAAGTGTGTGATTGTGTCCAAGAGAATCAATTAAATTGCCACACAAATTTTCGAACTCAACTCTAACCAAACAATGAGTATGATCACGATGCCAAATTTGCATTAAAAAAATAAAAACAAAAATAAAAATAAAAAATAAAAAATAAAAGTAAAAAGTTATGGAAAGAGTTTACCGGATTTGCGAAGAGATTCGCAAAATACAACAAACCTCCACCAAAAACAATGAGCTGCTATTTATCCACGCCAGTCCCCGGCAACGGCGCCAAATTCTTCCTTTTTAATCTTCTTTCCAACTTTGGGGTTGCCAATTTCTTTGCTAAAATCTTCTAAAATTAATGCACTTCACCCTTGCAAAGCTTCCATATAGTTCCAAATAAATTTAGAATGCTTGACTATAGGAAATTGGCTTCCTACAAAATAAAACACGCATTAATACACCACTTTAAGTATAAGAACATGTATCAAGAGAATTCATGTATAATGTGTAAAATGCAGAATTAAGTGCCAAATAAATACGATAATGCCTACTAAAAGTATAACATTAATGCAATTTTAAGCTATTATCACAAGTGATTTGTGCATCACAAGGGGATTCGTTTGAGCCTAATAACTTTAAATGCCCCTCGTTTGGCAAAAAAATAAAAACTTTTACTTGTGCATTATTACCTAAATTGCGGTATGAATCTTATGATTTTGGTTCTGAATGTTACTTGAACATGACTAGATAAGTCATCTACGCATCTTGAAAGAAAAAAACAAAAACAAAAACATAAAAGAGTTTTGCACGTACAATAATAATTGAAAGCATCTGATCTAGTGCTAGAATACATTTGGGAAAGGAGTAGAAAACTGGGCCCCTGATTTTTAATTCTATTAGCATTGAGTTGCAAAACGCAATGAATGAAGGACAAATTTTGTTGATAAGTCCCACATGTCGCACCGAAGTTTAATTTAGGCCTTATACCTTATAATTTAGGGGAAATATCCAAAAACTCCCTCAAAAATAAATTCATATCCAAAAACTCCATTAAATATTTTTCATATCCTTCTATTCCAAATAAAAAAAGAATCATATCTATTTACTCCAACTAGTTAATTTTTTGTTTACTATTGTTAAAAGAAAAGAGTGACTAAAATATCCTTTTTTAACATTAATATGTTTAATGAAAAAAATTGCATATTTAACTGAATTTATACTTTTATCCTTTTTGATGTAATTAGAAATAGCAATAACCCCTATTAGGGGACTGCTTTCAACAAAAAACCCACCATAAGATTTTTTAACTCAAAAACCCATTTTTTAAAAGATTTTTTAAGCAAAAGGAAATGTTTTTTTGGAAATACCCGTTTTAACCTTTTATATTTACATTTCAACCAAATTTATTTATGAGAAGAAGGGAGGGGGGAGGGAGAGAGAGAGAGAGAGTGAGAGAGAGAGTGAGGGAGGGGGGAGGGAGAGGAGCGGCGATCAAGCTCCAACCACCAGATCGGACGGCTGTACACTGGCTGTTTGATGGCAATCGTCTCCGGTGGTTGAGGGCCGATGGCAAGCGTTCCTCAATGGCTTGAGGCTCGATGGTCGAGGCTTAACGGTGATCTGGCAGTGAGGAATCAACGGCGGTTGATGTAGGGAGGCGACGGGGATGCGATTGCAGAGGGCTCAAACAATGATAGCGGGGTTGGTGGTGAGTCGCCGATGACGTTTGTGAGTCGCTGATGATGGGGATAGAAAAACCAGATCTAGTTTTTTTTTTTTTTTTGGTTTAACAAATGGAAAAAATTTCGCAGATGATGTGGGGAGGCGGCGGGGTTGGTGGTGAGTTGCCGATGACGGGGATGGAAAAACTAGATCTGGTTTTGTTTTGTTTTGGTTTTTTTTTTGTTTTTGGTTTTTTTTTTTTTTTAAAGGTTTGACAGTGGGTTTGAAGGGAAAAGGGTTGTGGTTTTGATTTGGGTTTCTGATTTCTTGCATGATGATGGACATACTACGGTGAGGATGGTGTGGGTTTGGTAGAGTTTGATGATGGTGGTTATCAACAGGTTTGGGGTTTTATGGCAGGGGTTTACAGCGGGTGGTTTGGTGTGGTAAAGGGACGGTGGTGGATTGAGGGTTGTGCTATTATTATGTGTTATTATGTGGTATAATTTTTCTAAAGCACACAACAGTAAACTGTTACTATTGTCTGTGTAATTTTTTCAAAGCACACAAAAATAAATTGTTACTATTGTCTATGTAATTTTTTCAAAGCACACACAAGAGTAAACTGCTACTATTATATGTGTAAATTTTTCAAAGCACACACAACAGTAAACTGTTACTATTGTTTGTGTAAATTTTACAATGCACACAACAGTAAACTGTTCACCTTCGCCATTGTTGTCAATGGCGGGATGGAGAAGATAGATCGAGCGGAAGGAGGAAGGAGAAGATGATTCGTTGCAAATCTAGAAACCAAATCTGGTGATAGCATAATAAAAGGTAGATTAAGACCCTTTCTTCTCTTCTCCTAGCTTGTTCGTGCCTCTTCTACTAGGTTCGATTCTCACCAGCAAGTATTGTGGTGATTTGGACAACCATTTCATAGTTGCCCGAATAGCATTTGCAGCTTGATCGGTGGTGGCCAAAAGTGGCAGGCAATGGAACCACGGGAGAGAGGGAGAGAACATGGGGAAAAAAATAGCACAGTTTTGTAATTTGATTTAAATTGTAATAGGGGTATTTTTGTCATTATGGGGTCAAAAGGGGTTTTCACAAAACTGTTTTTCACTTACGGCCTATTGTAAAAGTACTCTTATACTTAGGGCCTATGGCCAAAAATCCCTTAATTATTCTCTAATGTACACATGGGAGGAAGGGAGAAGAAAAAGAGAGTGGGAGAGTAGGTATGCAAGTTTGGGAAAATAGGGGGGGCAAAAGGGAAAATTTACTTGAATATGCATTTTTGTCATCAAACATATTATTGTGAAAGAAGTGCATTTTAGTTGGATCAAACTTTTCTTTTAACTGCAGTAAACAAAAACTGATTGGATTAATGGATATAATTTTTTTTTATTTGGATTAGATGGATATGAAAAATATTTAATGGGGTTTTTAGATATGATTTTATATTTGAGGGGGGTTTTGGATATTTCCTCTATTATTTAAGCTTTTAATTTGTCTGGAATCTTAACAAATTTAGCAAAAAAATGTGATTCTTTTGTCTAATTATGATACGGCCACGTGATATCTCAAGCCGATAAATTTTTCTCTTAAATTAAAATGATACCACAAGGAAAGTTTGTTTGAGCTTCCGTGGGCTGGAGCTTCCATGTGTAAGCCCACCCCAACCCCCCAAAATATATATATATATATATATATATATATATATATAGACCTAAGGCCTTTGAAAGCTAACAAGGGTTGGGATTTCCACTAAAATATTTATTTGTTGGGCATTATAAAAATTTTGTTCTATGAATTATGCTTTTTAAAAATGTATTACGTAACTATCGGTGATGAAGCAAAAACCAAACCTTGGCCCCAGCGGTCAATAATATAAAAAATTTCTTGATTTGTCAACTTCCGTCTAAGCTCACCGTTCACTGGTCATGGACGCCCACCGGCGACCCATGATTGGTTTCGCCTCTATCATGAATTTTCTGATCGCGTTATTTCTTAACCAAGATTCCAAATCCCCCTCTACATAACCACCAGTATCTTCAGTTTCGGAGAATTTGAAGCCTGTAGGAAAACTGGAAAAGGGGTGTTAGAAGGAGTGTCAGATAAGTTATTCTCACATTTTTCTTCCGGCGAAAGTCTGTTTAATTGGAACAATGCTTCGCTTTCTTGGCAGAGAACAGCCAACCATTTTCAACCCAAGAAGAATTGGATGAATGGTAGGTACACTTTTCTTCATTATACATGAAACTCTCCAGTTGCACTTGATGATAAACAAAAATTTAGCGTGAAATAGTATGAATGTCTACTAGCCCAAAAATAAATATAAATAAAAATAAAAATAAGAGAGTAAAATTTTGTTTCTGTTTTTTATTTTATTTTTAATTTTGGGGGGAATATTAACCATAATCCTCGAACCCATGCGAAGAGTACGGTTCCCACACACCGCAATTTCACCTAAGTAACAACTTCAGGGATGTATGACTTATATTATTATATTTTGTTTAATTCTGTTGTTATTGGTAGGTGAAACTTTACTTTTTGAACAATTATCCAAATTACGCATCACCCATGTATTTATTTTTAGTTTTTTTTTCCCCCTGTATAATTTGCATTTTTAGATGTACTAATCCAATTTTGTTATCATTTCTCGTGGCTCTTTGTTTGGGGAATTTGTCTTCTTCTGCTTTAGATCCTAATGGTGAGTCTTTACAAAAGCACATTTAGTTGATCGAATGTATATATATAGGATGATGATCAGGTAAGCACGTGCTGATGTAACTTATATCAAAACCTGCATTGAGAGTTGTACCTTGTGCATTAGTGAGATGTGAGGTGCATTGAATCAATGCAAGAAGTACAACCCCCAATGCATAGTGCTGATGTAACTTACATCAGCACGTGCTGATGGGATCACCTCTGTATATATATATATATATATATATACAGGTCCGGTCAGGTAGGCTTCAGCTGATACACCTTTACATCAGCTGAAGCACTCTCTGCAGTAGATCTTCATTAAAGGAGATCTGATGGCCCAAAATCACCTGCAAGGTTTCATCCGGATCGACCCGATTTGCAAACAAACACGGTTGTACCTTTCCCTTTTCATTTCAAACGAGATTTTAGGGATTTTGAAATCACCTTCTCTCCTTTCCTTCTCCCTCTCCCTCTCCCTCTCCCTCTCACGGCCTTACCATACCCTCATCCCCGCCAACCTTGACAATCCGGCGAGAAGGAACAGTACTAGTAGATCTTCCATTTTCTTTTTCTGCTGTAATTTTTTATTTATTTATTTTGAAATCATGTCCAACCCCAAACCCCTCACCGCGTAAATCCGCCCGCAACAGCAAGTCTTCACCGTCGGCACACCAAAGGGAAGCACATTGTCGGATCTAATAGTTGGGGTAAGTGTTTTTTTTTTTTTTTTTTTTTTTTTTTTTTGGGGGGGGGGGGGGTGTTATTTTCTCCTTTTATTTTTTATTTTTTTTGTCTCTGTTGTTTCTCTCTAAACCCTCACGACCCACCTTTCTTTGGGCGCAGTGTCACGCTCTCCCTCCGCCGACCGAAGCTACACCGCCGGCGAAGTGAACCTGAAGGGCAGTCACCGGCTATCAATGTTTAGGGTGTGAGGCACACCGCGAAAAAATCTGATCTGATCTGACCCGCGTGATCCTCTCCATCCCACCTGCGATCCCCTCTTCCTCAGCCGCTGCAAGATCCGAACACTCACCGAACGAATGATTTCTGATGTCGACCCTCAAACCTTTACGCCAATGACGCCCAAAACCAGGTATGATATTATTCTTCAATTCTTCAAATCGATTTTGGGGTCGTTTTTCTTTATAATCATAGTTATAGAATTTAGGGTAATGCTCACAAGGGATAAAAAATATTGAATTTAGGGCTGGCAAAATATACCCCTAACTCTAATAAATTGATTTTGGGGGTTTTTTTTTCTTTTTTTTTTTTTTTTTTTTTAGTCTAGGAACGTGGAAATTAGACCTCTATCTCAAAGCAATATTCGGAAAAATTAAAGAGAAATAGTGTAGGGAAGAGAACCCAAAAGAATATTTTGAAGGAGTATTTTTTATTGGATGAAACTTTAATTTAGATTGACCATTATTTTTACCTACGGTTGTGTATTGTGTTTATTTGCAAGAAGTCAAGTAACTGGTTGTGTATTGTCTTTATTTGCAGGAAGTCAAGTAATTGTTGTTGGAGCCTTGGAGGAGTTGATGGATGGCATAATTTTGTGGAGGGCAATTTTAGTGGAAGAGATTTAGGATTGCAGCTGCAATTTTCTGGCCGCTGATTTATGTTCTGCGCAGTTTGAATGCCTAACTTGGAATTGTAGTAGTAATTTTTATGTGGGCTGATTTATTGAAACCTCAGTTGTTTTGAAACCTTTTGAAGAGAGTTGGGGTGATTGTAAACAGAATGGTCATTAGGAACCATGTCCATCAATCCACAGCCCTCTTATTTGTTTATAATTGGTTTTGGGTTGAATTATCTTGTATTTGAGTTGAAGAGTTTTAGGATATCGTCATAGATTATGTTCTTTTGTTTTTTTTGAATAAAAATTACAGATTTGTTCTTATTCAGAGTCACTTTTTACATACTTTATTCACAACAGATGGGTATTCATAGAAAATATTTTATGCGTATTAGAAGTGCCCAAGAAGTAATAGAAGTGGCCAACAAGAGCTATTGCTTCCGCACAAGATGCGATGGAGGCTTGCTTGTTTTGCGGATCTTTTTATTCCTAGCAATTTACTTCAAATCTTACAATAAGGCGATTGATTAAAAACATGCAACCTATAGCCGGTTAATTATGATTGGGTTGGGAAATCCTAATCCAAACACAGGTAAAATTATTGTCGGATGGTAAGAAAAGCAAATTCTAGAATCCCATGAATTTTCCATATGACTCAAGTAAAGGCATACACATTGCCATTTTGCACTAACCAGACATATCGCCAATTGCACATAAACGTGGGCACTCATGGTAGACAATCCTAGAAATGGGACTCAAAGACTGAAAAGAAAATCTAGCATCCACCTAAATACATATTGCCATTTGCTCAATGAAGGGACATTTATTTTTATGAAGAATAGAAAAAAGACATTGAAGGGAGGGACATATTACCATTCGTACTAACTAGATTAGAGACAACTAGTGCTAGTAAAATATATTTGAGCATAAAACCAATAATTAAAATAAATATTTCATACAAACTTCAGATTTCTTTACATGAGTAAGGAACAAAAATAAAAATAAATCCCTATAAGCTTCAGAATTCTTTACAATGTGAAAATGTCAAACAAATCAATTTTATAAGCAAAAAAAAAAATTTATATGAGCATTACAACTAAATCCCTAAAATAATTTTATTTTGAACAGTATGATTTTATAAGCAAAAAAAAAAAAAAAAAAAAAAAAAAAAAAAAAAGACCCTGAAATCAATTTATTAAGGTTAGGGTACATATTTGGTAGCCCTAAATTCACAATTTTTTTCTAGTGAGTGTTCGGATCTTGCAGCGGCTGAGGAAGAGGGGGTCGCAGGTGGGATGGAGAGGGTCACACAGTCAGATCAGATCTGATTTTTTCGCGGTGTGCCTCACACCCTAACGTTGATAGCCGATGACTGCCCTTCAGGTTCGCTTCGCCGGCGGTGTAGCTTCGGTCGGTGGAGGGAGAGCGTGACGCTGCACAAAAAGAGAGGTGGGTTGTGAGGGTTTAGAGAGAAACAACAGAGACAAAAAAAAAATAAATAAATAAATAAAAGGAGAAAATAACAACCCCCCCCCCCCCCCCCCAAAAAAAAAAAAAACACTTACCCCAACTATTAGATCCGACGGTATGCTTCCCTTTGGTGTGCCGATGGTGAAGACTTGCTGCTGCAGGCGGATTTACGCGGTGAGGGGTTGGGGGTTGGATAGGATTTAAAAAAAAAAAAAAAAAATTACAGAAGAAAAAGAAAATGGAAGATCTACTAGTACTGTACCTTCTCGCCGGACTGTCAAGGTTGGCGGGGATGAGGGTATGGTAAGGCGGTGAGAGGAAGAGGGAGAGGAAGGAGGGAAGGAGAGAAGGTGATTTTCAAAATCCCTAAAATCTCGTTTGAAATGAAAAGGGAAAGGTACAGCCGTGTTTGTTTGCAAATGGGGTCGATCCGGATGAAACTTTGCAGGTGATTTTGGGCCATCAGATCTCCTTTAATGAAGATCTACAGCTGAGAGTGTTTCAGCTGATGTAGAGGTATATCAGCTAAAGCCTACCTGACCGGACCTGTATATATATATATATATATATATACAGAGGTGATCCCATCAGCACGTGCTGATGTAAGTTACATCAGCACTATGCATTGGGGGTTGTACCCCTCGCATTGATTCAATGCACCTCACATCTCACTAATGCATAAGGTACAACTCCCAATGCAGGTTTTGATACGAGTTATATCAGCACGTGCTTACCTGATAATCTAATAGCGGCTTTTGATCAATTTTGTGTGTACTTAATTTATTTATTGAGATTCGTTATATGGTAAGTTTTGATAATTTTTTCTTTCCTTTTTTTGTTTTTTTTTTCTTTTTTGATAAGGAGGTTTTGATCTTTTTATGATGACAACATGAGAACTGAGTGGATGGTGAAACTTAATCCATCCATCTAGATAGAACCAGAACGTGAATGGAGTCGCATTATTGATAATTGATTTCTAATTATAATCTACATCAATAATGCCCTTTTTATTTTAGCCTTTTGGCCAAAAAAAAAAGGAAAAAAAATTGGGGGAAAGATTTCACGTACGGATAGTCAGTTGGTGGCAAGTCTGTGTGTATATATATACTAGTTTATAACCCGTGTGTTGCATGGGTGAGGTTTGTAAAAATAAATATTGTGAAAAATATAAATTATATATATATAATACACATCCATGATGGTAGCTCAGATGGCAACAAACCGCGGTGCAGAAATCATAAATCTTGAGTTCGTGTCTTTACTCCTTCACTATCGAATGCATGGACTTGAGGTTGGTTTGTGTATCATAGGGATTAGTTTGGGCCTAACAGTTTGAGATACCCCTCATTTAGCAAAAGTGTATTTGCATAATTTTTTTAAGGATTTTTATGGTTTTCTAAACAATTTGATATGTTAATACATATTCCAATGTGTTGCGGTTTCTTTTTTAATCATCGTTGCCCATATTTGTCTCCTTTTCTGATTATAACTATTTATAATTTTATATGTTTAATTTTTGGGAGAGGAGATAAATAGACATAAAGAAAACGAAGAAATATGGTATAGTCTACTAAGTTTGGATTGAACATTGTATAGTGTAAGTTTTTCTCACATAAAAACAAAGAGATATACAGTGTACACCAAGCGTCAACCTACTTATATCGTGTGAAAAAAAAAAAAAAAAAAAAAAAAAAAAAGGAGAAAACGAAAAGTTAGAGAATTTACCTTTTAGTGATCACTTCTCAACTTAATACCAAACATGAAACATTACTAGTCCTTTTTAAGGTTGTGCGTGGGTCAATTTGGAGTGGTTTAGAGAAAAATTATCAACCAACCCACTCATAGCGGGTTTTAAATTTTTCGACCTGCCACCAAACTGGAAGTCTTAAAAATTGGTGGGTTGGTTTTTTTTTTGGGCGGTTTGTCACTAATAGTTTGGGTAGGTTTGGCGGGTTGTATCATGTCCTTTTTAATTAGGGCATTTCTAATATATTAGATCTTAACTAATTAGTACGTTGTAAATAAATTAATAAATCAAGAAAATATAATTATTTAAGGTGATTAAGTGAAGTTTGATATATACATACCTACATAATATTTTAATTCCAAAGATTAAAATTATGATTTTATGAGAAAAAAACACTTGATCAATATTGATGAAATTGGTGATAGTTAATGTTATTAAAGGTTGAAGACCCAAAACCTAACATCCTATCAAAGTACTAATAAGATAATACATTATTATGAAATTAGAAATATTTGCTGTTTATAATTTTATACATATATTATTAAAGGCAGGCGGTTTGATTTATTGGCAGTTTGACAAAGTTCAATCCACCAATCAGACCAAACCGCCAATTTTATTATTCAATCCGCCCAAACCTTTTCATCTTATTGATTTTTATTATATTTATATGATCTATTTCTATGTTGAGTCATGGTGGCCTTTGTTGGAGATGGTGACTGGCGAGGGCACTACTGTGCCCTTCTCTCTTGTATTTTTCCCTCTTATTTCTCACACCTCATCCCTCTGGAGGTGGTTGATTTTGTTGTTTTTGCAACTGGATCAACATCTCATGAGAGAGAGAGAGAATAGCAAAGATAAACCTTTGGGATGATCTATTCAAGGTTTCGTGGTTTTAAAAGGCTTTGAACTTACATAATGCACATGAGTTGTGAAATTTTACATGAGCCTCAAAGGGTTTCTTTGTTATAAATTTTTTAAGAAAAAAAAAATGAATAAGAGGGCAGACAAGAAGTTGAGGCAAGGATGATTTTAACATAATACAAAAAAATAAAGTAAAAACAAAAAATTCACCTCCTGACTAAAAGGGCAAAATAGCCAATCATTCCTATTATTACATAATTTACATTAAGGGCCGTGCAACCAACGTTTTACTCTTCTTCGGCAACGCTTCCCAAAAACTATGTTGAGAAGGCTAATCAATGCTTAGACTTTTGGCAATGAACTACCAACGAAAAATGAAAAAATATAACCTGTGGGGTGAAGGGTGTGGGCACGTGATTTCATAAAACCTATTCAATAGGGTTCCATGCTAGGGTTGTACCACAAATGAAAAATAAGATCAAATAAAATGGAGCAAAACATGTTAATGCAGATGATGACAAAGCAGAAATTTAGCACGAAATATAAAGAACTTCATTCTAAAATTAATTGGTTAGTAGGCTAAACATCAGACTTTGAGATTGAAATCCAATTAAGTGCTGGAATACCCACATATTTTACAATTCCACTCGAATGACAACAACAAAAATGTACGAAGATCCTCTTTTTTATTTTTTTTATTTTTTTTTTGTGCTAATAGTAGGTAGAATTTTATTTTCTCTAGCTAAAAATAAAGGTAAAATAGAATTTTACCTTTCAAACTATTACCTAAATTACATATTTCACAGGCATTTACGTTTAATTTTTTTCCCCCATATATAATTAATCTCTCTTTCCTAGATTTGCTGATCCAATTCTCTTATCATTTCTCATGGCTCTTTGGTTGGAACGTTTGGTTATTTCGGTTTCAGATCCTTGTGGTAAGTACTTGAAAAACCTTATTTAATATATATATATATATATAGGATGAGGATGATGATTAGGTAAGCACGTGTTGATATAAGTTATATCAATACCTGCATTGGAAGTTATATCTCGTGCATTAGTGGGTTACGTGGTACATTAGACTAATGCACAAGTACAACCCCAATGCATGATGCTGATATAACTTATATCAACACGTGTTGACCTAATTAGGACTGTATAGATATATATATATATATAATCTCAATTAGGTGAGTACATATTCTCCTAACTTGTATCAACACCATGTATGAGGGATTGTATCACATGCATTGGTCCAATAAATTTTGTAACTCGATAGTGCATGAGATGCAATCCTTAATGTGAAGACTGATATAAGTTTTATCAGCACATGCTCGCTTGATCGTCATTGTATATATATAGTAATAATAATAACAGGTTCAGAACATCCTGAAGTGTCTTGGATTATCACGGTCCTGAGCACATGACACAAGCAAGAGCGTTGTTTACACATGCTTGTATATATGTGTCATGTTCTTTAATTACAATATGGTACTGAAAAAATACACTTTAATATTATACATATTACAATGTGACGATCAGGTAGAGAAGTGTTGATATGAGTTATATCAACACTCGAGTTGGAATTTGTATCATGAGCATTGATAGGTTATGGTGTACATTAAGCTAATGCATGAGATGCAAGTCTATAAAACTCAATGCATGGTGTTAATATAATTTATATAAACACGTCGTTACCTAGAGGGGATATAAGTACACAAACACACATTTTGTAATGAGATCTAACATGTGTTTTTATGGTGTCAATTGTTAATTTTAAGACAAGGTGATGGTTGAATTGGTGTAGGTCCATTGTTCCACATGGGGTGGTACCATCTATTTTATCAATACAATCCGAATTTTTCTGTTTGGGGCGACATCACATGGGGTCACGCCATATCAATGGACCTGATCCACTGGTACCACCTTCCGCTTGCGATGGCTCGTGGTAACTCGTCTGATAAGGACAGTGTCTACATCGGCTACGCAACCCATCTCCCCGATGGCCGAATTGTAATGCTATACACCGGGAAAATTGGAAAGCCCGGGAAATCCAAAAACCAAAAACAAGTACAAAACCTTGCCTACCCTGCCAACCTATCCGATCCTGCCCTCTGCGATTGGTTCAAGTATGAGGGCAACCCGGTTTTGAAACCACCACCCGAAATTGATCAGGATGATTTTCGTGACCCGACAACAGCATGGCTTGGACCGGATGGAACATGGCAGGTCGCCATCGGGGCAAAGTACCATAATGATGATGATACGTGTGTTTTTCTTGTTTATCAAACCACGGATTTCATTAGCTACTTGTTGAAGAGGATCTTACATGAGGTCCGAGGATTGGGCATGTGGCCGGGAATGCTTAGACGTTACCCGATTTCAATGATTGAGTCGGGCGGGTTGGATAATTCGGCCACTAGCCCAGGAATTAAGCATGTGCTCAAGGCTCAGGGGATAAAAATGATGCGACGCACGCGTATGATTACTATGCACTAGGGACCTACGATCGGGAAAACGATGAATGGTACCTGATTACCCGGAGAAGCATTTGGGTTTTGGGTTGAAGGTTGATTATGGAAGATACCATGCATCAAAAATGTTTTATGACCCTAACAAAATGAGGAGGATCAATTGGGGTTATGTTGTAGAAGCTGATGATAAAGAAAAGGATCATGTAAACAAGGGCTGGGCAGGCCGCATCCAGGTATTATAACTTCATTTTTTTCAACCTATAATAAAGATAATTTTTTTATAAAAAAAAATATTAATTAATTTTACTATTTCGGAAAGGATTCATATAATTAATCCCATGTAATTGATTTTAAGGCTTAGTTTTTTACTTAAGTTATGAGTCCTTGGAAAAGTTAATTTTAATAATTCAATAATTGTGAACTGTTTGATGAAATGAGTAACCCTTCTGTTAAATTAAAGGGGCAAATAAAATTAAAAAAAAAAAAAAAGATAAGCTACAAAGGGCAGTCCTTTTACTACCTACATGAGTGTACGGATTAAATGGAGTGCTTATTATAAACATACTAGACGGACAGAATGAAAGATGAGTTCATGATATTTTCTTTTATCTCCTTTTGTCTCCCCAAAATTAGTGACTGTATTGAGCTTGAGTACGTATGTGCCAATTAATGTCGATTGGTCTGATTAAATATACTTTTCTTGTCCCTTTTTTTAGTCAATCCACTTAGTTATGCTACCTTAGGTTGCAGTTATATATTGTAACCCATATATAAATTAGGTGCATTTCGGAAAAGTATCTGTAAAGAGAAGCAAAACAGGTCATCCTATGCTAATTATTATTTGGGTCTGGTTATTGCAACCCCATAATTTTATTTGTACATCCTACTAATTTTAATTCATTAAGATTTGGTCATGCGGTCCAATAGAAATATTATTTTGAACAACTTTGTTAAAAAATAGTTCTTCCAAAATCTGTCGGATTTTTTGGCAATTTACTATCTTTATTTCATTTGTAGCCAAAAAGTTAAAAGTCCACTTAAACGAAATAATTTAAAAAAAACTCTCTTCTATAGAGTTGTTTAAAATGATATTTTTTAGTGAGAAAAATAATCAGTTTTTATAAAAACCTTTTATATTTTTTTAAAATCTTGAGAAATTAAAATTAATGGGGTGTGTAAATAAAAATAAGATTTTGCAATAATCGGTTCCTTATTATTTTCTTTTTAGTAAAACATACCATTTAATCGCTATGGAACCTTATTTTTCTTGGATCATGTTGAGTAATATAAAAATTCTGATCGAATAATTTCCGGAATAATTTCTTGATGTTTTGTACAGAGCATTCCAAGGGTTGTGGACTTCGACCAGAAGACGAGAAACAACAAACTTCAATGGCCAGTGGAGTGGTTGAGCAGTACAGAGTTCGATGGGGTGGAGGTCGGCCCCGGTAAAAGAGTTCCGTTTGACATTGGCACAGCTACCGAGCAGGTCTGAGGTTGGTTTGTTTATTTTTTTTAGAGGCTTTGGAGAAAGAAAAGTGGAGGGGAATACTAACAAATGGTACTCAATACACAAAACAATTGAAACCTAGACCACCGCCCCCCAGCAATTTTCTTTTTCTTTTTTTTATTTCTTTTTTATTCTTCTTCCGTTATTTTTGACCTTTTTGGGTAGGACTCTCCTTTTAGTCCTCTCATCAAATTGCTGAAATTTATTGAATATGTTGTTTTTAGAAAACAAATTTCAAAGTACATGCTTCTACACATTAAAAAAGAAAAAGAAAGAAGTATTAAAACTTACATTTTGGACCAAATTAACACACGTTAAGTGTGCTTTGGGTATAAGATTAGACATTTTTTAGGAGCTGTTTGGCAAACCTAAAAATCTGGCCTATAACTCTGGTGAGTTTTGATTTCACACTGTTTGGTAAATCCATTTTTCTTATTAATCATTTCAGTTTTGTTATGGAAATAAGGCGTAAATACAGTTTTTTTTCAAACCAACTGTGTATTTAAAAACTTGATACCAACTATGGACCAGACCAGTCTAATCTAGCTTTTGAAGTTCTCAAACAAACCCTTATGTTTGGTACTAAAGCATACCTAAAGTCCTAAAGTATATGGCAGTAAAAGTTTTTATTTCCTAAATTGGTTTTTAATTACCTAGTACATAGACTTCACATATATGGGATGTCACATGTTTACTCATGTTAACCCTACTTGCTTGTTGTCTTATATGGTGGCTGTGCGAGTGCTTTCTTTACTTAATGTGAATGTATTATTGTGTAAAAAAACAAACCCCCAAGGAAAAAAAAAACGCAGAAAAAAGAAAAAAATGCTTACATAGTTACACGGACTCATGGAGTGGTTGACTTGTTTTGCAATGGTGACAGTTGGACATAAGTGCCGAGTTTGAGATAGACAAAGAGGCATTGGAGGAGAATGTGGATGAGCATGTGAATTACGATTGCTGGGGTGGCGCTGTTGTGAGGGGCTCCTTTGGACCATTTGGCCTTTTAGTTAACGCCCACCCATCATTTTCCGAGCTAACGCTTATTTATTTCCACATTGCCAAAGCTACCGGCGGCACTCTCAAGACCTTCGTCTGCACCGACAAAAGCAGGTTTGCTTTTTTTCTTTTTTCTTTTTTTTTCATGAAAAAAAAAAATGTTTCTCTGAATCTTCTATTCCTATTCTATAATTATGTTTTACAGTTCCTTTAGTATCAAGGGAAAATTCTTTGGTACCTCTGAGGTACCGTACACCTAAATGATAAGTGGTCACATTTTATATTCTCGGATCACATTTGAGTACGTTACTACAAAAATATGGTCATTGATAACAAAATATGACCATTTACACTTTTGTGTGTGTGTGTGTGTGTGTTAAAAATTTATTTTGTTGAATTTTTTAGAGTATTTTAAATAATTTCATTATTACTTGTAAATATAATACAATTGCTATTCTGATTAAATTTTAGAAAGACACTACATGCATACATCTTTTCTAGTTCCTTTTACCGCTATTATATGATTCTAGCTTGAATGCCAAAATCATTGACCACAGGGGTGGACCCACGTTTGGTCTTGGGGGGGCTTTGGCAACCCCAAAATTTTTTAAAAACTACATAACCCCCTTCAATTTGATGAGTGGGCACCCCCATAGTTGATAAAGTGGCACCCCCAATTTCACTTTTTCCCTCCATACTTGATAAAGTGGCATCCCAATTTTATTTTTCCACCCTTATTGTGCATGCCAACTAAGCTTGAGAGGTAACAAAATAATAAGGCGAATGTATAGGTAAACATTCATCCCTTTGTAGTAATTCCCCTGACTATCAAGTTTAGGGGTTTATATTTTACATAAATGCATGCACACACACCCAACACATAAAATATATGAATATATGTGTTTGTGTATGTATGTTAATATATAGGTGACGACCCCAAACAAAAATTTCTAGTTCCGCCCCTGATTGACCATGCTTAGAACTTTGTCTTCTTAGATACTATGTTTTAGCACATAATTGGATGGTTAACATTATGGTAATAAAAATGAAAGTAATCGGAGAATGTTGGGTAATGCAGGTCATCTAAGGCTTCCAGTGTAGACAAACAAATCTATGGGGCTGAAGTTCCTTTGCTTTATGATGAAAACTTGTCTATGAGGCTATTGGTAAGTGACAATTATTTCCTCTTTTCTTCCTTAAATTAAAAACCCCCTTTCTTTTTTTAGTCATTCCCCAAGTTGGCCGGAAATCTTGTAGAGGACCCTGAAATTAATCAATTTCAAATGTGTTAAATCGATTGTCAAGAAAACAGAGAAAAAGAAAATCAACCCAGGCTGTGTTGGAAAGTCCACATCCATATTGTTTAAGTATAAAATTTTGATATGACTTTATATACCTATTTAGACCCTCTACTTTATACCATAAGTTTTTAGATTGAAAATTCAATATGGTATGAAAGTATGTTATTTTTTGATCCATATCATTCCTAAGACTGTCTTTGTGGGTATGGGTCAGGGCTTAGGCCTTAAAGAGGGTATTAAAATGGACCTATTTCAAATCCCTTTACAGGAAGATAACAGTTAGTGATGAAAACATAGCTTCTATTTTGCATGCAAATTCAACGACAAAATGGCTCATTTGAGCTTCTAGCTCCTAGGAAGCTGGTGATACCTCTAATCCAAAATTGAATTTTCATTAATTTATTTCAAATAAAGTTAACTTGCTTCCAAAATCCAAATAAAACAGACATTACCACTGATCGAGTGCATAAACCTAAATTACGATTTAACTTGTTGATTCAGATCAATCATTCAGTTGTGGAAAGCTTTGCGTAAGGAAGGAGAACAGTTATCACAGTGCGAATTTATCCAACTAAAGCAATCTATCAAGACACACGACTGTTTTTGTTCAACAATGCTACTAAAGCCAGCGTCGTGGCCTCACTCGAAATATGGACAATGAAATCTCTGTCATTTGAAGATTACAAGGACTGACCTCGGCACTATTCATTTTTTATTTTTAGTATTATTATTGAGCTGTAATTTCATTTTTACGTGGCAGATTTTAATTACTAGAGAAATAAAAGTGAGTTTGTTTTGATTTGCACGGCGTATTATATGTTTCAATCAATGATTATTTATTATTTAGTCCTGATTAAATCAGTATTTGCTAATATAAGTTATATATATCAGCACCATACACTGTACCCCATACATTGGCTCAATGTGTCTTATAACCCCCTAATACACAATGTACAAACCGTAATGTGAGTGCTGATATAACTTAATTCGAACATACTCACTTGATCACCATCCATTTACCAATAATCTTTATTTGGTTTTTCAAATAACTTTTACTTATGCATTATTACCTAGATTATGGTATGAAATCGGGTAACCCTGTTATGATCCCACCATCGGAGCTAAGTATAAAGATACTGATAACCCAAAGCAGGAATTGGGTTTTGGGTATCAAGTTAATTGGATTTGAATTTGGTGCATTTAGTCACTTTAAATGCACTATAAAGTTACCGTGCGAAGAAGGACACGTGGAGAGAGTTGAGATTGGTTAGGCATGAAATGGTTGTCTCCAATCAATCTCAGTCCTCCAATCTCAACTCTCTCTACGTGTCGCTCATCACATATATAATAACTTCACAATGCATTTAAAGTGACTAAATGCACCAAATCCACTTCCCAAGTTGATTACGGTACTACCACACAATAAGTATGCCTTCAAAAGTTCAAGAAATAACCTCATCGGTATTCCCCTTTTTCACCCCCATTCATTTAAATTTTGTTGGCGAATACAGATTCCATTTTGTAATTGCGGAACACATTTCCTTACATAGTGTTTTGCCGTGTGAACTGTGAAGTTACAGTAAAAGTGTTTAATCCATCAGCTAATGTTCCATCATCCACATTTTTAAGAGTAAAATGGGCTTATTTCTTGATTAATTACAATCTTGTCGCTGTTGGGGAGATATGGGTATCCAAAATCCAACACAACAAGCTTAATATATAAATTTGGAATTAATATCCCCACAAAAGGCCTAAACCTATTTGTAGTGAACTCATTACTTGATTATTAAGACATTTTCTTTCTTTTTATTCTTCTGCATGATGTGAGACAAATTCACACATAAATCTCAACAATTGACACATCAATCGATGAACAAATTGACAAATAAAACCGATAAGTTTAGCATTTTTTCTAATAAAAAAGAAATAATAAACTGCATATTAGTGTTACAAATTTTACCACGAATTTCAATGTGGTGTGTAAACTATTAATTTGTCTGATTTTATGCACAATTTATTAATAAGTGTTTCAATGTAAGCCAAAGTGAAACTGCTGTTTAAATCTATAATGGGAACCCGTAAGGAGCTATCTAACGCCAACGTGGCATTCCCAGTAGATTCTCATCCATTTTTTCGACATAGCACACGTGTGCTTAGGCCGGCCTTCACATGAGCACACTTGGGGCTCCTATTATAGATTTAAATGGTCGTCTCATATTAACCGACATTGAAAAACTTATTAATAAATCATGCATTAAATTGGACAAATTAATAATTTATGTATCACATTGAAATTCATGGTAAAATTCGTGACATTAATATGTAATTTTCCCAAAAAGAAAAAAGTAAGATTCCATTTTCACATATCAAATGCACCCTTATAATAGGAGCCCTACTTAAACACACGTGGGGCTCCTGTTATAGATTTAAATGGTCGTCTCATATTAACCGACATTGAAACACTTATTAATAAATTGTACATTAAATTGGAAAAATTAATAATTTATGCATCACATTGAAATTCATGGTAAAATTCGTGACATTAATATGTAATTTGCCCAAAAAGAAAAAGTGAGATTCAATTTTCACATATCAAATGCACCCTTAGAACAGGAGCGTGCACACGTGGGGTCTTTTTATAGATTTAAATGATCGCCTCATATTAACCGACATTGAAACACTTATTAATAAATTGTACATTAAATTGGACAAATTAATAATTTATGCATCACATTGAAATTCATGGTAAAATTCATGATATTAATATGTAATTTTCCCAAAAAGAAAAAAGTGAGATTCCATTTTCACATATCAAATGCACCCTTATAACAGTGCTCACGTGGGGCTCCTATTATAGATTTAAATGGTCGTCTCATATTAACCAATATTGAAACACTTATTAATAAATTGTACATTAAATTGGAAAAATTAATAATTTATGCATCACATTGAAATTCATGGTAAAATTCGTGACATTAATATGTAATTTGCCCAAAAAGAAAAAAAGTGAGATTCCATTAATTTTCACATATCAAATGCACCCTTATGGATTTTGCAAGATCGAATGTTTTAATAATCATATCATATCAAAATTTGCATATAAAATTTATGTCCCTCGTTCTGAACCAATATGTATATTTCAAACACATCAATTGCTTTAAATGGAAGAGTCATTTTAACCGCATGCATAATAAACAAGAAGTAGAAGCTTATCCAAACGAGTCCTAATATAACATCCACTTTAAAATAATAAAAAAAAAATAAACTTACATTTTGATTAATTACAATCTTATCATTAACACATCAGTTAACAAACAAATTGACATATGAAACCAATTACTATAACATTTTCCTAAAATAAAATAAATAATAAAAAAGAGTGGGAATGTGACATTTTCATATATTATCAAATGCACCCATCCAATGGTTATTGAGAACTGGTGGGTAAACAACTGGACAGGATGTGAACCTCCAAGAGTCCAATTAAGGAGCTAGGCTCCCCGAAATGCTTTATTTTTTATTTTGATTTCTTCTCAATTTACCATTTTCATTGACACTAATTAGTCGTTGCTATTTGCTACGTAAACACCGTACCAGTCTTTTTGTTGACGACGTACGCACTATAATTAGAAATGCATTTCGCCGTGGACTCAAAGTGTTGAATCAAGCAAATCCCCAAAACAAAACTATTAAATTGAATTTTCCCTCTTTGTTTAGTTTATATTATAATGTTTTTCAAAGTAAATTATGTGTAACGCAAGCTAAAACCTTACTGCATGCTAGCCACCGAGGCCCCAGTGGGCAGTAGAGATTGGAGGGACAGAGAAGACTGAATAATAATAGAAGGGTGATGAAGCGACTAGTTCAGGTGGCTTGCAGTTTGTCAAATATCCCGCGTGTGATCGCGTTCCTCGAATCCTCGGCGTCTGAAAATTTGGACTAATTAGTTGGTGGCAAGTTCATATATATATATATATATATATATATATCACTTGCAACACCATCATTTTTCTCACAGAGTTCCCTCTATACACTTTGAGCGAAAAAAGAAAAAAGAAAATCCCTTTATACACAACTAGCTATAGTACCACCGGGCATGGACCGGCGAACCATGATTGTTTTCATGGCGATCATGGCCCCTGTCATGATCAAGGCGCAATCAACATCGTCGCCGGAAGGAAAATGGGTGTCAGGAGAAAAGCTAGATGAGTCAGTCCCACAGTACACTAGCAAATAACGGCCTACCATTTTCAACCTATGAAGAATTGGATGAATGGTAAGTACACCTTTTGCTCATTTACTTTTACTCTAAATTGTACTCTCTTCATTTTTAATTGTCTAAGCCATTTTGACTAAACGTTTAGCTAGGAGACGTTCAATGTATTGTCATGCCATCAATTATTTTAGCCTTTCAATTTTACCTTCTTAAAAACATATAATTAGGTGAAGTGATTGTTGGTATAATTTTTATAATTCTATCAAAAATAAAAACGTTGTTTCCATCACTCTTCATTAACAATAGAGTGAATTTCATATGGAGTATTTTGTGCTTCTAAGTCAAAATGGGCATTTTAACCCTTTTGTATTGTGTCAATGAAATTCCGGTTTTACCAAGCCTACAATACCTAGAAGAGGGGTTGAATAGGTATTTAAATTTATTTTACCCACTTTTTATTATGAACACTCAAAATCCCAATTATCACAATCAATTCAATCTCATAGCAAGTATAAAAGTATGTAAGAGATTGCACAAGAGATTTTTTACATGGAAAACCCTAGATGGGAAAAACTACGGGACCTCGTCCAGTTGAAGCAAATCCACTATGAAATAAACGAGTACAAGACACACTTACAAACCACACATGGACTCATGTAGTTGTCTTCACTCCCACGATCACACACGATCGATCTCCGTCGTCACAGCTTTGGTCGCAACCAACCTCTTTCACAGCGATGTCTTCAATCACGAACTCGCAAGCTCGATCACCGTCGCAACGGCCTCACAAACACTCAAGGTTGTGAATGGTGTGTGGTTTGATAATCTCTAGAGCATATCAGTGAAAACCTAGGTTAAAGTGCTCTAGAGAGGTTTTAAGAAGATGAACAATGAAAACCCTAATAGGGAGAGGCTTGCTTCACTTTCTCTATTGTAATAGCCTCTATATATAGAGACTAAGAAACCCTAAAAGACTAGGATTCGTTTTAGGATCAAATAGGAAGGTTTTAAATACTTTAAAAACTGATTTTTACGAGCTAGGATCGATCCTCCAGGACCCTAGGATCGATCCTAAAAAACAGTGGCAAAATGTCATTTCTGGGTACCCTAGGATTGATCCTCCAGACCCTAGGATCGATCCTAGAAAACAGTAGCAAAAATTTTTTTAACAAAACTTCTCCAATCGATTGGTTATCAACCCCAATCGATTGGGAATGTCACCAAAACCTTAAAAACCACTCTTCCTTTGATGAAAACATTAAAAATGATGTTTAATGAATTAAACACCTATGAAATGGGCAACTATGGTCACTTACCTTCCTAGAGAATGAGTGAGAGCCGCATAGCTTTGAGCCTTTGTTCTTTAACGCATCTTTGAAGCTTCACATATCTTCAATCAACCCAAGACTCAACCATACTTTGGCACGGAATATGACAACATTGAAATCATGGACTTTACAATCTCCCCCTTTGGCAATTCCGTGACAAAACCAACCTAAATCTCGACATGAGATATAAGACCTATTCCCAAACCACAAAACTGAACAAGTCCTAAACTCATTATGAGAATTACAACTCAATAAAGAGATATTACATGTAAAGAACCAAAAACAATACTAACTCTCACACTCAACCTATCAACCTGTGATCTGCAAACAAAAACAAACAATACCCAAGCATAATATCACAGAAATAGATTAAAAACTCAACGAAATTCTATTCTCCTCCAAGCATACAAACTCAAAGATATTGTCCACCAAGCATACAAATATTCTCCCCCGAGCATACAAACTCAAACTCAAAACTATTCTCCCCCTTTTTGTCATGAATTGACAAAGGAAAGCACATATATAAAAGAATGAAACCATATCATAGGGAAATCAAAGAATAGTAAGAAGAACCAAGTAATTTCATAAACCAAGCTTTAAGAACAGCATATCAGAGAGATGAAAACATCAAAAAAACACCAAGAGTCCTAAACTAGGATCCAATCTCAATACCACCAGCATCACCATCCTCACATCAAGAGATAAAAAGATATATAAAAAAAATGTACTCAAGATGAGGACACAAGGAATAACAATTCATATCCACTCTGACAAGCACTCTTAACTCCCCCTCAAATAAGGCACAAAAATAAATAAAAAAAATAAAAAAATCATGTGCACTTGACAATACGAGGATATGTTAGGGTGTTCCACAAATATAGAAAAAGAACTAAAATTGAGACACCATTCCACAATATAGAAGCACATGAGTCATCAAAGACATAATTGCAAATTTTCAATGAAGTCCAACATACTTATGCACGATTAGAAAAGTTATTCAAGAAATTTCACATGCTAAGTGTATAATGCACTGACAACGCCAACGGGGTCGGTTGGCAAAACTACTCATGCTAACCAAAGTCTAACAATTCCAAAGAAATAAAGAAAAAGAATTCAAACCATGTTAGAATCGAAAAGATTGCTTTTCACCCTTTTTTATTGTTTCTTTTTCTTTTTCTATGAGCTTTGGGAATAATGTTGTAGGTATCAAGTTTTCGTACCTTTCCCATATGTTTCAATTTTTTAAACATACATTCATTTTTTTCTTTATAAAAGCTCACCATCAATATTTTTTTATTATCAATATGATGGCTTTCACACTTTCACGCAACCAGCCCTCTCCATGAATTACCTCAAGTTAGCTTCGGACAACGCGAAGGTAGCCCTTTTCATGAGACATAGGGATGTGCATAACATATAGGTCATTCAAATTCTGGCATCCCAAGAAATTTTAAGACATAGATTTAACAATTGATAGAATTAGCCTAAAAACCCCAAAGTCATATGTCAGTGGTGTAGTGTAAAGTGTATAGCATGTAAATTCAGAACTACTCCACTAAGTGTGCTTAAGAGAGTGAGACTAAATATCAAATTTATCAATTTATAAATTTCAACTCAATATGACAATCACAAAGGATATAGTCTCAACATCTTAGTGCAAATCATATATAAGTAAAACACACAACTAGCCAAGAATAGCAAAGCACACAAGAAAATCTTTTTGGTTTTTCTGAATTTTTCATTTTTTTTTTTTTATACCAATGAAAAAATAAAAACAAATAAACTCCAAAGAAAAACAAAAACACACACAAAAGCAATAAATCCTAAATACTCCATAACTCTAGGAACAACAAGAATGATATAGATAAAAGATCACACCTAGAGTACTATGGATAGTTTAAGGTCTTTGCGGACCATCGGTAGTTTAATGTCATTTCGGACAAGCCAACTCAACTAGAATCTAGCACAATGCCTTTACCCTAATCCTTTTGCACAACACTAACAAGTGGGGTAAGACAATCAGAATCCTTTTTCTTCACCCATTCTTTCCTAGCAATGAATTTCTCTCTAGGAAAACTCACAACTGGTATAGAATCACTCACAGGATTACAAGAAGAAGTGCCTAATCCTTTATGGGCAATTTGTCTCAAATCAACAACCTCTTGACATAACTTCCTAAGACAATCACTTACATTGTCCCAACTTAAGATAGGATTTCTAGAAGTCCTAGAAGAACCATTCCTAAGATGAAAACAGTTAGGACGAATGTGACCCATCTTACCACAATGATGACACACAAGAGTACTTCTAGAAGAGGATCTATTCCGAAAATAAGGAATATCATATCCATTAGACCTCTTCACTTGCCTATGGAAGTCACTATCTACCTTCCTAGGTGGATTCTTCCTAGGTAACTCTTGATTCTCCCTAAAGACTGGGCATCTAGGTCAAATATGTCCTTTCAAGCCACAATGAACACAAATAGGGACTCGCTTTGAAGGCACAATAGGAGGAGGAATGATAGACTTAATCATTTGAGACTCTTGAGCCTTGACAAACATGGTTTTAGGTGAACTAGGAGTAACCCTATCACTAACAAAACCTAAACCACGCCTATCACTAGAATTCTGTCCTACACCTAACAACTTGTCTAAGGTCTCTTTACCTTTTAACATTTTCTCAAGATCTCCTATCTTAGTCTTCAAGTCTTTCTCAATATTTACTACTTCCAACTCAAGACTTTTCTTAGACTCAGACAATTCAAACTTCTCCTTTTCAAGTCGAACCACCTCATTAGCAAGAAGTGCTTTTTGAGTGCTCAACTGACTCTCATAACCCTTAGATTCAGACAATTCCATCCTTAAAGTCTCTATCTCTTTTTCAAAAGTTTTAACCTTAATGTATAGGGATTTATTAACCTTTTTGGTTTTTAGACATTCTTCAAACAACTTGTCATAAGCTAATTGAAGGTCTTCTTCTTCTTCATCAGATTCAATCATATTTTCAGAATTTTCGGAATTAATCTCATCTTTTTCAGACTCCCCCTGACTCTCAGAATCAATAACACTTGATGAGATTTTATCATTAACCTGATGAATAGAAGTAAAGGCCATGAAATTGGAGTTATCCTCTTCTCCTTGAGAGGAATCCTCAGAATCCAACTCAGTCTCACTGTCACTCAAAGTAGCATTATATCCCTTTCCATTATTCTGATCACTACTTTGTTTCTTCTTAGTATTAGCACATTCAAGAGCAATATGACCGAAACCATGACATTCATAACATTGAATTTTATCTCTCTCATCATTCATATCATTTGGTCTCTCCCCCTGAGTTCTAAACTGAGATCTAGACCTATTTCTATCCCTCCTATCCTTATAGGAACTAGAACCACTACCTTTGTTAGAGTTAGATTCATTGTTCCTACTAGAGCTAGCACCATTACTATTTCTAGAATTAGAAACACTACCTCTAGGATTTCTGAAAAATTTCTTAAATTTTTTAACAAAGTAGGCAATGTCCTCCTCAGAAATATCAAATTCAGAATTAGTCCTATAATCATATCTTCTAGACCTCTCACTCACAGTACTCAAGGCAATTCCAATGTTCTTAGGTTCTTTCTTAGGTTTGCAAAACTTCATCTCATAATTCTGAATTTCACCAACCAAGTCTTCCTTTTTCATGGTATCTAAATCTTTATTATCTTCAATGGAAGTAATCTTAGGAAGAAACCTAATTGGCAAAGATCTAAGAATTTTCCTATTGATTGTAGCATCAGACATAACATCACCTAAGGAAAACCTAGAATTGACAATATCACTCAATCTTGCATTAAACTCATCAAACACTTCATTCTCTTTCATAGTCTCTTGTTCATACAAAGCAGTAAACATTTGAATTTTAGTGTTTTTAACAGATATGGTACCTTCATGAGTTTTCTCAAGGATATTCCAAGCCTCTTTTGCATATTCACAATGGGCTACCCTTCGAAATTCATCTCGGGATATTCCACTGAAAATAGCAGTGATTCCTTTGGAATTCTATTTAAGTCCTTCATAATCTTCTTTAGTCCATTGAACTTTAGGCTTGTCAATAGATACACCTTCCACAACCACCTTGGGTGGAGTATATCCATCAATCACAGCAAGCCACACTCTCTCATCAATTGATTTGAGATATGCTCGCATAAGAGCCTTCCAGTACCCATAATCTTGACCATTAAAATATGGTATTGAAAGTTTGACAGGCTCCATACTACCGGAATCGAATGAAAAGATCAACACTCAGGCTGTTAAACCTTAAGAGTGAATCTACGCTCTGATACCAATTGAAATTCCGGTTTTACCAAGCCTACAATACCTAGAAGGGGGGTTGAATAGGTATTTAAATTTATTTTACCCACTTTTTATTATGAACACTCAAAATCCCAATTATCACAATCAATTCAATCTCATAACAAGTATAAAAGTATGTAAGAAATTGCACAAAAGATTTTTTACGTGGAAAACCCTAGATAGGAAAAACCACGGGACCTCGTCCAGTTGAAGCAAATCCACTATGAAATAAACGAGTACAAGACACACTTACAAACCACACATGGACTCATGTAGTTGTCTTCACTCCCACGATCACACACGATCGATCTCCGTCGTCACAGTTTTGGTCGCAACCAACCTCTTTCACAGCGATGTCTTCAATCACGAACTCGCAAGCTCGATCACCGTCGCAACGGCCTCACAAACACTCAAGGTTGTGAATGGTGTGTGGTTTGATAATCTCTAGAGCATATCAGTGAAAACCTAGGTTAAAGTGCTCTAGAGAGGTTTTAAGAAGATGAACAATGAAAACCCTAATAGGGAGAGGCTTGCTTCACTTTCTCTATTGTAATAGCCTCTATATATAGAGACTAAGAAACCCTAAAAGACTAGGATTCGTTTTAGGATCAAATAGGAAGGTTTTAAATACTTTAAAAACTGATTTTTACGAGCTAGGATCGATCCTCCAGGACCCTAGGATCGATCCTAAAAAACAGTGGCAAAATGTCATTTCGGGTACCCTAGGATTGATCCTCCAGACCCTAGGATCGATCCTAGAAAACAGTAGCAAAAATTTTTTTAACAAAACTTCTCCAATCGATTGGTTATCAACCCCAATCGATTGAGAATGTCACCAAAACCTTAAAAACCACTCTTCCTTTGATGAAAACATTAAAAATGATGTTTAATGAATTAAACACCTATGAAATGGGCAACTATGGTCACTTACCTTCCTAGAGAATGAGTGAGAGCCGCATAGCTTTGAGCCTTTGTTCTTTAACGCATCTTTGAAGCTTCACATATCTTCAATCAACCCAAGACTCAACCATACTTTGGCACGGAATATGACAACATTGAAAACATGGACTTTACAGTCAACATTACCCTTCTGCATTTAACTCTATTAGTCTATTCCCATATCCAAAATGCCTTCTTCCTATCTTTATTCTTGCTTATTCTTAATTCTTATCTCATTCGAGAATTTTCTAGCTTGTTGCACGTGAATGTTATTTATTTTTATTTTTAAATTTTTTAAAAATCTACCGATGTAGGAATTATTACTGATTTTTATTATATGATCTATTTCTATGTTGATTCGTGGTAGCATTTGTTGGAGATGGGATTGGCGAAGGCACTACTGTGCAATTCTCTCTTTATCTTTTTCCCTCCTATTTCTCTCACCTCACCCCTCTAGAGGTGGTTGATTTTGTCGTTTTTGCCAATGGATTAACATCTTATGAGAGAAGGATCTCATGATAGGAGAGAGAGAGGGAGCAAAAAATAATGGCAAAGACAAATGTTTGGGGTTATCTACTCAAGATTTTGTGGTTTTAATAGGCTTTGAACTTACATGGTGCATATTAATTAATTTTGAAATTTTATATGAGCCTCAAAGGGTTTCTGTGTTATAAAAAAAGGTAAAATAAATGAATAAATGGGTGGATAACAAGTAAAGGCAAGGATGATTTTAACATAAGACCATGCTAGCATAACAATCAAATCATGTAAAAAAAAAAAAAAAAAAATGTTATGCCAAGCAACGATGTGTCCGAACTGTCAGAGCCCGACTAATTCCCGCTCCCCACGCGGGGCCACTACCCCATGAGGTCGTTTAACGTCCAGTCTAATAGCTTTGACTGGTAGTTGGCCAAGAAAGATTAACTAGTTTCGAACCCAGGATGTCTAAGTTTACAACTCACTCCTTTGCCGCCAGACCAACTCTCGTTGGTTACTTTTTTGGGGTTTAAGTGGTCAAGATTTTGCTGTTATTAGTATGTTACCTTATATTTTTCCTTTTAACATAATACAAAAAAAAAAAATATATCAAAAACAATAAATTCACCTTCTAACAAAAAGGGCAAAATAACTAATCATTCCTATTTTTACAGAGTGCATAATTTATACATTAGGGTAAATTGCAATTGCGTCAATTTGGTAGCCAATGTTAGTGTTGACCAAAAATCAGAGACAGTGTTAGTGGTATCCTAAAATGACTTTCCCTACAAAACGACGTCGTTTGTGTGCTCTCAAAACCACGCCCCATTCTTCATCGTTGACGTTCGAGTAAAGCGAAATTGGAAAAACGGAACCTGTTGCGGTCACCAGTAGATGCTTCTCCACACAGTACGTGAGCGAGTGCCTGGGATCGAAGGTATGCTGCTGGTAGCGCCTCTGCCTTCTAATGAACAAGCAACAAAAACATAAAAGGCGATCAAAAGATCTAATTACTATGCGCATTTTGGTGGTCGGTTTGGTTTGAAACCCACCATCGCCGACTGCTTTAAAACCCAACCATCACCACCGTTCTCCCTTTCTCTCCTCATCCTCGTACCAGGCTGGCGACGACGATCCACCCAACCCAGATTTGAACGCCGGTGTCGAGTTCTTGAAAATTGCCGGATTTTCAGGTTATAAACCTAAGACTTTGGACTCAAAAATAATTATGATTCTGCAAGTTTTTGGATGAACAATTTGTGCGCGCTTGTAGTGCTCTGCAAGTGCTTCAATTCGGCTTTTGAATTACTGAATTTGGTTGAGAAATGAGTGAGATAAGTTACGGGGAAGTTGCCCGGAACAAAACTCGAAACTAACATTTTCTCCTTCAACCCGTTATGAGGTTGAAGGTGAAGTGGATTGTGATCCCGTGTGGGTGCACTCACCCATACATACTGTGTTCCCTAGCATTTGAAGACCTTAGGTTGACTTGATTGACTCCAAATTTAAAGGGTAGATTCGTCTTGATGAGACCTACCATGTGGGACCCTTAGTTGACCATTTTGACTATAGATTGATCAACTTTGATTTTCAGATCTTAGCCATGTTGGGGTAAAATTGGGTTTTCATACCCATCAAAAGGGCAAAATAGGGATAATATAGGTCACATGCACGGCATGTGCAAAATCAGAGGCAGAACTGTTTGGTCAACAAACGGTTTATGATGGTGGACCCAAATTAAAAACACAACTAATAATTTGGGTACCAAATTAACGCAATTAAAATTTGGGACCTTTAAGTGAAACTTGTCACGACCCAAAATAATTAAGCCGTAATCAAAATAATAAAACCATTTTAATTAAGAAAATCATTTAAGAAGCACGTAGCTGACACATGTTAGAAAACCTGTAATTTCAAACAAAATTTCGGCGTGACCCATTCGTAAATGGAACATACCATAATAAAACCTATGTAAAATGATCATAAAATTCCCTATCATCCATCATTAGTATCATCACATGCTAGATAAATCATATAAAGAGACCTACGAAATTAAAATATTACAAAACATCGGTTATTACATGTCTAGTGCCTATTGGCCGAATACAAAAGTGTTAATTAATACATAACCATGATTATAAAATTGTTCAAAATCATAATAATGTCCATGATGATCTGACAATAGTGTAAGTCCCAAGATTTAATGACATCTCATGACGAGGTCTCCCCAACTAAGAACTCATCTTAAAAGAGTTATAAAATATAGGAGTGAGTATAAAACTCAGTAGATATAATTTTCATATGAAATTAACCAAAGCATGATAATATATCCAAAATAAATAATGCTTAGACATAATAAAATTCCATGAATGATATGTGACTCATGTATATTTAATTGTTCTCATAATTACCAACCAATCACTCCCACAAGAATCTTCGCGCGAAAACGGAAGATTTAAACCCAACCTCCAAGAGGGCAACACAGCACGACATCCCTACTTGGGATCGCAGTAGCCTCTATTCGGAAATACAGCACGACGTCCTTAACTAGGACCGCAGTACCCCAGGATCAATGGAGTGAAAAACACAGCAAGATGTCCCATGACCGCAGTAGTTCAACTCCAAGGACCTTTTAATACTTTTACCCAGTATTTAATAATTTCATTTCATGCATTACATACCAATGAATGTCATGAATGAGCATATAAATTCATATGCATATCTACCAAACCCCAAATCAGTCATATATGGAATTATTCCACAATTATATAACATGTTAGGCTATATAAAGCATGTAAAATATAAACCAACAGGAATTTACATAGCATGTACATCCAAAATATACCAATATATCACATGTATATTAACCCATATACTCTAAAATGTGATATTCGTAATTATAGGGTTATGTAAATTAGACCCCTCAGTACATGCATTACAAAATAAACATGATAATACACCCCACATGTGGTAGAAGATGAATTAAGCTTGATCTACAACCCACATGTGGTAGAAGATGAACCCAGCCCTTAGGAAGCTTCCCAAAGCATTAAAGTGAGCTGAGAGAGTGAAAAACCCATGCATGTAAGAGAAAAATGTGGTTTTTTCTCTCTAAACACTCCCTTTCTCTATCCTCTCTCTCTCTTTCTCCTCCCTCTCTCTCCTTCTCTCTCTTTCTTGGTCTTCAAAGTGCAGCAATGAGAGTGTAAAAATCGTGCTTGGTGGGTTTTAAAAGGCGTGAGGAGTGTGAACCCCAGAAATTGGGCCCACACAGATTGAAAAGAAAATAGGTTTGAAAAAGAAAAGGGGTCGCCACCTTATTTTTTAAAGGAAACAAGGAAAACCCTAAAAACACTTTGTTTTAAGAAAACAATTAAAAAGACTCCATGTTTAAAAAGGAAAGGCAAAAATGGTCTTTTGGAAACCGAAGAAATCGGGGATTCGGAGGCTAAGTTATGACATGGGAAGGTTCTAGGCAAAGCCTATAGGCACCCATGTCACCCTTTCGGTCTCTTAGTTTATTTGGGCTAAATTAAAGTCTTACCATACAAAAATCAGCAAGTATATCATCACAAGAATTGCATGCATATCATATATTCGATCCATAATAAACAAACAAAAACAAAGTAAACAAAACAAAACTAGGATACTTAGATCCTAGGGCGGACTTGAACCTCAAAGCGCCTACGTACTATGTAGCGAAATACATGGATCAAAGTCCACGTAGTTCGATTAGAATTAGGGTTAAATCCTAATATAAACCTATGGTTAAAACCCTAGGTTTCCTTATTTGAATTAAATAAACCAAGTTTGAGTTTTAGGAAAAACTTCCACAAAATGGAAACTTTGATAGAAAATCAGTATTTTATTTAGCAAGGAAACCTTTGGTGATTACCATGTGTTCATATTAAAAATTAACCCTAAGGAGGGAGAAGAGAAAGAGTTAGAGATAGAAAAAGGTGAATTAGGGCACCTTCAAACCCACTTACCTTAGGCAATTACTCCAAGCAAATAGCAAGCTTAAGCAATAACAGCCCTATGTATAATAGGACGATTATCACACCTGTTTGCACCCTTACACGTGCTCGAAACAAGACAAAAAGAAAGAAATAGCAATCTGGACAGAATAGTATCAAAGCCTAAATTTATCCACTAATCATGCAAATAACATAAACAGTGAATAAAACTAGAACTTAATGCAATCCTAACACTAAGACATGCATAAAAACCCTAAAATCCACTAAATGCATGGAGAAAACGTCATAGTTATTCTATATATATCATACATATAACAACCATGAAGAAAAACCAATAAAAAAGCCTACTTTAACATGCTATATGCAACTAACCTAAAACAAGGACAACAGAAACCCTAAACTCACAAACTTGCATTAAAACCTATAAAATAACCCTAAAGCATGCATAACTCATAATGAACAATATTTAAACCATGTTTATTAACTAACTAAAGTAATAACACATGATAAAAAACTCAACTTTAGCATGCAATAGACCTATTCTATAAGAAACCCTAGTTTAAGCTTGAATAGAAGGGAGTTTTACCTTAGAAAAAGCTTCCTTGCTGCTGTAGAGACTCTCTTCTTGACTTGTGGATGACTTGAATCAAGCTTCTTCAAGGCTACAGCAGGAACTCCAACTCTCCTTTAGCTCTCTCTCTCTTATTCTCTCTCAAACACTCAGGTTTAATGCATAAAGTGGCTTCCAATTCCCTCCTCTAGTGCTGAAGCATAAGGGGGGTATTTATAGAGTTTAATTAGGATAAATCAATGGCTAGGATTAAAACCCTAAAATTTAATCCAAGGGTTATTAGAGACTCCCTTGGTGCTTAAGAAACTCAAAAGTTACCAAAAATTAGAAGGAAAGTCGTCCAAAAGAGTCCTGAGCCGTCAAAATAGGGAAGGAATCCCGTTTCAGCAAAAATAGGTAAGTGGCCTCGGGTGACCACCAGGCCTTGGGTGGCTAGCCACCAGGGGCTGGGCGGCTAGCCTCCCGGGCTTGGGTGGTCACCCGAGCCCACTTCAGTTTTTTGACTTTTTTTGACATCTTTTGCTTCTAAGAGTGTTTTAGGGGTCAAATCAACTCCGATTTTGATGAAACGAAAGCCAAAACGATCGTGTTTCGATGAGGGATACATTTTTGAACATTTTAGGGTGAAAACCACTAATCATGGGGGCATGGTTAGGTTTGACAAAGGCGGTTAACCGCTATGCTCTACCTTTGCAAAGCATAGGTATGCACATAGGATTGAACCAAATGTTTTCCAAACCAAAATTAAACTTTCTAAAACACTTTTAGGGATAAAATGATGACTAATTAAAGTCAAATTGAAAATATTTGGTTGGTAATTGTGAGTCAATTTAAGCTAACCCAAAGAATGGTCAATTAACCAACTTGAACTACATCGAGCCATTTTAATCCTGAGCCATTGATTCATCAAATTGAACCTAGAAATACCTCATATGCATCCATATGAACTCCAATTGACAATTTGGAGATCATTTCAAGGTTAAATGAAAAGTTTGGGACTCAAAAGATGATTATGCCCTTTAAGTCACAAAAGCTCTTATTATCCCTCAAGATCAACTCCAAATTGAACCAAAATTCATATCCATTGTCCTTATGACTCTAAAAAGCTAATGCAAGTGACTAGACTCAAAAACAAAACAATAACATGTATGAAATGATGAGCCCTAGTAAGGTGGTGCAAAAATGGGGTGTGACAGAAGCCCCTCATTGGTGCAGCAAGTTTCACTTGCGAACCAATGATAAAAGAACATCCCATTTTTGCTTGGGAGAGTAATTGCATCAAGTTCAAATGGGGAACTCCATTATCCTATAGAATTCATCACATATCTTAAGCAATTAGAAGTCAATGTCTAGGTAAAGGTCAATACCCAGGACAGGTAGAGGTAACTCTAAGTGAAGGTCAACACCTAGGATGAGTACAAGTCAATACTCGAAGAGAATAAAGATCAGTATTGGGAGTGAAGGTCAACACTCAGGGTGAGTAACAGTCAATACTCGAAAGGAGTAGGGATAAATATGAGTGGAGGTCAACACTCGGAGTGAGTACCCGTCAATACTCAAAAGGAATCAGAGTGAAGGTCAACACTTAGGGTGAGTACCAGTCAATACTCGGGACAAATATGCTTTAATGATTAGAATGAGTATGGGTCAATACATAGGGTGAGTATAGGTCAATACTCAAGATGAATATGTGACAATACTCAGGGTAAGTATGGGTCAATACCTAAGATGAGTATGTATCAATACTTAAAATGAGTATAGGTCAATACTCAGGAGAGCCAATAAGACATCGTATGGGTAAGGTTCATTACTCAAACGAGAACCAGTGATGGATAGAAATCAATATCCATACTGAAAATCTAAAAAGAAATCTCATGAATAGAAATCAATACTTATAGAGAAAAACACATAAGCACGGGTCAATGCTTGCTATGAGTAAAGATCAATACTCACAAAGAAAATTTTATGAGCAAGGGTCAATGCTTGAAATGAGTAGGATTCAATACTCATAGAGAAAATCCTACGAGCAAGGGTCAATGCTCAAGATAAAATGTATATAAGCAATGGTCAATGCTTGAAATGAGTAAGATTCAATACTCACAGAGAAAATCACTCGAGCAAGGGTCAAATACTCAAGATAAAATGTATATAAGCAAAGGTCAATGCTTGAAATGAGTAGGATTCAATACTCACAAAGAAAATCACTCGAGCAAGGGTCAATGCTCAAGATAAAATGTATATAAGCAAAGGTCAATGCTTGAAATGAGTAGGATTCAATTCTCACAGAGAAAATCACTCGAGCAAGGGTCAATGCTCAAGATAAAATGTATATAAGCAAATGTCAATGCTTGAAATGAGTAGGATTCAATACTCACAGAGAAAATCACTCAAGCAAGGGTCAATGCTCAAGATAAAATGTATATAAGCAAATGTCAATGCTTGAAATGAGTAGGATTCAATACTCACAAAGAAAATCATACGAGCAAGGGTCAATGCTCAAGAGAGGGCTATGAGTGAATACTCTAAATGAGTGAAGGTCAACACTGAGGATGAATAATAGTTAATATTCCAAATGAGCAAAGGTCAATGCTCAAGAAAAAGAGTATAGGTAAATACTCATAGGGGAGCTTAACAAAACATTAGTTAAGTAGGAGTCACTACTCATAAAACAAGGTTAGCATGAGGACAAAGCCAATACCACATGAAGAATGAATATCACTCATAAGGCTACTTGGGTGTAACCCAATGGCGAAAACTTAAGCAAATATGGTCATGGGAAAATGGACCTTGAAATATAATGAGCACTACATGTCACTAATGCATGCATATCAACTAATCAATCAGCTCGAGTAAAATTGATTCATATGGATCAGCACAAGTTCAAAGCCTTGCACAGAAAGATTTACTGGAAGTGGTTTTGCAAACCTATCATTCTTTTTCTTTAAAGACCCCTTTACATACTTAGCACAATCATGGAATTTTCAAAAACATTTTTTCTTTGTTTATAAAATGGTGGTCGAGCCTTCTTAGGAAACAATGCAATTTAGGAGGATCGGATCAAACCCATGAATTCTTTTTCAAGGTATAGGAATGGAGTGGAATCACCTCTTCTTCTCTTCTTCTTTCTTCACTTCTTTTTTCAAAACCCTAACTTTTGCCTAGATTGCCCTTACGGGTTTTCAACCTAGCGGGTTGCCCTAATTTTTGCCTAGCTCGCCTTTTCAGGCTTTCAACCTAGCGGGCTCTTCTTCTTTTCCTTTCTTTTTTTTCTTTTTCTTTGTTTTCTCATTAGCGCAAAGAAATTCAAATCATGAAGCCCTAGCCCATTCTCTTCACCAATTCATTTAAGTTCTCCGAACAAGATAAACCAGCCCCAGGATTCATTCAAATTCTTCTTCAACAAGCATAATCAGCCCCTGGGTTCATAACACATTCACATTTTTCAATTGAACAAAATAAATTAGCCCCAATCTCACGAAATCACATGCCTATAGCTAAGGCAAATCGTTTCATAATGGTTACTGCTACCCCTTTTCCATCATTAAATCCATGACAAGAGTCTAAGTCAAAAGGTAAGAAGATATAGAAGTTGATAGAACCCACAAATGAATCATCATAACTGAATACTTTCAAAGGACGAGGTCTATGACCACTAGAAATACACAAGACTCAAGAGAAGCGAAAGAGGTAAATGGAGGGACATCCGAAGGACTCAAACCAAACAAGAACAAGAAGAATAATTAAATGAGCTTTCTTGGTGGCATGTAGTATTTTAGCTCACTAATTTGATGAATAAGACCGTTTCTTCTTAACTTAGTCACAAAGAATTGCCTTCAATGGTTGGTTATATGTAAAGCCTCTTTCTTTTTTTCTTTTCTTTTTTTTTTTTTTCAATGAATTGGACCGCACCCAAAGTAACTTTATGGGCTGCCTACGTATCTCCACATTGATCTTCACAAGACATTTACAAAACAAACATTTCTTTTTTTGGTGGAGAATCAGGTCTTCGTAGTTCAAAAGATTCACTCATCATTTTTTTAAATGCCCTAACTTTTGCCTAGGTCGCCTTTTCAGGTTTTCAACCTAGCGGGCCTAGGCTCTACACATAACCACATAGGGACCACCCTCATTTGGCTTGAACCTTTCCCGCGGGTCGTCTTCTTTGAACACAAGGCCTTCTTCTGATCGATTTTCCTTCTAAATGCTGTTGGATGTATGTTAATCCCTTCCCTTTCTTTTTGTACTTTTTTTCTTTTTTGTGCTCTTTTTTTTCTTTTTTCTTTTTTTTTTTTTCACAATTTTTTTTTCTTTTGACTTTTTTTTTTTTTTTTTTGTCTTTTGAGGGAGAGGGAAATAAACATCTTCAAAAGCTCACCATGCTAATTGATTTCTTCTTTTGATCTCTGAATTGCTTCTTACAAGGGTTTCAAGATCTTCTCAAGTTGCTTGGCCTAGGTCTTCATGTAGTGTAGTGGGCGGGTGGCCCCTGTGTTTACCATTTTGGACTTCTCATTGTTTCTAAGTTAATCAATTGCAGCTCATTCATCATTCATTATGTTTGCTCTTTTAGTGGGAAGAGCTTTCGAGCTTCTTAGGAAATATTTTAATGCCACTTTGATTGTCAATTGATTGAGGAGAAGAGAAATAGAGAGACAATGGAATTATTGAAATCAAACTTTTTATTGAGGGGATGAAGATGAACACATTGACAATGACTAGGACTCAAAAGACTCCAAACTTCAAAGGACATTTGACTCGAAGAAATCAACAAAAATTAACTAACTAGAAAACAAACAAAAAACTTAAACTCCTTATCACGGACAGTCATGATAGAATTAGTGTAGCAGTAAGCACTAAGAAAAAACTTATTATCTTTCTCAACAACCTCAAGGCATCAGCATCCTTTCCTTGTGAATTAAACATTCTTATTCTTCATCTTGACTTGCGCTGCCAACATTATCCAAATCCCTATGAGTGTCAAAGGTTCCTTGAGCCTCATAAAGTCCCTCAAAATCAAGAACCCCCATGCTAGCAAGAGTTTGAGTATCCTCTGAATGATATGGGCCATGAATTGGAAATTCTTGCTTAATTGCGGCAAGGGATCTCGGTGGATTGGCATATGGCTGGGTTGGAGAGATTGGGTTTACGGTGGCCAAAAATGGGTTCATGGAAGAGCTTTGAAGAATATTTGGATTATTGGTTGGTGTGGAAAAATTGATTACTCCACGGTCAATGAGGTCTTGGATCTCATGTCGTAGTCTATAACAATGATTGGTGTCGTGTCCCCTGCTCTGATGAAAAGCACAATATTCATTTTCCTTAAACCGACGAAGCAAAGGATTAGGAAGGGGTTTTGGATCAAGAGGTGACAATAAGCCCAAAATCGCTACTCTCGAAAAAGCATGGTTCAATGGCATGTAGAGTTCAGTAAATTGGCGAGGCTCTTTCCTTACAGTTTAGGCCTTCAAATCTGCTCTGTTGTATCTCTTGGACTCGATAGCCCCTGAATTAGACTCATGATGATTCATAGACTCGGATTGGGCTTTAGGAACAACTTGAACAATTGCCAAGATATTATTCAACTTTTGCATGATCTCACAAAGCATTTCCCTAATTTCTTCCAATGTCGTATGGCCAACTCCAGCCATGAAAGTGATAATGGGTTCCACTCTAATCTTTAACCTCCAGAAGATATCACAAGTTTAATCCAGCCCTCCTTCAAGAACAAAATTCCCTTTTTAGGCTATGACGAAAACATTTTAACAATATTTCCATGATTGCGCTAAATTGGTAAGTGTGATCTTATAAAGCATCCCCTTAGTTAGACATCTCATCTCCAAGGGTACCTTGAAGTGTGAGGTGACGTACTAAGGGCATGAAGCTGAGTCACTTAACCTTAGGTTCTGGTTATTAACCATCACAAAACCATCAAGAGTCACTTTCCCCCAAGTGTAGGCAAACTATGAGCTAGGTCTAAACAGGATATCTCCTTAGTTAGACACCTCATCCTCAAAAGTGTCCCTTAAGACGGAAGGTGAGGTGACATACTAAGGACATAAAGATGAGTAAGCCCCAACTTCTTAACTCTTAATTAAACACTTCACTCCAAACAAGCCCCTATTGGTTCATTTAAAAGCCTATGATTAAATGGTCTTAGCTTACATACCTTTAATTAGTGCATCCCTCTTTTAGGGAGCCCCTTGAGTAAAGAGTGGAAGTACTTATTAAGGGTATGTAGGTGAGACCATATATCAAGCGTCAATCATTACGCATGGTTAAAATAAACCTAAGCCTAGAACACAACTTATGAGCATAGCAACACAACACAAGCACGGCATGATATCATTACAATCAAGTGTGGGTGCATAATGGTGAACCAATAGTGCCTTACAAGTCTGTCTACATGGACTAATGATAAGGGTAGGCTGGGGTCCTTCACTTGCTTGAACTATCTTTATACCTAACCACATGTGGCATCAGGAACGCCGCGTGGGTCCAGCAGTACGTGATTAGCTCATTTAATATACCCAAGGGCAAGCCCAAGGGTACTTGGCAAGAGAGGTTGATAGCTTTCACCCCAACACATGGAATCAGGAAAACCAAGGTTGAGGCTAGGCCCATCAGTGGCAAGGATACATCGAGGGACATCGATCCTAACATGCAAGAGTTTGCGCACACAATGCAATAAATGAAAGCACACAATCAAGCGGATGCAATGTGATTGATTTTAATTAAACAAAAGAAATTAATTTAGCCCAATTAAACTTTATAGAGTCTAGCCCACAAATCCCCAGTGGAGTCGCCAAACTGTGAACCCCAGAAATTGGGCCCACACAGATTGAAAAGAAAATAAGTTTGAAAAAGAAAAGGAGTCGCCACCTTATTTTTTAAAGGAAACAAGGAAAACCCTAAAAACACTTTGTTTTAAGAAAACAATTAAAAAGACTCCATGTTTAAAAAGGAAAGGCAAAAATGGTCTTTTGGAAACCGAAGAAATCGGGGATTCGGAGGCTAAGTTATGACATGGGAAGGTTCTAGGCAAAGCCTATAGGCACCCATGTCACCCTTTCGGTCTCTTAGTTTATTTGGGCTAAATTAAAGTCTTACCATACAAAAATCAGCAAGTATATCATCACAAGAATTGCATGCATATCATATATTCGATCCATAATAAACAAACAAAAACAAAGTAAACAAAACAAAACTAGGATACTTAGATCCTAGGGCGGACTTGAACCTCAAAGCGCCTACGTACCATGTAGCGAAATACATGGATCAAAGTCCACGTAGTTCGATTAGAATTAGGGTTAAATCCTAATATAAACCTATGGTTAAAACCCTAGGTTTTCTTATTTGAATTAAATAAACCAAGTTTGAGTTTTAGGAAAAACTTCCACAAGATGGAAACTTTGATAGAAAATCAGTATTTTATTTAGCAAGGAAACCTTTGGTGATTACCATGTGTTCATATTAAAAATTAACCCTAAGGAGGGAGAAGAGAAAGAGTTAGAGATAGAAAAAGGTGAATTAGGGCACCTTCAAACCCACTTACCTTAGGCAATTACTCCAAGCAAATAGCAAGCTTAAGCAATAACAGCCCTATGTATAATAGGACGATTATCACACCTGTTTGCACCCTTACACGTGCTCGAAACAAGACAAAAAGAAAGAAATAGCAATCTGGACAGAATAGTGTCAAAGCCTAAATTTATCCACTAATCATGCAAATAACATAAACAGTGAATAAAACTAGAACTTAATGCAATCCTAACACTAAGACATGCATAAAAACCCTAAAATCCACTAAATGCATAGAGAAAACATCATAGTTATTCTATATATATCATACATATAACAACCATGAAGAAAAACCAATAAAAAAGCCTACTTTAACATGCTATATGCAACTAACCTAAAACAAGGACAATAGAAACCCTAAACTCACAAACTTGCATTAAAACCTATAAAATAACCATAAAGCATGCATAACTCATAATGAACAATATTTAAACCATGTTTATTAACTAACTAAAGTAATAACACATGATAAAAAACTCAACTTTAGCATGCAATAGACCTATTCTATAAGAAACCCTAGTTTAAGCTTGAATAGAAGGGAGTTTTACCTTAGAAAAAGCTTCCTTGCTGCTGTAGAGACTCTCTTCTTGACTTGTGGATGACTTGAATCAAGCTTCTTCAAGGCTACAGCAGGAACTCCAACTCTCTTTTAGCTCTCTCTCTCTTATTCTCTCTTAAACACTCAGGTTTAATGCATAAAGTGGCCTCCAATTCCCTCCTCTAGTGCTGAAGCATAAGGGGGGTATTTATAGAGTTTAATTAGGATAAATCAATGGCTAGGATTAAAACCCTAAAATTTAATCCAAGGGTTATTAGAGACTCCCTTGGTGCTTAAGAAACTCAAAAGTTACCAAAAATTAGAAGGAAAGTCGTCCAAAAGAGTCCTAAGCTGTCAAAATAGGGAAGGAATCCCGTTTCAGCAAAAATAGGTAAGTGGCCTCGGGTGACCACCAGGCCTTGGGTGGCTAGCCACCAGGGGCTGGGCGGCTAGCCTCCCGGGCTTGGGTGGTCACCCGAGCCCACTTCAGTTTTTTGACTTTTTTTGACATCTTTTGCTTCTAAGAGTGTTTTAGGGGTCAAATCAACTCCGATTTTGATGAAACGAAAGCCAAAACGATCGTGTTTCGATGAGGGATACATTTTTGAACATTTTAGGGTGAAAATCACTAATCATGGGGGCATGGTTAGGTTTGACAAAGGCGGTTAACCGCTATGCTCTACCTTTGCAAAGCATAGGTATGCACATAGGATTGAACCAAATGTTTTCCAAACCAAAATTAAACTTTCTAAAACACTTTTAGGGATAAAATGATGACTAATTAAAGTCAAATTGAAAATATTTGGTTGGTAATTGTGAGTCAATTTAAGCTAACCCAAAGAATGGTCAATTAACCAACTTGAACTACATCGAGCCATTTTAATCCTGAGCCATTGATTCATCAAATTGAACCTAGAAATACCTCATATGCATCCATATGAACTCCAATTGACAATTTGGAGATCATTTCAAGGTTAAATGAAAAGTTTGGGACTTAAAAGATGATTATGCCCTTTAAGTCACAAAAGCTCTTATTATCCCTCAAGATCAACTCCAAATTGAACCAAAATTCATATCCATTGTCCTTGTGACTCTAAAAAGCTAATGCAAGTGACTAGACTCAAAAACAAAACAATAACATGTATGAAATGATGAGCCCTAGTAAGGTGGTGCAAAAATGGGGTGTGACAGAGGAGCACATGCGTCATTTGATGCAAATAAAAAAAAAATTGCAAAATCTGTGATGCCCGATCGATCGTGGTTTGAGGGCCCGATCGATCGGACCATGGCAGAAACCAACAGGTTTATCCTGAGTACCTCCGATCGATCGGCCTCAAGGCTCAATCGATCGAACCAAATCAGAAAAGCGCAGTAACGAGCCAAAACGTGTTCGAATGCTATCTATGCTCATTCCAACATGTGCATGATGCAAAATGACAATAACCCACACATCATGCATCATCAAAAGTGGTCCAAAGGTCACATGTACCGCACATGCAATTCATAAACCGACAAATTACCAGTTAATGACATAATTAAACTAATTTAATGACGAGGGTGTTACAAAACCTACCTCAAACTCTAGACCCTTAAGTGCAATTTACCCATTACATGAAGACCTCTTTAAAATCTGACAATTACAAATACACTTCTTTACGTTTTTGAAATTTCATTAAAACCCCTTACATTACAAAATAAACTACAAAAGACCCCTCCTCCTAACCTTCGTCCATTAATCCGTTAAATTACTCTCAATTTTTTTCAAAATACCCTAACTATCCTTATTGGATGACAACTTCCATGTTAAATGCATATAACTCATCAATCCAACACATTCATCCAGCACATTCGATTTTTTTTTTTATTGATAAACAACTAAAAGATACTATATATATATAAGAAAAATGCTAAAAAAAAGCTTAAATTTTTTGTCTAATTGATGTAGTAGCCATTAGATTTGCTCATTAGAAACAATTATCTATTTAATTGATGTGCAAAAAAAAAGTAATAATAATAATTTGCCAAGTTACCACCTTATTTGCCACCTCTATAGTTGTATCCCCATTGTAATAAATTTTTTTTTTCATTTATTTCTACATGTGAGTAATGTTACATAGTCCTTTTTTTGTTGCCCAAATCTACTTACTCAAATGAGGTGACAACTTAGTGAATCAATTTTTTATTTTTCATTTTGCAAATCAATTAAAAATTTAATTAAATAAATAATTGTCTCTAAGGAGCAAATCTGACAGCTGCCACATCATTTGGATAGAAAATTTAAACTTTTTAACATTTTTCTTATATATATTATCTTTTATTTGTTTATCAATAATAATTAAAAATTTCAAAAGTATTGGATGAACGTATTGGACTGGTGAGTTATATGCATTTAATATGAAAGTTGTCATCTACTAAGAGTAGTTAGAATATTTTGAAAAAATTTGAACATGATTTAACGAATTAATGGATGGAAGTTAAAGGAAATGTCTCTTTGTAGTTTATTTTGTAAAATAAGGAGTACAAGTGTAATTTCAAAAACGTGAGAGGGATGTATCTATATATAATAATCAAATTCTAAAGAAGGCTTAATATAATTTACAAACGGTTTATTCTTCTTGGGCAACGCTTCCCAAAAACTATGTTCAACGGAGCTAGGCTAATCGATGCTTTGACTTTTAACAATGAACCACCAATGAAAAATCAAATGATAACCTGAGTGGTGAAGGGTGTGGGCACGTCATTTAATAAACCCTGTTCAATAAGGTTCGATGCTAGGTTGTACCACAAATGAAAAATAAGATCAAATAAAATGGAACGAATGGAGGCTCGAATATGTTAATGCAGATGATGATAAGCAGAAATTTAGCATGAAATACTAAGAACTTCATTCTAAAATTAATTGCTTAGTAGGCTAAACATCAGGGTTTGAGATTTAAATCCAATTAAGTGCTGGAATACCCAGATAATTTACTATTCAACTTGAATCACAATCGCTGAAATGTACTAAGATCATTTTTTATTTTTTATTATTATTATTTTGCCGATGTAGGTAGAATTTTATTTTCTCATCCACAAATAAAAGTAAAATTCTATTCTACCTTTCAAACTACGAGTGTTACCTAAATTACATATTTCCCAGGCATTTACGTTTAATTTTTTTCCCACCTTATGCAATCTCTCTTTTCTAGATATGCTGATCCAATTCTCTTATCATTTCTCATCTCTTTGGTTGGAACGTTTTGTTTTTTCGGCTTCAGATCCTTGTGATAAGTCCTTGAAAAACCTTATTTAATAGATTAAGAAAATACATCTATATATATATATATATAGTTCCGATTAGGTGAATACATGTTCACCTAATTTATATCAGTACAATGTATTAGGGGTTGTATCTTATGCATTAGCCTAATAAATTTTGTAACCAATTAATGCACGAGATAGAATCCTTAATACGATGACTAATATAAGTTATATCAACATATGCTCACTTGATCGTCATCATATATATATATATAGTCCTTCTATTATCAAGTGCACCTGATGCAATTTTGCATATAGTGTATTCCAAAACTTTTATGTGTAACTTGTATTTAACCAAACCAACCATTGCATTAAATTTGATTCATATGTAGGTCATGCATGCCAAAAATCAAGTTGATCTAAGATTAAGAGTTGTTTAATTAATTCAAATGTCTATAAATGAACGATTGTTATTGATTAAAAAATGCACATTTTAGATCAAATAGCAATCAATCTCAAATCAACTTGATATTTGGCATGACACGTCTACATGAGAAGACAATCTAATCCAGTCAAAGTTTTAAAACCCGGACCAGACCGCCCGGTTCAACCGGTTGAACCATCGACCGGTTGAAGGTCCGGTTCTGTTTAACCCATAAAATCGTTCTAAGTAAAAAACTGTGAAAAAAAACAAAAACCGTTCAACCCGCAGGTTGAACCAGTGAACCGTAAAAACCGTTCACGGGTTGAGGGAACCGGCCGGTTTTTTTCATTTATCAATATAAGGCTCAAAACTTAAAAAAACTCACGTGAAAACCAAAAGCCCCAAATCCCCAATTCCAATTTGACGCTAGGGGCTGTCGCTGAGAGAGGAGCTCTGCACTTCTGCGGTTCTGCCGTTCCTCTTGTGCGATTTAAGAATCTCAGGTATGTTAATCTTCTTTTCTTCTTCTAATCTTCTCCATCCTCTAACTCTCTCTGATCTCCTCCTCTCTCTTTCTATTTTTTTTTTATTCTAGAACGGTAGAACCTAGGGTTTTTAAGTTTCAAGTTTTTAGTTTTCAGGAGCAATTTTTTTTTTTTTTTTCCTGATCTCTCTCTTTTCTGATCTTTCTTACAGTTATATACTTATACGGTTATACCTCTTTCTATTTTTTTTTTTTTGAAATTCTAGAATGGTAGAACCTAGGGTTTTCAAGTTTCACGTTTTCAGTTTTCAGGAGCAATTTTTTTTTTTTTTTTTCCTGATCTCTCTTACAGTTATGCGGTTATACCTCTTTCTATTTATTTTTTTTAATTCCAGAATGGTAGAACCTACAGTTTTCAAGTTTCTAGTTTTCAGTTTTCAGGAGCTTTTTAAAATTATAAAATGATAAATATTTTAAAATTAGTTTGACTAAACACAAGTAGAGCATAAGTTGATAATTTTTCTTATGACTTTTGAGTTGTAACTTTTACAGATGATGTTGAGGAAGATGAGGCGTTTGAGATTCAAGAGGGGATAGATTTTGGATCTTTTGGTGATGAGACTAGTGATTTTGAGTCAAATGATGGAAATGGAAATGGCAACAATAAAGATAATGATGAAGATTGGCTAACAAGAGGACTATGAAGAAGCTAGATCTTAGTAGAAGACAATGATGCTATGTTTTGGATATTTGGACAATTATTATTTATTGCTTTATGATCTTTACTTCTGTAGAATTATGTCCTTCTATTTGAGCTAATGAACATATGTTATGTGGTTTGGATTAGGTTGCTCTCTTGATGTTTATGATGGGATGCAATACACTTAAGAAGTTGAATTTTTTTTTTAAATTTGTTTTTTTTGTTTTTTTTTTTAATCTTATATCTTTCATTTACGTTTTATAGGTGTAGCATTACTACAGATTAAAGAGGATGTTGTGAAAGTATGGAAAGGCTTTTGACATGATGTTGGATTATTTCACAAATTAGTGAATTACAAAGCGTCAATTAGGTATGTCATCAGTACATTACACCTTATTCGTTAGTCATTATGTTTCTATACTTCTAAGTTCTAACTTCTTAAGGAAAATGATTGTCTTTATATAAATTTGATTGCCATATTAGAATATATTGATAGTTTGATATCATGTTTTTATTAATGAATACTTATTTTCTAGACTTAGAATGTTACTTGATGAGTTGATGATTAGTTGATTACAAAATGATATTAATGCTATAAATTCTTTTGATGTTATAGGATTATAAAGAGTGATAAAAGTTGTTTGGAAAATTTTTAGAGAATTTTTTTCCTTTTTCTTTTACTATTTTTCTTTTTATACTATTTTTTAGTTTATAAATTATAATTATAAATTATTTTAAAAATATTAAATATTTATTACGTCATGATGACGTCACGGTTCAATTCCGGTTTAACCCTACGGTTGAACCGGTGACCCTTAACCCGACAACTTTTCCGGTTCAATGAACGGGCTGGGTTTTAAAACATTGAATCCAGTAGTTGTTTGCAAAATACAAATCACTAGGTATAGTTTTGGAGTACACCTATATTTAATATCAAGTGCACCTGATAGTAAAAGAACTATATATATATATATATATATATATATATATATATATATATAGTTATAACAATAATAGGTTTAGGATATCTTGCATTGTCTTGGATTATCACAGTCCTAAGCACATGACACATGCGGGAGTGTTGCTTACACATGCCCTTTTACAATATGGTACTGAAAAAATACACTTTAATATTATACATGTTACAATGTGGCGATCAAATAAAGGTGTGTTGATATAAGTTATATTAGCGCCCTTGTTAGAACTTGTATCATGTGCATTGATAGGTTATGGTGTACATTAAGTTAATACATGAGATACAAGCAGGGGCGCGGACCTACCTTTGCCTTGGGGGGGGGGGGTATGGCAATCCCAAAAATTTTTAAAAACTTCATAATATCCTCTAATTTGATGAGTTGGCAACCCCAAACTTGATAAAGTGGCACCCCCAATTCATTTCTACACCCCATTATGCATGTCAGCTAAAGCTTAAGAGGGAATAGAGTTGTACCCAAAAAAAATAAAAAAGAAAGAAAGAAGGAATAGAGATGTACCAAAAAGAGGAAAAATAGATTTTTGTCCTTTCTCTTTACTAGTCTAACTCCAAGCTAGTTGGTGTTGTACTTTAAGTATAAAATAAGTATTTCAAAAAATCCAAAGGTTTTCTTCAAAGAGTTTTCCACTTGAGTGTGATAACACCTTGTCCCACATTGGAAAAGTGAAAGAGTTTTAGTGGGTTTATATAGTATCCCACTTATTGTATATGGTATTATGTGGTGGGATGTAGGGAGTCCCCACATGCGCATGAGACAGAGCCAAATCAAGTGATTTGTAGGACAGGGGTCCGAAAATTGACTTTGTTGGGCGCATCGCGAGCGTATGACATGCGTGCAGGGGGTGCAAATCTCGAATATTTGGTTTCGCGTGTGCGGGCGGGTTGACCCACATTTTGATTTTTGGTTACTAGGTTATCCACAACCCAGTTCAGCAACCCATTTTAAACCAATAAAATTTTATGACCATTGAGAATTTATAACTAGATTTATTTTATGATTTTATGACTGTTGGAATTCATTATTTTATGACTGTTGGGATTTAAACTAAAATTTATTTTGTGTTTTATACCAGGATTTAATGTATTTATTTGGTGACTGTTTTTTACTATTGGGTTATTTTTTCTAAAGCCTAATATACCAACTGTTTGATTCAGCAGAAGAAGGCAACGAACAAAAATCTTCTCTCTATTCTTCAATTTCTTTTTTTCATAAAAAGGAGCGCTCTGAGTTCTTCATTTTACTCCTACACTTGCAAGTGCATGATTATGAAAGTCCAGTTGTTGAATCCTGGAGGGTAGAGCACTGTGACCTACTCCACCGAGTTAAATACTCAGAGGGGCGGAACTACTCTTTAGAACAATGCCTTGTACACACCTCAACTGACATTGTTTGTATTTCTGCAATTCTTGTACTAGTTTTATTTTATACAGTAGCACGTACTCTATTTTTTCTACAATCTTAAGAGTAATTCCTCATGGATGCTGTTGCTATGACTGCTAAGATTTTGCATGATGTTTCTAAGATCAAGCACTTCAATGGCACCTTCTTCAAGCGCTAGCAAGAATGTATCTATTCTGCTTTGGACATGGTGGACTTGACCCACATTCTGATAGGTTCCAAACCAAAGGAAGGTTCTGAAAAATATGGTGAAGAATTGAAAAAATGGGAAAATGGTAATAAGGTTTGTAGGCACACTATTCTTAGCACTCTGTCTAATGAAATTTATGATATATATTATTCTTATAAGTCTACTAAGGATATTTGGGATAGCCTGCATAAGAAATATGTTTTAGAAGATGTTGGTAATAAAAAATATGCCATAGGGAATTTTACTAATTTTCAAATGACTGAGGATAGAGATGTATCATCTTAAATCCATGATTTCCATGTCCTAGTGAGTGACCTAAAAATTGAAGAAATAGAATTGCAAGAGTCTTTTCTGGTAGGATTTCTTATTGAAAAATTACCTGACTCTTGGAAAGACTACAAAAATAATTTGAAACACAAGAGGAAACACATGAGCCTTGAGGATGTGATTGTTCACATTCGCATTGAAGAAAAGAATAGAATTAGAGACAAGACTGAAAAAGCTAAGGAATTTACTTCTAAGGCTAATTTAGTTAATGGACCTAATAGACCTAATACTAATAGGAAGACTAATAATAAGAATCACAAGACCAACTGGAATAATAGACCAAACCAAGGCCGTAAGAGTAATCAGAATTTTAGACCTGGTTAGAATCAAAAGTCTCAACCCACCTTCAAGAAAAAGGGTAACTGTTATGTGTGTGGGAAACTAGGACACCATGCTCTCGAGTGCAGGTACAAGAAGGCGAATAATTTTCGTGTACGTATGACTGTTAATTTGGCAGAGGCAGATGATATCATTGCTGTTGTTGTTACTGAGGCTAACATGGTTGCAAATGTGAAGGACTTAGTGGTAGACTCTAGGGTTACCAAGTATATCTGTGGTGACAGAAATGATTTTGTTTCCTACACTCCTATGAGGGAGGGCGAGGAACAAGTGTTAATGGACGATTCGAGACCCTCGCCAATTGTAGGCAAAGGGAAGGTTCTTCTCAAATTGACTTCGAGAAAAGTCCTTTCACTAAGTGATGTACTCCATGTTCCAAATATTCGCTACAACTTGGTGTCGGTTTCTCTGCTGGGTAAGGTTGGGGTTTGAGGTATCTTTTGAATTTGATAAGATTATTATGACTAAGAATGGTATGTTTATTGGGAAGGGTTATTGTAACCAAGGTTTATTTTTTTGAATGTACTTGAGACTACGAATGGAAATGCATCATCTTCTTCTACTTACTTGATTGATTCTATTGATTTATGGCATGTTAGACTAGGTCATGTAAATTTTTCTTATATTAAAATAATGAAAGAAATTGGTTTACTTCAAAATATATCAATAACAAATATTGAAAAATGTGAAGTATGTGTAGAATCAAAGTCAACTAAAAAAATCTTGTAAATCAGTTGAAAGGGCAATTGAATTTTTAGAATTAATTCATAGTGATATTGGAGACTTGAAAAGCGCATTAATAAGAGGTGGAAAGAAATATTATATAACTTTTGTAGATGATTATTCAAGATATACAAAAATTTATTTATCTATACTACCTATAAAAAGATGAATGTGAGAAAAACTTTTGATTGACTAATATACCCTTATTTTAATTTTTAAATACACAACTACCCTTTTGCATATATAGGAAATATAACAATATAAAACACATACCATAATAAGAATTCTAAGGAAACTATAATTCGTATATGTGAACCCCGGAAATTGGGCCCACGAGGGATTGGCGAAAGAGAGATTAGATGGGGGGTTTGAAAGAGAAAAAGGAGTCGCCACCTTATTTTTTAAAGGAAACAAGGAAAACCCTAAAAATAGTTTGTTTTAGGAAAACAATTTGAATGACTCCATAAAAAAGGAAAGGCAAAAACCAGTCTTTTGGAAACCAAAGAAATCGGGGATTCGGAGGCTAAGTTATGACATGGGAAGGTTCTAGGCAAAGCCTATAGGCACCCATGTCACCCTTTCGGTCTCTCAGTTCATTTGGGCTAAATTAAAGTCTTTCCATACAAAAACCAGCAAGTATATCATCACAAGAATTGCATGCATATCATATATTTCATTCATCCATCCATGCATGATAAACAAACAAAACAGAAAATAAAGAAAGAGAAAACAAAACAAAAATAAACCTAGGATGCTTGGATCCTAGGACGGACTTGAGCCTCACGAAGAGCGCCTACGTACCATGCAACGAAATACATGGATCAAAGTCCACATAGTTCGATTAGAACCAGGGTTAAATCCTAATACAAACCTATGGTTAAAACCCTAGGTTTCCTTATTCGATCAAAAGAGAATTGATAGAAAGTTTGATTTTAGAAGGAACTCCACAAAATGGAAACTTTAATAAAAACCAGAATTTTATTGGTTAAGGAAACCCTTGATTAGAACCATAGGCTTGTATTAAAAACTAACCCTAGATAGGGAGAAGAGAAAGAGTTAGGAAGAGAGGTGAATTGGGGCACCTTCACACCCGCTTACCTGAGCGCAATTGCTCCAAGCATTAGCCATTTCAGACATGAGCAGCCCTATTTGCCATAGGACAAATACCACACCTATTTGCACCCTTACAAGTGCTTAAAACCATGCAAAAATACTAACATGCAAATCTGGACAGAATAGTATCATGGCCTAAAAATCATCCACTAAGCATGCTAACAGCAAAACAGCGAACAATAATAAGTCCTAACATATTCCTAGAACCATATCATGCATAAAAAACCCTAAAACATACTAACATGCATGCAAAACTATCATGTTTACTCCATATGAAAAACATATACAGCAAACACGAAGAAAAACCAATAAAAAAGTCTACTTTATCATGCTATATGAAAACAAACACAAAACAAAGACTCTAAAACCCTAAACTCACCAATATGCTTAAAAACACACCAAATAAACTCTAAACATGCTAAAATAAAACTAAACAGAAATTAAATCATGCATATTAACTAACTAAAGCAATATAACATGATGAAAATCCTAACTCTAACATGCAATGACACTAATCCTAGCACAAGGACAAACAGGAGCACAAGAATCATGACTATGCCTAGAAACATATAGGACAGCCCTAAAGCATGCTAAACAGTAGATAAACAGTAGATATTCCATGTATATTAACTAGCTAGAGTGTTAATACATGATAAAAAGGTTACCTTTAACATGCAATAGGCCTATCCTATATGAAAACCTAGTTTAAGCTTGAATAAAGAAGGAGAATACCTTAGGAAGGAACTTCCTTGCTGCTGTATGAACTCCCTCTTGCTCTTATGAATGACTTGAATCAATGTTCTCCAAGGCTACAGCAAGAACTCCAGCTCTCCTTCAAGTCCCCCTCTCTTATTCTCTCTCTAACACTAAGGTTTTTAGGCATCAAGTGGCTCTAAAGTGGCTCCCCTTGTGCTGAAGCATAGGGGGGTATTTATAGACTTCAATTAGGATTAACCAATGGCTGGGATTAAAACCCTAAAAATTAATCCAAGGGCTATTAGAGATCCCTTTGGGGCTTAAGTAACTCAGAAGTTACCAAAAATTAGAAGGAAACTCGTCCAAAAGAGCCCAAATACGTCAAAATAGGAAGAAGTCCGCTTCAGCAAAGAGTTGGAGTGAAATTAGGAAAGTGGTCTCGGGTGACCACCCAAGGCTGGGCGGCTAGCCACCTGGGCCCAGGCGGCTAGCCGCCCAAGCTTGGGTGGTCACCCGAGCCCACTTCTGATTTTTGCCCTATTTTGACTCCTAATCCTTCTAGAAGTGTTTCAGGGGGCAAATGAACTCCGATTTTGATGAAACAAAAGCCAAAACGACCGTTTTTCGATGAGGAATATGTTTTTGAACATTTTAGGGTGAAAACCACTAACCATGGGGGCATGGTTAGGTTTAAACAAGGCGGTTAACCACTATTTTCTACCTTTGCTAAGCATAGGCATGCACATAGGGTCACACCAAACACTTTCCATATCAAAATTGAACTTCATAAAACACTTTTGGGGGTAAAATGATGACTAATGAAAGTCAATTTGAAAAGATTTGGTTGGTAATTGTGAGTCAATTAGAGCTAACCCAAAGAAAGGTCAATTAACCAACTTGAACTGTATTGAGCCATTTTAATCCCGAGCCATTGTTTTATCAAATTGATCCTAGAAATACCTCTTATGCATCCATATGAACTCCAATTGACAATTTGGAGATCATTCTAAGGTCAAATGAAAAGTTTGGGACTTAAAAGACGATTATGCCCCTCAAGTCACAAAAGCTCTTATTATCCCTCAAGATCAACTCCAATTTGAACCAAAATTCATATCCATTGTCCTTGTGACTCTAGAAAACTAATGCAAGTGACTAGACTCAAAAACAAAACATGCATGAAATGGTGAGCCCTAGTAAGGTAGTGTAAAAATGGGGTGTGACAGTATAATAATTAAATAAAACCAAACCCAAATAGGAATTCTAAGGAAACGGAAACTATAATTTGTAAATGCCTAACAATATTAACATATAAATACAAATAGAAACACATTATAAAAATCATAAAACCCTAACACAGGAAAGAACAACTACTGCTTCCTTCTTCTGCTTCTTCTATGTGCCTTCATTGCGTCTCCTTTCTTCTGGTGCTTTGTCTGGTATGTAGTTTTCAATAAACTTGACTCATATATACAAATTGTGTTTAAACATTTAAATCTCTGCCTACATAAACATTTAAATCTCTGCCTGCATTACATGATTAGACTTTTAAATCTCTATTTGAATTACAAAATTAGCAAGAAAAAGAAGAGAATCAAAGACGAATCAGTTAAATGAAAATAAAAAGACGCATGCTTGAACAAAAACAAATGAAAACCGAGATTAAGAGGCCAAAAAAAAAAAAAAAACTTGAATTGCATAAGTAAAGTTTTGAATAGCGCATATAATCTTTGATTATTTTCTAAGGATTCGCATATCAGAAAAAACTTGAATTGCATTATTGAACTTTTAAATTGCTGCTGTTGCATAATTTTCATATTTTGTTGAGAATTCATATATAATCTCTGATTTTTGAAAATAATCAAGTCAAATTACCAAGAAAAAGAAGAGAATCATAGATGATTCAATTGAAGGAAAATTTAAAAAGAACCAGGCATGAACAAATTAAAACAAAACAAAACCCCCAACAAAAAAAAAAAAAACCATTAACGAATGCACATGAAAAAAAGAAAATAAAAAGGAAATGTCTAATGAACCACCAAAAAAAGTCCCCATCAAATCGTGAGGTTCATGAAACTTTGCAATATCTACCTGCAAACCCAAAATACCAAACTAAACAAAACAAAACAAAACCAAAAAGAACAAAAAGAAAAGAAAATAATTTAGATCACAACCCCCCCCCCCCAAAAAGTTCAAAATCATTTAAAAAAAAATGGACAGGCCCAAAAAAATAAATTCACAAGCAGTGATCCACCATGCATCGACGAAGAAAATATATATATCGAAATCAAATCATATCAAAGAACCTATGTGTAATGAAGTTTCAAAGATAATTTTAAGTACTATGATTTGGGAAAGATAATGACAAAAAAAAAATTAGTAATCATATCAAAAGAAGTAAAGGAATTGAGTGATCAAAGTGCTTTCATCTTATGCAAAGGCATGATAAAATTATTAAATTAAAAAAATTATTATCATTATTGAAAAAAATAAGTTAACTCAAAAAAATTCACGTGCAACGCACGTGTACACCAACTAGTTAAGAACAAAAGATGAAGCTACTGAAATATTCTTAAAGTATAAAGCAGAAGTTGAAAATCAATTTAATAGAAAAATTAAAAGACTTAGATCTGACAGGGGTGGAGAATATGAATTCAAACCCCTTAATGATTTTTGTGAAGCACATGGCATAATATATGAAAAAACTCCACCTTATTCACTTGAATCTAATGGAGTAGCTGAAATGAAAAATAGAACTTTAAAAGAAATGATGAATTCTGTGTTAATTAGTTCTGGGGCACCACTTAATTTGTAGGGTGAAGTTATTCTTTCTACATGTCATGTACAAAATAAGAGTACCTTATAAAAAAACTGGAGTAACACCTTATGAACTTTGGAAAGGACATGTACCTGATTTAAAATATTTGAAAGTGTGGGGGGTGTTTGGCTAAGGTATTATTACCAAAACCTAAAAAGAAAAAAAATTGGCCCTAAAACTTTTGATGCTGTGTTAATTGGTTATGCTCATAATAGTGCTGCATATAGGTTCTTGGTAATTAGAAGTGAAAATAATATTATGAAACCAAACACAATTATGGAAACCAAAAATGCAGATTTCTTTGAAAATATTTTTCCTTTAAAATCTAAAGATGAAAAAATAATTCGTGAACCTCAAAGTGAAATTGAAAAGGAGTCTAATGATAATATTGAAATTGAATTAAGAAGGAGTAAAAGAATAAGAAAAGAAATTAGTTTTGGAGATGATTTTTATACTTTTCTTGTTGATAATGACCCACAAACTTATAATGAGGCTGTAACTTCTCATAATTCAACTCTTTGGAAAGAAGCAATTAATAGTGAAATTGAATCTATTATGTCTAATCATACATGGGAATTAGTTAATTTACCTCAAGATTCTAAAACTATTGGTTGCAAATAGATTTTTAAAAAGAAGTTAAAACCTGATGGGTCAATTGATAAATTTAAAGCTTGGTTGGTTGCTAAAGGTTATACTCAAAAGAAAGGTATAGATTATTTTGATACATTTGCTCATGTGATTAGAATTTCCTCTATATATAAGAATTTTAATTGCATTAGCTTCTATAAATAAATTGATTATTCATCAAATGGATGTTAAAACTGCATTTTTAAATAGAGACTTAGAAGAGGAAATTAATATATATGGACCAACCTGAAGGTTGTGCTGTCCCTGGTAATGATTATAAAGTTTGTAGACTAGTTAAATCTTCATATGGTCTTAAACAAACACCTGAACAATGGCATGAGAAATTTGATAATACTATGACATCTAATGGATATTTTATTAATGATTCTGATAAATGTATTTATAGCAAATTCGATGATAATTCTTGTGTTATTATTTGCTTGTACTTTGATGACATGTTGATCATGGGAACTAGTCTAGATCGATGTTGTTAAAGAGACTAGAAATTTTCTATCTTCTTAATTTGATATGAAAGATATGGGTGAGACAAATTTTATTCTTGGAATAAAATTAACTAAAACTAATGAGGGTATTTTTCTTTCACAAGAACATTATATAGAAAAACTTTTAAAGAAATTTGGACATTTTGATTGTAAATCTGTATCTACACCTTATGAAGCTAATTCTCATTTAAAGAAAAATAAAGAAGATAGTGTCTCACAATCTGAGTATGCTCAAATAATTGGTAGTTTAATGTATTTGATAAATTGTACTCGACCTAATATTGCATATGCTGTTAGTAGATTGAGTAAATATACTCAAAATCCTTGTAGAGATCATTGGACTGCGTTGTATAGAGTACTTCGATATTTGAAATGAATTATTTATTATGGTTTATTTTATAATGATTTTCCTTATGTATTAGAAGGATATTGTGATGCCAATTGGATTTCAGATTCAGATGAGACAAAATCTACCAGCGGTTACATCAGTTAACAAACAAATTGACATATGAAACCAATTACTTTAACATTTTCCTAAAATAAAAATAAAAATAAAAATGAGTGGGAATGTGACATTTTCACATATTATCAAATGCACCTGTTCGCACTAAAAGTGGTCTTCCTAGGTCGATGGATTTTGCGGGCGTGCCAGGGCCAAATTCAGCCCAAAAGTTGCGCGTTCACAACCCCTTACGATTTGAGAATGGATTGATAGGCGATTGCGAAAGGAAAAGGGGTTCTTCCTTTTAAGTTCTGGCGTGAATGACAAAAAAGAAACAAAAGAACACGTGAGCATAAAACGGAAATTACAAGAGAAGGAATACGTTACCAAACATAATTTGGAAAGGCAATCCACAAAGCTTGAAATTCACACGAACTAAGAACAAGTAACATGAAAGTGTTTGCAAGATTGAAAGTAACCGATTACAAGAAGAAGTTTGAAAGCTGGTCTAATTAAATCTACTCCTATGTTTTGAAAGATCCTGAGAAGGATTGTTGGTTGTGGAACCCTCATTTCGTCTTCAATTTTGCATTTTATAGTGGGCTGTCTTCCCATCACCGAATGAAACTTCCCTTGCAGAAAACTGCCATGGCAGTTTTCTCCTTCTAAAAACTGCTCCAGAAATCCTCCTTCTACTGCAGAAAAACTAAGCCTCAATTGCCCACGTTTACAAGCTTGTTTTGCTCCATGACTGCATCTTGACAGCAGTTATTGCCCACCTTTCTTCCACGTTTGGCAGCACCCCTGTTTTTTCTCCCCATGCTCTGTTTTCCTTTCCACGATCAGCAGCAGCGGTTGCCCAAAAAATCAGCAGTTTGCAAGCAGCCAACTGTGTATATTTTTGCCACCTGTCGTCTTCCCATAGGCCGTAAATCCCAGTCATCAATTCCCAGTTGTCATCCACGTGGACCAATCCCCTGACTTGCTGCCAAAACTTAAAATCTAACGGAAACAGCACCCATCCAATGGTTATTGAGAACTGGTGGGTAAACAACTGGACAGGATGTGAACCTCCAAGAGTCCAAGGAGCTAGGCTCCCCGAAATGCTTTACTTTTTATTTTGATTTCTTCTCAATTTACCATTTTCATTGACACTAATTAGTTGTTGCTATTTGCTACGTAACCACCGTACCAATCTTTTTCTTGACGACGTACGCACTATAATTAGAAATGCATTTCGCCGTGGACTCAGAGTATTGAATCAATCAAGTCCCCAAAACAAAACTATTAAATTGAATTATCCCTCTTTGTTTAGCTTATATTATAATGTTTTTCAAAGTAAATTATGTGTAATGCAAGCTCAAACCTTACTGCAAGCTAGCTGCCAAGGCCCAAGTAGCGGAGATGGGTGAAAGAGATGTGATCACTGATGTTTCTCTTCATTAATATATTTATCATTTGCTCATTAAAAAAAGCCGCCAAGGCCCAAGTAGGCAGTAGAGATTGGAGGAGACATAGAGAAGACTAGCTTTATTTAGTTTATTTATTTATTTATTTTTTTTTTTATGATACGACGTCGAAGAGAAGACTAGCCGAATAATAATAGAAGGGTGATGAATGCATTTTGTCAAATATCCCGTGTCGATCTAGGCCGTGTGTGATCGCGTTCCTCCAATCCTCGGCGTCCGAAAATTTGGACTAAGTTGGTGGCAAGTTCATGTATAAATATATATCACTTGCAGCACTATCTTTTTTCTCACAGAGTTCCCTCTATACACTTTGAGCGAAAAAAGAAAAAAGAAAATCCCTTTATACACAACTAGCTATAGTACCACCGGGCATGGACCGGCGAACCATGATTGTTTTCATGGCGATCATGGCCCATGTCATGATCAAGACGCAATCAACATCGTCGCCGGAAGGAAAATGGGTGTCAGGAGAAAAGCCAGGTGAGTCAGTCCCACAGTACATAAGCGAAAGTCAGTATGAATGGACAAATGCTTCACTTTCTTGGCAACGAACGGCCTACCATTTTCAACCTAGGAAGAATTGGATGAATGGTAAGTACACCTTTTGCTCATTTTCTCTAAATTGTACTCTCCGCATTCTTATTTGTTTGAGCCATTAATTTTGACTAAACGTATAGCTAAGAGACGTTCATTGTATTGTCATGCCATCAATTATTTTAGATTTCTAATTTTACCCTCTTCAAAAATATATTAGGTAAAGTGATTGTTGGTATAATTTTTATAATTTTAAATATAGTTAAAAATAGAGAGCTATCAGAGATAAAAACGATGTTTCCATGACTATTCAAGTAATTAATAATATAGTGAATTTCCTACGGAGTATTTTGTGCTTCTACGTTAAAATGGGCATTTTAATCCTTTCGTATTGTGTCAACATTACCCTTCTGCATTTAACTCTATTAGTCTATTCCCTCTATCATATCCAAAATGCCTTCTTCCTATCTTTATTATTGTTTATTCTTAATTTTTATAAAGTGTTATTTATCTATTTTTAAACTTTAAAAAAAATCTACCGATGTAGGAATTATTACTGATTTTTATTATATTTATATGATCTATTTCTATGTTGAGTCGTGGTGGCCTTTGTTGGATGGTGATTGGTCGGCGAGGGCACTATTTTGCTTTCTCTAACTCTTGTCTTTTTCCCTCCTATTTCTCTCACCTCATCTCTCTAGAGGTGGTTGATTTTGTCGTTTTTGCCAGTGGATCAAACATCTCACGGGAGAAGGATCTCATGAGAGGAGAGCGAGAGAGAGAGAGGGAGGGAAAAAGGATGGCAAAGATAAATCTTTGGGGTTATCTACACAAAGTTTTATGATTTTAACAGGCTTTGAACTTACATAATGTATATGCATGAGTTGAATGTGAAATTTTATACGAGTCTCAAAGGGTTTCTATTTTATAGAAAAAGTTTAAAAATAAAAATGAATAGAAGGATAGACAACAAGTAGAGGCAAGGATGATTTTAACTGAAAGGGCAAAATAACCAATCATTCCTATTATTACATAATTGGGGGATGCTAGGGTCCAGCCATGGAGGCGCGACCTTTGCGACCTGGTTGGTGCATGTCCCTACATAATTTACATTAAGGGCCATGCAAGTTGCAGGTGGATTTGGGCGGGTTCATGGGTTTGGGTTGGAATTGCCAGGCCTACGTGCAACCAACGTTTTACTCTTCTTCGGCAACGCTTCCCAAAAACCATGCTAAGAAGGCTACCAGAGGGGTACTGAAAGCTGTGGGCACGTGATTTAATAAAACCTATTCAATAGGGTTCAATGCTAAGTTGTACCGCAATGAAAAATAAGATCAAATAAAAATGGAATGAATGGAGCAAAATTATGTTAATGCAGATGATGATAAGCAAAAATTTAGCATGAAATACTAAGAACTTCATTCTAAAATTAATTGGTTAGTAGGCTAAACATCAGAGTTTGAGATTCAAATCTAATTAAGTGCTGGAATACCTACAAAATTTACTATTCAACTTGAATGACAATTACAGAAATGTATAAAAATCTCCTTTTTTTTTTTTTTTTTTTTTAAATTTTGCTAATGGTAGGTAGAATTTTATTTTCTCAGCCAAAAATAAAGGTAAAATTCTATTTCACCTTTCAAACTACGTGTATTACCTAAGTTACATATTTCGCAGGCATTTATGTTTAATTTTTTCCCACCATATATAATCTCTCTTTTCTAGATGTGCTGATCCAATTCTCTTGTTATTTCTCATGGCTCTTTGGTTGGAACGTTTGGTTATTTTGGCTTCAGATCCTTGTGGTAAGTCCTTGAAAAACCTTATTTAATAGATTAAGAAAATACATATATATATAGGATGATGATCAGGTAAGCACGCACTGATATAACTTATATCAACACTCACATTGGGAGTTATACCTTGTGCATTAGTGAGATATGAGGTACATTGAACCAATGTAAGGGGTACAATTCCCAATGCATGGTGCTGATATAACTAGGGATGGCAACGGCGCGGGTTTGGGACGGGGCACCCTTATCGATCCCAACCCTATCCCATCAAATATAATTTCATCCCAAACCCGTCCCAACCCCATGTCAAGACGAGACGGGCCGGGGCAACAAAAATATGTGGGGTGGGACGGGTCTTGTTGGGTCATTTACATTGATAGAAAACAAATTTTATTTAATAAGCGAAATAAAAAATCAATCTTAAATCACACATTCCACTCGTAGATTTTTATCTCTTTATAGTTTGTAAAAGCAAATACTAAAAGAATTTAAACATAAACATAAAATTATAAAAAATAAGTAATTAACGGTAAATGTGGAATTCAAGAAAACATGAAAGGTATTAAAAAATACTAATATTTACACATATCCAGGTCGGGCCAGGGCGAGACGACATTAAACCATACCCTGTCCCAAATTCGACACGGGTTTTTAATTTCTTCCCAAACCTGCCCCTACTTTATTTATTTGCTTCCCAACCCCGTCCTAATAGGGGCAGGACGGGGCGGGATACATGCTTTGTCGGGTTCATTGCCATCCCTAGATATAACTTATATCAACACGTACTGATGAAAACATAACCGTATATATATATATATATATATATATATATATATATATATATATATATATATATATATATATATATATATAGTTTTGATTAGGTGTATTAGCGGTTGTACCCCATGCATTGGCTCAATAAATTTTGTAACCAACTAATGCACGAGATACAATCCTTAATACGATGGCTGATATAAGTTATATCAGCACATGCTCACTTGATCGTCATCTTATATATATACAATCCTTCTATTATCAAATGCACCTGATGCAATTTTGCATATAGTGTCTCCAAAACTCTTATGTGCGACTCGTATTTGGCCAAACCAAATATTAGACTAAATTTGATTCATATGTAAATCATGCATGCCAAAAATCAAGTTAATCTAAGATTAAGAGTTGTTTCATTCGAAATGTTCATAAATGAGCGATTGTTATTGATTAAAAAATGCACATTTTGGATCGAAAAACAATCAATTTCAGATCAACTTAATGTTTGGCATGGAACGTTTACATGATAAGACTATCTAATCCAATAGTTGGATTCGTAAAATACAAATCACTAGGTATAGTTTTGGAGTGTACCTGATATTAGTTAATATCAGGTGCACTTGATAATAGAAGGACTATATATATATATATATATCTACTAATAACAATAACAGGTCCAGGACATCTTGCATTCTTGGATTATCACGGTCCTAAGCACAAGACACATGTAGGAGCATTGTTTACACATGCCTGTATGTGTCATGTTCCCATCTTTTACGATATGGTACTAAAAAAATACACTTTAATAATATACATGTAACAATATGGCGATCAAGTAAAGATGCGTTAATATAAGTTACATCAGCGCCCTTGTATCATGTGCAATGATAAGTTACAGTATACATTAAGCTAATGCATGAGATACAAGTCTATAACACTCAATGCATGGTACTGATACAAACACATATAGTCATTTTGTAATGAGATCTAATATGTGTTTGGATTGTGTCAATTGTGAATTTTAACACAGGGTATTGTTTGAATTGGTGTAGGTCCATTGTTCCACATGGGGCAGTACCATCTCTTCTATCAATACAACCCAGATTCTGCGAAGTGGGGCAACATCACATGGGGTCACGCCGTATCACCGGACCTTATCCATTGGAAACACCTCCCACTTGCGATGGCCTGTAATAATAACTCTTTTGATAAGGACGGTGTCTACACCGGGTCCGCAACCCATCTCCCTGATGGCAAAATCGTAATGCTATACACCGGAAAAATCATAGAGCCCGAAAAACCCGAAAACCGGACACAAGTACAAAACCTTGCCCACCCCCACAACCTATCCGATCCTAACCTCTGCGATTGGCACAAGGACGACAACAATCCGGTTATAAAACCACCACGTGAAATTGATCAAGATGACTTTCGTGACCCGACCACAGCATGGCTTGGTCCGGATGGAACATGGCGGGTCGCCATTGGGGCGAGGGATGCTAATGTTAATCATACTTGTGTTTTTCTTGTTTATCAGACCACCGATTTCATTAGCTACTTGTGGAAGGGAGTCTTATATAAGGTCCCAAAAATGGGCATGTGGGAATGCTTGGACATTTACCCGATTTCGATGAACGAGTCGAGGGGGTTGGATAATTCGGCTACTGGCCTAGGAATTAAGCATGTGCTCAAGGCTAGCGCGGGGGATGAAAATTATACTAAGTATGCGTATGATTACTATGCACTCGGGACCTATGATCAGGAAAGCGATAAATGGATGCCCGATTATCCGGATGAGCATTTGGGTTCTGGGTTTCAGATTGATTATGGAAAATACTATGCATCAAAAACGTTTTATGACCCCAACAAAATGAGGAGGATCAATTTAGGTTATGTTGTAGAAGCTGACAGTGAAGATGATCAGAAAAGAAAGGGCTGGGCGGGAATTCAGGTACCATTATTATTTCATTTTTTTTAACCTCCAATAATGATATATATCAGAAGGGATTCATATAATTGATCCCATGTAATTGATTTTAAGTCTTATTTGAGTTAAGTTGAGTTGAGTTCCGAATCCTCAAAAGAATTTAATAATTCAATAATTGTGAACTGTTTAGTAAAAATAGTAAGCCTTTTTGGTATATATATTAAAATAAAATATAAAAAAAAGGGGTTAAGCTACAAAAGTGCAATCCTTTTTATGTACAAAATAGATGGAGGGATCATGAACAATGTTATACATCCCTAATTTTGTTCAACTAATAATGTGACAAAAACAACATTAGTCACATCAATAACCACTTACGTCACATTAAGCTAGTGCACCTGATATTAAAAATATTTTATATATATATATATATATATATATATATATACACACACGGTTATTTTCCCATCAGCATGTGTTGATATAAATTATATCAACACCATGCACGTACACCATGCATTGGGGTTGTACCCCTTACATTGGTCCAATGTACCTCATATCCCACTAATGCACAAGGTACAACTCCCAATGCAGGTGTTTACCTTATGCATTAGTGAATTATGAGATACATTGAACCAATGCAAGGGGTACAATCCCCAATGCATGGTGCTAATATAACTTATATCAACATGTACTGATGGAAACATAACCGTGTATATATATATATAGTCAAACTAGTTATCCTATGGTAGTTCTCTCTATATAATATATGTACGTACTGGTTTGAAGCTGGACCACGAACTCTACTCGAAGAATGGAGCTAATCCCATCGTTTGATCTGCAATCACAAGCTAAAATCTAAGTCAAAGGGAGGCCGAAGTGGGTTCGGCCTAACCCTCTCCAAAGCTAAAGTTAGCAACCATGGAGGTAGGGTTTTTTAAAGAAGATGATGTGCGTGTATAGAGAATTAGGGTACTGTTCATACGTCATCTAACTGTTGCATATTCTATTTATACCCATATGTATAGATTGACCCAGGTTAGCCCTGATAACCATTTGGGTCAGGTCAAGTAGGTCTGGTCTAACCTAGGTTAGCCCAATAACCATCTGACCATGGTTTGCTAGCCATGGTTAAATGGCTACTCTCAGGTTATGTGTAACTGTCCAACCATGGTTCAATGGCCATGGTTAGGGAATCGAACCATGGTTGAGAGAACTATAGTATATCCCGTACTGAAAGATTCATTACCGTGCTGGTTGGTTTGTTGATTGAGCTGGATGAGACCTCGGGTCGGGCTGAGGAGAGTATTGACTCCTGCAATCTCGAACTGACAATCATGTTGAGCTCGAGATGTTTGCTGTGATGGAATCGATACTCCCATACTAAGAGTTGCATCCAAGTGTAATCTGAGGAACCCACTTCGAGATTGTCTTAGTGATGTTGAGATCGGGATTATTTCCACACAATATATATAGTAAGAACACACCATTAATTTAATAGAAATGAAACCTTTTTTTGGATTCACACTATCAAAAGTTTGAATTATTTCCAAAATAATTTATTGATGTGTTGTACAGAGCATTCCAAGGGTTGTGGTATTCGACAACAAGACGAGAAGCCAAATACTTCAATGGCCAGTGGAGGAAGTGGAAAGCTTGAGATGGAGCAGCACAGAATTTGATGGGGTGAAGCTCGGACCCGGTTCTGTTGTTCCACTTGACATTGGCACCGCTACAGATCAGGTCTGACCTATTCCTTTTGTCTTCATTTTTTCATACCCTATTTTCTCTTGTTTTATTCTTTTTTCCACCTTTCTAGGTAGGAATATTCCCTTTTTTTTTTTTTTTTTTTTTTTTTGGGTTAAATTTCAGTTTTTTTTTTTTTTTTTTTTTTTTTTTTTTTCATCACTAGGTAATGGTACACAGATTAAACATTTAAACCTGCACCAATTCCCAAACCCCCACTCTCTTTTTTCCCACTTACATTAGAAAATTTTTATTAGAAGGTGCATATCAGAATTGATGGTGTAATGGAACATGATACACTATTACACTCAAATAGGATTTGAAATCTAGACAAACCCATGAGCATATCAGTTAGCCGGGTTCTATGTATTATAGACGTAATATCTTCATAGGAATTGAGTGGTGCATTTGTGTTTTCTTAGAACTGCATCACTTGACCTCGAAAACTTTAGCTATTAAGGAATGGGTCGACAAAGTATCTCAAACTAATATGTTCTATTTACTAAAACTTGTTATTTGTGTTACCTGGGACGTAATGACTATTGGCTATAAGGTTTGTAACCCTAGTTGGCTAGGAGAAACATCTCGGGGTTGGAGCATATGAAAATGCCTTGTTCGCCACCTCCCCCCACCCCACCCCCCACGCTTCTTTTTTCGTTTTTTCTTTTTCTCTTCTGTGGGTATGCGAGTGCTTTCTTTGCTTTTTGTGAGTGAAAAAAAAAAAGAAGGGGGATTTGGCCAATAGTCAAGAAAATAAGACTTATATATCAATTAATCAGAACATCTCCAACGGTGAGTTATATGGTGTGCTATTGCTATATTATAGCATTTAGCATAGGTTGAGATGCTCTAATGGTATGCTAAATGCATGTGCTAAATATAGCAAATTAGGGGTGCAACTCGGTATGGGACGGTCCGGGACAGGGGTATTTTTGTCCAAGACCGAAGTAATTCGGGACCTTAAATCTTGTACCGGAATCGGACCGATTTAGGTTTGGACCGAATTGGTCCCGGACCGAGTTTTCTCGGTTCGGGACGGTCTGGAACTTGGCTTTTGTTTGTATTTTTCAATAAAATATATTTTTTATAATATATGAGTTCCAGACCGGACCGAATTCCCGGTTTTTGTTTGTATTTTTTTTGGTAATATAAAAAAAATTTTGACCATGGATAATATATAATATTATATTATTATATTATTATATTATATATTATAAAAAAACACATAACTTTACAGAAACATAAAAGTTTTATTTTATATATATATATAAAACAGTGTTTAGTCCGGGATTTGGGATTTTTTTCAAAAACCGAATTTTTTTGGTCCGGGACTTGGTTTAGGGGGTTTGAGTTCCGGACCGGACCGAATTGCTTGGAACGGTCTGGTCCTCAGAATTTTCCGAACCAAGTTTCACCCCTAATAGCAATAGCTCACCCTTATGCTATATTTGGCACAAAAATAAGCTATTGCTATATTTGCCATGTCAGCTTTTCCTCCCTTTCTCAACAACCAAACACACCGGCAACTTCTTTTCCTCCATTTTTCTTCTAAAATTTTCTCAGTAACCAAACAGCCCATAAATAAATACAATATTTTCAAAAATAATATTGAAATCTTATATATAAAAAAAATTTAAAAAAAAAATCAGAAAACAAACCCTTTTTTTTAACTCATTCATCCCACTCAAACAACATTGCATTTGATTCACGATATACCTCATTCACTATCTTACGATACCTTAAATCTGTGGAAAGAATTGAAGTTGTGACAAAAAATAGCACACTACATTTATTTGCATCATTGGAGCACATTGTGCTAAATTATAGCATTTGGCACTGTAACATGTACTAAAATAGCAATAGCACACCTAATTTAACTCAAGTGGCTGGAGATGCTCTCATCCAACATTTTTTAAAAAACTCAGAGAGTCAATTTGGTTAGTTTCAGGCCAAAATACCCTCCTTATCTCTTTCCATCCCCCTTACCGTATACCTAACTAGGCATCATTGAAACCACACAAGCTCGATCTGACCAACAGTAGTCCACTGCCACCATTGTAGAAGACCTTCGAACCAAACAAGCACTAGCCTTTCGATAACCGTCTCAACCCTCAAGCCAGACCCATTAATCGCCATAGAGAACCTCTATAGACAGCCAGTGGTGAACCAATTCGCTGCTTCTTGTTGGCTCCGTCAACCCACTACTATCTGTGGGAACGCTAAAGAAGGTTGGGGGTTGTGGTGCGGTTGTGCAAGGAAGGTAACCACCTAGGTTAAATATTTTAACCCTTAAAATAGTAAATTAATTTAAATTTTTTTTAAAAAAAAATACTATTAAAAGAGTAAAAGTTTTGTTTAGTACCTTTTTTTGAGACAAATAGTAAAATTGTAAGAACCAATTCGCTGGTTGTTGTTGGCTCCGTCGACCCACTACTATCTGTGGCAACGCCAAAGAAGGTTGGGGGTTGTGGTGCGGTTGTGCAAGGAAGGTAACCACCTAGGTTAAATATTTTAACTCTTAAAATAGTAAATTAATTTAAATTCAAAAAAAAAAAAACTATTAAAACAGTAAAATTACTTTTAAAACAAAAAAACAAAAAACAACAACAACAACTATTAAAAAGAGTAAAAGTTTTGTTTAATACCTTTTTTTGAGACAAATAGTAAAATTTTACAATTTTATGGAGTACTATATTGAACCATATCAAATAATAAAATTTTACAGTTTTACAAAGTTGATCATGCCAAAGGAGTAAAATTTTACAGTTTTATAAAGCAGTAAAATTTTACAACAGTTTTACAAAGTAGTAAAATTTTATGGTTTTAATTTTTTTAATAATTACCTAATCAATATGGATCTTATTTCGAAGATGTCGATGAGTAGGTTCTAAAAATATAATTTTTTTTTTTTATAAAAAAAACGGATATATATATTGAAAGTTATAAGTTTTTTAAAATTAGAATACTAAAAAATCAAGTTAGCTACATAAGGTGCCCTTAATAACAAAAAAATGGGAGCCCTTGATAATAATAAGGGTAAACAAGGGATTTAAAAAATAAAAGTGACTAATTACTAAATAAGTTCCATTCGATTAACTAATTAAGTTAAGAAAAACTCTTGCTTGACTAATTACTAATATTTTACCTAATTATGGACTAATTGCCAATTTCCAAAAAAAAAAAAAAAAAAAAAAAAAAAAAAAAAGAGGGAAAAGAAGAGCGCAACTTACATGGACTTGTTTTGCAATGGTGACAGTTAGACATAAGTGCGGAGTTTGAGATAGACAAAGAGGCATTGGAGGAGAATGTGGATGAGCATGTGAATTATGATTGCTGGGGTGGCGCTGCTGTGAGGGGCTCCTTTGGACCATTTGGCCTTTTAGTTAACGCCCACACAACACTTTCCGAGCTAACGCCTATTTATTTCCACATTGCCAAAGCTACCGGTGGCGCTCCAAGGACTTTCTTCTGCGCCGACAAAAGCAGGTTTGCTTGTTTTTCAGGAAAAAAAAAAAGGTTTCTTTGAATCCTTCTATTTCTATTCTATAACTTATGTTTTGCAGTCCCTCTAGTGTCTAGGGGAAATTCTTTGATACATCTAGGATACTGTTACTGTACCTTAAGTGATAAGTGGTCATATTTTATAACCTCAAATCACATTTGGGTTACCACAAGATGTGGTCATTTATCACAAAAGGTGACTATTTTCACTTAGGGTACGTTATCTTTTTCTATTTATTTATTTTATTATTGTTCTGATTAATTTTAGAATGACACTACATGCATATACCTTTTCTAGTTCCTTTTGCCCCTATTATATGATTCTAGCTTGAATGCCAAAATCATTGACCATGCTTAAAACTGTCTTCTTAGATAACTATGTTTTAGCACATAATTGGATGTTAACATTCTGCTAACAAAACTGAAAGTAATCCGAGAAAGTTGGGTAATGCAGGTCATCTAAGGCTTCCAGTGTTGACACGCAAGTCTATGGGGCTGAAGTTTCTGTGCTTCCTGATGAAAACTTGTCTATGAGACTATTGGTAAGTGATGATTATTTCCTCTTATCTTCCTTCAAATTGGAAAACCCCCTTCTTCTTTTTCTCCTTCGCCCAGTTGGCCGGAAATCTTGTAGAAGACCACGAAATTCATCAATTTCAAACGTGTTAAATCGATTGTCAAGATAACATAGAAAAAGAGTACATTTAAACTCAACCTAGAATGTGTTTTGAAGTCTACATCCATATCGTTTAAATATAAATTTTGATATGATCGATTTCATGTACCAGTTTAGACCTTTCATTTTATAATTTAAGCTTTTAGGTTGAAAATTTTACGTGGTATCAAAGCATGTAAATTTTAGACCCGTTTCATTCGTGAGACTATCTTTGTGGGTGTGGGTCTTCGCCTGGTCCTAAAGGGGACGTTAGAATGGACCTATTTGAAATCGCTTTACAGGAAATAAACAATTGGTGATGAAAACATAGCTTTTGCATGCAAATTCAACAACAAAATGGCTCATTTTAGCTTCTCTGAGGAAGCTAGCTAGTGATACCTCTAAATCCAAAATCTAATTTTCATCGAGTTTTTAAACATAAAATTAACTCTTTCTTCCATGAAGTTTCTTCCCAATAAAATCCATCAAACATTAGCACTGATCGAGTGCATAAACCTAAATTATGATCTAATTTGTTGACTCAGGTCGATCATTCAGTTGTGGAAAGCTTTGCGCAAGGAGGGAGAACAGTTATCACAGTGCGAATTTATCCAACTGAAGCAATCTATGAGGCTGCAAGGCTATTTCTGTTCAACAATGCAACTAAAGTGAGCGTCGTGGCCTCGCTCAAAATTTGGAAAATGACATCTCTATCATTTGAAGATGGGAAATGCTAAGTATAGCAACCAATTACAGCAACTAATTACGGCAACTAATGTGGCATGCTAAGTTGGTATAGCATGGTAACAAGGGGAGTACTAACGGCTATCTGTTAGAGAATGCCACGTCAGTTGCTGTCTTTTGTTGTTATATTTAGTTGCTAGTTATAGCACTACCCGTTGAATATTACAATTGCAAGGACTGACCTCAGCACCATTCCTTTTTTTCTTTCCCATGCATTTTAAGTATTATTGTTGAGCTGTGATTTTATTTTTACGTGACAGATTTTATTTACTAGAGAAATCAGACTAAATTTGTTTCGATTTACACCGCGTATTATATGTTTCAATTAATGATTGTTTACCAGTTACTTATAACCTACAAGGGTAGCTTAGATTGATGATAAAAAATCATGGCTCAAGAATCGTAGGTCTCGAGTTTGAGTCATTGTTCCCTTCTTATCGAACGCACGAGCTTGCGGGTGGTTTGAACATCACACGGGGATTAATCTGGGCCTAATGATTTGAAATACCTTTCATTTGGCAAAAAAAAAAAAATGCAAAAGGGGAAAAAGAAAAAGAAGAAAGCTTTAACTTATGCATTATTAACCCATCATGTGCCAATTGGACACTCTGGCCCTGTCTTGATTCAATAAAATTTTGTCATCTACGCATCTTGAAAGAAAAAACACAAAAACAAAAACATGAAAGAGTTTTGTTCCACAGAAGATTTATTTATTTATTTATTTATTTTTATTATTATTATTTTATATTTTTTTTTTCACGTGCTGAAACAATTGGAGAAAACTTTTTTGGCAAACTTACATTTTAGTAATAATTTTCCAATCTAATACCAAAAAAAGGATATTGTCTGTCAACTTGCTACAAATTGACTTGATAAGTGCTTCAAAAGGACAACTAACTTTTAAGTATAATGAATTAGTTTTATCACACTTCATAATTTTTTTCAAAAAAAAATTATTTTGTTGAATTTTTTAGAGTATTTTAAATAATTTCGTTATTATTTGTAAATATAATACAATTACTATTCTGATTAAATTTTAGAATGACACTACATGCATACATCTTTTCTAGTACCTTAATTTTACCCGTATTATATGATTCTAGCTTGAATGCCGAAATCATTGATCATGCTTAGAACTTTGTCTTCATAGATACTACGTATTAGCACATAATTGGATGGTTAACATTATGGTAACAAAAATGAAAGTAATCCAAGAATGTTGGGTAATGCAGGTCATCTAAGGCTTCTAGTGTGGACAAACAAATCTATGGGGCTGATGTTCCTGTGCTTTATGATGAAAACTTGTCCATGAGGCTATTGGTAAGTGACAATTATTTCCTCTTTTCTTCCTTCAATTTAAAACCCCCTTTCTTTTTTTTAGTCATTCGCCAAGTTGGCCGGAAATCTTGTAGAGGAGCCTGAAATTAATCAATTTCAAATGTGGTAAATCGATTGTCAAGAGAACAGAGAAAAGAAACTCAACCCAGGTTGTGTTGGAAAGTCTACATCCATATCGTTTTAAGTATAAAATTTGATATGGCTTTATATACCTATTTAGACCCTCTACTTTATACCTTAAGTTTTTAGATTGAAAATTCAATATGGTATGAAAGTATGTTATTTTTTGATCCGTATCATTCCTAAGACTGACTTTGTGGGTATGGGTCAGGGCTTGGGTCTTAAAGGGGGCATTAAAATGGACCTATTTCAAATCCCTTCATAGGAAGATAACAGTTAGTGATGAAAACATAGCTTCTATTTTGCATGCAAATTCAACGACAAAATGGCTCATTTGAGCTTCTAGCTCCTAGGAAGCTAGTGATACCTCTAATCCAAAATTGAATTTTCATTAATTTATTTCAAATAAAATTAAGTTGCTTCCAAAATCCAAATAAAACGGACATTACCACTGATCGAGTGCATAAACCTAAATTACGATTTAATTTGTTGACTCAGGTCGATCATTCAGTTGTGGAAAGCTTTGCGCAAGAAGGGAGAACAGTCATCACAGTGCGAATTTATCCAACTGAAGCAATCTATGAGGCGGCAAGGCTATTTCTGTTCAACAATGCTACTAAAGTGAGCATCGTGGCCTCGCTCAAAATTTGAAAATGAAATCTCTATCATTTGAAGATTACAAGGACTGATCTCGGCACTAATTCCTTTTCTTTCTTTTTTTTGTGCTTTCTTTCCCATGCGTTTTAGGTATTATTGTTGAGCTGTGATTTTATTTTTACGTGGCAGATTTTATTTACTAGAGAAATCAGACTAAATTTGTTTCGATTTGCACGGCGTATTATATGTTTCAATTAATGATTATTTACCAATAATCTCTATTTGGTTTTCAAATAACTTTTACTTATGACCAACGAGGGAAGATTAGATGACAAAGGATCATAACTCAAGAATCGTAAATCTTGAGTTCAAATCAACACTTTCTTACTATCAAATGCACGAGTTTACAGGTGATTTGTCTGAGTCTAATAACTTGAAATACCTCTCGTTTGGCAAAAAAATTAAAACTTTTACTTGTGCATTATTACCTAAATTGTGGTATGAATCTTATGATTTTGGTCCTGAATGTTACTTGAACATGACTAGATAATTAGTGATCCCAAGACTCACTATTTTTATTAAGGTATGTTTAACATTTTCCTAATTAACCCATCATGTGCCAATTGGACACTCTGGCCTTGTCTTGATTCAATAAAATTTTGTCATCTATGCATCTTGAAAGAAAAAAACAAAAACACAAACATGAAAGAGTTTTGTACATACATTAATAATTGAAAGCATCTAATCTAGTGCTAGAATACATCTGGGAAAGGAGTAGAAAACTGGGCCCCTGATTTTTAATTCTATTAGTAATGAGTTGCAAAACGCAATGAATGAAGGACAAATTTTGTTGAGAAGTCTCACTTGTTGCACCAAAGTTTAATATGATTTCATATACTTGTTTAAGCCTTATACCTTATAATTTAAGTTTTTAATTTGTCTGGAATCTTAACAAATTCAACAAAGAAGTTTGATTCTTTTATCTAATTGTGATACGACCACGTGATGTCACAAGCCAATATGTAAAAGAGAAGCATAATAGAAATATGAGACTGAAAAAATAACTTAAAATTCTTACTTTACTCATTCCAATTAATCTGCGATACCATGTCAATCATATCACGATTATAAATAAATTTTTCTCTTAGATTAAAATAATGCTTCCATCTTCCATGTGTAAGTTAGTTGTCACAACACCAACACCCCCCCCCAACAAAAAAAAAATAATAATAATAAACCAATATAGACTTCAGACCTTTCAAAGCTAACAAAAAGGGTTGGGATTTCCATTAAAATATTTATTTGTTTGGCATTATAAAAATTTTGTTCTATGAATTATGCTTTTTAAAATGGGGGAATTACCGATTAGGTTCATCATTCTATGGTATTGCCTCCGAAGGATTGACTTAAAATTGTAAAATTGGTAATGACCATTCAGGATGGGTTAACTAGAGATGGGTGTGTGGTTAGTTTTTATTTCCCCATTCTACCCTTCTGCCTTTCTCTCTCTCTCATACCCTTTACAGCACCCGTCCAATCTCTCTCTCTCATCCCCCCAGCACCCGTCCAATCTGCCTCTCTCTCTCCCTCATCTCTGTCAGTCTTCATATGCACAGCCCTTCTCTCTCTCTCTCTCTCTCTCTCTCTCTCCTTCATGCTCCCGCTCAAGGAAACTTAACGGACCAACATCTCACGGCGACCTCCCTCATACATCCAAACGACAGCCTCCTCCCTCACCGGCGGCAAGAAACAGCAGCAAGGAATGTAATGACCTGAATTATATATATATATATATATATATATATATGCGTGTGTGTGTCACGTAATGTATATTTACATATGTATATGCAATTTTATTTTCTTTAATTATTTTTGGAAAGGATGACCCTACCTTATGTTTTTGGGGCCAAGGAACACCATGGTAGTGTCAAATTTCAGAGAAAATGACTGTAGGTTGAAGTTTTAGAAATTTCAGAATTTTGGATCATGAAAACCTGAAACTCTAGGTTTAAAAACGAATATGATTTTATAGGATTTTGAATGAACAATTTATACACGCACGTAGTACTCCGCGTGAGATTCGATTCGACACTTGAATGATTGAAAACGGTTAAGAAACGAAGGAGATATTAATCGTCGAAGTTGCCCGTTGAACACGGTGTAACCGGGTTACACAATGGAACCCGCGGGAGGTTGAAGATGACTTATAGGACTATGATCCTGTGTGGATGCATCCGTATACCTTTCCATGTTCTCATGCATTTAAAAGCCATACGATAATCATATGAATCTCAAATTTGACCGTGGGACTCGTCTTGGCGGGCCCTACCATCTGGGACCCTTAGTTGACCATTTTGACTAAATTTGACTGTACTTTGACTTTTTGTCCAATTTAATATTTGTTAAAAATTCAAGAAAATACTAGAAAATTCCAAAAATTTTCAAAAATTGTGAAAAATTCCCAAAAATTATAAAGAGTGTTCTAAAAATTATTTTGATCATTTTGGGACCATAGCTCACTGTCAGAAGGCCAATAGTAATTTTTGAGTACGTTATATTTATTTTGAAATTTACCTAAATATTACGTATGCATAATTATCAGATTTTATCAGTCATCGGGAGGACCTTAGGGAGCATTAACGCTACATTCGCATTGTCAGTATTTATCACGTAGATTTGGGTTAGTATTGCTCGCGATTGAGATAGGAAATATGGCTTCTTTACACTTAATATAGTGTTATTTTATAAATGTGACTTAAAATACCTTAATTATGTTATTGGATTTTCCCAGTGCAATGAGTCCAATATCATCCACCCATGCTGATTTTTTTTTTTTTTTTTTTTTAACTTTAGAGTCTTCTAAATGGGGCTATCAACATATATATATATATATATATATATATATATATATGAGAAACCCCTTACGAGTAAACTCTGAACCCATGCAAGAATAATCAACAATCACTAACTTCAATTTTAGGGTACTGAAATGATCTTTGGGGTAGTAAAAGCTATTTGAAAAAATAATAAACAATTTTACGACGTGTTAAGGGTATAAACATGTTATAATGAATTAGTAATTTATTTGAAAAAAAAAATTACAAATGAAAAGATAAAACGCATGTGTTTTGACTTTAGTGTGTACATTTTAAGTAACCAATGCGTACATGTTTCAAGTTCATTGCATACATATTATATTCTCGTTTAGTACACTTGGGGTCGGGATCACGTTTGAGATTTTTACACATTTTAGGGTACTAAAATGATATTTGGAACAGTAAAATTTATTTGAAAGAATAATAAACAATGTTACGATGTGTTAAGGGTATAAACATGTTAAAATGAATTAGTAATTTATTTTTTAAAAAAAAATTACAAATGAAAAGATAGAACACATGTGTTTTGACTTCAGTGCGTACATTTTAAGTAACTAATGCGTATATGTTTCAAGTTCATTGCGTACATATTATATCCTCATTTAGTACACTTGGGGTCGGGACCACGTTTAAGATTTTTTTACACATTTTAAAGTACTGAAATGATCTTTGGGGTCGTAAAATTTATTTGAAAGAATCATAAACAATTTTATGATGTGTTAAGGGTATAAGCATGTTATAATGAATTAGTAACTTATTTGAAAAAAAAAATTACAAATGAAAAGATAGAACGCATGTGTTTTGACTTCAGTGTGTACATTTTAAATAACCAATGCGTACATGTTTCAAGTTCATTGCGTACATCTTATATCCTCGTTTAGAACACTTGGGGTCGAGACTACGTTTGGGATTTTTTTACACATTTTAGGGTACATAAATGATCTTTGGGGTAATAAAATTTATTTGAAAGAATCATAAACAATTTTACGATGTGTTAAAGGTATAAGCATGTTATAATGAATTAGTAACTTATTTGAAAAAAAAAAAAATTACAAATGAAAAGATAGAACGCATGTGTTTTGATTTCAGTGTGTACATTTTAAGTAACCAATGCGTACATGTTTCAAATTCATTGCGTACATCTTAAATCCTCGTTTAGTACACTTGGGGTCGGGACCACGTTTGGGATTTTTTTACACATTTTAGGGTACAAAAATGATCTTTGGGATAGTAAAATTTATTTGAAAGAATCATAAACAATTTTACGATGTGTTAAGGGTATAAACATATTATAATAAATAAGTAACTTATTTGAAAAAAAAATACAAATGAAAAGATAAAACGCATGTATTTTGACTTTAGTGCGTACATTTTAAATAACCAATGCGTACATGTTTTAAGTTCATTGCGTACATCTTATATCCTCGTTTAATACACTTAGGGTCAGGACCACATTTGGGATTTTTGACACATTTTAGGGTACTGAAATGATATTTGGGGTAGTAAAATTTATTTGAAAGAATCATAAACAATTTAAGATGTGTTAAGGATATAAACATGTTATAATGAATTAGTAACTTATTTGGGAAAAAAAAAAATTACAAATGAAAAGATAGGACGCATGTGTTTTGACTTCAGTGCGTATATTTTAAGTAACCAATGCGTACACGTTTCAAGTTCATTGCGTACATATTATATCCTCGTTTAGTACACTTGGGGTCGGGGCCATGTTTGGGATTTTTTACACATTTTAGGACACTGAAATGATCTTTGGGGTAGTAAAATTTATTTGAAAGAATAATAAATAATTTTACAATGTGTTAAGGGTATAAACATGTTATAATGAATTAGTAACTTATTTGGAAAAAAAAAAAAAAAGAATATACAAATGAAAAGATAGAACAAATGTTTTGACTTTAGTGCGTACATTTTAAGTAACTAATGCATACATGTTTCAAGTTCATTGCATACATATTATATCCTCGTTTTGTACATTTGGGGTCGGAACCACGTTTGGAATTTTTTACACATTTTAAGATACTGAAATGATCTTTAAGATAGTAAAATTTATTTGAAAGAATAATAAAAAATGCAACGATGTGTTAAGGGTATAAGCATGTTATAATGAATTAGTAATTCATTTGAAAAAAGAAAATTACAGATGAAAATATAGAACGCATGTGTTTTGACTTCAGTGCGTATATTTTAAATAACCAATGCGTACATGTTTCAAGTTCATTGCGTACATATTATGTCATCGTTTAGTACACTTGGGGTCAGGACCACGTTTGTGATTTTTTTACACATTTTAGGGTACTGAAATGATCTTTGGGGTAGTAAAATTTATTTGAAAGAATAATAAACAATATTACGATGTGTTAAGGGTATAAGCATGTTATAATGAATTAGTAATTTATTTGAAAAAAAAAAAATTACAAGTGTATAAAGTCCCAAACGTAGTCCTGTACCCAAGTGTATTAAACAAGGATATAATATGTACGCAATGAACTTGAAACATGTACGCATTGGTTACTTAAAATGTACGCACTGAAGTCAAAACACATGCGTTCTATCTTTTCATTTGTAATTTTCTTTTTTTCAAATAAATTATCTATTCATTATAACATGCTTATACCCTTAACACATCGTAACATTGTTTATTATTCTTTCAAATAAATTTTACTACCCCAAATATCATTTCAGTACCCTGAAATGTGTAAAAAATCCCAAACATGGTCCCGACCCTAAGTGTATTAAACGACGATATAATATGTACGCAATGAACTTGAAACATCTACGCATTGGTTACTTAAAATGTACGAACTGAAGTCAAAACACATGCGTTCTATCTTTTTATTTGTAATTTTTTTTTTCAAATAAGTTACTAATTCATTATAACATGTTTATACCCTTAACACATCGTAAAATTATTTATGATTTTTTCAAATAAATTTTACTATCCCAAAGATCATTTCAGTACCCTAAAATGTGTAAAAAATCACAAACGTGATCCCGACGCCAAGTGTACTAAACGAGAATATAATATGTACGCAATGAAGTTGAAACATGTACGCATTGGTTACTTAAAATGTACGCACTGAAGTCAAAACACGTGTTCTATCTTTTCATTTGTAATTTTGTTTTTTCAAATAAGTTACTAATTCATTATAACATGCTTATACCCTTAACACATTATAAAATTGTTTATGATTCTTTCAAATAAATTTTAGTACCCCAAAGATCATTTCAGTACCCTAAAATGTGTAAAAAAATCCTAAATGTGGTCCCGACCCTAAGTGTACTAAATAAGGATATAATATGTACGCAATGAAGTTGAAACATGCATGCATTGGTTACTTAAAATGTACGCACTGAAGTCAAAACACATGCATTCTATCTTTTCATTTGTAATTTTTTTTTTCAAATAAATTACTAATTCATTTTAACATTTTTATACCCTTAACACATCGTAACATTGTTTATTATTCTTTCAAATAAATTTTACTATCCCAAAGATTATTTTAGTACCCTAAAATGTGTAAAAAAAATCCCAAACGTGGTCCCGACCCTAAGTGTATTAAACGAGGATATAATATGTACGCAATGAATTTGAAACATGTACGCATTGGTTACTTAAAATGTACACACTAAAGTCAAAACACATGCGTTCTATATTTTCATTTGTAAGTTTTTTTTTCAAATAAATTACTAATTCATTATAACATGTTTATACCCTTAATACATCATAGAATTGTTTATTATTTTTTCAAACAACTTTTACTAACCCAAAGATCATTTCAGTACCCTAAAATTGTAGTTAGTGATTGTTGACTATTCTTGCATGGGTTCAGAGTTTACCCGTAAGGGGTTTTTCATATATATATATATATATATATATGTGTGTGTGTGTTTATAGCCCCATGTAGAAGACTTTAAAGTGTAAAAAAAAAAAAAAATCAGCATGGGTGGATGATATTGGACTCATTGCACTGGGAAAATCCAATAACATAATTAAGGTATTTTAAATTACATTTATAAAATAACACAATATTAAGTGTAAAGAAGCCATATTTCCTATCTCATTCACGAGCAATATCAACCCAAATTCACGTGATAGATACTGACAATGTGAATGCAGCGTTAATGCTCTCTAAGGTCCTTCCGAGGACCGATAAAATCTTATAATTATGCATACGTAATATTTAGGTAAATTTCAAAATAAATATAACGTACTCAAAAATTAGTATTGGCCTTCTGACACTGAACTATAGTCCCAAAATGATCAAAATAATTTTTAGAACACTCTTTATAATTTTTGGGAATTTTTCATTATTTTTGAAAATTTTTGAAATTTTCTAGTATTTTCTTGACAAAAAGTCAAATTACAGTCAAATTTAGTCAAAATGGTCAACTAAGGGTCCCACATGGTAGGGCCCGCCAAGACGAGTCCCATGGTCAAATTTGAGGTTCATATGATTATCTTATGGCTTTTAAATGCATGAGAACACGGTAAGGTATACGGATGCACCCACACAGGATCATAGTCCTATGGGTCATCTTCAACCTCCCGCGGGTTGCATTGTATAACCCGGTTACACCGTGTGTTCAACAGGCCAACTTCGACGATTAATATCTCTCTCGTTTCTTAACCGTTTTCAATCATTCAAGTGTCGAATCGAAGCTCACGCGGAGTACTACGTGCGTATATAAATTGTTCATTCAAAATCCTATAAAATCATATTCGTTTTTAAGCCTAAAGTTTCGGGTTTTCATGATCCAAAATTCTGAAATTTCTAAAACTTCAACCTAGGGTCATTGTCTCTGAAATTTGACACTACCATGGTGTTCCTTGGCCCCGAAAACATAAGGTAGGATCATCCTTTCCAAAAATAATTAAAGAAAATAAAATTACATATATAAATATACATTACGTGACACACACACATATATATATATATATATATGTATAAAATTCAGGTCATCACATTCCTTGCTGCTGTTTCTTGCCGCCGGTGAGGGAGGAGGCTGTCGTTTGGATGTATGAGGGAGGTCGCCGTGAGATGTTGGTCCGTTAAGTTTCTTGAGCGGGAGCTTGAAGGGAAGAGAGAGAGAGAGAGAGAGAGAGAGAGAGGGGGGGTTGTGCATATGAAGACTGACAGAGATGAGGGAGAGAGAGAGGCAGATTGGACCGGTGCTGAGGGGGATGAGAGAGAGAGATTAGACGGGTGCTGTAAAGGGGATGAGAGAGAGAGAGAGGCAGAAGGGTAGAATGGGGAAATAAAAACTAACCACACACCCACCTCTAGTTAACCCATCCTGAATGGTCATTACTAATTTTACAATTTTAAGTCAATCCTTCGGGGGCAATACCATGAAACGATGAACCTAATCGGTAATTCGCCCTTTTAAAATTGTATTACGTAAGTATCAGTGATGAGGCAAAAACAACTTGGGCCCCAGTGGTCAATAATATAAAAATTTTCTTGAAAAAGACTGGTCGAGTTGGCTCTATCTTTACCGATGTCGCTTTATTTCATTTTCCTCCTCCATCCTCATCATCATCAACGTTCCTCTTGATTTGTCAACTTCCGTCTAAGCTCGCCGTTCACTGGTCATGGACGCCCACCGGCGACCCATGATTGGTTTCGCCTCTATCATGAATTTTCTGATCGCGTTATTTCTTAACCAAGATTCCAAATCCCCCTTTACATATCCACCAGTGTCTTCAGTTTCGGAGAATTTGAAGCCTGTAGGAAAAGGGGTGTTAGAAGGAGTGTCAGATAAGTCATTCTCACAGTTTTCTTCCGGCGAAAGTCCGTTTAATTGGAAAAATGCTTCGCTTTCTTGGCAGAGAACAGCCTACCATTTTCAACCCAAGAAGAATTGGATGAATGGTAAGTAGACTTTTCTTCATTATACATGAAACTCTCCCGATGCACTTGATGATAAACAAAAATTTAGCGTGATATAGTATGAATGTCTACTACCCCAAAAAAAAAAAAAAAAAGTAAAATTTTGTTTCTGTTTTTTTTTCTATTTTTTATTTTTATTTTGGGGGGAATATTAACAGTTTGATTCCCCTGTTTTGGATAGAACTGGATGAAAAAGTTAAGAGTAGTAACATTGATCCTTGATTTTTATCCCTAATTCCTATTCCTGATAATGTCACTATTGCTGACACATCAATTTATGGATTACTTGGTGTTTTATAAATGCGCGCCACATGGGTAGCCACATCATTAAGGAAAAAATTAGGAAAATATATTTGGAATTAATAGCATTTTAAAAAATATAGTATTCAATTATTCTATAATTATTAGTTGATTAGTAAGGCAAAGAATGGTGCCCTGCAAGGATTCGAACCCATGCGAGGAGTATGTTTCCCACACACTTTGCAATTTCACTTTAAGTAACAACTTTAGGGATGTATGACTTATATTATTATATTTTGTTTAATTCTGTTGTTAGTGGTTGGTGAAACTTTACTTTTTGAACAATTATCCAAATTACACATCACCCTTTTTTTTTTTTTTTTTTTTTTTTTTTTCTGTATAATTTGCATTTTTAGATGTACTAATACAATTTTGTTATCATTTCTCATGGCTCTTGTTTGGGGAATTTGGCTTTTTCTGCTTCAGATCCTAATGGTAAGTCCTTACAAAAGCACATTTAGTTGATCGAATACATATATATATAATCTTATAGTGGCTTTTGATCAATTTTATGTGTACTTAATTTATTTATTGAGATTCGTTATATGGTAGGTTTTGATCCTTTTTGCTTTCTTTTTTTTTTTTTTTTTTTTTTTTTTTTGATAAGGAGGTTTTGATCTTTTTATGATGACAATATGAGAACTGAGTGGATAGTGAAACTTAATCCATCCATCTAGATAGAAGCAGAACGTGAATGGAGTCTTATTATTGATAATTGATTTCTAATTATAATCTACATCAATAATGCCTTCTTTATTTTATTTTTGGGGGTGTTTGAGGTACCTATTTATTTAATTAAATTTACTAGCATTAGACTTGTGCAATGCAGAGGCTAAGTATTTTTAATAATATATTATATAAAGAAATAGATTTGTGGTGAAATGATTTGAATGTATAATAATCTTCTATAACTGTAATTTTATATGGCATAAATTAAGAATTCATAATTAGCCTCATGTCTAAGAAAACTCAGATGTTATGTTTATTTATTGTCAAAGAAGAAAAATACAATCAATTGATTTGATAGAAAATTAGAAAGGGGAGACATTTGTGTGTGTGTGTGTGTGTGTGTGTGTGTGTGTGTGTGAGAGAGAGAGAGAGAGAGAGAGAGAGAGAGAGAGAGAGAGATTGGAAAATGAAAGATCATAGTAATTGAAATTTTCATTTAATTAAAAAGATATGGGACTATGAGAATTATATAAAATTTAAATCGATAGTTCAATAAATTTTTTATTTATTAGGAGTTTCATCTGTTGTATCCTTGCCATATATCAGATTTGTCTGTAAGCCCTTGCAATTTAGTTTTTTGAAATATGCATCTTTCACTTTAAATTCTCTGTAAATTCGTTCAATCTAGCTAGTTGATATTTGTTAAGATCCAAAAATGTAACAATACTTTTTTGTTTGAATTTTAATTAGGTTGGTAAGTAGCCATGTTTAAGCATTTCTAGGAATGATTGTTGCCCCTTATTATCCTATTTTTATCCTCTTGATATCTAGGTTAGAATGGGCTCACTGATGCGTAGTCACTGTGAATTTGATTATTATTTTATGTGAATACAGTTTTTTTTAATATATATTTTAAGTTCATTCAGGTTGAACATGAACCATCGCTCTACAACAAAAGTATCTTGTAAAGAAAATATAATATGTAGTTGTATTGTGAGAATTGTTAACATGAACCAAGGGTGAACATCGAATGGGTGCAGGTCCATTGTTCCACATGGGGTGGTACCATCTTTTCTATCAATACAACCCGGATTCTCCAGTATGGGGCAACATCACATGGGGCCACACTATATCAAAAGACCTGATCCAATGGTACCACCTTCCCCTTGCAATGGTCCGTGATAGCTCATTTGACATGAATGGTGTCTTTACTGGGTCTGCCACACTCCTCCCCAATGGTCAAATTGTAATGCTGTATACCGGAAACATAGGAAGCACCAATAATCCAATGCAAGTTCAAAACCTTGCCTACCCTGCTAATCTATTTGATCCCATCCTCCTTGATTGGGTCAAGTATGAGGGTAACCCTGTTATGGTCCCACCACCCGAAATTGGACCTGGTGACTTCCGGGATCCGGCTACAGCATGGCTTGCCCCAGATGGAACATGGCGAGTCACCATCGGAGCCAAGTATAAAGATAATGATACTGGTATTTTTCTTGTTTATCGAACTACTAACTTCACCAGCTACGAGCTTTTGAAGGGGGCCTTGCATGAGGTCCCGAATATGGGCATGTGGGAGTGCGTGGATTTCTTCCCAATTTCAACGATTGGGTTGAACGGGTTGGATACTTCGACTATTGGCCCGGGAATTAAACACGTGCTCAAGGGTGGTGGCATTAACATGCATGATTTCTATTCGCTTGGGACCTACGATTGGGAAGACGATAGATGGACACCCGATAACCCAAAGGAGGATTTGGGTTTTGGGTTTCAAGTTGATTATGGGACATACTATGCATCAAAAACGTTTTATGACCCACAAAAGCAGAGGAGGATCCTTTGGGGTTGGATTTTAGAAGCCAATAGTGAAGACGATGACATAAAGAAGGGATGGGCATCCGTTCAGGTATTATTTTAAGAATAGTGATATACATCCTATAAAAGGGATTTCATAAAAATCTTCACCCTTTCACATGGGGTGAGATCCACACATTCATTTTACGAAATGTTTAAAATTTCCTTTATTATAATATTTTTCAATTTTTCAATTTTTAATTTTTAATTTAGTGAAGGATTCATATAGCCAATCCCCGTGGAGTTGGATTAAGATTTGGTTGAGTTCAATTGAATTACTAATTATTTTATAATTCCATTCTTGTGACTGATAATATTAAAATTGCAAGCTACATAGGGTTGTGGATCCCTTTACTACATACATCTATAGCATCTTACCCGTCACAAATGATTCAAATGAAAAGGGAATAAGTGATGTTAAGAGAGAAGAAGTTTAACTTTGACACGTCATATGTTCAAGGCACATTGCTCGTGAAGCTGTAGTTTTATTTAGGATTGCAAATCGGGCGAGTTGAACAGGGTAGGGAGTCAACCTAAGCCTAACACTAAATTTTTGGATTTTTCGTTCATCAAAACGAAGAGGAGCCTTTCATTTTTTGGATCATACTGAATAATATCAAAATAATTTCTTGATATGTTTTACAGAGCATTCCAAGGGTTGTGGTGTTTGATAATAAGACAAGAACGAATATACTTCAATGGCCAGTTGAGGAGGTGGAAAGCTTGAGATTGAACAGATTACAATTCGATGGGGTGGTACTCAGACCTGGGACAGTTATGCCGCTTAACATTGACAATGCTACTCAGGTCTGTTCTCCCTTTCTTCTTTTTCTTCTCTCTTTTTTTTTTCTTTGGGAGGGGCCTAGGTAATGGTACATGATACATTCACCATAGGAGTTAAAACCTCCCCACCCAAAACCACATACCCTTTATTTTTTTCTTCTTTTATTTTCTTATCCACTAGGTCATGGTATGCATACCTTAGAAGCAGGAACCTTCTATCAAGGGTGCCACTCCCATTTTAGAACCATGGTTCCGCGCTCCTAAGTTAGAACCTTGTAAGAACCTCGATTCTCTCTCGAGAGAATCTCGATTCTAAGTAAGACAGAACCTGTGATGGAGGGAATAAGGCATGACCCCTCCACCCCAAAACTAAACTCTTTTCAACTTTAACCAAAGTGAAAAATGTTTTTAATAATAATAGGATTTCTATTAAATCATATCAAATTAATGCTTAGTTTACTCAATTATTTTCCTCAAGAAAAAAAAAACAAAAAAAGGTAAAACTATAAAAGCATGCTCTCTCTTTCTCTACATTAGTGGCTTCTCAAAAGAACACTTTTTTGCACCTTTTTCTAGAATTTCATCCCACAAAATATCATGTTGAGGCAACTATATATATATATATATATATACAAACACATTTTCCACAGACGCTTCCTACACGCCCCAAACCTTTGAGTCTTCTTTGTTCTCCCGCTTCCCCGCCCCCACCCCCGCCCCCGCCCCCGCCCCCACTTCGTGCTTCTATGATGCATACACTCTCTCTACCAACGTACGAATTGAAACCTACACCAACCCAAAACCACATAACCTATATTTTTCTCTTCTTTTATTTTCTTATTCACCAAGTATGGCATAAATACCTTCCCCATACCAACGTACGAATTGAAAGCTAGACCAAACCAACTTTTTACTCTTTTTCTTGTTCTTATATTTTTTAGGTAAATGGTACATGATACACTCTCCACAAGAACTGAAACCTAGACCAACCTAGATCCCAACCCATTAGGACATCAAATGAGCTTAGGCTCTTGCTGCTACGTTCGTGTTCTATGTACTAAAACTTGTTCAATTAGTTATGTTAGATAATAGTAACCCTCAGCTTACAAGGACTTCTTTAGATAATAATAACCCTCAGCTTACAGGGACTTCTTTATCTATGGTGACAGTTAGACATAACTGCCGAGTTTGAGATAGACAAAGAGGCATTGGAAGTGACTGTTGAAGACAATGTGAGTCACGATTGCAGTGGTGGGGCTATTGAAAGGGGTACCTTGGGACCATTTGGCCTTTTGGTTATCGCCGACCGGACACTTTCTGAGGTAACACCTATTTATTTCCACATTGCCAAAGCAACTGATGGCAGTTTAAAGACTTTCTTCTGCACCGACAAAACTAGGTTTGCTTCTTGCTTTCTTGTCATCTACATGCATTCTTTTTTCATCTGTATCAGGAAAATGTCTCTGAATCTTGTATTTTTATTGTATAGTTCATGTTTTGCGATCCCTGTAGTGTCTGCAAGAATTATTTCATGAAGTTTGAAGAAGTTGCATGTAAATCATAAGATTGGTTTCTCATGGAGCAATAACTGATTTTGCATAGAGCTCATTGTGTTGGTCCCCCCCCCCCCCCCCCCCCCCCCAAAAAAAAATGCTCATTTATTGAGATTATTTTACTTCATCAAAAAAAAAAATTTATTGAGATTATTTTGAATAATTTCTATTTTACTGGTCAATGTACTTATTATTCCAAATAAATTTTCGAAGGACATTACAGGAATAATTTTTTTCCTAATATCAATTTCTTTTCCCCCAATGTATAATTTTTAATCCCAAAATAATTGACCATACTTAGAACATTGTCTTCTTAAATATTTGTTTTAACACATAGTTGGATGGTTAAGAAGTTAAGCTAACAATGAAAGTAATCCAAGATATTCGCTGACACAGGTCATCTAAGGCTAATGGTGTTGACAAACAAATTTACGGGGCTGAAGTTCCTGTGCTTGAAGGTGAAAACTTGTCTATGAGGTTATTGGTAAGTGACAATTATTCTCTTATCTATCTTTGCTCCCGGAAAACCCTTTTTACCATCTTTCACTAAATTAGAAATCTTGTCGAAGAGCCTAAAATCTAAAATTGATCAATTTCAGATGTGTTAACTTGGTTGCCTAGTAAATATAGAGAAAGGGAAGTACATTTGAAACCCAATTTGAGTTTTCTTTGGGCACCTTCATTTGAGTCAAAGGTGAGAAACACATGTTACAAATAAGGGTGTGTTTGGAATTAAGTTCAAGGTAATTGACTTAGGGGCTGTTTGAGAAACATAAAAACCCAGTCAGTCGAAGACGAGGCTGACCGGTTTTGATTTCACTATTGTTCGATAGTCCTTCTCTTTTCTCTAAAATTGTTTAGTCTTGTGCAGAAAACATGGCATAAACACCATTTGTTTGTTTGTTTTTTTTCCTTCCATCTTTTTCAAACCAACTATGAGTTTAGTTCACTTAAAATTTGGACTACATTAAGGGAGTAGATTCAGCCTCATAAAGTTTTCAAAATATCCAAACAGACTCTTAAAGTGACCACTGGAATGGGCCCATTTCAGATCCCTTTATAGGAATGATGAAATCATACCTTTTGCATGCAAATTCATCAACAAAAATGGCTCATTTGAGCTTCTCCCGGGAAGTTGGTGACACCTCTACTGCAAAACTGAATTTACATTAAGTTAGTAGAATTGAACACTATTCAATGGGTTGTATAAGTATATATTATAAGACTTCAAATAAAACTTGTTCTTCCATGAAGTTGCTTCCAAATAAAAACCAATGGACACTGCCGCTAAGTGCATGAGCGTAAATTACCATTTGTTTATTCAGGTTGATCATTCAGTTGTGGAAAGCTTTGCACAAGGAGGGAGAACAGTTATCACATCCCGCATTTATCCCACTGAAGCAATCTATGAAGCAGCACAACTATTCCTGTTCAACAATGCTACTGGAGTGAACGTCATGGCCTCGCTCAAAATATGGCAAATGAAATCTTTATCATTTGAAGATTACAAGAATTGACCTCATCACTATTCCTTCTTTTTTCCCAATCATTTAAATTTTGCCGTTGGGCTATGATTCCCCTTTCACATGGCATATTTTGTTTACTGTGGAAATCAAAGAGTATTAGTTTTAAATTTCATGTCTTCTCAAGACACCCTGTTACTAAACTCAAAATTAGAATTGTTTGAAACTTTGAATTGATAATCACATAGACCCAGGACCTTCAAAGGGTATTGACCCTGATAGGGTTAGAGGATGTTCCTATTCTTCGAACTTGGATTGGAGCCATGTACTGTCAGTTTACAAGGATGTTCTCTATTATAAGATTTGTTTCTATTGGCACATTAACTGATTTTATTGCATTTAATTCATTATTTTGTGAAGTTTTATACAGTATTTGGAATAATTTCTATTTTATTTGCGAGTATACTTACTATCCCGACTCAGTTTTAGAGTGACAATATAAGCATACATTTTCTTCTAATATTAGTTTCCTTTTTCTGTATTATATAATTCTTGAACCCCAAAATAATTGACTTTGCATAGAACTTTGAACTTTTTCTTCTTGGATATTATGTTTCAACATAAACTTGGATGGTTAATATTAAGCTAACAAGTAACAACATTGAAAGCAGAGTGAGGTGTTCACTAACACAGGTCGATCATTTAAGGCTTCCAGTGTCGGCAAACAAGTTAGCAGGGCCAAAGTTCCTGTGCTTAATGGTGAAAACTTGTCTAGGAGGTTATTGGTAAGTGACAATTATTTCTTCTCATCTTTAATTTGGATACTATGTGGAATACTCTTAATCTTCATTCGATAAGTTGGAAATCTTGTTGAAGAGCCTGAAATTATTTCTGATGCATTAAATTGGTGAGCTAGAAAACTTAGGAAAGTGAAGTACATTGGGCACCTCCATTTGAGTTGGGAGTTTATGAGAAACACTTTTTACAAATCAGGTTATGTTTGGAATCAAGTTCATGGTAAATGAGTTAAAGTGGCCACTAGACTGGGCCTATTTCAGATCCCTGTAAAGGGAAAATAAGTGATGATGAAACATAGCCTTTGCATAAAAATTCAATAACAAAAATGGCTCATTTTAGCTTCTCCCAGGAAGCTGGTGATACCTCTAATCCAAAATTGAATTTACATGAACTCATTAGAATTGAGCAGTATTCAATGAGTAGTCCATTATAATATAGAATTTCAAGCAGGATTTGCTCTTTTGTGAAGTTGATTCCAAATAAAATCTAATGGACATTGTCAATGAGTGCATAAACCTAAATTATCATTTGCTGATTCAGGTTGAACATTCAATCATGGAAAGCTTTGCTCAAGACCACATTATGAATTTATCCAAGGAAGCAATCCATGAAGTGGCTCGAATGCAATACTACTGGAGTGAACGTTACGGCCTTGCTCAAAATATGAATATTGAATTATGCATTTATTCACTCTTTCCCGTTGGATAAGACGTCATTATACTTGTTGATAGACCCATTTCAGTTTGTTGTATAGAATTCCTTTATGCCCCTGTTTGGTTGTTGAAAATGTAGGAGTTGTGGCAACCAAACAGGGTATTATCTTGTTTCGCTTTTGAGTTAGGCTGCCATTCAATTTTTAGGAATGGCTTCAGCCATATGTATTAGAGATTTCATATGATACAGATTAATAAAAATTTTGGGATTTCATCTGAGAAATGAGGCTTCCTGCTTCCCAGAAGTTGCATGGTTGTGATATCATTCCATCTTGTTTTCACTGTGTTTTAGAAAAGTTAATTTTATTTTACCTTAGAAATCAGAAGTGAGTCTTTTTGTTATTCTTAACATGCATTTATAATAGAGAAGGACTAGCTATCGGTTGCTTCCATGGTGTCTCAAGTGATAGTGTCCATTTAAGGTTAGAAATGGAAATGTTTTCAAAGGAGCTAAGATGACTCCATGTGACTCTGTTCAAAGGGCTAATGGGTTTGTTACTGATTTTCAAAGTGATAATGATGTTGCAGAAACTGTTTTGGAGAAGGGATCATGGACAGCGTCTATTGGTAAATCCATTTAAAGAGAATATAGATTGTGCTCTTTCTTTAGAGGAAGGAATAGCAGGGGTTGGATTGGTTGTTAGAGATCATAATGGGAAACTGATTGCAGCTAGGTGCACAAGAATTCCACTCTCACAGCTGAATTAATAGCAGCTATAGCTGCAAGAGGACTGAAATTTGTGCTTGATTTGGCATTGAAGAGGTTGTTTTGGAGAGTGACCCTCAGTGAATACTATTTGTGCTTTTGTTTCTTCAGAGAATTTGTCTTTTGAAAATATGTTTCTAGATGATGTGAAGATTTGAGATCTTACTTCCATCGTAGCATTTTTTTCTCACGTTGATTTTCTTATTTGGCAAGGAAAGGTTTCTCCATTAATGATTTTCTTATTTGGATGGAGGGTGCGCCCTTTTCTTTTCTTGGTTGATTTGCATATCAAAGATGTACCCTATATCTATTTTTCAATCTAATACCCAAGAATTTTTTTATTATTATTTTTTTTTTTTCCCATTTAAGTACCTAAATTATAGTAGTGTTCAATGTAGTCCAATCACGTCAGATGGTTGTCTAAGAATTAAACGGAAAATGCACGTGATCTCATGGTGTGCCTTGTTGGAGCCTAAGTGGCTTCCTCGCTAGAATTTCCCGTCCATCACGTGGCCTGCACGTGACTAACTTGATTGACAAAACCGTTGCCTATAATGGGTAAATTATCGCAAATAGCGCATAAGTCCAAAATTTTATCAAACAAATATATGCCATGTAAGCTCCAGCAAGGCAGGCACATAAATTTACATGCATTTTCCGCTTAATTTAGTTGTTTGTCATTGGACTATATTGAACACTTTATTGTAGTGTACATAATAAAATGGAAAAAAAAAAATTTCTTTGAGTACTAGATTGAAAAGAACTCCAAAATATAGGGTACTAAAGTGGTTTTTGCAAAAAGAAAAAAAAAATGAAAGTGTCTTTTGAGCCTCAAAATGTGATCTAGAAAAGCAACCAAAATAGTTAGGAAAATGCTGGGCGTCCCGATTTCGGGACTCTTGAACAGACACAAGGGTGGACCTCACAGTGGGTGGGTCTCACCTTTTGTGCCTTTTCAAGATTCCCGAATTCGAGACCCGTAGCATCGTCCAAATAATTATTTAGTATTCCATACTCTAAAGAAAAAAAAAATGCTAAACTTGCGACTTTTTCTACTTTCCCTTAAGATGTTATCCACAATTGTAATGATCGAACCATCATATTGTAGTTGGATCATGTACAACACATGTTATAGTCCGCATGCACAATTCAATTACAATACTAACGGTCTGACCATCGCGGGTTTAATAGCATCTCTATTTATTTTGATATTTATTTATTGGGTTTTGAAAATTAGTCCTACCGACATGTTACCTGGCAGCCGTTGGAAGTGGCATTTGACCGTTGGCCTAGTCCAAAATTTTTGAATCTTGATTAAAATAGGTAGTATGAACTCCAAGGTTTGACTTGTATCCCATCGTTTGCCAACATCAATGCAAACAATTGCTGCTTGATTTATGGATTACGGCTTTGCTCTAAATATATTACTCCGTATATTATAATATATTTTTTAATATAATACGTTTTCCAAGGAAGAGCCTTTTTCCTTTGATTATCAAACTATCCATCTTTCTTGTCTCTTATGAGTTTGCATTATTATTCATAGAACTTTGTCAGGTCTTTTATTTATTTTCATTGATTTCTTTTCTTGGGCAGTTGGGCGTGTATGGTGCAGGCTAGGCTCTTACTATATTATTATTTTTATTTTTTCCTAACCCACATAAGAAAAATATACATAACGTACAAGATGAGAAAACCCATATAGACGATGTAATCCAAAAGGAGTTTAATGACCTATAAAATTAACCTTCTAAAGTGCCAAACTCTCTTGATAGAGAGGTGAAACCTTATACAAGGCCAAATTTGACAAGCTGAAGTGGGACTTTATTTCTCTAAACATTCTTATTTTTTGTTTATTTAACACGCATGTAACACATAAATGAGAAATCTTACAAAAACAACATACTGACGTAGTCCAAAAGGGGCTCAAGAGCCCAGAGATTTAACTTACATTCAACTTTCAAAAGGATAAAGCTTTTGATGTTTATAACTTTTTCCCAAAAATAAAATACTTACTTTTAAATGACTATGTACTCTCTTATCTTTTTTTTTTTTTTTTTTTTTTTAATAACAAGGGTGTCTAACACGATTATGTAAGATTTCGAACACTCAACGTACGCTTCCTAAGGCATTCATCAAGGTTCGATTTGAAATTATCACCCTTTATAACGTACATGTTATTATGCAACATGTTGTAGGACTGACAATTGGTAGCAAACATTTGATGATTCCACCTACTATATAAACTACACAAAGGAAAATTCAAGAAAACCATATACAAACTACTTCTATGAAGAGTACAAAGAGTTGATCATAATAACCGAGGTAATTTGATGCGGTGCTAGAAAACATTTATGGCACGTTTGTTTGAATGGAATTGAAGGAAATCGAAATGGAATAGAATGAAATTTCAATGATAATTCATTCTGATTTTCCCAATTCCATTCAAATAAATGTGCCCTTAGTGTTTTTTGTTCTTTGTTCCATTAACGAGAAGTTTTGAGAATTCAATGAAATGATGATGAATGAAAGTCAAACTCAGGAGTATATATATCGAGCTAGCCCACAAGGAAAAAAGATTTATACTAGCCCCGACATTGGTTGTGAGACCACAAACAAGCTTGCTTGGCCTACCATGTGCAAGTTATTTGTTCTTGATATCAAAATCAACAAAAGACAACTGTATTGATTCTATATAATTGTGCCTAATTTTATATTGTTAAATGGGTCATTTTCCCTTTGGATTAAGACTTAAAAGCTACGTATATGCTGCATTGGGGCATGGGATCTACATGTAAAAAAATTGATATACAATTCACAATTTTTCTTTTATTTAGGATCTATTTTCCTTCTTTAATTATTTTTTTTCTCCTTTGGATATCAAGAATCATAGCATGCCATTATGAAAATGTTTATTATTATTATTATTATTATTATTATTTTAAGTTAGACAAAAATAAATATATAAATATAAGGGATTCTATCATGCCACACCATGGTGCATGGTACCTTTGAATTTTTTAAGAAATGCTATCTAATTAGTACTCCACCACTCCTTTAACATAACATGGACTACTGTCATTGGCAACTTCATCATTTAAAAAAAAAAAAAGAAAAAAAAAATTAGCAACTGCACATGAGATTTACGAGGACAAATCTTTTGTTTCCAGTCAATGGAAGAATGTGGCTCCATTGGACCGTTCCGTTTGTTGTAAGCTGTAACCCAACATGCTCATATCTAGGTCGTCTCTGTGGCACAAAGTGGCCTAAATAAATAATGACAAAAATTTCCATGACAAACACCCCCGTCCACCCCTTTTTTTCTGTTGCGGTAAGAATGTAAAAGTTTTTTCATTTTTTTTTTAATTTTTAATATTTTTTTTTTACAATCGGTAGAATATATCTAACATCACTTCTAATCCCCCCGTTATCAATGCTTGCTTAGGATAAGTTGAAGAGGGCAACTCGTTCAATTGAACGAACTTCCCTTTTTTTTTTCTTCTTAATTGTAACATTATTAAGTAATAATACATTTTAATTCCATAATCCTACTTTGCTGCATCCCCATTAGCTCGTGACACCATGTGACCGTGTCACATTTTACACTAAAAACTTACTCATGGACAAGGGTGGGCTGGGCTTCTTCTTCTTTGTTTTTGTATTTTTTTTTGTATTTTTTTTGAAGGGCCATCTAAAAAAGCCCTAGAGCATGAGACTATGGGAATGATACTTATATCGGTTACGTTGGGAAGAAATGGAGATTGTTAGCTGAACGTTTGGTATCTTGGTATCTGTTTAGAGACCACCATTTCATCTCACCAAGCTTGAGATTCTATTGCAATTAATTGGATCAATTGTTTGGGTCCACTAATACCTGCACACCCAATGGAAATTGTGCTTTCCTCAGTCTAGATTTCCAGACTAGGGCCTCTAGGAAAATGACGTTCTAACTTCTAAGCATGGTTTTGAATTTATAATCGCAATTTAGAATGATTAACTATGAGAATTGTAATGTTAAGACCATGAACTAACCCCAAAAACAAATCATAAGACTTATCTATCATGTTCTTTCTCCATAATTTTAAGCTACCTGCCATTAGTTCACTAAGTGATCACTATGATATAAATAGTTTTCCATTCTTTTCTCAGAATTGTAGGGTAAGTGATAGGTGCCAATTGCTTGTTGAGTTTGGAAAGCATCTCTTTTTTTCTTTTTTCTTTTTTAATTTTAATAATAGATAGAATTTACTCCTAACCCTAACCCTAACCCCCATTATCAACAATGGATAATAAACACTTCTCGATTTATAAATTTGAACTTGAATTCACTCACTCAACAAATGAAGAGAATGTCATTAGGCTATCAAACCATTGGCGGACAGCGCGCATCTCTTTCACTCCATGCCTAAAACACAAAAGTCTTTTATCTTAGCTCTTCATTTTGTTGAGCTATCTTATTAACAATATTGGTAATTCGAATACCTTTCTTATCAATAAGTAGGTTCATCTATAAATAATCTACTTGCTAAATTCAACAAATATCATGTCATGATAAGATCGAATCTCGTAGATTATGTGTCACAGATGGGGCATCATCAATATTTCTCAAACATCTTTATTCATTTTCTTTACATCAACATCATGTGCATGCATATTCATCCGAACTCAATTCATATAGTGGCAGTTGCAAAAATTTGGGTCCAAGTGAAATAATGACCTCCAACAAAATTTAAAAGTTAAAGCCCAATTTAGTCCATATTCAAATTTTTTAACTACGCAACCACAAAGTCTAAAATAGGAATTTACACCGTCTTTTATACAAGTAAGGTTATCATGTTATCATTGCAATGACAACATGTATAATGATCCATCACATAATGGGAAACAATGTATGAACTAATAGGTGAGAAATACCAATGGCATGGACGTTCTTCTTCACTCTTTTGAGTGAGTAATCTCGTGTTCAAATTTTTTAAAAATCATTAATAGCTCATTTGTTGGTCTCGGAAAATCAGAATGAGGGTAAGTTCTATTCGTTGTGAAAAAAAATGAAAATAAAAAAGAGAAGAAGGAAGGGAAGAAAGAGAAAAAAAATTATCAAAGCTCATGGCATAGGAGGTCAACACATTGAAATTCATGGCACAGGAGGTCTGATTCCCTCTCCTATTGGCTAGCCATGTACATCATGATTTGTCCTTATTGTAGGAAAATGATGGGGAGAATTTAAAGAACAGGAAGAAGAGTTAATGCTACTCCTTTCTTTACATCCAAACATTGATCTTCAAGGAAAAGAATCAATCATAGTACCACCTGCCGCAACAGATGTACTCTTTGTCAGGGAAAATCACAGTATATGATCATTGTAAATTTGTTAATTTAACCTTTTTGTGGGGTCCCGAGTGGGGGTGATCCTTCTTTCGTGGAAAATATGTTGGTTCAGCCTGTGGTAACATCCTATCACCATCATGTCGCTAGCATTTGTAAAATCCATGCACAATTAAAGGTGAATGCTTGTTGAAGTGACAATGAAATTATTGGTCAATAATACTCCAATTTTATTCGGCAAAGGAGACTTCTACGAATCGGATGTGTCAACTTTTCAATTTTTCATAATGCGGCCTTCTAATTCAAAACATTTCTAATTACTCTAATTCGACACAAGATACTTCGAGTACAAATTATATAATATGTAATTTTTGATTTTTTGAATATTTTTTGGTGTAAGGGTGTGTTATTTATATTTTTTAGCACACCATTTAAGATACTCTGAGGGATAGAATTAGTGCTCCAATCATTGTTTTTTATTTATTTACTTGTTTCTCATTTTTTATTTTTTATTTTTCATTTTAAATTAGATGAAATTGGAATTCTAAACCTACCTCTAACCCTCGTTCTTATCCTCTAAGCATGACAAAAAAAAAAAAAAAAAAATTGTTAAATCTACCCGATGAAGCCATCAACTTTATCTCTTAATATGATGATGGCAAATTAATAAACAAAATACTATTATATCAACTCTTTTAAACTTCAACTACCACTTCTCTCTTACAAGGGAGTAGATTAGTGTGAATTTCATCCTAATATGAGAAAGTTGGGATAGTTACAACTTAAGACTTAGAGGATCAATTAAGGGTTTTTTTTTTTTTTTTTTTTTTTTTAAATTTTTTTTTTAAAGTTGAATCTTTTTAATTTGAATTAAAAAAATTATGTGAATTTTCCTCAATCATATTGGTTTATATGTCGTATTATTTTTCATAGATACCTAGATTTGGCCATGAATATATTTTTTAAATTATTATTTTTACATCAAGAAGTTCAGAGCAATTTATGTACCTAATTAACTCCATGGGCAAATATAATCACTTATGAATACATAAATACTTATATATAGAACATTGATCGGGTCTATGACGTCCTGTACTTCCAAAATAAACCACGTAATTATGAAAGTTGTACGTAGCATTCACGCATACACATATAATTATAACGCCCGAACTTAATCAATCTTGCCTATGTATATACACTCAATTCAATATATCAATACGTACACAGATGGCTGTACGTATTTGTTTGGTGATGGGTCCTCCAGTTGGATGGTGCCACACGTTCTGCATGGATGCTCTTAGAAATATTGAACGTTAGATAACCGGAAGAAGGGCCGACACGTGGAAAAGAGTTGAGAGTGTTGCTCACTATTGGCTGTCAGTGTCATGCTTTCCATATTCATTCATGACCGGCAATAATAGGTAATGGGTGATAAAAGGGATGCCCCTTTATTCACTCCTGATTTTCCGCCATTTTCTCGCGAAGAGAATTACAGTCATTAATGCTCCATTTGCTCTGTCATGGTTTTGACTCTAATTTGCAAGTGAATGGAAATATTTTTTGTTTTTATTTTTTTCAACCACGAGTTTTTCCAAAGTGCCAACATGTATGGCAAACTTCGTTCAATTCAATTTTTTTTTTCTTTTATCTTCTTAGCTTTTACACAAAGAGCAAGAAAACAAACAAAATAAAATCCACATAGTTTGAGGCTTTCAGCATAATTACTGGCTTATATATTCTCAAAATAAGTGTAAAGTTAATAAAAAATAGTGAAAACATTAAATGTTCGAAATTTTCATCAAGGTTATTCGAAAATCGGTCGAATTATGAATACACACACCCTCTTTTTTTAACTATTGAATTTGATTTCGATCGCATTGCCAAATTATAAAATAATGGATTAAGTAGAAGGATTGTTACGGTGTTACCAATTTCAAATTGCAAATATTTTGCGAGCTCAAATTATTCATTAAATCATTCTGGGATAAACCTCAAGAGATAGGTTAATATATGGCTCTTGAGATTTACACGTTAAGAAATAGCTTACTTCTTCTAATTTAATGTTTAAAATAAATGTTGATGACACTTGGGATAGGGCAAGTAGGAATGGTGGGTAAGAATTATTGTGAGAAGAATTTATAGTAGGGATTCTCCCACATACAAAGTGTAAAAGTAATGGCTGGAAGTTGTTGTTGACTTGTTGAAAGCAAGAAGCAAACCTCATTTATCTAACAAGTTGTTGCCCATGAAAAAATTATGTTTGGGAAGGAAATTGGTACCAAGGGTTTGTTGCGGGAAGGGGATGCTTAATCAGTTTATGATTATCAACAATAAGGTAATTATGGCAAAAGAAATAACGACAATATGTGAAGATACATTGCAGATAGAAGAAATTGAGGTAGAAAACTTTCGTGTTGTCTTTAAAGATTGTAATTGACCTACTCACGCTTTGACAAAACATGCTTATGGTGGATGATTTTGTAGTTTGGTTAGAGGATCAACCTGTTGGGTTATACTTTGAATTCAATACTGAATGTTAAAAGCTTATTCATACTATTGGATGAAAAGATTGATGATTTGGATTAAAAGTTAAAAAGTTGGTAAAACCCAATTTTAATTTACATTAAGTTTTAATGATGTATTTTTCTTTTCTGTGAAAAACATAGTTATTGTTTGACAAAAAAGGAAAAAAGAAATTCAATGCTTTGTATCTACCGAAATAATAATAATACGGAGTAAAAAAAAAAAAAAAAAAAAGCAAATAAAGAAAGAAAATGTTAAAGAAGGAAGATTTTACAATTATTGTATCTGACACAAGAAAATCATTTTCTATTGATTTCAAAAATTAGATTTAGATTTAAGTACTTAACCGGTTTAGCCGTTGACCGGTCATGGCTAAAACATTTCCAAAAACAGTGTTTTAGGGCAACTCTGTGAGGGACGACTTCCAACTTTGTTTTTCTTACAGGCACAGCACAGCACAGCACAGCAGGTTTTCAAAACCAAAACACAGAGCCGTTTCTCTCTCTCATTCTCTAGAACCCACCATTTCTCTCTCTAGACTCTCTCTTTCTGATCATGTAAACATCGCAAAAAATCCCTTGAAATCGTCTCTACACACTGACCAACTCGCTTATACTCGTAATACATGGCTTTGTTTCGATCTTTTTTGTTGCTTTTCATTTACATTGCTCTGTTTCATGGCCTCTGTGTCGCCGGTGACTCACTCGTCAATTACGAGTTGCATCTCTCTTACATCACTGCTTCTCCCTTGGGTGTCCCTCAACAGGTTCGCTTTTCAACTCTCACTCTCTCTCTCTCTCTCTCTCTCTCTCTCTCGCTATATATATATATATATACATACATATACACTATATATCTATCTGTGTGTGTGAGTTTGTGTGTATATGTATCTTTCATTTGGGTGGTTTGGTTTTCTCTGGTTCTGTATTTTAAATTTCTTTTTTGCTTTGATTTGTGTCTTTGGATCTTTGAGAAATGCCATTATACGTGATTTTACTCAATGGGTTTTGTGTTTTTTTCCGTGTATTTTTCAGTACTCTCATTTTGTTCTTCTTTGTATGGAGTTGAATCATGTAGTAGGGGGGTTTGTGCATTGTTGAAGTAGGTTTGGCAAACATTTCGTTTTGTATGATTTTCTCATATGGGTTTTGTGTTTTCTCCTGTTGTTTTCTTACCAGGAATCTTTGCTTGATTTTCTTAGTGTGGTTTGACTCCTGGTGAAGTTGATTGGGGTCTAAATATGCGATTATAAAATGCTTTTTCTATAGGGGTTTTGTGTGTGTTCCGAGTAGTCTGTTTAAATATGTATGTAAATCAGGTAGTGGGGTTTGAGTATTATTGAAATATGTTAAGGTCTAAACATGACATTTAGAGATGATTTTCCTATATGGTTTTTTGTGATTTTCATGTATTTTTCTTACACTACACTTTGGGTTTTATGTTCTTCGCGATTTTTAAAATGCAGTAATATTTGGTTAATGTTCCATATGTTGTTGAATCCTTGAATCAGATACTGGGGTTTGCGTATAGTAGACTAGAGCCCAAATGTTCTATGGTAGATGATTTTTACATTTGGATCCTTTTTCATGGCTTTTGTTTCCAGTTTTTTTGGTTAGTGTTAAAATGTAATTGAATTGGGCAGTGGCGTAAGAGTATTGATAAAGTAGAATAGGGTTCAAAACTTGCCATTATTTTTCCATACGGGTGTTCTGCTTTTCCATGTGCATACATATATACATATATGTGTGTGTGCGTTTCAGTAATTTATTGTTTTTATTTTTTCCAAATGTATTAGAATTGGAAAGTGGCCTAATGTTGAATTATGCAATAGACAAATTGAGTAATTTATCATTTGTAAAACTCTTGATTGCAGGTTATAGCGGTTAATGGGAAGTTCCCAGGTCCTCCTATCAATGTTACTACTAATGACAATGTTGTTGTTAATGTATGGAATGATTTTGATGAAAATCTCCTCATGACTTGGTAGGTTTCATTACAGGATGAATATATTTGTTTGTTTGCCTTGAAATTGTTCTAGTGTGACTTTGATGTATTTGGGATGGATGTTTGTGTCAGGTCTGGAATCCAAATGCGGCGTAATTCATGGCAAGACGGTGTCCTTGGCACAAATTGCCCAATCCAACCAAAATGGAACTGGACTTACCAGTTTCAGGTTAAAGATCAGATTGGTAGCTTTTTCTACTTCCCGTCTCTCAATCTCCAGAGAGCATCTGGTGGCTTTGGTGCTGTTATTATCAATAATCGCAGTATTATCCCACTGCCTTTTGCTATCCCAGATGGGGATATCGTGATCTTCATTGGTGACTGGTATACCCGAAACCATACGGTTAGTATCTTTTGTAGGGTTGATAATATTTTAGTGAACATTGGAGGGGAAATTGTAGGATATGAATTTCTAATGGTTGTCCCTCTTTGGATTTAGGCACTGAGAGCTGACCTTGATTCTGGGAAAGAACTTGGGGTGCCAGATGGAGTTCTTATCAATGGAAAAGGACCTTACCGATACAATACAACCCTTGTACCAGATGGAATTCAGTATGAAACCATTCATGTTGACCCTGGTAATATTATTCAGACGTTGATGTGGAAGAACTTGTTGAGCTGGATTCCTTCTTGTTCTCTTGTAGCATTTGAATCAAGTCGCATTTTGAAATTAGTCTAATTGTTTTCTTTTTTGGATAGAATAAGGTCATATCAGGACTCCATTGATCTCTAAATTTCCTCTTATTTATTTACTTCTTCTTGGTGATTTTGGTGATGTTTTTATTTTATTTTATCTACTTTTGTGTCCAATTTATGTAACTTATATTAGATTTCTCTGAGGCCCATAAAAATGTTAATTCTGTATCCATGAGGCATCAAACACATGTTAGGAATCCACCCTGAAACAGATTGGTACCTGTAAATCTGTAACATACCCCCCCCCCCCCTTTTTTTTTTAAAAAATTTATTTAAAATTCCTTTAGCTTAGATTAAATATCTTAGACATATATGATGAGCATGCCTACTAATGTCTCTCGGTGCATTATTATATCTTAGATTCTAGTCTAATCATATTTTCAGTAGGTTATTTCCTTAGTTGTGTTGTTTGTGGGCAAATAGTTTGAAATTTAAAAAATTTAATTTGAAATGGCATTATTTTTTTCAGGAAAAACTTACCGAGTTCGTGTACACCATGTTGGAATCTCGACTAGTTTAAATTTTAGAATTCAGAACCATAATCTGCTTCTAGGCAGAAACAGAGGGAATTTACACAGTGCAGCAAAATTATACTAGCTTAGATATTCATGTCGGGCAGTCTTATTCTTTTTTGGTCACCATGGATCAGAATGCGAGTTCAGACTACTACATTGTGGCAAGTGCTAGGTTTGTGAATGGATCGCTTTGGGAAAGAGTTACAGGGGTTGCTATCTTGCACTATTCCAATTCCAAAGGACAGGCAACTGGTCCTCTCCCTGATCCACCAAATGATGTATATGACAAGTCATTTTCAATGAACCAGGCAAAATCGATCAGGTTTGTTCTTGTTTCTGTTTGTATGCTTAAGAGCTTTATTTTGATTATAGTTGATTCATTTTTCCTTCTATTTTTAATTGGAAACGTACAGCTGGCTTTCATTTTGAAGTAATTTCTATGCAGCCTCATAGTTTTGAGAATTCCCTCCGTATGGATTGGATGTTCGCCAAAAGTAGCTGCCAATTAATTTAAATGAAAAATACATACGTGTAGGACTTGCACTTCCAATCTAACGGACTTAAATTTCATACTTCTAAAGATAAGAAATCATGTTTCTTGACAAGAAAGGAGAGATAAATGTGTCTTAGCCAGATTTTGCCTGAGACTTGAGATATGGTGTGGGTAGGTGAAAACATCAATCACATGGCAGCTAGTGACAAGAAGTTGAAACCTTGCCTAAAGAGGATGACAATTTGTATCCTCTGTTTTTTTTTTTTTTTTTTGAAGGATGGGAATTTGCGGATAAGAAATTAAAACAAATCTGAATGTTGAGAGTTATGTTTTTCCATTGAAGTCCCATTTTTTTTATTCTTTAATTGACTACTGTCATAAATGCAGAAGTCTAACTATTTGCACATAAAATAATATCAAAATAGTTGAGCCAGTTTGATCCCCTTCCCCTTTTCTCCCTCCATTTTTTTGAACTCTAAATTTTATTTCAGTTAAATTCTTATAATAATCGGTTAGCTTAGTCTGTCTAGATTAATGTCTCCATTTTTACATTGATCAGGCAAAATGTATCTGCAAGTGGAGCTCGCCCTAACCCACAGGGGTCGTTTCACTATGGTTCGATAAATGTGACTGAGGTATATGTGTTAACGAATACACCACCAGTGATGATTGGTGGGAAACTTCGAGCTACACTTAATGGGATCTCATTTGTCAGTCCTGATACACCAATCAGGCTTGCTGACCAATATAAAGTGCAGGGGGCATATAAGCTTGATTTCCCCGATAAGACGCTTGGTAGACCACCGCTGCTGGACAGATCTATTATTAATGCTACATATAAGGGATTTATAGAAGTCATAATGCAGAACAATGACACCACAATGCAGAGCTATCACATGGATGGTTATTCGTTTTTTGTGGTTGGGTAAGTATTATTTTCTTTATTTAATATACTGTTTGCATTTAAGCATTGTGCTGACTAATCAATTATTTCTTGATACAGGAATGGACTTTGGAGAGTGGACGGAAAATAGCAGGGGTACATATAATAGATGGGATGCAGTTTCTCGCTCCACAACCCAGGTTTGTTTTTCTCATGGAAACAGTTGTTCTCCCTATTGAATATATTACTAGGATATGGAAAATTTGGCTTACTCTTTTGTATAACCTTTTATGAGTCGAAATTGCTTAGTATTGCGTACATAGCACGCATGTCCTTATTGTTGGTTTTCTTGATGCTTTTCATTATTTCAGTGGCAATGTTTCATCAGATTAGCAAAAGCTAAAAAGTCGAACTGCTTACTTCATTTTAAATCATTTTCCTGTTCTTGCTGATTACTTACAATATATCCACTACAATTAAAAAGTGGAAAAAGGGGGAGGGGAGGTCAGGTGGAGAATAAAGTTTTGTTTACTAGAGCTTATACATTCTGAATAGTTGGACAGTTATTTTGAACTCTTTGTTTAAAACACTAGGTGATAAAATTTCTTCCAGTTGTTTGAGTTGTGCATAGTAAATGTAAAAATATTCGGTACCTGATGAGTCATGATTGAAAAGACTGTACAGGTGTTTGTCTGGTGGGATTTCGCTGTGTAGCTGTGTGAATGTTTGAGGGATGATTTTGTAGTGCCCTTTTGTATGTCTTCCACTGAATGCCCTCTATTATACTGTGTAGGTTTTCCCTGGGGGTTGGACTGCAGTCCTAGTCTCTCTTGACAACTGTGGAGCATGGAATCTTAGAGCAGAAAACCTTGATAGATGGTATTTAGGTCAAGAAACATATTTGAAAATTGTCAACCCTGAGGAAAACAATGTGACAGAGTTTCCAGCGCCTGATAATGTCCTTTATTGTGGTGCCCTCAGCTACTTGCAGAAGTATCTCTCTCTCTCTCTCTCTCTCTCTCTCTCTCTCCCTGTAATTAATGACCTTATTCAATACTAATTTTCTTTGCATCTTCAGGCCACAGAATCACTCTTCTTCTGCAATATCAATTATCAGTGGGAATTCAAAGCTGTTTTTCACTCTGCTGATGGCTCTCTCAGCTGCTGTTTCCTTTTATAGCTGAGCTTTCTGATTGATTGGTTAGAACTTCTCAATTTCTGGCATTGGTGGCATGTCTTGGCTGTGTTGCTGGTGGATGACATTGTAAGGCTTGCTTGGGTTTTTATTTTTTTATTTTTAATTTTTTGTTTATTTTAGTTTTTTAGTCTAGGTGTGCTAACAGTTTTCTTGGTACAAATTTTCGTTGTTAAATGACATTTTAGTTTTTATTTTTATTTCTTTTTTAATAGTCTTAGGGTGCTTCTTCATGTTCCTTGTAATTGAGGGAATTGGGGATCCATCATTCTTTATGTACCTAAAAGTTACATACCGATGATGATTAACCCATTTTCAATACCATTGACCTTTATACTCAAGTTTGATTTATCTTTTGCATGTGCTGGTCAGCTGGTGTCTATTGATTTCCCTTTAGATGTTGGTTTAGTGTATGTTTGTACGGCACTCAGGAATGAAATTATTTCATTTGGATTTACAGAAGATATGAAATGAGACATACTTAATGTTGGCCATCCTTCTGTTGATGATTACATATAAATGGTGTCGATTTGTGCTTTGGAATTCTATTGGACCAATAAAATGAAATGATCACATTCCTATGTGGTGCCCATGCCTGCGCACACCTTTAAAACATAATTGTTCTTGATGCCCAAATCAAGTGGAATCTTTACATTATGGTGATTTCGCTAGTGTGTTTCTATGTTATGATGGTGGAATTGGCAACTTAGGTGACTTTGCTGAACATCTTTATTTTCTTGAAATCTTCTGAAATAGTGGGACTAAGACTTGGATCTTTTCACTCAGCAGACGAGTGTGCAGTGCCCTAACCTGGCCTGATCAAGTTTTTTTTTCAGCTGGGAATGATTATGTATCATAAATAATGGTCATGATCATTGTGTGACATGCACGTCACGCATGGGTGATCAATTCTTTACAGAGAGTGTTACTTTAAGACAAACTAGCATACACAACAATTCAAGCTAATTCAAAGTTGGGCCAGGCCGAATTCGACTTCAGAAACCCTGGCCTTGGGCTAGATGTCTAGATGTTGGCATGGTTTTGTTATTGTTGTGGTGCTGCAGAAGAGTCAAAAAGAATTCACAAAAAGGTAGGAGAAATAAAATTAAAAAAAGAAAAGAAAAAGGAAGCATGGTTGAGCTCCTCAAGACATCAATCAGTAAATAAACAAATTGCTGTCTCCTTTGTGGGGTGCCCTAGGTTGCCTATCACCATTTTTCTTGCAGGAAATGTCCCCCATCAAATTAATTTAAACTGTGACTTAGCTATCCTCTCAGGTCACTATCTCTGTTATATGTCCAGGTGACCAATTATGTCGCTGCACAAAGAATACATTAGAGTAATTAGAGTGCCTCCATCAACTCACAGAAATACAGGGGTCTTTGTCTCTTTTGAGTATTTTCATTGCCTTGCTTCCCTGGCTATCTGTGGATCATAATTGCCCTCAAAATAGTGCCCAGAAACCCAGAAAACTTATTGAATAATTTATCATGGGCTGACCAATCTTGAAAATTACAGATCCAAGAAGTCTCTGTTCCAACATCCAAATTGGATCTAAGATTTTTTTTATTTTATTTTTATTTTTTATTTTTTATTTTTATTTTTATTTTTTTGGGAAAATAAACAATCCATGGCCACCAATCTTGGCTGCTATGATCAAAGCCACAAGGCAAAAGCAAGGCGACAATGGTTCGTAGACTTATCCCATGGAACAGCATTGGAAATTTGCTAGGGCTGTGCTTCGCACGCGTAGATCAGGTTGTAGGGAAGGTCAACACAAGCCCCCCCATTTGAGGTTTTCCGAATCTGCCTTTGGCTAAGTAAACTGTTAAAATCAACCTGCCCTTGTATTTGAGGTGTCAACGCAAGCTCCGGCCAGTTACCCTGGGTTAGTCAGGTTGTTTACATATATACATTATGCTTGTGTATATATGTATAATGTATTAGTTTACACAAAATTGATCTCAAATTAAATTGGTCGCTAAAGGCCTCAAATTGTGCCCAACCCTAAATTATATATAACAAGTTAGATTTTCGACCTAAGCTCCTTCATTTTTTTGGTAAGGAAATCGCAGTAGGGGAATACAAGGTAAGTACCGCCGATCAAGCCCTCAAGAAAACTTAAACCAAAGTCTACGATGGGTGATGCTAGACGAAGCACCTTTGTACAACACCCAATCCAAATCAGCCAAAAAAAATCTGTTAAATGAATTAAGAGAGTTTTGACCGCACACATAGTGTCATATAAGATGCTACATTTAAAGTGTTGTACATAGCATTTCTCATTTGGGATAATGCCATTGACAAACCATACAAACGGGCTAGCTAGTTGGCATCTTAAAAAATGATGCCCAATTCCCACCAATCTCATGTTCGACTCTCAATTTGAGGAACTCTTAAATTTGGAAGAGGGAGTAAATCTAGTTAGATGCACACGAAAATGGAAAAATTCAAGGAAATGAAAGAGGTATGACTGATGTATTCCTTCCTTTGTCTCAAACTTTTGCACATGAAGGCTCTGGCATGTTTTCTAATTGAAAACAATTGGTAGCTATTGGAGGATATCATTTTCCAAAGCAAAAAGGAGGTTGTCTTTCATGAATGAATAGATATATCCAGCCAATACGTCAAGGACCAGGTAGGGTTTTGACATTGACCAAAAAAAGCAATAAAGTAAACAAAACATGAAGCTTTGTGACTTGTGGGTGGAAAGAAGAAACATAATAGCAGTCACATGGAGTTGTTTCAGGTGGTGAATGATGTTTACTTCCCCTACAAACAACATTTTATATAAAACCCTAGCTAATTATGCAGTCACCCCCCAAGTGCCCTTCTTCATGTCTTATTGTCATGCGTAGGGCTACCCTTTGACCTTGTAATTAAGGCAGACCCTCTTTCTCTCTCTCTCTCTGATTGGTTGTTGGGAAGAAAAAGTAAAACTTGAGGAAGAACAAAATCCTTATTAGAAGGAAGGAAACCTCCAACTCAAGCTAGTTAGTCAGAATGAAGCGCGGAGTCCACAAGCTTTTCTCCTAGGATTCCTTATGTTAATCAACTGCATCTCTCTCTCTCTCTCTCTCTCTCTCTCTCTCTCGGTAAAGAACAAGATGGATTGAGTAGACCACGCACAATGAGTATGTCTTTTGGAAATTTTCATTGCTTAAAGGGGACTTCCAAGCTTGACTTCACCACAAGTAAATGAGCCATCCATGCATTTTTATAATATGAGTAAAAGTTCCTACTTTTCACACCCTTCTCGAAGTTTCACTGGAAGCCCTTTGTATTTCTTGCTGCTGGTATTAAAAGCCAGATGGTTTCTACAGAATTTATACTCCACTCAGCATTCCAGCTCAACGCAGTTTGCTACTTTTCTTATCTTTCAGCTCTCAGAATTCACAGCCCCTCCCTGCAATCTCTCAACCTGCCGAGTTAGAATTACATATGCGTTTTTACGGTAGGTATTGGTGATTACTTGAGTAATATTTCTACTCAGAGTACGGAAGACAATGTTGGGTTGCTTAATCTAGTATTTCTCTCATCCTTCTTTCAATCCTTTTTAATTTTTTTTTTTTTGAAACTGATGCGGTTATAGAGTTGTTTTGTTTTGTTTTTCTTCAGGCAATAACTTTAATTCACCAATGCAAGCAACTCTTGGTAGTCTTGAAGTCTAATTGATAGAAATGAATTCATTATTATTCACAATGTCACCTAGATTAACTTTTATACTTCTTGTGGCAACAAGAAACGAAAGAATATTGGTCTGTAGTTTTTTGAATTTTCTAAAGCTTTAAAATGTGAAGGCAATTTTTATTTTCTTTTTCTTTCAATTTTTTGGTTAATAGTAAATTTCATAAGGGTGAGGCCATTGCCCAATAAAGAAGCTATAGTGCCATGTTTATCATCACAAATGCTAGTCATTATGGTTCATGTTTCATAGATTTTCATATGTAATGCTCATCGCTAGCTTACTTATTTTTCTACCTTTTGTCCTCTTTTCAGTTATTCTGTAACTTGCGTCATCACAATGTTTCTTTTTTATGGATTTCTGTCTCTAAGGAGAAGCTAGGAGCTATTTCATCATTATTAGAGGATCCTATTTTTCCAAGGCAATAAACAATTAAGGCAATCCATTCATAATTAACAATGTTGCTGTGATTGATTTTCCTAGCCAAAAAGACCTCATTTTGCCAAGGCAATTTTATAAGTAACACCATTTTACCTTTATGGCCATTGATATTGCTCCAGCATAGTGGGATATCATAACTAATGACTAATTGATCGAATGACATATCCTCAAGATATCGCTTTCTTGCCTATACATTTTTCTCCTGATGATAGGTCTACAAAATTTAAATTTTGACTGGAAAATGGTTAGAATTCTTCCTTGCAGGTATTAAATATTCAATTAAAGCTACATAATGTATGAGTAATTGCAAAATAGCCATACCTAGGTACCTTTCAAACCTTTGTCCTAGATAAATTACAGTAACATACATTGGAAAGTTGTCATTTTTATTGTGTGCAGAATCAAACCTCTACACAAAGCCTAGAAAAAATAAATAAATAACCTTTAATTTTGGTGATTGAATCACATAGTATCATTCAATTTTTTGTCTAATAAATATATTGTAGAAGTGCATATTTTATTTTTCTTGATATAGTTTATTTGGATCGATCTTAATTGATATATATAATTTGCTGGTGAGGTAAGAGAACATTTGTGGTTCTTCAATGAGCTTAACTGAGTATACATCTGAAATTTGAAGACTCGAACAGACACCAACTGAACAAGCCTTAACTATAATAAGAAATTAATGCAACATTTAGTTGCTGAAGAGAAAAGGAATAAAAAAAAAAGGTAGTCATCTCACAATTATCTGTAGTAGTGATGAAAATTAATTATTGTAGGATTCCAAATTTCATCTGTTTTCACTTGTCTTCTTTGCACTGAGAAGGAGCATTACACTGCATTCAAAATTTCCTTTTCTTCTAATCTGCTATCTTCTTGACGAAAAAGCAAAAATGGAGCTCAAAGAAAGACGAAAATTAAAGGAAATAAAGAAGAAGGAAAATGAAGAGGGGAAAAAGGGAAAGAAAGAATATTAAAGCAGAAATATAAGACTAGACAAAAAATTATATATAAAAATCTAGACAAAAAAAATTATATATAAAATCTCTTTCTAATACATACTATTTGAACAAGTCGAACATACAAACATATCTGCAATCGACCACTAGCTAGTCGACTCCATAACAGCACATGTGACTGTTAATTAGACAATAGGCTACATAATAAAGCCCGGCCCATTACATGCAAACAATGCTAGCTGCAACTCCATGTTTCTCAAAGCAACACTCAGCTCCACAGTCCACCTATCAATACTTTATATTACTAGAAATAAGGTTTTTTGACTGACTAGCTTGGTGGTATTAACTTACTGCTAAGAGGGATAGCCATATGCTCAACAGTTAAAAAGTTAATACTGTTTTAGTTTTATTATGTACAGGAATCTGGATTATGATCGACTTTCCTTTAAACTGAACTCCCTATGATCAGTATATACTGTCGAAATACTCCAATGGAAATCATTTCCACAGATCAATTGGACAACTGGAGGTTGATGCTGAGGCAGTTTCTGGCACCACTTCTTGCTTGTTCAAATGTCGGACGATTACATTCATGTGATTAGCCACTTGAAAGTCGATGTTGGCTGCATTTGAGTAGTTGTTGTTTTCCTTGGACACATCATCATGGCTGAGTTGAGAAGCAACAAATTTGTCAAGAACTCGCCAATCTGTCGTCACTTGATCCACTGCTTGCTCATTATTATTGTTACCAAAAATTGGATGCATGTTGTGCTCATGGGTTTGTTGAATATGTTCTTCTTGTGTGAGTGATGAAGACTGCAAAGTGCTTCCATGGTTTATGTCAATACCATAAGCTGCAGCCATAGAATTGCAACTTACAGTGGCTCCTGTTTGAAGCAATTTTGGGCTCTCTAAAAGAGGGAGCTGGAGGAAGTGCTCTTGAGGAATTTGGTAGTGCAAATCGAGCTCTTTCTTGCAGGAATAAGGGAGGTGGTAAGCGAGATTAGAACGAGAGTTTTGCTTCGGTGAATCCATTTCCTGCATGAATGAGACTTGATCATCGTACCAACATGGCGATTCATGCTCACTAACTTTTCTCATTGTTGCTATTCTCTTCTTGAACACTCTACACACAACCCAACCTTCTTCCTGCTTTAATTACCACAAAAATCGTATTAGTCATTGGTGCATATGATTTCATGTTAGGAACAAACACTGCACAGGTCATGCATGCATGAAAGAAATAGTGCTAATTTTCCGAGCCAAGAAGGCTAACGGGGCACTTGGAAGTCGGCATTTAATTTGAACCAATTTTTTCTTTCTATTTTATTCTACATAAGAATAGAAGTTCATTGTAATCTTTACACAACTTAAATAACTCTATTGTTTTTCTCATAGCTTGTGTAAGACATGAGCACTATAGGATTCTGACACCTGAACTTTTTTCTTGGTAAATATGATGGAGAAATTACATGATCAAGTTGAAAGTTCATATGCATGCATTGAAATCACCAAAGATAAGCTGTCGTTTGCAGAAATGCCCATCTAATTTTTATGAGGAAGATCAACGCACATTTAGAAGAGAGAGATCAGTTCAAAGAAACATTTGCATTTAATTCTTCTTTGTCTTCTTCTCCGCACCAAACTAAATGGCTATGAAAGAAAGAAGGCACATAATGCTTAATAAAAAAATTTCTACGGTAAGCAATCTATTATTCAAGGATCTTAGGTTGAATAATTATCTGGAAAAAATAGCGACCGTATTATCGACTCTACATTTTGTTGGCACGTCTTTCAGAAGGACATAGGGAACATGTTTGTATACATGGTGATTCAAAGAAAAACAAACGCAGCATTCATATCCTCAAGTGTTCGATGGGGTTCACCATTTTTAAGATTTATTACTCTATATATCTTGTAATTATAAGAGAAGAAAAGCAAAAGGGCTGGAGACTTTTCTTTTTCTCTTCTTTTTTTCCCTTTTTTGTAGGCTGCTTGGTCATGGTTGGAAGTTAGTGAGTTAGCAAGGAAATGGTTTGAACTTAGGCCTCCTGTATTAAACCGATGAGGCTTGGTGACGTAATGATATTAAACTTCCAATTGTGACACAATATTGGAAGCTGCTTTTGAGACAGTTTATGAGAATTTGAAGTTAAAAAAGAAAAGCAATAAATAAATAAATAGAATTATGTGATTCAGAATGCTTGCCTGAGGAGTCCCATTTTCATCTGTTTCAAGCCGGTACTCGTGCATAATCCAGTCTGACTTTTGTCCATTCGGGGCTCGACCTTTATAAAAGACTAAGGTCTTCCTCATGCCAATCAAGTCATGCTTAGAGTAAATAGCCTTGTCTCTTCCAGTTGCTTTCCAAAATCCTGCTGCTGTAGCTCTATTTGTGCGAGTTCCAGTTGGATACTTCTTATCTTTATGGCTAAAAAAGTACCATTCATTTTGCTCTTCCGTTCCTATTCTGCATATTTCTGTCCAAAATATATATAAAAAAATTATTAATAAAATAAGATTGTGTCAATCATTATAACATACTGATTCTACTGAATGTAAGACTTGGGGTATTATTGATGAATACCTTGAAGATCCCATGGCTCAATTTTATATAGATCAACATCTTTAATAACATCTAGGTCAATTCTTCTTGAGGTAATTTTTTTCCTAAGGTAGTAATCAACAAGTTCTTCATCAGTGGGATGGAACCGAAAACCAGGGGGAACATGTGAAAAGGTATTCATATTCTCCTCCTTAGGAGTAAGTCCTGCAGTTCATATAGCATCCTCCATCAGCATACTATTCATATTCTAAATTCAACTAGATATAAGATATATTGTAAACATTTTATATAAACTGAAAATAATCATCTTATTTTGTGGGATTTGAAAAATCAATACGAACTAGAGATATGCCATCTTTTGAGGAGCTCTTGAATGGATATGTTAACTGAACTTTCTCTCCTTGAAGACCCAATCTGCTACTTGCACCATCTTACCAAATGTCAAGCTTATATGAAAAAAAGAAAATGCCCTTGCAGACCACATTTCTTCCGTTTGTGTTTCATTAAAGAAGATTATATTTGTGACCTCACCAATTCCTTAATTGGTCATCATTTATCTCCTTTTATGTGTATGTGCACATATATTCCCATTGATATTGATAACAGTTGAATTATATATCCCAAGATGTAAGTATATTTCTTTCTTTGAAACACAGCTTTTTAACCAAAAACGAAAGACAAAAGAAACACAAAATAAATAATGCAAACATTCTAACTAATTATATAACTAAAATTGTAGTTTCCTTTTTCCTTTTACGTTTTTTTTCTTTTAACAGTGGTATCCATAGATATGTCACATTGTGCACCATTAGCCTAAAATCTTTACCTTTAAACTTAAATGAATATCAATCATATGAAAAGTATAATTTAAAACCAAAAAATTTTAAACTAGAGAATTTAAAAAATATATATATATGTATATATAAGTATGTATGTATCGTGCTAGACACATACTAAAGATAATGTTATATGACTGTTTTTCATTGGGGATAAACATTATAGTCTACTTCGTTTTTCTCTGTTTTAATAAAAATTCTAATATGTTCACTGATAAAAAATAAAAAATAAAAAATCGTTGATTGCACAAGCTAGCCAGCAAGCAATCTCGTGCAGTGATAGTCATGAAATATGTAAAATACTTACTGCATTTCATTTCAGTTTATCTTAGTACTTTCAATAAGAAAATATGTGACAGCACATCAATACACACTACAAGAGAAATCCCTTATGGCCACAAATGTTATTGCAACAGTAGAAAAAATTCGCTTAAAAGGGCATTTTTATTACATCAATCGGCTTCTTTATTAAATGGAAAAAATAATATATCAACCAATTAAAGATAAATGAGATGAAAATGTTGAGTGCATGAGCTCTGTGTGTGTGTGTGTGTGTATATATATAGATATATTTATTTATTTATTTATTAGGTTACAAGAGGTACATGAACCCGAGACTATCAACACTTGAACCCACATAAGTGCCACTGAGCCACAAGGGCCGGTAGTGAATGATTTGTATCACATAACAAGAACTGATGTCATCACAATTTTAAACTTCCTCATGCACAATAATTTTCAGCTTCACCCCTCAATAGAAATAGGCATATTAATTAATATAAATAGTGAGATCAATCAACATATATCATGGAATAGCTTCAAATTATTGAGATAAATTTATGTACGTTAATATATGTAATCTATCTATAGATACACACACACACACACACACACACACACACACACACACACAAAGGAAGACACATCGATCAACAACTTACTAGTAAGTTAGATTAATTTAAATAAACTATATGAACCACTCTAAACTTGTATTCCTTTCCGTTAGCTAGTTTATGCATTGCAAAAGTAAACATGTAGATTCAATAACCTATAGTTATTTTCCATATATATCGCTATCCTGGCCTTGTAGGATCTACCAAATGATGCTTCAATGTTAGCCAAAAAAATTATGGAGAAAAGGAAAGAGAATAATGTTTTTCACATTGTATGATAATATAACTAAAATAAAATAAAATAAATCTATAATCGACGAGAAAACTCTTCTTTATTTTTTTTTCATATTCCTGATATTAATTAAATTTGCTAAATACCAATGTACACATGTATGCAAAGAAATGAAGGAGGATTTAGATTGACGACTAAGGTTGTGAAATGCCATAGGAATTATTGTATTTTGTCTTCTCAGTTACATAAGAATCATTTCACCAAATGGAAAAGAGAAAAAAAAAAAAATCTAAATGTGATTATGATTAAAAGTGGCAAGTAATCATGAAAGATTCATTTGGTTGAATGAAAAAGAAAACTGGCTCTTCTTCTAAGTCTTCTTTTGGAAACCCCATCCCACAGCTTCGGTTTATTCTCTTACTACTGCTACATTCTACAAAATAGATAATATTTAGTTGGGAAAAAAAAATAAGTGAATCGTTGGATGTGAACTAAATTAAATTTTAGACCCAAAAAAAGGAAGTAAAGAGAAAAACTAAATAAAATAAAACAGGAAATTACTAGTGATATTATAAATATATATCATCTGCAAGTTCCTATGGCATTTCGATAACAAAAATCCATTTAATGGCTAAGCATGTGATGATCTTGTTGAGGCGGGTCATCAAAGAAATAGTAAGAAGAAAAGAAGAATAAGATTTATTGTGTGTGTGTGTGTGTGTTTTCTTTCTTTTTCTTTCTTTTTTTTTGGGGGGGGGGGGGGGGGGGGGGGGGTTGCGGGGGAATGAACTATGTGACTAAATGGGATGACATACTAGATTCCACAAAATTGCTGTGATTTATGCCTAAGAAGTCACAAAACCTCCATACATAGATAAAAATTTCTCATTAATCAGTATTAGTATAGAACAACACTTCTTGATTGTAGATCTAACTGCAAAAACCTTCCACCCCAACCTCAAGAACATTAAATCTTTACAACATGGATCCATAACATCAAAAGATATAACCCATATACGAACGACCATCCCAAATAACAAATGGAGATCAAAGAAGAAGGGGAAAAAATAAAGATGAGAGAGAGAGAGAGAGCTCACAGATCAAGCAACAAAGACAGTAGTTGTTGGTAATCACAGATCTGGATGGAGTCAACCCTCGTTCAACAAGAAAACCCTTTTATCTCCAAAAACAGACTGAAGCTAGAACAAGGGTCTTTCAAGTTTTACTCCCAACTTTAGAGGAGGAAACTAGCTAGCTAGCTAGCCGCAGCCAAGTCAGACAAAGAAACCAAGGAGAGAAACAAAAAAACAAAAAAAAACACACATTACACAGTCGTAAGTATCCTCGGGAATTGAAGTACTACTCCGTCTGAGGCTGTCGACTTGTCGGATCGGATCCCGAGGAAGGAAGGAAAGGAATGGTCAAAAAAAGGAGACAAAAGGAAAGGCGGAGAATGGAAGAATGAAGATCAAGTAGGGTTAAATAACAAACAAAATGTAGAGAGAGAGTGAGGTAGAGAGAGAGTAATGATGAAATGATGTTAGTTAGGTTTCTTCTTCTCTCTCATTATCTCTCATTATCGGAGAGAGCTGAATTGGTGGTAAAGGGTTTAGGCGGGAAAAAAGGTGCCGCAATTTTGGCTGACGGTGAGGAAAGGCCTCCGTGTGGGCAACAGCCACCTCCACCCGCAACTGATAAAGACTTCAATATCAATATAGAGATATATATATATATATATATATATATAGAGAGAGAGAGAGAGAGAGAGAGAGAGAGAGGGAGAATTTTTGGATGCATTAGAGCTCTGAGGAGTGCATGACTTTATTAGAAAGGAAGAGAGAAAGAGAGAATGAATGGAAACAAGAAGGGGAAGGTCAGAGGAACTAATGGAACAGACCAATCAGCTTTCTTAGAGGCTCAAGAAGACTCTAAAATGGATTAATAAAAATATAAAAATATGAGGAATATTGGTGGGTGACGTAATGGAACATCCTCCCGCCAAAAGTTGCACCACGTACACACACACTCTCTCTCTCTCTCTCTCTCTCTCTCTCATGTGGGAAGGTGGCCCCGTGCGAGACCAACTTCATTCCTAGTCCCTACCATTTTCTTGCTTCTCCCAAGTTTGAAACTATAATTAATTAAAATTAGGTTGATGATGGAGTCACCCTTGGTGTCATGGATCTTCCATAGAACAATGGTTGGGTGATGAAAATCCCCTAAAGTTTAGCCTCTTTTTTTTTTTTTTTTTTTCTTTCCCATAACCACCTTAAAGAAAAAGTGTTGGAATGTGCCCCTTGAAACATTGACCGTTTGGATGGATTGTATTTCGTGGAAGTTGGAAAATTAGGTCTTCTATTTTAGATTGATTATGTTATATCTGTAAATTTTGGTTATTCTATGAATCGGCCAATGTGGTTTTGGGAGGAAAGGAATTGTAACAATTTTTTTCTTTATGGGATCATCTAAAAAACAATTCTACATTAGGAGGGCTTTCTTTAATCTACCCTAGAATGTATACCTTAAAAAATTATCCTTTCATTTTGCCCTACCTAAGTTAGAATAGGCTTCTAGTTTCTTAATTTAATTGTAACATCTATGACACTACTTTCCGCGTGGTATGATTTTGGGAGACCACGGTCTCTTTATGTTTGAGGTACAGAAATGGTGAAAAATATGACTTAGGCTATTTATGATTCTCTAAAAAAGAATATAGAAATAGTGAGAAAAATGAGGTCACCCATCGATGGGGAGACGTGAAAAATTCTCTGGGAAAAGTAAAAAGTGAGAAAAATATTATTATCCAATTTTGTTTGAGATATATACACACATTTTTAATAGTGTGTGGATAATCTATTACCAACCCTAAGAGACGCAGGGAGTACGGGTAAGGAGTGCAAGTGAATGAGTAAATTGCACGTAAAAGTCCTTAACCATCCATTACTTGGGAGTTCTTGGCATTGGGAACCAATTTCTTACAAAGGCACCGATCTGGCTTAGATCTTGAAAACCTAGCTGATACAAAATTATTTCCCAACTAAAAATTTTTGGATAACAATCACTTACCTAGCTATGACTTTTATTTCCTGAGCTATTCTTTACTTTTAGTGCAACTTAAAATATCAACTCTCTTGAATAGTTGAAATAATTGGGGTTTGAAGAATGAGGACACACGGCATAAAGATTCGATCAAGACAATTAAGACTTAAATGAGTTGAGAAGTAAAGCATTCAACCCAAATAAGGTCCCTCTGAGATTCAGGCCGTTTGTGCTATTTACGCGAGTATATGAAATTCATAAGCGATGACAAACCACTCAAATCTATCGTGCCCTTGTACAAGGTTAACCATTCTATGTATATATAAACACACATGGTTTCGCATGCGCTTGATGTGCAATGATCCGAACTATTAATAATAATCATATATGTGAGGGTGAATAAAATCCGCAAACAGGTGTGGAAGGCTCAAATTCTGCACAATGTCATGTGGGTGAATCTAATCTGCACATATATATAAGCCTTCTCATATCTAAATCAATCTTTACTTTTACCAACTTAAACCAATAGTAGTTGTCGGTGGGATTGAGCAAGTTATGCCTCAACCGACTTAAAAGAACGCGCACTTGCAATCTTCCTCGTGTCCAAACACCTTTTATCATTTATTCCCCGACGAGTAAGAAAACAGAAAACTATTATGTACACGCTCAACCGATTACACTCTTTTACGCTTTTTCACTTATAAAAATACCTTAAACCAACGGTATCATTGAGCCGTACCAAGAATTCTGCTTGTGACCAATACGTTTCCCTCTCCACTTCCCATTGTCATAATGATACAGTACTATATATCTATATAGTATATAATATCAGCTGAGTCGACTGTTACGGAGCTTGGAGCCCCCGTTCCAACAGCTCACAGTATCATCCCGTTCCGTCCTGGTTTTCCAGCTTCTAGCCTCAAGACAATTCTCAAAAGTGAAGGGGCATTTTGGTAAAACAGACTTTAGTAACGCCCACCGTCAAAGAACTCACTGCATCCGTGGCTCCGTTTGGTTGGTCGGTAATTTTATAATATAATCTTTCAATGTTGCCTGAGCTCTCACTCCATAGGCCCCCACAAACGGACTGTTACCCTCACGAAAGTGACACTCCTCCTAATTCATAACAAAACAAAAGGCCTGGTGAGCCGGCGGCTAAGCCGTTTCGAGCCGAGCCCAAATGACTATATATTTGAAAGGAAGGCATGGCGAGTCTGGGTGGGATGTAGGTCCCACATGAGGAGGTATGATGGCGGCTTCGGTCCGGCGTGGGCTAGCCACTATCATTGAGCTCGCAACTTGGAGGGGAGGGGTGTTTGGGGGGGGGGGGGGGGGGCTGAGTTGTGCTTGTGGAGTTGTGGGTCCCACTTTAATGGTCCCAAGTGGGTCCCACATCAAATGTTCCTCCCTATTCTAGGTTTGGTACTACTCAAGCTGTACACGTGCCAATAACAAGCTAGCATGTGCGGATTGCCACTCTAGTTTAGGATTAGGATGAGAACCATAAGTATTGTGCAAATGACCCAAAAAAAAAAAGGGGGGGGGGGGGGGGGGGGGTGGTGTATAATCTAGAAGCCCTTGCCATAAAATAGTGACAAAGAAAAAAGGAAATAATTTCTTTGCATTATATGAGATATTTGTAAGATGAACTAAATTATCAAGTTTGGTTTGAGATTAAATCAATAAGAAGCTCATTCAAACTCACTCATTGTATAAAATTAATCAAAATGTAAATTCGAATAGAGTACCACTCGACTTTATAAACTCATGCATTAATATTTGAAACAATCAAACTAGCTACTTGGCCTTGGCTAGAAATTGATTCCTAAGGTTCATTCAATCTCACTCATGACATAAATGAGACAAGATCAAATTTATACTCCGTATCTAAATTCATCAAGTTACCTATTCAACTAAGCCTAGATAGCATCTAACTTAATTTGACTTTGGCTCAATTACAACTCTAAAAGCACAATATATGCATTAGTCCTATCTATGCATGCAGTGTTTCTTTATAGTGCGATTTGTAATAATGTTGTTTACGATCTAAATTATGTACTCTTTTTGACATATGTTCTTTATTGATATACTTTGTAGTTGAAATTATTTTTTTCGTTTCCATTGAAAGACTCCATTATTAATGTTTAAGGAAAAAAAATCAACTCACACAAGATTATTATTATTATTTTTTTTTTGGGGGGGGGGGGTATACTTATGGATTCACCCCCTCACCATATTTTCCTCTTGGTTATTCATGCATTTCCACTTATAATCACACATTTATAAATTTTTATACCTAGGAATGGCATTTATATGATAATGCTACCACTTATAAAAATAAAAGGCTAATTTTATGGTTATATATATTTTAAACTAAGCCATATAACCTAAATGAAAATATCTCTTGATTCTCCTTTAAAAGGGTGGAGATATTAAATTTGAACCTTTTTTTTTTCTTGACAATCGATAGAATCTGTTGATTCATAAAAAATAAAATAATAATAATAATAGGCATCAATATTAAACTTACTTAGTCCCCAATTTATAGAACTCCGCATAAAAAAGAAAAAGAAAAAAAGAAGAGTATATTCCAAAGTTTTTTTATTTATTTGGCAGAGAAGTGAAGCAAAAGTCTCACACGTGATCAAATTGTCATCTAGGATAAATAAAATATAAAGAAGAAAAAGGAAAAAAGAAATGTAGTCATCCAATCTTCCCCACTTCCATTTCACCGTCATCCAAAATTGTTAAACAAAATCGTTTTATATAACCTAACACGTGGTGAAAAACACTGCAGCCGCGGAGCACATTATCACGCTTGTCCTTATGTCAGTAAAGTAAAATAAATACTGAAAGTGCTAAAAAAAAAAAAAAACTTTTTGATGTGGGGCTGAGATTCAATCAAGTGGGGCCCAAATCTCAATCATGACGGCTGTAATGCATCATTGCTTCCGCCCGAACGTTTTGGGGGGTGGTGGTGGACAGAGAAAACTCCGTTAGTGATGACGTGCCAACGTTTGGGTGGCTGAATTTGACGGCAACCAATAGGGATGCGGCTTCTCTAATACACCTTGGGCCCCACTTCATCATAGCTGCTCCCCGCAGGTTTATCACCTATCCCCTACATACGCGGAGGATTCTATTCTTCTTTATTTGGAATGGGGTCCACCTGGAGCAATATCCATTGGAAATTTATCATGTCTAATATATTAAAAGACAAAACTGCCATTATTAGCTTCAAGACACTGCAAATTATGGGGCATAATGAGTAAGAACAGACATGAACTCAAATGTGACATCTATAAAATCACCAAAAATAAAAGACGAGAGATGTAAAGGAGAAGGGGTCTATATGTCGAATTAGAAATCAGATGCACAAATTCTAATTGTAATCTTTGCAATCTTTTATTTATTTTGTTATTTATTTATTTTTATTTTTTGGTCTCTATTTGGATCTCAAAAATGAAAAAAAAAAACTATTAAAATTCTTAAGAAATAAATTTATTTTTAGGGTGAATCACAAAAAATCCCCCTGAAGTATGGGAGGGTTAATAGATAACCTTTCTTATATTTTAATTTTATCAATGTGCCCTAGTTCAATTGGAAGACAAAATTAATCATTGATGGTCACCCAATTAAAAATAATTTCGGCAAGAGTTCCAACGATTTTAGGCAACATGGGTCCATTAATAGTATCAGCGTGCGTAGTCATGTGACTAATTTTTATCAATTTTTATTGACGGCGAATGATGGTGAGACACATTGCCAAAAATTAAAATATGAGAGAAACACATTGACAAAATTAAAATATAACCTGACCCCCGTACTTCAGGAGAGTTTTCTGCAATTTACCCTTATTTTTATTCAATTTCAAGCATCCTTCTTCTTTCTTTCTTTCTTTCTTTCTTTCTTTCCTCTTTTTTTTTTTTTTTTTTTTTTTGGCAGATTCAGACCAAGATGTCGGTCGATTAGCATGTAATTAAAAAGGTTTGACACATGGGCCTCAAAGATCATGCCACGTGACTTTACCACCTTGGCTTAATTAGGGGCATTTTTTGCATTTTTATGCTACTTAAGAGTGAACCTTTTCGTCTAAGCGTGCTTCTACTATCAAATCATTGCAGGTTAACCTTGATTCAAATCCCTAAGCTTATCAACTCAATTAACCTTTTACCAATATCAAGCATTAAAACTGATGTGAAACCGTGAGAATATATTGATGCAACTAATGGAAATCACAGTCAAATTATTAGTCATAATTTTGCTTTCAGTATGTCAAAACTAATCAAGTTTATACATTCTCGAGTTTCTAGAACCTATGTGGGGTAGTTTGGGAACCAAAACATCAGAAATATCTCAAGAGTATAATGAACCAGCAAGGAGCATAATATACTCAAGCTCAGAGTATGAATACATGTAGGCCATATGCCCATATGTGACGGAGATATTGTACATACTCATCATTTTGTAGGGTACACCGAAGAAAAGGGCAGAAGACAATCTACTAAGTTTATATAAATATACATATATATATATATATATATATAGAGAGAGAGAGAGAGAGAGAGAGAAGTTTTCAAGTGAGGACACGCCAATATAATTAAGTTGTATCACCTTGTGCATTTGAGGTTGTACCCATGCCTTAATGGTTTGTCATAAGCATGTCTTTATAATAAAAAAATTCACTATATATAGAGCATAATGATTAGGAAAAATAATTTTTGTACACAAATTTTGACATGAGTTGATTTGTCAGATAATGAGTGGAGCTTGCCCACTTCAAATTTTTTTATTTATTTTAATACCGTTTGATCTTATGCATTCAAAGGTCTAAGAATTACGTCAAAATTGTGTAGAAAAACCGTCTCGTGGTCATTTATATATATAGGGTCAATCCGATTAGGTTAGCACGTGTTGATATAAATTATATCAGCACCATGTATTAGGATCAAGTTGTACCTTATGCATTGGCCTAATATACCAAATAACTCACTAATGTAGGTTACAACTCCCAATGCGGATGTTGATATAAGTTATATAATTAAACTAATGCGCACCTGATCACCATCTTATAAAGGCTCAAATCTAAGGACACAAGTTTTTATACAAATATTTAGAAAATCTATATGTAATTCATATTTTGTGAAATCCATTGTTGAATTAGATAGCTTTCTCATATAGGCCATGCATGTCAAAAATCAAAATGATCTGAGATTAAAAGCTGCATCATGCATAAATTTGAGTTTTTTATTGATTAGAGAAGTAAGTTTTTTTATTGGATGACAACTAACCTCATATGAACTTCATTTTTGGCAATCCATGACTCATATAATTCAAGGATGATCGAGTTTCGCAAAATACAAGCCACATATAAGTTTTGTAAAAATTTGTGTTAAAAATTGTAGTCATTGATCTTAATCCATATATTTGCGGAGGGGGGAGCCACATGTCCATCATCTAATAGTTTTGTGTGGAGTTGGTAAAATCGGATCCTATTAGCTAAACCAATATTTTATTTTTATTTTTTCACTGTACAATCGATGAAATCTACCCTTACCTTAACCCCCACTATTTTTAACAAATGGATATCAATGCCTTTCCATAAGTTTGATATCAAAAATCGCTCACTAAACAAGTAAAGAGAATGCCACTAGAGTGGCATTGGAAGTAAAAACCAATCCATTCATAGTAAATGTGGTGCAGTAATTAGCACATATGCAAGTCGAAGAATAATCAATGATTGGAGTAATTTTAAAATCTGAAGCTAGTTATCCCTAAAATGACTAATAATCAAGTTACAAGGGCAGGTTAGCTTTATGTTGACCCCTAACTAATATGTCACCGTTGATGTTAACCGTTGAATTAATCCTCAATTTAACTTGGCTAAGAACATTGACTAGGTTTGAATTGGGTTGTTATCAATTTGGTCCGAAGCTCAGCCATTGCATCCCCTAGTTTTTTAAAGAGACTACTTACCAAGAAAGCTGTGGATTGGACAGTTTGATTGCCTCTATCTGATCCATACCTTTGCTTAAACACTTTCGAAATTTGACCTTATCGTAGAATCCAACAAGGTGGTTGATGCTTCAAAATTGAAAAATATTATTTATTTATTTTTTGGCTCATTATTTCATGCATTAGGAGGCATGACACATGCAATGAGAGTCGGTCTTACTAACAAGTTATGATTTTGGCTTCAAGCTGAATATTTCTAGGCCCCTTATTTTGATTTTTTTTAAAATAAATTTTTTGGAAAAAATATTAAGATCATGACAGACATTTTTTACCATTTATTAGCGAATTTTTGTGTCTTTAGGACTGCACATTGCATTCATAAAGCATGATATGCATGTGGATCCTTTGGATGCTGATTGGGTAATTTATACAAAATGCAATGTTGGATGTGCTACTACATTTGAAAGAAATCCTTTGCTAAATTTGTATTAAAAAAAAAAAAAAAGATGAAAAAAAATGGAAATTAAATAATCCCATTTGGTTTTGAGGCATCCCATAACTAAATTTTACAAAGAAACTCATTTTGGTCAACATATATAGAGTTTGCATTGGAATTAATCATCATCATCATCATTGTTATTAGGGTAAATTACAGAAAACCCTTGAAGTATGAGGAGGTCAACAGATAACCCCTCTTATGTTTAATTTTATTAATGTACCCCCTAGTTCAATTGGAGACAAACCAATTGACGATGGCTACCTAATTGGCTATGATGCTGGTAAGGTACGGTACTGGTGATTTTGGGCGACATGGGTCCATTAACAGTATCACGTGTATAGCACGTGATTAATTTTCGTTAAATTTCATCAACGGTGAATGACGGTGGGGCACATTGACAAAAATTAAAATATAAGAGAGGCACATTGACAAAATTAAAACATAAGGGGGATTTTCTGCTAACCCCCTCATACTTCATGGGGGTTATCTGCAATTTACCCTTATTATTATTACTATTTTTATAAGGATGCAATTGATCACACTGAGTATATATGCATAATAGTCAACCTGTACTAAAACCTCACAGAAGAAAGGATGGCCGAATGAATGAAAAAAAATTTGAGGAGCGAGATGCCGATGCACCAATTCAAAGGTTTTAAGAAGAAAACTTGCATGGGGCTCATGATTTGACACACACACCTTTTGACCACCAAAAATGAAAACAAAATAAAATCAAGCATAGAATGTGGGGGAATTAAAATGGAAAGACTTCAACTTGTGAGAAATCATTCAAACAATAGCCCTGTTGATGTAAATAAACCCCGGCCTAGACCAGTGGCTCTTTTGGCGCGACTGAATGATTTCGGGGGGGCGGAGGATTTGTCAACCAGATGCAAATCATGCATCATGGACTTTTTTGCGCGCACACGTTGTATAACCTTTGTGATGCATGTGTAATTGCTCCCCCACCAAAAAAAAAAAAAAAAAGAGAGGGAAAAAAGGACTTAGTAAAATGATGCAAAATGATTGTGTTTTTAGTGTTTTTAGTGTCCATTGTGGTTGACGCTTTTCTAATGGAAAACTCTTACCTAAAAGTAAATAATCGCGCAACAGGTTAAATTATGATTGCATATTGGTTTACATGTCTCCTTCAAAATAATAGTATCAATTATGGCTATAATAATATGAATAAGAAATGAGAACAAATAAAGGGTGAAAGAGTGGAAATAAAATGATTAAATATGCACTAGCTATTCTGAGAATTAATCGATAATATTATGGCTATAAGACAAGAACAAATGAAGTGTCAAAGAGTGGAAATAGAATGATTAAATATTTGGTACCTATTTGTGAGAATTTCTTGATGAATGTAATGCCATAGTGACCAATTATGCCCGGTACATGGAATAATTTCTCGTAAAACAATTCCAATTACTGTAATCGGATTTGTAACATGGTATACGTATACCAGTGTATGCCCAAGGACGATGTTGGGCCTTCTTCAGAGATTAGTCCATAAAAAAATCATGATAATTAATGGATGTTTTGGACAATAACTAATAATATGGAGTATCATTTTTTTAGTTTATGTTATTATTTACCCAAAAAAAATCATAATAATGTAAATTTACCCAAAAAAAAAATGCATAATAATATCAAGCCTATGAAATAGTTTGGTTAAATTCAACTGGACCACACGAGGAAATTTTTGAATTATTTGAGAACATTTGGGAATGTCTTATTTGATTTCAATTTTAAACCCTTATTTTTTTTTTCTTTTTTTTTTTGGTGAAATGGATACTATAATAGCATTAAGGCACAGAAAATACAACATCCCTGGGGTAAGTGACACCCTTACAATTCGCATCAAACTGATCAACCAACCATATTGGTGGTTCATAAAAAATATTACAATTATAATCAAAATTTGCTCCCTTACAAGCCAGAAGTCAGCACATTTGTTTGATTCCCGAAACTTGTGTTGTAGATGTATCTCCTCAAATCTGTCCATGAGCCACTTGTAGTGAAAAATCACAAAACTCTATAGGTGAGCCTGAGAAATCTCACTCGAATAAGGGTGATAGCTGCACTTGTCAATATCAACATAAAGTTCTAATGTTACATTTTAGTGCAAGTTCAAGGCCATCACGAAGTCCCCAATTTCAGCTTCAATGCTAGTAGTAGTCTCTAGCTTACGAGAATAGCCTTTGATCCACTGACCCAAATTATCTTAATTAGCCCCCAACACTTACTTTCCCTAGATTACCCATAGAGGATCATCCGTATTAAATTTGTAAAACGGATTAGTAGGAGGCTCCCACTTCACCATGATCCGCCTAGATTGACTTGGGGACTTGAATTTCCCAGAAAATATAGAAGCATTCTGTGGCTTTGATAAGAATGGCCTCACAATTATCCTTAGGCACTAACATATTCTGTTCAAACACGAATTTGTTTGTTCTGGCACAAGGCCCAACATGCAAAAGGAAATATGATAAAATGAGGTATTTGTCTATCCAAATCCTTAATTTGCCACTCACATATGGAGAATCCATGCATCTAGGGATAAATCACTGTTAGATAGAGTATTCGGGTGGACCATAGCCCAAAATTCCCTAGCATACTCACAATCTCTCAAAATGTGCTCAACTGTTTTCGAGTTCATTAAAGCAAATGGGGCAGAGGTTAGAAAAGGTGATATGCAACTTAAACAAGACCTCATTACATGCAATTTTCTTTTGGCAGCAAAGCCATAAGAAATTTTAAATTTTTCGTAAAGTGTTGATGTTCTATATTTTAGTCCAAATGTGATTAGGAGAATCACATCCAGGGGAATTGTTGGCGAGGTTATAAGTAGATTTAGAGCAGAATTTTCCAGATATAGACTCATTCTAAGAAATACAGTCATCCCCATTAGCAAAACAAAGAATAGGAAGAGGACCAATTAAATCAAGGATAGTACAGGGAGCACAAAAGACAGCCCATCAAATTTCCATTCCCATCTTATTAATAAGGTCACAAATTTTGGTAGTATCTTCCCCCACGGTAAGAGGACCCCCAATGCAATTCCTAATGACCCCTTAGCCATTCCATTTATCAATCCAGAAGTTAATTATATGTCCATTCTTAACATTCCACTTCGTGCTTTTTGGAAGGTATTAAAGCCTTTTTTATCCTCCCAGGCCCGGTTCGGGCCCAGGCAAGCAAAGCAGTCGCTTGGGGCCCCTATTTTGGGCTAAAAAAAGGGCCCCCAAATATATACTTATCCCCTTTACTAGTTATCAAAGCCCAAAAATCAGCCCAAAGAAAAGCTTCTCCAGTTGGACAGTTCTCCTCTCTTAAGTAAAAGGGCCATTCTACCAAACCCAATTTCAGCCCAAAAGGTCAAAAACTAATATATATATATTACACGGGAATCAAAGGGTTTGCATTTAGATCTCAGATCTGAGATCTAAGAGGCTCCCCATTCACAGCGTCTCTCTTGTCTCTCATCTCCTCCCTTGCTCATCTCCTCCAGTCTCCCCATTCCAACGTCTCTTCTGTCTCTCACAATCTCACTCTCTCTCGGTCTCTCCACTCTCCAGTCTCTCATTCCTCAACTCCTCAGTCCTTAAGATTAGGACTCAAGTCACAAGTCCTGACTCCTCGCCAGTCGCCTCCTCCGCTCGCTGCTCAGACACAGGACACTCCTCAGTCCCTTTTTGGGTAGGGTGTTTTATTATTATTATTATTATTATTATTATTTGAGTAGCTTCTTTGAAGATTCGATATTTGATAAATTGGGTATTTCCTATTTAGGTTTAATTAATTCATTCTTTCATAAATTTAGTTTCATTATATTCTTATAAGTTACAATTTTAGTAAATTTTGCTCTTTTGGAATATTGTAGGGGCCCAAAGCATTGAGCCAGAGCACAATAGAAAACTAGGATCAGCCAATTAGGCCAATCAGCACTTTGGCAATTCGGCACAACCGCCAAATTGATAAGCACTTTTCTTATTCTACTTTTAATCTTTTATTTATTTGTCTATAATTTGGATTGATTATATAATCATGCTTCTAGAAAGTATCCATTTGGATGTGAAAAAAGGAAAAAGAGAAAAAATGTTGAAGAATTAACTCAATCTCTGGTAGGATCTATTAATAGGTATTTTATTAGTAGTAAACGAAGAGAAAGTTTGACAATAAAATTGAAGATTTGGTAAATGAGGAACATGGTGGTGAGAATGAAAATGAATAACATTTAAATGAACAACATGAAAATGTGAAGAATGAAGAACCTGATCATTGTACAATTGGGGATGATAATGAAGATTTCATAAACATCAATGATCCTGGTACTTGGAAGAAGATTGACCAAAATTTAAAGATTTACTAGTAGAAAGAGGTCCTATAAGAGTAGATGTGCTAAAATGATTATTCTAAAATGATGGTGGTAGGCATTTCGATCCTAAACATTATATTCGAATTTTATCAAATGGGAGGAGCATGATAGGATATGGCTTGTATATTCGGATTCTTTGAATAAAGTATTTTGCTTTTGTTGTAAGTTGTTTAATGAATGCTCAACCAAATCTCAGCTGATTAATAGAGGGTATAATGATTGGCATAACCTTGCTGATAGGCTTAAGACTTATGAAACTTCTGATGCACATTAACTTCATAGTAAATGGATTGACTTGGAAATGAGATTGAAAAATAATGAAACAAATGATAAACATGTGCAAGAACAAATCAATAAAGAGAAAACACTGGAGACAGGTATTAGTAAAGATACTTGCTGTTGTGAAAACTCTTGCTAAAAATAAGTTAGCATTTCGTGGAGATAGTGAGAAGGTTTATACAGAGAACAATGAAAATTTTTAAGCCTAATTGAAATGATTGCTGAATTTGATTCAATATGCAAGAACACCTTCGATGTATTGAAAAGAAAGAAATTCATTACCATTATCTTAGTCACTATATTCAAAATGCATTGATACAAATGTTGGCGGGTGAGATCAAAAGTACAATTGTTAAAAGAATTAAAGAAGCAAAATATTTTTCAGTTATAATTGATTGTACTCAGATGTAAGTCACGAAGAACAAATGTCTTTTATAATATGTTGTGTTGATGTTCTAGCAAGTTCAATAAAAGTTGAAGAGTTCTTTTAGAATTTATAAAAGTGGATGATACATCGGGGCAGGGTCTTTTTAGCAACTTGAAGAAGTATTGAGAAATCTTAAACTTGATATTAGTGATGCAAGAGGACAAGGATATGACAATGCATGGCTTGAATATGAAAGGAAAAAACAAAGGTGTGCAGAATAGACTACTAAAATAAATCTTAGAGCATTCTATACCCCATGTGGTTGTCATAATCTTAATCTTGTACTTTGTGATATGGCTAACTCTTGTCATAAAGTTATAACGTTTTTTGGAG